>JAYESA010000012.1:121071327-121728827 GCA_036927795.1 Iris macrosiphon | reverse complement strand
TCCCTAATCACTCCAACTAACTAATTAAAATATAAATAACTATTCTAAGCAATAAATAAGTCTAACAAGGGTGTTGGTTGGGTCTGGCATGGGTCCACTAGGGTCTGACATGGGTCCAGGCTAGCCAAAACACTAAAATAACTAATAAAAAATAATACAACCAACAATTAAATATTAATATAGTTATTTATAATAAATATACAATTAACCAAATTAAAATAAAAAAATACCCTGCTCTGGAAATGGGGTAGTGACAAGCCTATCCTCCTTAGAAAATTTTGTCCTCAAAATTTAAAGTCGATCGCACTCCTTCTAGGTCAAACCCCCAACAATCACAGTCAAGAAATTCTACCTAAACAACATACAAGGATCATGGTCCTACTGGTCGTGTTATCACAGTCTCAATCAGGGTCACTACACTATCTAATACAGCACAAAAAAAAGTCTAACATGTACAAAATGAAGCACACCACGAGGAATGGAAAGGACAGGAAGAAGAACAAAGAGACAGACCTGCTAACCCGACACCCGTAGCATCGGCCTCCTCGACCGTCAATGCATATGCCTTGCCCTACTGGGGTATATCCCTCTGCTGGTGCGGGGCATGATATTGTGCCACAGATGGCCTAGCTCCAACTCTCCGATCCTGTGCTCCACCAAATGGAGGTGCAATGGGGCAATCTCGCATCTGGTGAGCAGCGGATCCACAGAACAAACACACCTTCAGCCTCCTCCTATAAACATCCCAAGTATGTCCTGTCTTCCTGCAGTAGGCACAAGTGGGCACTCTCTGATCCTGACCCTGCTGTGCTGTCTTCTGCCCACAATGACGCTTAGCCGGTCCTGCACTACCACTCGCACTGCCTGAATCATCCCTCTCTTGGACTTGAGCTCTAAGTCATCCTCTGCCCTCTGAGCATCTCCTACTATCTGCTCGAAAGTTGCCTTGCGGTTGCTCCTAGTCAAAGACTTGACCGCCATGACCAAGTCCTTACGAAACTTCCTCGCCTTTGCTGCCTCACTCAAGCCATCCACGAATCTGCCCAGACGGCATAACTCCGCTGCATACTCGTCCACCATCATGCTCCCCTGGACGAGTGCCTCGAACTGGCTCTCCAAAGCACTGAGCGCCACATCTAGGGAAAAACTTCTCCTTAAATAGCCTCTTGAAAGCCTCCCAAGTAAGCCCTGGTGTCACGATCCTCGTATCAGTGCGATACCACGTCAAAGAAAGGTCGAACATCTGACTGCCCGCTGCTCTATCTGCATACTGTTTAGAATCTGTGCCAGCCTGAAGATGCCCTCAATCTGCTCTATCCAGTCATCCGCGTATAGGATCCCTTCTGTACCTCGGAACTCCTTGGGCCGCATCCTCTAAAAGTCAATGATACTGCCCGGCCTTGGATGTTGTGCCTGATCTGCCTGTGGCTGAATCTGAGCTACTCTGTCCACTACGTCATGGCTACCTGGTGGACATTCTCAATGCCCAGCCTCATCACATCCACCTGACGGTTCTGCGCGTCCATCATCTCCCTGAAGAATGCAAACAACTGTGCGGCATCTACTGGTGCAGGAGGTGGTGGAGGAACCACCGGAACGACTGGGGTAGTCCTCGGATCGACAAGTGGAGGAGGATCCCCGAGAGAAACATATGCTCCCTCAACCGTAGGAGTGGTGAGTGGAGCGGTAGCAGCTGCCTGAATACGAGCTGGACGAGAGGTAGCAGACCTCTCGGTAGTAATTGCTGGGACGGTATGATGGGATCGTGTCTTCGGAGGCATCCTGAACATAGATCAAAAGAAGTCAATATGGTGCAAGAACGATATCATCAAAGAAGGACAGTAATATTTCAAAAGAAAGTAATTTCAGAATAATTTGATTAGAATTGTTCCTAGTCGTAATTGAGTACACACTCATCCTAGATCCTATATCCTAGAGCAGGCTTGCAGCAGTACAACTAAATCGTTGTACTACCACGACATCGCACTAATTGCGAATCGAGACCTGCATGGGCCCGCCACCAAAAATGTGTCACGACCCGCACCCAAAAAATCGGGCATGAGTAGTGGGTTACGTCCAGCCTACGCCACAACATCGGCGGTAGAAACGCTATCTAGGTCTACTATCTAGCTAACAATCATACGCAATCAATATATATACCTGTCAAGATCTCAACTCCAAACAGAGGAGCAATATCATAATGATAACACAAGTACTAAATCATGAATCTAAGCACGATAAGATAACACAGAAATCTAACAACTACAAAGTCTAAACAACTACTACAACTACTACTAAAACAACAACAACAACATCAATAATAATAATACAACAATATCCAGAATCAAATACAATACAAGGTCTCAATCCAAAACCGGGGACAAATTCGGTACCAAAAGCTAATAAAAACAACAACTGAGGTCCTAGTAATCCCGGCTACCAACCCAGAAATTACTCCTAAACTAGAAGGTTCCTATCTGCACCATCGATAGGCTGAGTTCCATAATACGTCAGACACCAATCCTCCAGATCCTCTGAAAAATATATCCAATCAAGATTGGAGTAAGTACACCTCTAACAGCAGTTCCAATTAAATGATAAAAACTATAAAATAGTTGTAGCAAGTAGCAAGGTGAAGCAAATAGAGTATGAACAAGAAATATACATATCACTGGTGCATAAAGGTAAAGATGCATGAATATCAGAGGCAAGATAGTAATGACTGCAAGATACAAGAAATCTAAACTAAGAGTAAGTCTATGCACAAGAACGTGTAGTGAGTCCAGCAAGAGTACATGTAATGAGTCAAGTCCAGAAACTATAAGTGAGACCAGCAAGAAATACAAGAGAGTCCAGACTAGAAAGAATAAACTCGTGTCTTTGAAATACCTATTTCGACATGTAAACAGCTAGGGGTAAGTACGGCTCACCGCGCACTGGGTGTGCGGCTGCTATCATTCCAGATTAGACCAGAATGGGTGATTCCAGTGATTCCAATTGAGAATGTTTATATGTCTACTCGAGTATTTTTTTGCTCCGACTAGTACAAGTGAATCCAAGACCCAACACGTAAATCAAGTATGAGTTCAGCCAGAAATATGAGTGATGCCTGTAGTGACGCCTGTAGGTGATGCATGTAGTGATGCCAGTAAGTGATTCCAGTATAGAAGCCAGAAATATGAAATATACGTGTCACAAGTAAGTTAATCCAGAAATACTAGTCCGTGTCGTGCCAGAAAAATTAGAGAATACTATACTAGAAGCTGAATCATAATAATTATCAAATAATAAAAACTATCAGAGAATGTACTCGTCTGACGTCCTGAGCAACTGACAATTCGAACTGGTGTCGCAAGGACCTATTACAAAAAGCAAGGTTAAACAGGTTTTTAACGAGTTAAACAGATATAAAATAACTAAAAATAAGCTTCTAGGGTCGTTCTAGGTCAAACGGGTCAAACCGATGAAATCTGGATCAAAAAGTCAACTCTGGGTCCAAAAAGTCAACTCTAGGTCAAAACTAGGTCAAAAGTTGACTTTGGTGGTCAACCAGGTCAACTACGGTAAACTCTAGGTCAAACTAGGGTGCCCCTAAAATTCTAGGTCAAAACTAGGTCATTAAGCTAATAAACCCTCAAACTTGCCTCCTTGAGATACCGGGATACCCTCGGTATCAGATACCTCGACCTAAGCTATATGCCCCGTCTATACCCCATATAATATATACTAGCACGTATATATATATATATATATATATATATATATATATATATATATATATATATATATATATATAATTATATATATATATATATATATATATAAATGCAACTCTAACCCTAATCCTAGGCTAAAACTCAATACCTTGTCCCGATGCTCAATACCTTGAGTATCTCAAGGTATTGAGATACTCAAGTCTTACCCCTCACTAACACTAGCTAACTAACCAACTATATATATATATATATATATATATATATATATATATATATATATATATATATATATATATATATATATATATATATATATATATATATATGTAACCTAGTGTATAGGTAAATATCTCAATACCTTACCTCTCATACACAACTTATCTCAATACCTTGGTATCTCAAGGTATTGAGATACCTTACCCGGATACCTTACCCTCTAACTATCTAGCTATATATATATATATATATATATATATATATATATATATATATATATATATATAACATCAATATATATATATATATATATATATATATATATATATATATATATATATATATATATATATATATATATATATATATATATAACTTAGTATATAGGCTACCTCAATACCTTACCTTACCTTACCTCTCTACCCTCAATACCTTAGGTATCTCGAGGTATTGAGATACCCAACTACCTCACTCTAACACTAACTAACTAGCTAACTATCTATACAAATATATACACCTAGCTATATATCTAGGCAATTATATATATATATATATATATATATATATATATATATATATATATATATATATATATATATATATATAACACATATGCATCTACCTATGTATCTATATATATATATCCATACATACACATACACATATTCATATATATATATATATATATATATATATATATATATATATATATATATATATATATATATAGCTATATATATATATATATATATGTACTAATACCTACATATCTATCTATACTTATCTATGTATCTATCTATCTATATAAGTATATATATACATCTATATATATACATGCATATATATAAAAGAAGGGGGAGGGGAACGCGCGCTGTGAACTGCTGCCGCGCTCGCGCTGCGCTGCTGAAATGCGTTGCTGCTAAAACGCGCGCCTGCAGCTGCTGCCGCGGCGCTTCTGCGGCGCGCTGCTGCTGCTGCCACGGTGCTGCGTAGCGCTGCTGCGCGTCTGCAGCTGCTGCTGCCGGTGCTGCACGCAACTGCTGTCGCTGCTGCCGCGGCGCTGCCCAGCTGCAGTTGCTCGCTCTACGCTGCTGCTTGCTGCAGCGCTCGCTGCCTCAACGCTGCCTCGCTCTCTCTACCACTCGCTCCAGCACACACACACCTCGACACACACACACACACACACACACACAAGCACACTTATATATATATATATATATATATATATATATATATATATATATATATATATATATATATATATATATAGGTACACACACACACATATCTATATAAACACACATATGTATATATATATATATACACACACACTCATACATATATATATATATATATATATATATATATATATATATATATATATATATATATATATATATATATATATATATATATATAACCACACACTCACACAAACACACACACACACACCTACACATACACTAATACCAATACACACTCTCACACAAATATTCACTAACACACACTCACACAAACACACACACCTACACATACATTAACACCAACACACACTCTCACACAAATACTCACTAACACACAATCACATATATATATAAACATACATACATATATATATATACACACACTCATACATATATATATATATATATATATATATATATATATATATATATAAACACATATCCACACTCAAGCACACGCTCACAAACACACACTCGCACTCACACACCCTCACACACACACTCTCACACACACTAACACACACAAATACACACACATAAACACACACTTAAACATATACACACACACACACACACACACACACACACACACACACACACACACACACACATATATATACACACACACACACACACACACACACACACTAGCACCCAAATACCAACACCAACGCATGCACCCACACTCACCCCCACACACAAAAATATATATATATATATATATATACTCAAAAACTCTAATACACACTCCCCGAGGCTAAACCAATCCGCGCACAAGCCCAAAACCTAGAAACCAAGTCGAAATGGCCATTCGGTCATTTCGACGAACACGTGGAGTACGGTTCGCAAAACCTCGTGAAACGCACACCAAACCTACTCGAAATCGGCCCAAAATTTACCCACAAGTTTTAATCGATGTCTAGAACCTAGAAAAAATACTAACTCTCCGATTCTAGATCCGTGGCAAAAACGCGCACGTACATAGAACCTATGACGACGAAAAATTTCCAAATCACCCGAAACGCCCAAATCTTTGCGACACGATCTCACGTGTCCGAACGGGGACACGTACTTATCCTCAAGACACCCAAGCACGCTACCTAGGTCCGTCTAACCAAGGACAACACCAAAAATTAGGCTAATCTCGAATTTTACCCAAAATTGACACAAAATCTAATGTCAAAGTCTCCAAACACATCCAAACAAGCTCCAAATTTCTCCTACGGGTAGACCTAAGGTCTAGGAAGGTTATAAACTACTAATTACACTATATTAGAGTAATCAAAAGGAGAAAATCAGGGTTTACCTCTTGGGAGTTGGAATCCCAAGCCAAAGTCTCTAAAAAGCTCCAAATTTACCACACCAAGCTTCCAAGCTTCCAACCCAAGCTCCAACACTAAATCTAAGCTATACACACCTAGGTTAGGGGAAAACAAAGGGTTAGGGTTGCATTGATAGAAGAAAATAGAAGAAGGAAGAGAAAAAAAATGGAAAAACTTACTTGGAATGAGAAATTGGAAGAAGGAAGAAGAAGAAAAGAGTGGAGAAGAAGAAGAAGAAGAAGAAGAAGAAGAAGTGAAGAATGGAATGAAGAAATAAAAGGGGGGCTGCTGGTTTAGAATCGGCCAGGCTAGGAAATAGGTTAGGGTTGGTTGAAATGACCAAAATGTCCTCCAAATCAAGTCATCCTAAAATAGGGTTGGGTTTGGGGTTCCAAAAGCACTCTAATAAATTTCTAATCACTCCAACTAACTAATTAAAATATAAATAATTATTCTAAGCCAATAAATAAGTTTAACAAGGGTGTTGGTTGGATCTGGCATGGGTCCACTTGGGTCTGACATGGGTCCAGGCTAGCCAAAACACTAAAATAACTAATAAAAATAATAATACAACCAACAATTAAATATCAATACAATTATTTATAATAAATATACAATTAACCAAATTAAAATAAAAAAATACCCTGCTCTGGAAATAGGGTAGTGATAGGTATTTCTGAGGATTTTGTCGACACTAGCCACGATTCGCTTCGGTAGAGGCTGGAAGTTTAGTCTACGATTCATCGGACCCTTCAGTATTCTCGAGAGGGTCGGTGCAGTTGCCTACAAACTAGACTTATCACCTGCATTGGAGGAAGTTCATAACGTGTTTTACGTGTCGCAGTTGAGACGGTAAGTGGAGGATCCTAGTCACGTATTGGATCACTCAGAGAGAGAAATAGGCCATACTCTTAGCTATCCAGAGCAGCTAGTTGAGATTCTAGATCGGAGAGAGAAGGTCCTGAGAAACCAGAGCATTTTCTTGGTACGCATTGTATGGAGGCATTACTCTCCGAGTGAATCTACCTGGGAGATGGAGTATGAAATACAAGAGCGTTACACATATTTGTTTGTACCTTGAGGTATGTTCTTTCTTGTTCTTCTTTGCTTTTCTAGGGGTAGTTTCGTCTTTGAATTTCGAGGACGAAATAATTTTAAGGAGGGTAGACTTGTCACTACCATATTTTCTAGAAAGGATATTTTGGTCATTTTTATAATTTTATTGTGCATATGTATATTTATTTCTTGAATTATTTATTCATTGTTAGATATTATACTTTATTTTGGACTTGTGTTAGTAGACCTAACTAGCTTAGAATGGACTCATAGACCAACATTATTTCTAGTTTGACTTGAGCATAATAAGCAAGCCTGTTCATTAAGAGAATGACTTATTTAGTTAAACCAATTGGATTAGAACCTTCATTCCTTAATTAAATTCTCCATGACAGGCCCCAAGGAGTATTGTAGACTTTTCATAATTGTTTGGAGGAGGGGTTTGGGTCAGCCATAGGGGGGAGGAGAGTCTCTCTCTCTCTCTCCATTCATTTTATTTTATTCTAGATGTAAAAAATTTCTCTTCCAAATTCCTTTATACCTACACCAATCCGTACCTAAATTCCTTCCTAATTTCTTCTCTATTCACCATTGGAGGCTATTGGAACAAGGAGGGATCAAGGATCTACAAGAAGAAGGCAGAAGCACAAGTTGAAGGCTCTTTGCATCCATTTGGAGACTTATATTGTGAATCCATCTTCCAATAGGTACAATTCAGTTTTTTATTTCTAATTAGACTCCAAATATATAGTTTAATCATTAGGAACACTCTTATGTACTAAGGCTATCTATAGGATTTGGAATTAGGTTCATAGGAGGCCTATGGAGAAAGTTATGGTGTATTTTGTGCCAATTTTGGAGAAATTCTGAGATTGGCACATCATCTGTTTGTCAACAGGTCAATTAGACCAAATTGACATATGTTTGTATGAGACTAGTGTCATGTCCATAATTGGATACGTGTATGCCATATCATGATATTTTGGTGATACGGGTTGATTTGAGGGAGTTTTCCTTCGACACAGGAGTTTGAGCATGCCACATTTTAACACGAGCACATAGTGTTGTAGCTAGCACTTTATATTGATCTTAATTATGATATTATACTTGCTCGTGTCCTTCGGGATATGTTTGGTGGTGTGTTGGAGCCGTATCGCAAGCGTATCATAGATTGAGTGTGATACGGGTGCGGTACACTCCACGTGTTTGTGTTTTTGCATTCTAATTCAATTAGACTTGTGTGTAGCTATTTGAGTATTGTATATGAGTTGTTATATGCTATATATATATATATATATATATATATATATATATATATATATATATATATATATATATATATATATATAGTGGTTATGTATCCTTTTAGCTATGTTTTATACTAGTTGTTGAGGTGTATTGGAGGGCATACTTAGTGTAGACTGTTTTGGGTTCACTGTGGTGTAGTGAGTGTGCTCACTGCCATGTGTGCCCGATTGTATGGGTGGTGATGTGTGAACTATGGTGACTGATGGTGTGTTGCCTCACTATTTTGGGAGTGATTGCAAGATTGTACAGTATGTTGGAGAAGGTTTTACACTGATGTGCAGTGTTTAATAGGGTCGGGTTATGCACTTGAAGTGCACAGTAGCAGCCACTAGTTAGGGGTTATGCACAAGTGTGCACAACAGTAATAAGGGGTCGAGTTTTGCTGTGTACAACAAGGATTAGGAGCAGTAGTAGTAGGCTAAGGTAATTTTGACTTTGGTTTTGATGATGGTGTGGACAAGGGTGATATTACAGGCAATGTTAATTTGGTTTTGAGTATGAGGTGAGGGAGAGGTAGTAACAGTGAGGTTGGTTATTAAGGTGAGGGAAACACTTGACATCTGTAGCATTGATGTATCAGTAGGTAGTATTGAAGGCTCACTTGGATCTCGAGTAAAGGGAGGCAACATGTGCACAATTGCACAGGTCTGCAAGTAGGTAGTAGGCATGAGATAGTATTGGTATGTATAATACTTAAACTTATAGTTAGGTGGGTGCCAATGTTTAGAGAGTGATGATGTGCCATTAGTGAATTAGTGTAGGAATATTTTAGCAATTAGAGTTTAGCAGTGCACATCAGGTAAACATTTTGGCAGTGTATACTGGGTCTCACTGTCCCATTGCTGAGAACTGATGGAGGTGCACATGTGCAAGCCTAAGAACGATTGTAGGAGCCAGAGCAGAAGAATCGGAGCGAGCCTGTGAACTTGGGGCTGACACTCAGTATACCAGTAGTTCTAGTGAGCATGCGTGTTAGTATAGCATTTTAAGGTTGATGTATGTAGGGAAATAGTTCACTGTATTTTTATCACAGTTGAGTATTTGGGGGTTACTCACTACCAGTTAGCTAGATGTGTTCGAGTAGTGATATGTTAATAGTTAGATGACTATGTGTTAGATAGTCGAGTAGTTGGTATCTATGTATATATTACTAGTATATATATATATATATATATATATATATATATATATATATATATATATATATATATATATATATATATATAAACTATAAGTTAGTATATTTATATATATACTATTTTACATTAGATTAGACGAGAGTGAGTCATTTACTTTGTACAACACCAAGGTAAGTGAAATAAGATATCACGGGGTATTGGTATCTCATACCAATGGGTAGGTAATTGTCTTGTTGGCTCAAAGCCAAGTATTATATCTTGCTAGTATAGTATTAGTTATAATAATAGGTAGTTATATTAGAGTATCTTGAGATACGGTATCATATCAATACTCAGGTATCCTAAATATAGCTAGTATAGTCTTGTTGAGTAGTATTTTGACCTAATAACCTAATATTGACCTAGTTTGACTATATTGACCTAGAAACAATTTTATGACCTAGAATTGAACTAGTTTAACGTGTATTCATTCTAAAACCTTGTATTGACATAACAGTCCATATTTAGGTCTTCGAGGCATCGTTCCGAGCATCTACGATATCATTCGTCGAATTTCAAGCAAGTACATTCTCTGAGAGTTTCCCATTTATGATTTTTTCTATGTTCTTGTATTTAGTGTAGATATCTTTGATTTTCTGACACTTGGTTACACGGATTTGGATTCCTGGATCCCGTCATGAGATATTATTTTTGGTAGTTCCTAGAATATCTCTTATGCGAGGCCGATGTTCTTGTATGAGTATGGACGCCGATTCGTGAGAAGAGTCGCGACTTCTCATAGAATCCCGTGTCATAACGTGTCATGGTTGGATTCACTATACTAGTCGGGGGCGGGGAGTATTTGGTGTAGATATGTGATCATTCTCCAGAGTTCTTGTTATTCTTGAATAGTGTTAATCATATACCACACGTATGATTAGCCAGGCCCGTAGTTCATGAGCAGTACCCAAGCCGATCACATGTTGTCACTGGTGCTCACTCACTTAGATAGTTGCATATATTATTCCATATATAATGGTCGTATCTCTTGTATATATTTTCCATATTTTCTTATTCCAGTATACTTTCTGTCATGCCCTATTTCTCTTGTATATGCTCTTTATTTACTGTTACATGGTTTTTATCATTTATTGAAACTGCTTTTAGAGATATACTTTACTCATTTCCTGACTGGATATATTTTTCTTAGATGGTCCTGAGGAGTGGTATCCCACTCACTATGGACCTCAAGACGTAGTTGGCTTAGAGCCAGAGATTTTGGCTCAGGAAGGACTCATATCGGTTGAAACAGATGACACATTACCTGTAGCTCAGTATATAAGTTTATTGTACTGGATTTGTCTCCAGCATTTGACATTAGTATTTCTTTATTATATTTGATGACTCGTTGGATATTATATTTTCTTGTGAGTTGTATTTGACTCTTCAGTTCTTTATATCATATTCGTGCGATTGTTCCATTTTATAGATCTGCGATTGAGTATTTATATTTTATTAGTGACATTATATATCTTGATGATCATTATTGTTAGATAGTTAGTTTACCCAAACAATGTTCTACCGTCGATATTATGGCGTAGGATGGACGTACCCATGTCTTGTGCCCTTATATCGGGTGCGGGTCATGACACTGGCTGAGCTGGCCTCTGAATCTGATGCGCTTGTTGTACTGGCACTCTAACTGGTGTAGGTAACTTCTGCCTCGACTGTTGGAAGTATCTCTGATGTTGAAAGTGAGTCCGCTTCGCTGGTCCTGCACTACTATTAGCTCTTGGAGTATCCCTCATCCTCTTGGAACTGAGCTCCAAATCATCCTCTGCCTGTTGTGCCTCCACTAGAATCTCCTCAAATATAGCAGTGCGATGTCCGCTAGCATGAGATTTGATCTCCCTGTTCAGACCCTTTCTGAACTTTTTGGCCTTCTCTCGGGGATTCTGCCCCTCCACAAAGTGACCCAATTTGCATAACTCTGTTGCGTACTCGTCCACTAACATACTCCCTTGGACGAGGTCCTGGAACTGACTCTCTAGGGAACTCATAGCCACGTTCAGAAAGAACTTTCCCTTAAAAATCTCCTTAAAATCCTCCCAAGTCAGTCCTGGTGCTGTGATCCTCGGGTCTATCCTGAACCATGTCAAAGTAATATCAAACATCATGCTCCCCGCTGCCTCCCCATATAGACTCTCTGGAATTTGCGACAACCGTAGGTTCTGCTCAATATCCTCAATCCAATCATTCGCATACAGAATTCCCTCGGTGCCCTTAAAGTCCTTTGGCCCTATCCTATTGAAATCAATGATAGTCCCCGGCCTCGGCTGCTGCGGGATGAGTTGAGGTGGTGGCACTTGTGGCTGGACTGAGGCAACCCTATCTACTATAGCGAGTGCTAGCTGGTGGAAATTCTCAATGCCCTGCCGCATCACCTCAGACTAGCACTGTTGTGCCTCCGTCTGGGCTCTCTGAGCCTCCATCAACTGCTGGTGGTGGTGGTGGCTTTGGTACTGCAGGCACTGTCCTCTGAATTAGAAGCGGAGCACCCCCAAAAGCTGCTGTGGAAACCCCCACCTGAACTGGTGAGGCGACCCTCTGAACTGAAGGCTGTGGAGGAGTGGTTGCTGCCCTCGCAATAGCAGGCGGATGCTCCAGAGCAATACAACCTGATCTTCGGAGGCATCTTGAAGACAGATTCAAAACAAAGGAATCAATATTAGTAAGGTACGATGTCATCAAAGAAGAACATAATTATTCAAAGTAAAACAAGCATTCAGATTGATAAGGATAGCAAAAGCAAATAGTTGGAAGTATTTCCTACTTGTGATTGAGTATACTCTCAGCCTATATCCTATATCCTAAAACAGGCTCGTAGCAGCACTCTAAGTCTGAGTACTACTATGATATCGCACTAATTACGACTTCAGGACCTGCATGGGCCACCACTAAAAATGTGTAACAACCCGCACCCGGAATAGGGGAACGAGTAGTGAACAACGCCCAGCCTACGCCGCAACATCGACGGTAGAACTTTGTCTGGTTTAACATAACTATCTACAGATCTCACAATATATATATATAAGGTACCTGTCATATCATCTCAACTCCAAATGGAGGAACAATATGATATATGATAATAAAATCAATACTCAATCACAATATCAAACTAGAGGAAGAAATAACACGATATGGAATAAAAGTAAAAGAATACGAGAGTCATAGATACAAGTCCAAGTCTAACATCTAGTTACAACACAATAGTCTCCAAAATAATAATACATGTCAAGGCTCTAAAGAGTCAAATACAAAGCAATAATAAAAGCTAAGTCTCCTCTGTTGCTAGTGCTACGTCCTCTTGTACTAGAGGTGCTATCTCTCATGTTGGCTCACCATCTTGTATCCCGTAATATGTGGGACACATCTTCTCTAGCCAATCATCTAACAAATATATCCAATCATGAGCAAAGTACAAAACTCTGAAAGTAGTTCCAAATATATTGTAGAACATATATAACAAGTAATAGAAAAGAATACAAGATGTACAAGTAACTAGAAAATGTAAATGTACTAGAATAAGCATATAATGTATTGGAAGAAAAGAACATGCAATATGAAATAATTTGCATGTAATGGAAATAGATAATACTAGCTAATATGCCTTAGAGTACAAGTTCGTTATGTGATCGGCTTGGGTTGAACATGAGGTAAATAGGGTAACTCGATTATACGTGGGGTGTATAAGGGTTTGATCATATAACCAACTACTACTCCCCCGTCCTCGACCAATACTCATGGATCCGATCATGACACATTACAAACACGAGTAATATGGGCACATTGTACACGAGCAGTGTGTGAACATGAAGTACACGATAATTAATACCTGATGCACACAATAAATTACACGTGAAGGAGTACTCGTTGAACATGTTAAGGGAATAAGATATCCTGACAGGATCCATATAGTACCAGTCCGTGTAACCACTGTGTCAGAATCAAGTATACAGTTCTAGAACAAGTGATATATACACTATCATGAAATAAAAACTAACAGAGAGATGTACTCGCCTCTGGTCCTGAGAAAAAGGTACGACTCGATGCCCAAGATGGTGCCAAACTCCTATTTAGGAAAATTATATCAATATGGTGTAATAAAGAGGAAACAAGTTAAGAATGCATTAACATGCTTCTAGGTCCACTCTAGGTTCAATACTAGCTAATGGGTCTATCTTGGTCATTAATTAGCTACTACTAGCTTAACTTAGTTACACTAGGTTGTACTAAGGTTAAAACTAATTATCTAGTTTAATGCTAACAACACTAATTATACTAACTAATCATACTAACTAATCTCTAATTATCTATCTTATATACAATTATAGCTGAAATCCACTGACTGACACTAACTGCTACTGATCTCAGTTGATCACCCAGGTAACTGGTTGTCTAAGAAACCAATTGAAACTGCTACTAAATGAACATGGGTGCCACACAACACATATCAAGGTATATTACCTGATACACATGCATGTGTGTATCACTGATACCTATTCAATATGTTTACTGGTACAATGAACTACATAATTGCCTAAACATACATCAGTCACTATAATATAGACTAATACACTTCCTGATACTTTACTTAGAGATATGCTAACTGATATCAATGCTTTAAATATTAGCCTACTGATATACTATGAAGTTTATAACACTAATACTAACATAACACTAGCCTAGTACACTAATTGACAACTAACTACCCTCACTACTAATGTACTAACTAACCACATATGAACTAACCTACTCAACTGAGAATTGATGAACTAAAATCACTTGAACACCAACCCCACACTACCCTACAGCTACTGCTGTAGATTAAGATCTACTTCCAAGTACACATCAACTGTGTAAGCCTGGATACACCCCCAGGTTCAGGTAATCCTTCAATACCTTATACACTAAGTACCATGATCGAACCCAAGTCCTACCATGCTCAAACCCCAATTGAGATCTGAACCACTGCTACATACTAAGTAGCTAATCATACATAAATATAACCCATTACTAACAATTACTGGTATATTAATCATCTAACTAAATTACCAAAGCCTCTAAGTAATTAAGGCTGAACTAACATAATGTAACTGATGCTTCTTAACACAGTTCTATACTATACCACAACACCAACTGAACACATTTCCATGTATAACATAGTCATATGACCAACCAACACACACTAAACACACCCAGACACAATAAGTCACTGATTGTACTGCACAGTCAGTCTCTCACACCTGATCACCAAGGAAAATGATATGTATAAATTATAGCTATATATATACTATCATATGAATAAATAGACACTTATTAACATCTACTATATCTATAGAATATATGATAAGCATTTAGACAAACACCTATAGAGTATAACTTATGAAATTATGATACACGTTCCAATGAGGAGTCATAATCCTAATTTCTCCACAATAAACATCTATAGAAGCCAAATACATTGAAGTACAACCAAAGCAACTTGCTACAATGAGAATTGAGAGGTAATTACATAAAACACTTAAAATAGAGCCCCGTATCACACGGTATCACACCGTATCGTGATACAGCCTACTTGTGCCCAATTGTGGACACGTAGCTAGTATTCCAACCCTGATCTAAGTCCAATGAGCCTAAATTAGTCTCATGACACCCATTTGATGTGTCGATATCAAAATTCTCCTAAAATATACATAAAACCCTATGTAGAAGTGATAATACACAATAATTTATCCTAGAACTTCATCCTATAGGTAGACCTATGCCATTGGGGTGTTCCTAAGAGTCAAATGAAACATTTGGAACTCAAATTACAGATGAATTCGGATCTATATCTATTGGGAGATGGATTCCCAATAAAATACACAATGGACTCGATTCAGACACGGTCTCCTTGCCACAAGCTCTTCTTCCAAGTGCTCCTTGCAAATCCAAGCTCCAATGCTCATTGCTAATAAAATTGAGAGGGAAAAATAAGAGTGAATTGGTGGAGGGATGAATGAATTGGGGATCTAGAGAATTGGGGATATCAAAATAAATGAACAAATGGAGAGGAGAGAGTGAAAAGCCTTTAAGTGGCCTGCCCTTGCTATCCCCTTCTACAAGCAATTGCTAATGACCAAGTTGCCCTCACTAATTAAATATTAAGGGCAATTAAGAAGGGTCATATTGGAAATATTTCTAACTAATGCAATTTAGGTTAATCCTCCTAATTAACTAGATGGAATTGGTCTATTGGGCATAGTCCATGTTGGCTCAAATATTATCAAGACAAATCTAATTGGGTTCACTAGTGTCAAATCTAACTAATAGGCTAGCCCACTAACTATAATAAATATTATAAAGCACCAATATAATTAAATAGCACACTAATTATTATTAAATTACTAAAAATAAAATAACTATATAAAATGACTAATTTACCCTCATTTTGAAAAGTGAGGGTGACACTTCAAGACCAAGCTCCAAGCTCCAAAGAAAAGTGGAGAGGAAATAAAGTAAGAGGAGAAAGAAAGAAAAGAGAGAGGAGAGAGAAAATCAAAGGGTATATATAGAAGAGGTGAATTAATCGTGTCCGTTGGATCTGCCACATCAGCGATCCATATCACGATCTAAATCAATCACAACCATCCAAAAAAATCAAGTAACCATTGGATACTAGGGTGAGTCAGAACCAAGAAACCAATGGATAATAGAATACATCGACACTATTTACAAAAATATTAAAATATTATTAACAAAATTATTAATACACTATTCATGAAAATATCCAAAAAGTAAAGGAAAAAATATCCTGGATGGTCTACCGGCGGTATAGACCACTACACCGACGGTATGCCAGCCAGGAGTCAAAATCCTATCATTTAGAGAAAGTCTGGGGTTTCGTTCTACGCACGGGTCCTAACACGGTTATATAGCAATGCTAATTGGTATTCTACTGGTCCAAGGTAGCCTCTCACAATGAAACAAAATCATAAATACTTGAATACAATAAATGAAACACGAGATACATCATAATATAATTTAACAAGAATTTTTTTAATACCTAAAATTCAGAAATACGAAAATCAATACCGAGGTTACAAATCGCATAGCTTTTGTGTATATCAGTTCCTATAAGAACATTTTCTAGATCAATCAACACAAATTCAACGTTGATGAGTTAAAGATTGAAACTGATCTTCCTTTTCCAGATGTTATAATGCTCTCTATCAAAATTCTCAAGTTTGTGAAAACATGTGTCAAGGAGACTTGCACAATTTTTTACCTTTGTTGCTCATATCTTGATTTGAGATTGTTATTGGTGGATTAAAAAGATCATACAAAGTACATGAAAATCAAACATACAAAGATTACAACCTCTTGCAAAAAAATTAAACACATCTTGCAAATTACATACTTCGAAAAACAATTACTATACAACCAAGTTGCTACAATTAGAATGGAGAAAGAAATTGAAAATAAGATAGAAAACAAAGATCAAATACTCACTCAGGTGATAAAGATCGCCGTTGCTCAAAGTAAGATTCAACCATTTCCTTCGATCTTCTTCCAGGAAGCAAACAAGTTCAAAAAATAACTTCTGGAAAACTCCTTGTCACAGTCGCTTCAGATCTCGATCTTGGACAAACGGACGTTGGACGACACTTCGTGGATCTCTCTGGCTACTGCTAACTCTTCTCTCGTAGCACAAAATTTTCTAACTCTTCATGTGAAGGAAGAGAGAATATAATATATATAGAGGAGGCACAAGCCAACCATAACAGCCACCAAACTCCTAATTTGGAGTTAAAACCCACAGATAAGGGCGGTTACAATCCATTATTCCCTAAACCCTATGGATAAGGGGCAGTTATAACAGATGATCCATTCAAACAGTCATCACACACAATTTTTGCGACAGCCTTCAGTTTAGCAAGAAATTAGATCCCGGGACTAGAGCGAATCGTCTCTTTTGCTACGGTCTAATATCTGTGTCAAAGAGCAGATTCTCTTGTAGCTTATTCTCGAATAGGATGGTTGGCTAGCTCATGAGAAAAAGTTTTCTTTCCCTTTCCACTAAAAAAGCGGTGCGGGCAAAATTTTTGCTCGAGCACTCTCCTCGTGGAAATGACAATTTTTATGGGAGAAGTATTTAAGCAAAAATGTAGTGCTCCACTCGCATGCCCACCTGCTGCGGACGCAACATCCGAGTGGCTAGGCCCCTCTCGTGCCTAGCTTCTAAAGAAAATCCCAAAGAAATGAATGACAAAAATATAAATATTTTTTTGAGGTCTTGATTTTCGTCCTCTTAGAAAATATATCACCATGCCAAAAATATGGACTACCACTCTCCATATGCACAAGTCAATAAAAGATGAATCTTATATTGAAATACACACTTGGAATTGCCACATAAATATGAGACTATTATCTAGAGTTTAAATTCAAAACCCCAACATACATAGATGGGTTTTTTTTATGCAAACATGTTGTCCAACGACGTGGATGGTCATGAGCAACCCCACTATGATGCTTTGACCTTGTACAAGACTATAGAGGAGTAGGTGGTACATCCAGGTGTGGATGTGCCTTTGCACTCTCAAATCGATCAAGGGGCTCGGTGTTTACTTCAACATGCCACCAGATATTATGGGGAAGGAGCTCCATTCAAGAACGTCTACGATGCCCAGTGCCTAAGAAACAATTTTGTACCATTCACTTGGAGATATTACTAATCATGTAGAGTTAGGAAAAAAAAAATCATGGATATGGGGGAAACTTATATTTTTTTAATTGACAATGGGAACAACTGATGGGGTCAGCGCAAGGGAAGTCACAAGATAGTTGCCACAATAGTGAGAAAAAAAAAATTTAATGGCCGCTCTAAAGTCAAGGGTGACTCCTCGAAGCACAAATAATGTAATTAAACGATTCTATTAGCCTATTGTAGTAAGCATGCAGAGTAAATGTATGAGATTTTTTAGGATTACGTAAATTGGGATTGATCTACTCTCTTTAATTATATAAAATTATCTTTTTCGAACGGTTCAACAGATCTAACCGGTAGAACATTGAACTCTTTGTGTCTATGGTTGCGCCATTTTTTTCAAACAATACCAGTTAGAGGTTCACATAATTCAAAAAAAAAAAAAACTTTTCAAAGATATGACTAAAAAAGCAATTGTTACAACCAAATATGATGTCATAAAATTTAAAAAAATAATAATAATTGAAAGATCCTCATAAATCATTGCTCAGACTTCACCACAAGCCATTACTCACATTTCATATAATGTTGTGACGAATGAAAACTAACAAGAATATTAGAAAACTTGTATGAATTTTTTTATATATTTCATTAGACCTCATAGATAATTGTCATATGTCCGACTAACATTCAATCGATTCGAATTGATGTAAATATATGGAAAATAAAAATAAAAAAATATAAAAGAAGCCCGTACCATAACATCCAACGTGGCATCCTTCACTTGACTGCTGCTTCATTCATTTATTCATTCATTCATTCCCATCTCTCTCCCGCCATTCTTGTCCGTCTACTCCTCTCTCTCTCCCGCTTGTCTTCTCCCCCGTGCCAACCGGAGCTACCTATAATAATATTCTAATTCTAATATTAATAATTATTATTACTACTACTCTTTCTCTCTCCTCTACATCCGACTGACCTTTTTTATTTTCTCAATTTCGACCTCTCTGCTTAGAATTTCGAAGGCTCGATCGTGCAAGGGAAGGTACTTTGCAAGAATAATTTTTTTTAGATTTTTTTGTTTTGGATTTATTCTATTTTTTTATGAGACTGAACTTTTGTTGTTTTATTATGATCGGGAATTTGGAGAGCCATAGGCCCTGTGATCATTGACGAGAAAGTGATCGGAAGAGGCTTATAGTAGTAATTTATCGAGACATGTTTATAATAATGACATTACTTGCTGTCTTCTTCTTCCTCTTTTTATATTTTTTTTATACATTGATATATTATTGTATTTGAATTGTGACCTAATTAATGTAATCCTTACGTTGCAACGACATCGACACGGACACGGCACCGAGTTCTGTGTCCGATACGTATCTTGTCCTATGCCTAATTGTGTGGCTTCACTTATTCAACCGATTCAGCATTTTACTCGACCGTCTGGCCCTTCGCCTCTATGACAAGTGGGCCGCGTGCCGCCAAGTGCATTTCATGACCCACCTGTCATAGATACATACATGAATAGATGGTTGAAGAATGGAGGGGTATACTGGCCCTTATGACCAATACTTATAGATAATCAACATGAGTGATGGAGAACTTCCTTTTCCCTTGTGAAATTTCTTTATAAAACATTCTTTGTTGCTATAAGATGTGTTTAGGTTAGCTCTCGTCTTTCATCTCTGCTTGCCTATCCTTCTCGTTTATCTGTCTCTATAGGTTTTGATCGTCTTAAGGCCTAATCTATCTTCAGGAATGAGAGCAGAACAAACTAGGTATCTCACACTCCCAAAGTGATAGAAAAGAATGCATTCGAAAGCTGGGTCTGTGCTTAACGGTAACAGGCAGTTTTTCGTTAGCGCAGTGCGTCGCGGAAACCCAGTCTTCCTGGTTTCGTCACAATTAAATCACAATTGGGATGAATTCCCACTCCCTTTTTTTCTTTCTTGAAACAGTTATTGGTTAGGGGGCTGGATTCTTCCTTCTGTCTTTCATTCATGCTCTTCTTATCTTTCTCTTAGGGGCTTTATGGAAGATTGACTATCTTAGTTTCATTCTCTTAAAGTTTACCTAAACTCGGAGAAAAGCATTTTTCCCATCGACAAAGAAGCTTGTGGACCTAGACTTTGTATTAGGCATTTGATTGACTCACCTCACATGGATTCGGCTTCCCTTGTGAAATTTCTTTATAAAACATTCTTTGTTGCTATAAGATGTGTGAATTTACAACCTTAAGTTCCCCAAGGACGCATATAAATGCCAAGTGTCCAATTTTTACGATTAGAAATATTTAATAAGTTGACAGAACCACTGTGATAAGTGAATGACATTGTGAATCTTTCATTGTTCCATCTGGGTACCCTAATCTTATATATGAATTACAAGCCGACAAAAAAAATGATAATTTATCCTAGATATTTCCAGGTTATTATTCACACTGATATAGTTCTGAAACAAAATATGTGTCACGGCATATTGAGAAGCAGGTATTTATGAATAATTGTGAACTATACGTACATGGTGTAAATTTAGAAATTTGGTGATAGCATGCAAAAATGTGTGTGCTGTGTGAGTGACGATAGTCTTAGCATATTTATTGTTGACTATAGGCTGATACATGACCTCTCTCTAATGTAACCAATGAGAGTTTAGATCTTTATGGTTCAATGACAAGGCACAACTTATCATTGCTGTGTCTATTTCACTAAGAAATGGATTCCACTCCGTGGGGTTGTTTATAGATGTGAATCCCATCCTTGATTCACAATCTTGCAGGATTTTATGTTGTAATAATTCAAGCAGTATATAGTGTAGATTGGGATCCCAACCTAATTTAAATAGATAATTTTTGGGGCCCATTATGAGAGTAGATTTGGCGCAAATTATTTTTTGGTGTTACTTTTTTGCTTTGTATGGGCTACTGGCAAAAAGGTTGGATGACAGTTAGGTCGGACCTTTTCTAATTGGATGACTATCCTTTCTTTTCTGCCTGAATAACTCTCCTTTGCTGGATGCCTCTCAGTCATATCGTTATGAATAGTTTTTAAGTCTAGTCTTGTTTATAATATTTAGTTTCTTTTGAAAGTTGTAATTGTGCAAGTTCATCTTTAGGTATATATTATAGATCAAGTTGAATATTGAGTAAGACTATGCATCTAATTGTTGAAGATAGGCTGTATAAAACATGCTGATTGTTTGGGTGCAACCTGGTGGATTAGAACACAGTTTGGCGGGGAAGGGGGGGGGGGGGGGTTGGTGTTGGGGTGGGTGGGTGGTAGGGGTACTCGAACTTGACGTATAAAACATAGTGTGCCTGTGATTTTGAAAATTCATGATCAGAGTGTTTTGCTTTGAGGCTAAACACTGATTTTTGCATCTTTGTGATGGTGATTTTGAGAGTACACCTACATTGTGTTTCTAAATCATCATTTAAGACCAATTTTTCTTTTAGATATAAATTAAAATGACTAATATATATATATATATATATATATATATATAATATATTCAATTTATATTAAATATCTTAAGGTATTAGATTGTGATATATAATGTTAGTCATGCTATTACTATTTATTTAAAAAGTGTGAAAGTATTTTAATTGTATGTGTTGTTTTGTCTCAATAAATGATTTAACTTTTATTTTTATTTAAATTAAAGAATTCTAATCCAAAATTGAATTTGTTATAATTTTAATTGTTTTTGAATATTAGAATAAAAAATAGTTCAACTATATTTAACTAATATAAAAACAATTACAATCAATAAAAAACTATAAACAAGATCATAAACAAAGCAGTTTAAAGGTATCACAAACATTTGTTGTATTTTTTCTAGTTAACAACCAAAATGTTTCTCAAAGGGGCAAATGAACAAACAAGAAGAGTATTTAATGTTGACAATGAACAAAACCTTGAATACTCAATGATGCGTGTATTAATAGTCTCAACTTTCAGCCAAAATCATTTCTGGCTACCCAATTTTGCATATGATGCTAGTTTCAACCAAATTATTTTCTCACAAGATCCAAAGAGCAAACACCTCTATTGCTCTTACTTTCAACTATTGCTTCCTCCTATTATTCTTGTATCACAAATCTACTCATATCACTACATTTCTCAGCTCTTAGTAATGACATTTCCACTACAATCTAGCTCCGCCTACACGTATGTCAATATCTCTTTTACCCCCAACAAGAGAAATGAGAAATGAAAACCGACGTACGCTAATTCCTCTTTCAGCCCTAATAATTGACGAGCAACTCACCCAACAAATTTCTTGCCTTCTTCAGCGAACATCATCAGATCCCATTTGGCACTGACATCAAACGTGCTAGAGGAGCATTTCTTGGAGGAATGGACATAAAACGACATGGCTTGAGATAGTAGAGCGAGTAAATATGAAGTGGCAAGGAGGAGAGGGGGAAATATAGAAGGTCAGGTCTCAATGTCAGAGGGGTTGGGAAATGGCGAGGCTTGCATCGGGAGTAGATGGGAGGTTGACATGGATCGGAAATACGAGTGGGAAAAGCTCAAGAAAGGTCAAGGGAGGACCTGGAGTTTTGAGGAGACGTGAGGCATTTAGAATCCTATCTTTCAAAATTGCGGGTGCTATTTGGAGAAAAGAAAAAAAAAGAAAAGTGGGGGATATTACAAACCAAACATTTTAGTGATTTTGAAAACAAGATTGATTATTAAGTCTAGGTCTAGAATCCTCATCCATTAATACATGACTTCAAAACCACACATTATGGTTTTAGAATCCTGGTTAACAAACTCCCGTTAATGCAACCGAGGTACAACAACAGATAGTTTTGCAAGGGGGAGCAAAAATACATTAACTTAAAGTTTAAGGAAGCATTATATAGAATTTGCACAACAAGGTAAAAAAAAAAAAAATAAAAAAAAAAAAAAACCTATCATGATACTTAAAAATTAAGGGGAGACGGTATAGAATCAATAAAAAATAAAAAAGATAATTATAATTATAAAGATATCATAATATGCCTAGTGAGCATTGATCTCAAGACTTCTTGTTTATAAGCTCATTGATTTTGCTAAATAGTCCACCATTTGGTTATTGTATTATAAAGAAATGAGGTAAATAATAAGACAGAAGAAAACTAATAGAAGGAAACCAAAAACTCAAGGGAGGGGGAGTAGCTGCTCCCCGCTAGGTCTATACTGGGTCTGCCTGCAGGTGCATGCATCTGTTGTGCAGTGCCCTCTGCAACCAAAACTTAAAATTACATAAATTGTTCAGGTTGTAGCAAAGCATCCTGTACCATACTAGCAATAGTATTGGAAGTGGGAGTCTTTAATAACCTACAGAAGATAGAATTTCTTCCATACAAACAATGGAAACACTGATCCTAAAGTAGACAACTATAATGCTACAATTGGAAATGTACTGCTAGGAATAATACTGCATAATCTATAAGTGTTTATTTATGATTCTTTATTTGTTGCGATTCTTTTTCTTACAACTTCCTACGAAATTTAATTTTATTACTATTGAGAAGTTGGCTCAACATAATGGACGAATTACTTTATTTTAGGAAAGAACAACTACATTTATAAGAGGGAGTATGCCTCCATTTTTAGAAGTTCTCCGGTGTGGGATTAAAATAAGACTAATAAGGATAAAGTAACAATATATACAAAGAATGCTTTCTCTTATACTCCCTCTCAAGTTAGAACATAATGTCAAGCACACCCACCTTGGAGAGAAAATGAAGATAGAGTGGTAATGAAAAAAAGTCTCAGTAAGGCTGTCTCCCAGCTGAGAAGAATTTGGTACATGTAAGTTTGCAGAATACCGAGGGATCAAATGACAACATTGGAGAGCCGAACTGAATGGCAAAGAAGCAAACTTGGAGAAACTACGATCGGATGGTATATCGGATTAGCATCGGTGTTGGATGACCAGTTGCTAATAAGAATAAGAAAGATGAAATGCAAAGAGGTAGTTTGATGACCGATCGACCCCACTAAAGTTCGTCGACCAATCAGTCATCAGAGGAGAGGTCGATTTGGGTCATGGGTTTTAGGTTATGGGCATGTTAACAGGTTGGAGATGCAAGTCTGGGTTCAGGTGTGGACTTGGGCAGGTTTAGGATGATTGACAAGGAAACCGAGTTTCAGGTTAGAGTTAGATTAATAGGATAGGTTGGAGATAAGGTTAGGTTCATGTTATAGCAGCGGCTAGCGAGGGTTGCAAGTGAGTTTATGGTTGATATTGACGAGAGTAGGTAAGGAAAAAGCTCGACAGATCAATGATAGTTGATTTGAGCTTGTAATATGACCTTTAGGGGTGGCATAATCGACACTAGGAGGATCTGGATCTAGGGGTGTCGTGGTTGACACTTGAAGGTCTGAATCTAAGGATGCTAGAGGATAGCGACATTAGTGCTTCAATGACAACCAGAGATTGGGGTGACAACAATGATGGGACGGATTAGGATTTAGGCTAGGTTTTGGTTTAGAGATAGAGTCTAGGGTTAGACTAGGGTTAGAGGTGATGGCATCTAGGTTAGGGTTTTGGTGGATATAGGAGAAGCTAGGGGAAGATGGTGACAACTAGGGTTTGGGGAGTTTGTAAAGGAAAATGTAGGTTAAAAATGAGCCATGCTTTAATACCAATTATACCATGTTGAGAAGTTGGCTCAAGATAATAGAGTTTATTTGGGAAAAAATAAGTTCATTTATAGGAGAAAGTATGACTCGTTCATTTATAGGAGGAAGTATGACTTGTTTCCTAGAGGTTTTCGGATGTGGGACTAATCTGAGGCTAATAAAGATAGAACAATGGTATATACTAAGAGCGCTTTCTCTTACAACTACAAGTAGTGGGGAAGTGTCGAAAAGAAAAATTTGGCAACTCCCAACTTTACATGTTTCCCATGTTCAACTTGAGAGGGGAGTATTGAAAAGAAGAAAAATATCACAATCGAAATTCCAATGCTATAAGAACCGGAATTCTGATCAAGTTGGAATAATCCACTCCATACTATCTTTTCAGATTTGGATGATGTGCATATCAGAATTTCGATAGGTTTTGGCTGAAAATTCTGGATGAATTTCTTGTTTTATTTGTAGGATTTATGGGGCTATTCTTGTCATTGTACTTGTACTCCTCTTATACATAGAATGAATGCCTTTTGCCCAATTGAGTATGATGTTTCCCTATTGAGCCGTTTGCTCCACCAGAGAATAGCTAGCGTCCTTTCATATTCCATGTCTACAACCAAACAACAACACTATATATTATATAGTACATTCCATCAGGCACCTTAGGTAAACACCCCATTCCCCACCCCTCTATAAAAGTGGTTCTCGTATCAATTTTCCATAGTTCATAATCCTCACCCCAATTCTTAAAATTTCAATCTCGTATTTCCAAATCTTCATAATTTTCCAATTTGGAAGATCCACGTAGTTATGCATCTGTCTTGCATCAGGACCTCTCATTATATGTTAGTAAAATAAGTCGGTTCATTTCTCAAGCCATTGTAATTTGTCTTAGCAATAGGAAACTATTAGGATTGCCATTCCTTCACTCTTTGGCTTTATGTGTCATGGAGAAGAATGCAATTCCCAATAGCAAATCATATCATCTTATCTCTTTGTCTAGACTCTATATAGTGTAGATGAACTTGGAGGGTGCTCTTTGGTTGCATGAGTTTAAACTGCATATCCAGAAGGTAGGTCTACCTAAATGCCAACTGGCCGTCTGGGTTCTATGGCATGACCCTCTCATGCTTATAGTTGTTTTGGCTAGGAATTTTCCACCAACATAGAGGGTTGACGACAGCCGGTCATAAGGTTAAATCTTTCATGGAACTTTGTTATGCTCCATAGCCGGCCCCATTCTGATGGGAGAAGGCTAGGATGATGATGATGAGCAATAGGAAGCTATTAGATAGATCTTTTTTGGTTTCTCCTGTCTTAATCTTGTGCATTGGCATTTTGGAGAATATTAAGGTGGATGACTTTTATGTCACCTTTAGTTATCATATACAGAAAACATTGCTTGAAACTGTGACATCATTGTTTAAAACTTTATAATCATGTCTGGCCATGTGATTTTGTAGTTTTAATATTCTGATAAATGTAACCCAAGAATTAATGTTTGATGGTATCTTTCTTTTTGGCAGCAAAGCACATAGTTTTTCAAAACTCTAAGGACACAAGAATTTATCAACAATGACTACTTCTGCAAAAAATCTGGATCCTGCATTTCAGAGTGCTGGTCAAAGAGTGTATCCTTTGCACATATATGTATACTGAAGGCACATGAATACTCAATGTTATATTGTTGAAGATCTTCTTTTATTTGGTTACTGATATATTTTATCTGTAACAATATACAAACATTTATGGACTCTTTACTATCTAAATTGGTAACGCTGATGAATATCCATGCATTACTTAACACTACATAGTGGAATGGAAATATGGCGGATTGAGAACTTTCAACCTGTTCCTTTGCCAAAGTCTGATTATGGTAAATTCTACACAGGGGACTCTTATATTGTTTTACAGGTAAGTAGCCTTTTTTATTTGCTCTGGTTCAGTTGGGATACTATTTTTATTCTATTTTATTGGGCATTATTTGTTACCCCTGCGGTTAAGCTGGCTTTCCATGTTTTAGATTCTCATTGCACAAAACTAAGTTCTATGCGATGGATCTAAATATGATGCTATTTATCCTTACATGGTAACATATAATAGTTATAACTCTTCTTATTTGAGGTGTTTGTGTTACTTTCTTAAACCTTTAGACTAGTTGTTTGCTTGAATAGAAAAATGTATATGCATAGCCTGAATCATTATATTTGAGGTTTCACATCACATTGTAGGGTGGAGTTACATTTGCATTAGTCGTCAAATTCTGATTTTGTAGTTTAGGAAAAACTTCTAAATATACAAATATGTGGCTACCACTTTGTATGAGAAGAAAATATCTGTGTTTTGGAAGGCTAATCACTACGAAAGAAACTATAGCTTCAATTTAAGAGAAGTCAATGGTTCTTCCTTTTTGGTCTTCGCCTTTTTATTTCATTCGTGAAGATGAATGCTTAACTCACATTTTTTAGAAGCAGTCTAGGTAGCATGGACACTCCAGAAATGAGAGTCGTGTCATGTAGGGCATGCATTGAACACAAGTCGGACACTCCAAAAACACTAGGACACACCAAAATAAGTGCCTTGTCTCTATATCCATGCAACATAGAAAGCAATAAATATTTCTAAAGGAACCAGGTGTAATTTATGAGAAGCAATCAATATTTCTTTCTTTTTATTCTTCTCCTTTTTTCATTCATGAAGATGAATGCTTAGCTCACATCATGTTGTATCAAGTTCATTTATCTCTCAGTGATGAATTTTATATAGAATATTTTAAAGCAAAATAAATGGAAGAAACTTTTGAGTATTGTTACATCACATACTGATTTATTCAACCAATTCATATGGACTAAGGAAATGCTTGATGAATGGAGCAACAATATTATACTACCCATATATAAAGTAAGAGAATATATAAAACTATAACTATAGAGGAATTAAGCTTCTGAGCTATAACGTGGAGTTATATGAGAGAATAATTGAGAAAAGATTAAGAAAATAAACTAAAGTTTCAGAAAATCAATTTGGTTTTTTGCTGGTAACATCTACTATGGGAGTCATTTACTTATTAAGATCTATTGAAATATTTAGAGAGAAAAGAGTGATTTGCATATGGTTTTCATTGACTTAACTAAAGCTTATAATAGAGTTCCTAGGGAGTTATTGTGGTGGATTTTGGAGAAAAAAACAAGTCCCTAGTAGCTATATTGAGACTATTAAGGGCAAACCCTTAGAGGAGATACTAAAACATTTCCTATTAGCTTTGGGTAACATCAAAGATCAACATCAAGTCCATACCTTTTTGCTAGTTACATATGAAATTACTATTCATGTACAGGAGGAGATTCCATAATGTATGATGTTTACTACTTTACTAATGATATTGTATTGGTCGATGAAAGTAGAGAAGGGTTATATGCTAAAACAAAATATGTAGATAAGCTTTGGAATCTAAGAGTTTTAAAATTAGTAAGACAAAGTAAAGAATATGAAATGTAACTTTAATCAAAAGGCAAAGAAAAATAAGGGTTAGATATAGATGGAAAGAGATACCCATAAGTGATATTTATGATCAATCATTCATCGTTACGGAGAGATAGAGAAGGATATCATGCCTATAATTAAAGTATGATAGTTGTAATAGAGGAGTGCTTTTGGAGTACATAGTAATCAGAACATACATTTGAAGTTGAAAAGAAGCTTTTATAATATAATTGTAAGGCCAACCATGCTCTATGTATCGAAGTGTTAGACAATTAAGAAACACAACTCAAGAAGATTAGTGTAGCAGAATGAGAATGCTAGAATGGATGATTGGGAATATTTTGAAAGATAGGATAAGAAATATGCGTATTTGTTTGCGGACAAGATGAGAGAAATCGTCTTAGGTGGTTTGGATATGTACGACGTAGATCAATAGATGCTCAGAGGAGGAGCGATAAGATAATAGTTAAAGGAGCCGCTTGGACTAGAGGTAGGTCTAAAAGATCATGAATTAAAATTTTAAAGAAGAATATGCTTTTTGTTAGTCTTATGTGGCCAAGGCCCTTTACAGAGCTGAATTTAGGATAAAGGATTTGTTGTCGTATTACATCACATAATGTATAGCCAATTCATGGACATAATAATTTGGAAACTCTTATCGATTAGGCAAATGTCGGAATATATATAAGTTATCATTGACACTGTCTACAATATAGATCTTAGAAGCCAGAAACTGCTAGGAGGTCAACGAATCTCAATAAGAACCTTCGATTCGGCGTTTCTTACTTGGGAGCTCGTTTGGAGCTCGTTTCTCCGATGACGGGAGCTTCGTTTCTCCAGGGACGGAAGCTCGTTTCCCCGACGACATGATCGCTTCCTATAATAAGACCATAATTTTAGAAGATGACATAAATGTTTTGAGAGAAATTTGAATATTTTCAATACACATTTATCAAAGTACCAAGAAACTAAAGATTTCTTACTTTGACGTCATAAAAAATTAACATGCGAAAGATCTCTCTGTAACTTTGAACCGAACTTTATAAATTCTAATAAATTTTAAGATATTTATAAGTTTTGATAACAATAATTAATAAACATTAAAAATTTATTAGCGCACGCTCCCATTACGCTCCCAAATTTAGAATCTTCTAAGTAGTCGCGATTCCCCGCCCCCGCTCCCGCCTCCGCTTCCGTCCCTGCTCCCGCTTCTGGCTTCTAAGATATAGATTACAGTATTCCTAACAGGACAATCTGTTGGCAAAGAGAAGATCAATTTGTTTTTTCATGTGGACACTGATCTAGTGTCTTTTTGGCATTTCAAAAGGCTAGTAGTAGTGGCAAAGGCACATGGCTTTCTTTAGCCATCTCTTCAGTTATCTGAACAAATGAGACGGGTGTCATATGAGAAAGTTACATTTGTTTTCACATGCACTGTCTGCTTGGTAAGTGAGGCAAGTTTAGACATGGTCAAGCCGCTATGTAAGGCATGTGTATAATCCTCCCCAACTTGAATAGGACTCCAGTTGAGTTTGCATTCTCCTCATTTGACGTATTTCCAACACAATAAGTGCTTGACATTGACCATTTCAGAAGTCTGTAGGTGATTGGGAAGCTTCAATTAGTTTTGTTGCCCAAAATTTTAAAAACTCAAAAGGACCCACCTTCCTGTTTCTCATCTTATTATACTAACTTACCGCGTAGGTGTCCTTTGTAGTTTGTGATGATAGTCCAAACTAAGTTGTCTTCTTCGAAGGTTATACACATATGGTGTTAGTTCTCAACAGTCTCATACTTGGAATTTGCAGCCTCAAGTTGCTATTGAGCTTAGTCAGTGTTTGTCCCCCTCTAGTGAGCCGCCATATGTATAGCTTCTGTCTTGTGCTACCTTCATGGGGAGTTGGAAGAGATGACTTGTTTATGTTGTTTTTGCTCCTAGATTTTTTTTAAAAAATTTGAAAGGTGACTCATTTATGTCATTTTGCTCCTATAGGGCATAATCCTCAAAATTTATTGTCATCTTTGTTTCCCACTATTATTTTCTGCTCTATACTCTAATAGAGAGGATGGCCTGGTAAGCAACATTTGAGGCTTACTATCATTTAATCTCATGTTCACTGTCAATCACTGATCAAAGGAGAACACTTATATTGGGAAGTTCAAAATTTGATCCATCTATTTACACCCTACAAGCTTGGTGCCTTGACAACTTTATTACTAGTTAGTCATTGAGATACAGTCTTAACATGTTTTGATGCCTTTGGAAAAGTTAAAACTGCTAGGTTTTTAGTTTTTTTGTATAATTATATATGGCATTTTTGAACGCAGACAACTGCTGGAAAAGGAGGTGCTTACCTTTTTGACATTCACTTTTGGCTCGGAAAAGACACCAGCCAAGTACGTTTCTTTAAGTTTTTAAGTAGTTAGAAAGTAGAAACAGTTTCTCTGGTGTTTACATTCTTTTTGATTTATGAGCTTTTATAGGATGAGGCTGGAACTGCTGCAATCAAGACAGTTGAACTTGATGCAGTCCTTGGAGGTCGTGCAGTTCAGTACAGAGAACTTCAAGGCCATGAGTCTGACAAATTCCTTTCCTATTTCAAACCATGCATTATTCCTTTGGAGGGTGGTGTTGCTTCTGGATTTAAAAAGCCCGAGGAGGAAATTTTTGAGACACGCCTGTATATTTGTAGAGGAAAGCGAGTTGTTAAACTGAAGCAGGTAAGGGGAATTACAGTTTCTTTGGTACTCAGTGTATCTTTCCACAAGGCAGCAGTCAATAATGCCAGATGGACGTACAAAGCCCACTACTTGATCCTTTGGGATGATATCACATGATTATTTATGTAGGTTCCTTTTGCTCGTTCTTCTTTAAATCACGACGATGTATTCCTCTTGGACACTGAAAATAAGATATACCAATTTAATGGTGCCAACTCCAATATCCAAGAAAGAGCCAAAGCTTTAGAAGTAATACAACAGTTGAAGGAACAGTACCATGAAGGGAAGTGTGACGTCGCAATTATTGGTGAGATCATGTACTTTATATATAACTCACCTTAATCTGCATGTTATTTTCATTAGTTTACAGTGTTGCTCATGGAAATTTTAGATGATGGAAAGCTCGAAGCGGAGTCTGGATCAGGTGAATTTTGGGTCTTTCTAGGTGGCTTTGCACCAATTGGTAGAAAAGCTGTCAGTGAAGAAGATGCAACAGTAGAATCCACCGCAGGGAAACTCTACAGGTAGAGATTTTATTTGTATTCTTTTAACTAGTATGTATGTAAATTGCTATTCAAATGAATATATCTATGATCAAAAGGTCAAAAGAATAGATGGAGCATTTATTGTATATTGGTATATTGTTTTATAAAATCTACAAATTGTGTATCAACTGTCCTGTGACTGTGAATGCATGGACTTCTTTTCTAGACTACTAAGACAGCCCTTCATAAAATATTCTGTAGATAGGAAAACAAATGCATGAACCTTTCTAAAGTATTTCTATTGTTTTTTCAGTTATCTTTTGGAATATGATCCACTTAGCTTGTGCTTGGTTTTGACCAGACTAGTTGCACATAATCTACATTTGAGTTCTAATTGGGAGCTTTACATTTTTCATAGATCACAAGAAGCTGTATGATTCACCCCCCCTTAACAACAGATCATATTTGATAAATTACTTGCTACACTGAGCACAACAAATGGAAAACTTGAAAATGCAGAAGATCTCTTATTATTCAAGTCTTGGTTTCCCTATATTAATTTGGATGTTCATGAAGATTCTAGAATGTCAGGAATGTTATCCCTTTCCGTTCTTTTGCCAGTTCCATAGATGACTGAAATTTTCTATAGTTAATCATATTTAACTCTTCATCTTGACTCTTTTCTAGTCCGTGCTCCTTGGTTGCATGAGCTTAAACTGCATGACCAAAAAGGAGCTTTTACTTGCCCTTCAACTGGTTCTCTTGGTTTTATGATATAAGGCCTTCTCTTGCTCATAGATACTGTTGGTATATTATAATGTATTAGGGGATTTTATGTAAGATGGAGAGTTGTAAGGCTATATATATATATATATATATATATATATATATATATATAGCCAAGAGATTATAATAAAAAGAGAGAATTCCAAATATTCTACATGGTATCAGAGCACAAACCCTAGCCGCCACAAACACTAGCTGCTGCCACCGCTGCCGCACCGCTCGCCCACCGCCGCCGCCGTACCGCTCGCCCACTACCACCGTCGCCGCCGCCGCCACCACACTTCCGCCACCACCACGAAGCTACGACTCCTGCGGAGCCCGCATGAGCCTTCTGCCGCGGTTTCCGGCGTCTCCCGTGGGTCGTTCCGGACTTTAACATCGAAGGCCTAGATCCGATGGGGGAGAGGCATGATCGGGTCTAGGAGAGGACGAACGTGAATCGTGGGACGTGGGACGGGTGTGAGGTGATCGGAGAAGAAGATGATCGATGGAGGAGATCATCAAGAAGTTGGACCCTGTGGAGGTCCCAACGTTGATGAAACTGATGAAACTGTCGGCTGGTGAGAGCGTGACACGAATACTGACAAAGTTGGAGCTTCCCTCCATCGATCTGAAGCTTGATGGACTGGCCACCTACCTGAGTTGGTCACAACGGGTGAGGAGAACCCTCGCAGGGAAGAACCTGAAGGGTTTCTTGTCAGGAGAGAAGACATGGATCGGTAGGACACGACGAGTAGAAGTCCACTCATATGGTGATATACATTTGGCTCCTCAAATCTTTAGTCCAGTTGAACGCCGCCACAATGGATGGCCTTGAGATGGTAAAGGACGTGCGGGAGAAGTTGAGGAGGACCTACGATGGTGTGGGGAATAACTTGAGGGTTTTCCATATCAAGGTGGAGATCGACGACACCAAACAGGGAGAGAAGACGGTACAGGAGTATGCCAAGTTGGAGCATCTGTGGTTGGATTACGATCACTCCTCAGATCGGACGAACTACGAGGACTCGAAGTGTAAGGAGAGACTGGTATGTCTCTAGGAGAGGACGATAAAGTTTCTTACGGGGCTTGCCGCAGTGTTTGCTCAGAGGACAGTACTACTTCTAGTCTAACCAAAGATCCCTACAGTTGAGGAGGCTAACTCGGCCATGATCCAGGAGGAGACTCGCATCAAGCTGCAGGCAGGGACAGGTAGTCCTCCTGAAGTGAAGTCAGTACTGGCGGTTGCCAATTCAGGTGGCACAGGACCTAAGAGAGACCTCCGGCAGTGCTACAACTGCGGGAAGGTGCACCATCTGAGGTATGCTTGCACCAAACCATCCAAGAAGGAAGATTCAGGTGGTGGACGTGGATAGTTTGGAGGATGTGGCCGTGGTCGTGGGGTCGACGGGGTGGCCGAGGAGGTTATCGGGCGAACCTGCCGGTAGCAGAAGGCGAGGAGGGAACTGATGACGCCTATACTGAGGAGGATCAGGCACTGCTGGGCATGCTGGAGGTACTCAGGAGAAAGCAGAGAGTGTCAAGCGAAGGAGACTGGAGAAGTGGGACTGAGGAGGCGTCCACCTCAGTCTTCGCCAGAGGCAACGCTGCCATGTATGCCCATCCATCGGAAGATACTGATGACTCAATAGCCCTTGCATCTATATCTTTCCTTAGATCGTCGGACTGGATTGTCGATTCAGGTGCATCTCGACACGTGACAGTGAATGCTAGTGAGTTCTCTTCCTACATTCTCCTAGCATCGACGGACATCATTCAAACAGCCGATGGTGCTTTCCAGCCAGTGGTCGGTAAGCGTACTGTCGAAATTACAGGTTCAGTAAAATTATCCAATGTTTTGCATGCTCCTTCTTTTCCAATCAGTCTTTTGTCCATTAGTTCTATAATACTCCAACTAAAATGCATTGTCTCGTTTGATATTCCTAAGGTGATCTTCCAGGAGAAGGAGACGGGACGAAGACTTGGGACTGGCACTTGGCATGATGGACTGTGGTACCTGGATCGGGAAGTACTAGATTCGGCATTGGTGTCTGTGACAGAGATGGCAGGAATGAGAGGGCCGAAGATGAGTGCCGATGATACACTGATACTCCACCACAGGCAGTTGGGGCACTCCTCTTTTGGTATTTTGAGTAGGTTGTATTCATCTATTTATGAGAAAGCAAATAAGCATAAACTAGTATGTGATGCATGTGATTTAGGCAAACTTACTAGGAGCTCATTTGTTAGTGCGGGTCATAGGAGCTTTTCTGTTTTTGATATACATTCTGATGTTTGGGGGCCATGTGCCACAACTACTATGAATGGTTACAAGTATTTCGTTTCTTTTATTGATTGTTCCTCTCATGTCACCTGGCTATATTTGATGAAGAATAAGAGTGATGTCTTTGCTTGTTTCCGGAACTTTTATAAACATATTCAGACTCGGTACAGAGCAGTGGTGAAGGTACTGATGTCTGACAATGGGACAGAGTATACCAACAAAGTACATATCTGTCAGCCCAAGGTATACAATATCAGACCACCTGTGCATACACACCAGCACATCATGAAGTGGCAGAAAGGAAGAACAGACACCTTCTGGAGGTGGTAAGGAGAATGATGATCGCCATGAATGTCCCACATAGTCTATGGGGGCATGCAATGTTGACAGCAACTCAACTGATCAACAGGATGCCCTCGAAAGTACTGGGATGGAAGTCTCCATGTGAGATATTGCAAGAAAATAATAGTGGGATACTTCCGCTGAAGGTATTTGGCTGCGTATGTTTTGTGAAGGACAACAAACCGTCTGTTGAAAAATTTGACCCTAGAGCAATCAAGTGTGTCTTCGTGGGTTATTCGGCGACTCAGAAGGGGTACGTGTGCTGGAGCCCAGTAGAGAAGAAGAGGTTTGTGAGCATGGATGTTCACTTCAGGGAGCTTGAGCCATACTACTGTCAGGAGGGAACCTCATCCATGGGCAACTCACCTGACACGAAGATGAGCACCATCAGGACCTTGATTTCTTTGGCAGTGAATGGTGGATGGAAGCTACATCAACTGGATGTGAAGAACGCGTTTCTTCATAGGGATCTAGTGGAGGAGGTGTACATGGGGATACCACCAGAATTTTTGCACTGATAAGACAGTGGACATGGTCTGCAAGTAGAAAAAGTCTCTTTATGGACTGAAGCAGTCTTCTCGAGCGTGGTTTGACAGATTCAGGAGAGCGATGATAGGGATGGGATATCGGCAGATCAACGCTGATCATACTGTATTTTTCCGTCGGAGTGGAGGCCACATCACCATGATTGCGGTGTATGTGGACGATATGATTATCACAGGAGATGATGAGCAGGAGTTGCCCAACTGAAGGGAAAGCTTGGCAAGGATTTCGAGGTGAAGGACCTTGACCTTCTTCAGTACTTCCTTGGGATTGAGATTGCTCGAGAGGCAGAGGGGATTGTTCTTTCTCATAGAAAGTATGTGCTGGACCTTCTCACAGAGACAGGGATGTTAGGATGCAAAACTGCAGCCACGCCTATCAATCAGAGGTTCAAGCTGGGTGCTGAGGCTCGAGAACCAGTTGACTGGGACAGATACCATAGACTGGTGGGCAAGTTGATCTATTTGAGCCACACACGTTCTCATATCTGCTTTGCAGTGAGTGTGGTGAGCCGTTACATGCATGACCCAAGGAAGGGCCATATGGACGCAGTATACCAGATTTTGAGATACTTGAAGGGTGCCCCCAGAAAGGGACTAATATTCAGGAAGAATGATCACGTGAGCATCGAGGGCTACTGTGACTCTGACTAGGCTAGTTGTGATGATGACAGGAGGTCTATCTCGGGCTATTGCACATTTGTAGGAGACAACTTGGTCTCTTGGAGGAGTAAAAAGTGGTCAGTGGTGGCCGGATCGACAGCTGAAGCGGAGTACAGAGCTATGGCCTTGGGAGTTGCAGAGCTGCTATGGATGAAGAGTATGCTAGTGGAGCTAAAGCTGGATCAAGGAGCCAAGATGAAGTTGTGGTGTGACAACCAGTCAGCCATCAGTATCGCCAACAATCCAGTACAGCATGACAGGACCAAACACATCGAGATCAATAGGTTCTTTATCAAGGAGAAGTTGGACAGTGGACTACTGGAGCTAGGCCACATTCCAACCAAGGATCAGGTAGTAGACAGTCTGACCAAGGGACTTAGCTCTGTAGATATGATTAGATGATGTGACAAGATGGGCTTAGTGAATATCTTTCGTCCATCTTGAGGAGGAGTATTGGTATATTATAATGTATTAGGGGATTTTATGTAAGATGGAGGGTTGTAAGGCTATATATATATATATATATATATATATATATAAAGCCAAGAGATTATAATAAAAAGAGAGAACTCCAAATATTCTACATATACCTTCACTAAGGATCTGGTACCGGAAGAGAGGGTTGTTGTGCGGTTGACAACTGGTGATGGAAACATTTCCGATTATCTGTGGATTTTCTTTCTTGTGCTCCAGTAGATGACCCCATGCTGATGTAACAAGACTTGGATAATGATGATTATTGTGGTTGTGGCGATGATGAAAACCCCCGATTATCTTGTATTTTGTGACGCTTTTGTGGAAAAGGGTATTGCTTGTACTCAATTCCTGGTATGGTTGCACGATGACTAAAATTGTGCCTTTTCACTTCCATTGAGCCTGAAAGTTGAATCGAGGCACTTCCATAGGGGCTGTACAACATCCTCGACCATTGGGTCTATTTTGTGGGTTAACAGGAAAGGCTTCATTGATATTGACTGTTCACTAGTATTTTCTACAGACTATTTAGGTTTTCACGTGCTTTGGCTCTGTAAAAAAAATATAAAATTTCCTGAGAAAGAATCACTTGTCTATAAACTACAAATAGGTTCCAAATATAAACTTCAATGAATTAAAAGCAAAAGTACTTATATGTATCTCTCAAATGTTATCTACACTTTATATCTAGGACCTAGTTAGAATTTAAGTTGACTTTTCCCAAGGGAAAATTTGCAAATCAGTAAAGTCCGACAATATTTAAAGACCACATAGGATTATAAATTTCTTAGGAGAGAAAGCTTGCTTGAAGTATATTTGAGCTAGCGCACTATAAAGTTTTATTTATGTTACAAGTTCTAACTGAATTTAGACTGTTGGGAATACTGAAAATTAATTATTTAACTCATTGAATGAACTTGAAAAGTTTTGCAGTTATTGGGGTTTAGTCTGGAAAATTAGTGAAAACTTATGGGAAGTTGTACTAACTAGAAGATCTGCTAACTAGTTTTATCTGCAAACTATATATCCTCTTCAGTCATAACTGTTCCATTTTATTCATCTCCTTGCACATCTTCGAATAATTCAAAAATCATGGTCTTCTCTTCTTTCATCTATTATGTGTTGTTTATTTGGCGATGGAATTCAAACCATCTAATCCACTAAGATAGCGCTTACCCCAGACAACCTCTCTCTTTCCAAAATGAACCTATCAACTTTAGTGCACATTATATTTGAGAAATATTTTGCACGGAATTTGAAAACAAGCTGCTCTTCTAGTTACACATTAGCTAATCTTGGAAGATTAAGCCAGTTCAAGGAAAGTGAATTTCTTTATTGAGTCGCTCTCAATCACGGAACAGTTGTCTATATGTCATTTAGTAATATATGTCAAAGACTCAAAATGCCATTAGAGAAATATGTGGAGCCCACACGTTAATTGAGGAGTTCATGAGGATGTAGCTTGTATAGTGTTTATATATTTAACTTTGCCTTCAGTTGTTATGACAAATGTTATCGTCTGCAGTATCGAAGATGGTCAATTTAATTTGGAAGAAGGCACACTTACCAAAGCTATGCTGGAAAATAACAAATGTTACTTACTAGATTGTGGAGCTGAAATCTTTGTTTGGGTTGGCCGAGTAACACAAGTAGAAGACAGAAAATCTGCCAGTAAAGTTGCTGAGGTAGACAGGTTAATTAATCTTTCAGGTGATTTATTTAGGGGTTATAATTGTGAGACTCTTCTTCCTCCAGGAATTTATCACTAATGAAAATAGACCGAAGACGACTCGCATAACTCGACTTATTCAAGGATATGAGACTCAATCTTTTAGGTCCAACTTTGAGTCTTGGCCTGTGGGTACAGGAACAGGGACTCCTGGTGTAGAGGAGGGAAGAGGAAAAGTAGCAGGTATTTGTTGCTATTTTCAAGACCTTGAGCTGTAATGGTCTTGTTTTTAACCATTTTTTTTCTGTACCTGTAGCTTTATTGAAGCAACAAGGAGTTGATATAAAAGGAATTTCAAAAGGGGCTCCTGTCAATGAGGAAATCCCTCCTTTGCTTGAAGGATCTGGAAGGCTCGAGGTTTTGATTAATCCTCCAATTGTCTACATATAATATGTTGCCTATTGTTTTTTACTACTGCTTCGATATTTACCTTCAGAATGTTAACTTTGCATTCTTACAGGTGTGGCGCATCAATGAAAGTGCCAAGACGCCAATTCCTGCAGAAGACATTGGTAAATTCTATACTGGAGATTGTTATATTGTGCTTTATTCGTATCATCCTGGTGACAAGAAAGAGGAGTATTTCTTATCCTGCTGGATGGGGAAGGAAAGTGTCCAGGTAAATGATACCGAATTGTACACTTCTGGAAGTATGCGAATAAAAGAAAATAATTAAAATGATATCAATGTTCCACGAAGTGTATGCTTATTTACATTAAATTATACATGTCCATTGGATGCCTAGGTGGATACTTTAATCATACTTGTTACTTTTTAGTTATGTTATATGCCAAATGTGTCTAATGACAATTGTTATATAATGACACATGGATCCCTACGTGCTAATAAGTATATAAAGTTTACATTAATATATTTAGATGTATTTTGGCGTATTCCCATTGTATATCATTGGAAGAAAAAAACTTTTGTGTTGGACACATTTATTTGGACCATCATGTGATGTGACACCTAGGTTTTGGTCACCAGAGAATAACTATGAAGCATAGGTACTGGTACCCTGTACATCGATACGACAATTTCTATAAATCCACGATCATATTAAGTACAATCTCTCAGATCTCTCCAAACTAAAAAAAGTAGCTATATTCACACTCTACTCTACCTTATTAAAATGAGTTTAGGCAGGGAACAAATCTTTCAGGTCACTCTCAATATTGTGCTGGATCTTGATCAAGGCTGTTGATAGTCCCTCAAATATGTGTCGATTCCTTCAACGCCAGAAATGGCTTATTCGACGAGCCCCTACATTCCACTGGTTGTGTTGGATGATCCTACTAAGGGGTTCCTGTCTCCCAATCATCTCAAATATAAGACATCCTAAGTGATCCAGCAGACTGGTGATTAATCCAATGATTAAACCACAAGCTTGTGTCAACTGCAGTGCCTATAACTCGAGTCAGAACCTATTTAATGGCCATTGATTGGGAATACACTTTTTGTCACCGAGAAGTTATTGTCAATGTTTTGGACCCAAAAGTTGTTAGCCAAGTATTTCCGTCCTGTCCATACTGCCCATAGCGATTACCCTATAAGAAGTGATGTGATATGTTTTTTGTTCAGATATTCAGCATTCAAATTATACAAAATACGTTCACCAAGAAGCATGATTAATTTCAACAGTTGATTGTAAGAAGATGATGTAGAAAATTATTATGATATGATAAAATTAGCATGCATGTAATTCAAGTTACATAATCTTTTCAGAAATATATTGTAATCCAATTTTTTTAGCACAATTCTAATATTAATATAGAGATAGTTGGTTCTATCATTTACAACAAAATTACTATTCTCTCAATATTTGTAGACAACAATAATTAATAATATATTAGAGATTTTTAGAGAATTATGCTACTTAACAATATTTAATAAATTGTAAAGAGAAAACTTAGTTAATTACCTGGCACCTGGTAGAAACTCGACCTTTGGTTGATGTTGGTGGTGAAGGAGATGGTTGACGGAGACGATGGCAAGCGACTTTTAGGGTCTGACAATAGTAAGTGTGGCGAGGTCGACTGCAGGTTTGGCAGGGCACCCTGATGGTGGTTGGATTTTTTTTGAAGAGAATAAAATATATTGGACTAGGGTCGGGTTTACCCTCCGTACCTAGGTTGGATTGGACGTCACACCTCAATCACAACAGACTAACCAATAATTGCTAAAGCAAAAACCATTCATTTAATATTTTAATAATTGTCTTTTTTACAATAGACGTATCTCCTATATATAGGAGGAGCAACTGAAAAAACTATCTCCCGACGTGGGACTAAAAAAAGAGTAAAATCCAACTAAAGGATAGTTATTAACAAGCCTAGAACTTATCCAAATAAAATAAAACAAAATATAATCACCATATCAAAGCCAAATCTGGTTGGTGATGAGATTCACCATACCACGTCTTCTGTGTCTCGTGTGCACACGCCAAGGTTGAAGTGTGCGTCTCGATGTCCTCATCATTTTTTCAAGATGGAAAAGAAATCGACCCTGTCGAGTGTACTCCAAGATGTCAGGATCTATGCGCTGGAGTTCATCTCGATCAAGTCAAGTGTCATCAGAATTAGGTCTTCCTTTCCAATGTACCAAATCGTTGGATTCTACCATCTCTAGTAGATATGATCTTATCATCTAAAATATTATTAATTTCATCTGTTGTAGGTGGAATATTTTGAAGTTGAGGTAAGGGGGGTCTCTCAAAAGTAGTCTTGGGGTCATGCCAATCAATAAGTAGAATTTTCAGGTCTAAAATATGAACCTTTATAGCTACTAGATCTTCGATATTAAAAGTATAATTGATGTCAAAATGATCTGGAAGTTCTAGAACATAAGCATTAGCATTATTTTTTCTTAATATTTTAAAATGACCTGGACCACGAGCATGTAACTTCTTTAAAGTTTCTGAAGGAAACCGTTCCGGACGTATCCAGACCATCACATAGTCTCCTACATCAAATTCCTTATATCATCCGCTTTGTTTCAATTCGTTTGCTGATTTTCTTGTGTAGATCGTATACATGATGCAAATGTGGATTGTGACACTCTATGGTAATGTGCCATGGGAACAAGATCTATAGGTTGCCTAGGCTGTTACCCATATACTATCCCAGCTAGACTCATGCCTATTGTCCTATTGACGAAATTGTTCTATGGAAACTCAACAATAGACAACTTTAGATCCCAATCCCTCAAGTTTTCGTCAACGAGCGTCCTTAACAAGTTTCGTAAACTTCGATTGACAACCTCGATTTGACCATCAGTTTTAGACAAGGTTCAAAGTATCGGTATCGGAATCGGTATCGGACCATTCCAATGAGTATCGGGATCGGCGGGATCGGTAGTATCGGCGGTTTCGGATCGGAGTATCGGATTTTTTGGTATCGGAAAGCAAACAACTATTAGTAAATTATTAACATTTTAGAAAATATATTTTATACATTTATGCATAATTTAAAGTATTTTTAGTCTTGTTTCTTAGTATTTTTGAAATTGAATAAAATAGTAGTCACCATTGTCAATTGATTATATGCGATAGATAAGTTTTCTTCATTTATATGCTTTTACAACCTTACTATGCTTTTACGCCCTTGCTAATTGGTCTTTTTTAATTCAATTTTCTTTGCCGAATTGATCGGAAAAGAGACCTCTAATGTCGGTATCGGTCAGTATCGGGTATCGGTCGGTATCGGATCGGGACATGCCAAACTGTATCGGTATCGGCCGTATCGGATCGGTATCGGCCGATACTTCAAACTATGGTTTTAGAATGAAAAGCAGTAGAGAACTGAAGCTTAGAGTAAATCATGTGCCATAGGGTTTTCCAAAAGTAGCTAGTGAATTTACATCCTTATAAGATACAATGGTTTTAGGTAGGCCATGTAGTCTAACGACTCCGTCAAAATAAAGTTTTGCGACTCTTGATCCATCGGAAGTCTTAGAACATGGTATAAAGTGGACCATTTTTGAAAATCGATCCACCACAACGAAAATTTAATCGTGCTTCCAAAGTGTCTTCAGAAGACCCAGCACAAAATCCATGCTAACATCCTGGCAAGGACAGTTTGGCACTGGCACAGGCGTGTAGATTCCAGTATTTTGTTTTCGTTGTTTAACTAACTCGCATCTGTGACACCGACCAATAAGTTTAACAACGTCTCGTTTCAAACTAGGCTAATAAAATTGTTACTCAACATCCTCAATAGACTTGTCTTGTCCAACGTGCAATTTCCAAACGAGGAAGTCTCTCAAAGAGGTATGGGGAACACACAACTTGCTCCCCCCCCTTCCCCCCAACAACCTTGCAGATGTGTTAAAGAAGAGAAAATCAAGATAAAAAAGTTCTTTGATATTAGAGGTAGTAGATGTGCTAGCTTTCGTGAAGATCATAAAGTCATCAACAAACAAGTGTGTGACCGGATTGACATTATTCAGAAACATGGTCTCACGAGACCAAGGTTTTAGATGTAACATTAAGTATTGTTACTCTTGCTCCCATCAGGATAAATCTAACCCCTTCCTATGTTACCACCTACATATATCGAATATATTAAGAAGGAACGTCTTTTTCTTAGTGGGGTCGGGGGAAAGACAAAAGTCGTATCTGCTTCCTAGGGAAAGTCAGTAAGCCAATTTATTGGAAAGTTCTTTTGATTCAGAAGGTTTATTGACAAAAGAGATTAAGGATATGTAAGATTGTTTCCATGATTAGAGAGATGAGACTCGAACTATTTTTCATACTAGCAAGGGAGTCGGGATATATAAGACAGAATAAGCTAGGGCTAAGGCCAGTTTTCGGTCTCCTTATGCTGTCAAGTATTGGAGCGAAGGATTGAATGGAGCGAAGGATTGAAAATCCTTGTGTCACTGATTCGATTCCACTTCTAAGCTAGGGTCGAAGGTCTGGGCTTATCATCCGATTTCTTTTATTTCATAACCTCGCTAAAAGTACTATTTAAAGAAAAGGTAAACGGATAGCAAGTTGGGGTTTTCGTCTATCCTTCTCCTAAGAAGCCAGTTGGTAGAATTGATTTTTTTGAAAGTCAGTCCTTTATTTAATAGATAACTATAATGGAAGGAAGAAAGCTCGAAGCGGCATCTTCCAAGGAAGTGCATGATCCGTCCAAGTGATCAAAGCAAGTTGGTTTGCGAACAAGTTGTGAGCCCTTGGCGACAGAGAGTTAAATAAAAGATCTCAAACTAGCTCCTTAAGTGAGAAGCTAGATGCCTTGAATGAACCAAAGCAAGTGTCCTTTCGTGGTCTATTAGCTTCTCCTTATCAAATCAGTTAAGCAATAATATGGGGCGGGATCTGCCTATACACTTTCAGTTGCAGGTGCTTTCTATGGCTGTCTTTGGAGAATGGAAACTTTTTGCTGATACTAGCCCTAATTTTCTCTTGGCGCAAATGATCAAAGGTCTACTAGATCACTTCTGATACTTATATAATTAAGATTCACTTTAATACCCGTAATTGCAAACCCTTCAGGATCCTCTAGCTTTCACAGCTGCAAATGAATAAAGGCCCACAAGATCGTGTTCTGATCTTAATAGGGCAGTATACTTAAGATTCACCTTAATATCCTTAATTCCGGCACCGTCAGGATCCTCTAGGTTAGCGTGCACATGCGCACGTGCACGCGCGCGCACACACACACACCCTCTCTCTCTCTCTAGTGAAGGGTGGATCAAAGTTGCCCCTTAAAGGCCCCTTCTTGGATTCCTCCTTACTATGTTGCATGACTATATTTGATACATCGAATTTTCTTAATTGTTATTCCAAATCAAGTGTTTTGTTTTCTACTTCTGTTAATGCTGCTATGAAAAGCAATAAAACAAAAGTAAGCATACCTAACTTATAACACTTCTGCTGTTTTTGTGAGCAGCAGCAGAAGATAATTCATTATCATTTAGTATTGGGTACTATCTTATGATTAAACGGATGCACATTTAACAACCTCATGTCAGTAGTGTTGAATAACAATGTTGTAATATGAATTTCCATTTGAAGTTGTTTTATCATTACTCAAATATTCTCCAAACTTGTGGGTTCAGCCATGAGATTATTTATTATCATCGTTACAGTCTGTCCCTCATCCCATTAAAATGAGGTTATTTATGAACCCTTCTACAGTTATTCAACCAAGAGATTATTAAAGCAAATACTTTATACCCGTAAAACTGTTTTATTTTCAATTTTGATATCTGGACCATTTGGTTAAGGAATGATACTTTCTTTCAGGATGATCAAGTAATGGCTACTCAATTAGCTAATACAATGTTCAACTCGTTGAAAGGGAGACCTGTTCAGGTAGAGATTCATCCTTGTTATCTTCAGAAAAATGAAATTTGTATTTTCCTTGGACTGGTTCATCCAGCAGACTTCTTGCAGGCTCGCATTTTTCAAGGAAAAGAGCCACCACAATTTGTTGCACTTTTCCAGCCCATGGTTGTTTTAAAGGTATAAATCATCTGGCATTTGTATTTGATCAGAAGCAATTTGGCATGCCAGGCTTGTAACTATATACTAGATATAGATGACACGGTTAACTGAATAGGGTATTTAAACTTGCATTGTTTTTTTTTCAACTTACCACAGGGGGGACTCAGCTCAGGTTATAAAAACTACATAGCTGAAAAAGGTTTAACTGATGATACTTATTCCCCTGATGGCATTGCACTAATCCGAGTATCTGGTACATCAGTCTATAACAATAAAGCAGTTCAAGTTGACGCAGTAAGTATTCATAATATTTATATACCATGTTTATGGGACACATTTCCTCGAGGACCCGACTTCTCACAAGTTTTCTATAATGCGACTTCTGATTAGAAAATAGTTTTGCAGCAGTTGGATAGTGGCACACCTTACCTCACACAAATTTTCTATATGCTTAGGGTTTTCATGGTTAAAAAAGATTGTGAGTGGAGTAATTGGATAATGCACATTACAATAGCTTGATTTTTCTTGAAGAGTGCATGTACCAGTGGAAGTGAGATGTTAGTTATATTAGACTCTTAAATTTAGCAACATGTCCATTCAATTGACTTGCATGATCTCTTGCATAACAAAGTGAGAGCAAGCTGTCTATATACTGATGGAAATAAATTTTTTTCTTTGGCTACAAACTTACCTTGAACTGCCACAGATCCGATAGCTGTTATAAGAAAGAATAGCTTAATGTTGTTGTATGGCATAGGGATTCGCCCAGGTGATCCTAAGATAGAAAAGTCAGATCTCTCTAGGTTAAGTTGTCTAAGCCCAATTATTGTTCTGGGAACCAATTATGGTGCAATAAAACATAGTATGTTCTTGGAATGTAATTTGACTAGTTTTGGTGAATTTGACTTTGTCAACAAGTTATTTACTTGTTAACAGGACCTTGACTCAGCTAAAGCGATCTGGTCGGGAGAATTCTGACCAAAGGAACCATGCCAATGGCACCTGGCTGGAATATGGTAACCTGACCACATCCATCCATAATGGGGTGACCCTCCAATGGGCCCTACAACAATGTTGTAGATGTCATCAGATCATATTGACCAAGTTCAGATTTGCATGTGTACATAGTGTTTTGGTCCATCGTGATCATTGGTCAGTCATTAAGATGTAGGATACGTGATTCACAACAGTGATTGTCCAAAATATAGCATCAGCATTGTCTGACACATTCTACAATGAGACTGATTTCCCATGAACTGGAAAAAAAAACATAGCTCTATCGACTTGTCTTGTTTTCAAGTAGTCGAGAATTAATGAGGACCTTGGCTTTAAGCATTGATAGGATTGTCTTAGGTAGTCATATTATTTTTAAAATATCAGTCTCTCCTTATTGACAAATGAATTGCTGAGATGAAAGTAATTGATAGAAGGAATCCGTAACTACACCTGTTATGTGCATTTATTCTTAAATGACCCACTCTTCATCGTCTATCCAACCTCCCAGGTTGGCTATAGATTATAAGAAAGCTTCGTAAATGATTTGACAGTTTTCATGACTAGTTCTCAACCTAACGTCAACCATCAATGTTGGTGTCAAATTTCTAGCCAAGGTAGCTATGAACATAAGAAGGTCATGCCATAAATCCTATAGTGGCCAGTTGGCAGGTTGGTAGACCACCTTTTGGATATGCAGTTTAAACTCAGGCAACCAACGTATCTGTTCGATATTGATACGTATCGGCCATGTAGTATCGTTTTTGGCACATTCGATCTGATACTTACCTCAACTGATAGCAAAATTACGGTTCTCTTTCTGGTGAACTTTTAAGTTGAAAGAGTTCCTTGACTCTGAAGTTGATATAGTAGAACCTATAAACCATGTCGATGAACCTTCTAAAATTACACAACTCCACAAAGATATCGGATGCGTAAGGAACACGGAATATTGTGCATACTAGATCATGATTGTTAGAGTATGTGGGTAGTTTAGTCCCACATAGTTTAGTCCCACATTGGTTAGACCTCTAGGTGAGAGGCTCATCCTCTCCTATATATGTGTATCTAGTGAGCAAAATTATTACCATTGCAGTCCATATTTTTACATGATATTAGAGAAGGGGAAATCCTGGCCCTTTCTCACTCTCTTATTATCATAGTCATCCACTATGTCTTCCAATCTTCTCCAAACCCTAGCCTCCATTGCTCATCTTCTTTAGGAAGCCCTAGATCTCCACCTCTCTTCCTTATTATTTTCTGTAGCAATCTCAACTCACCTCCCTTTTGAAGTAATAACCCAATCTACACATTTTTGCCACTCCATTTTCAAAAACTAGCTGACCAAATCCTAACCCTAGCCTTGACAGTAGACGCCTTGCTGGAGTGATCCTTGGTTGGAGTCACAACAGCCCACCATGACGCTCTTCTTCACCACTCTAGCTCGCTGCCACCAGCCCCTGCTACCACTAGCCCGAGCTCGTCTTCCGCTGTTCAGATAAGACTACAAGCCCAAGCTCGTCTAATGCCAGCTCTTCCTTAGTGCCTTGCCTAGAGCATCGTGCTGCATTTTCCTTCTTTCGCTTATTAGCACCGCCTCTCCGAGCCGCTACCAGCTGCCTCTCCGAGCTGGCGGTATACCGCTGTAGATGCATAGAAAAATCTATACAAAGAAAGCCACCCCTATGCGTGAATAGGATGCCACTCATCAAAAGAGTATAACATAGCCTTTGGGAGCGCCTTTTACGTCGAGGAGACCCTTAAGCATAGAACAATGATCTACCAAAGAGAAGGTGGCTAAGCCCAGAGCTGCCATGCCAAATGATCACTTCTTACTCTCATTTAATACGTAACGTCACGCATCGAAGAACGAGCTCTGACAGCTAACAAATATCTTTCGTATTTTATGATAAGTCAGATTTTGTTACCAAATTCGAGGAGCCAACAATGATTACACCACGGTTCTCCATGAATGAATCCACGTGGCGGTCAGTGCAACCGTCATATCAAGGGGTTCTACGCCTAGATGCTTCCTTTTTCTACATTAAATAAAGGCTGACGTGATTCCCGGCGTTTGGAATAACAAGGGCTGCACACGGTGATCGATGCGCACGTTACGAGATCTCCGTCATATTTACACCGTAGTAATTATGACAAATGGATCTCACTTTATACTTTGCGGTTAGTGCAACTGTCACGTCGACCAGCAGACCGAGCCGAAGTTATGCCCTACACGCTTTGCATCAATGGCAAAACTGACATGCTATGATGTCTCTCACGTCGCATTAATGAATGTGAGACAGGTTGCACCTTCACTCCCACTCGACATTAATGACAAAGTGATGGGCTGTGACGTTGCGCACGCCACATTAATGGCGAATTGACAAGGGTATGGCTTCCTAACTCGGGAAGCCATCGATGCAATTGCTTAAAAGGCTCACCATAATGGCTCTGACATTAGCGTGAGCATGGAGGGTTTTCTCCTGATCGATGAGACGTGTCGTATTGACAATGACTTACAGTGTTCTAAAATTCGCTATACAGACTCGGTGCGATGGAGGACAGCTTAACGCGTAGGCTGCTTAGGCGCCGAACTGATTTTTTTTAAATTTAAATTTTGAAATCTAAACATATTCTAAATACAATTCATAATTTGTTTTAATTTGAAAATTGAAAATTGAAATCCATATTACAAATTTAAAATTTTAATGTTTTAAATCCAAATCAATCATAAAATCCAAACAACATATCTACAATACAACTAAACATCAAAGCAAATAAAAAATCAAAATCCGGATAGCCGCACATGGCCGAACAGGCCAGAATAGGACAAACCTACCGAACATGAGATTTTTTTTATTCTGCCAGCGGCAGCCTAAGCCGATTTTTAGAACACTGATGATTCACGCAAACGTCAAATCCATCACTTTATGCCCGGTGAAGACGAAAATCCTATGCGTAGCAGCGAATCTATGCGCAGAGAGGTAAAGTCGGTGTGCTTTGCCTCGTTTCTAATGCAAAATCCTGATGGTTATAAATAGCACAGTATTGGCACTTCCAAAGGGGCCGAAAGCTTTGATCCTTGATCAAAAGCGCCTACTTGTGGCCAGTTCCTCTTCTCCACGGTATTATGAGCTCGGGACCTAGCAAGGGTTCTTTTAAGTGTTCTTCCCATCTTCGTATCGGGTGATCAACGGAGTAAAGCGATCGCGTACTGATCGGATCTCCACCGCTACTAAACCTTGGAATCTTTTATGTATCTATAATTTCTTTATTGTAGATTATGAGAGACTTTATAATCTAAATTTTTTTTGTATTATCAGTTTTTGTCGAAAAGAAATACACACAGTGTTGCTGAACCATCTTTTCCACGAAAACAACCGTCTGCAGAGAAACTATACAAACAGCTCAAAAATGGCCTTTTAGAGCTAAAATATATCCCAATCTCCACCATTGGTTTTCTAATAGGTAATGATCTAGGGGTAAGTCTTCTACAACATAAAGGATTTGGTTTGAAGATAAAAACCTATGTATCACAACTAATCTCCAAATTACACCCTAGTATCCTCGGTTTCTAACTTAGAACCAAATCCTAGGATAAACAAATGTCAATCCCCAATCATTGTTATGAAACCATGATAAATAATAAATAAAAATACAAATGTTTTGGATAAAATAAAGCACATAAAACATAGGAAATCATATGCAAGAGAAATCTTAGTTTTCATTCACAATGGTAACATGTATATGCCTAGGTTAAAGTTCTAAGCCTATTCCTCCACTCCTCTAAGGGGGATTCCGAAATCACACTCTTGATCTAAAGATCAAGCTTCTAGGTCAGCCCAAAGAGAAGTAGATTGAAGGAAATAAAGAGAAAAATGAAGAAGAGGGAAAAGAAAAGAAGAGAGAGAGAAAGAGGTTTTTATAGAGAGGGGAGAGGGTGATGCCCTTTGGATGGGTGACACATCACCAATTCGTACGCCCCACCCAATCACAGCTACTTGGTAGAAAACTAAGTGACCAATGGGCAAAGAAATAGCCCAGTCAACTCTGCTGACTGTGCTCACTACATACCGATAGTATACCCACGATATACCAATGGTATACCCGCGGTATGCCACAATATGCTGGTGGTATACCGGCTACTTGAAAAAATGTCCAGTTTGGGCTATTTAATGGCACACCAGTCTATGTACTGTCCTTGTACAGGTCTATGAAAATGCCAATGGGTTATCTAGAGGTCTAGGGTAGTCTCATATATAATTATCTTATTTAAAATCCGAAATCCAAATCCAGTTACATAAGTCAGTTATTCAATTTAGACATGTCGATTGCCTTGCCGACGACCTTCCCGTACATCTATCGAAACCCTCATAGAAAATTAAACAACATGATACATTGGTCTACTATCGAATAGGAGTACTAACAATACAAGTGCATAATACAGTATTGATACTGGATACAAGAAATCACTAAATACAGGATACATGAACAAATACCCGTATAAATATGGATATCTGGAATGGGGAGTGACAATCCAGGTTGACATGCCACTATGGTTGAGTAACTTGATGCATTGTAGTCTAATTAGACTTAGACTTTGATACCCTTGCCCTCAGGTAAAAAGTTGGTTGGATATATGTGGGTATTTACTATTAAAAAAAATCAAATAGCTTGTTTGATCGGCTTAAAGCCCATTTAGTAGCTAAATACTTTATCTAACAGTATGAATTAGATTGTGTTGAGACTTTTCACACATAGCTAAGTAAATTTTTGTTCGAGTTCTTCTATCTTTAGCAGTAGAAAACATCCTCTAGAGCAAGGATCGCCTTCAGTGACCAGGCCCGGACGACTGTTTACCAAAAACGCTTAGGCACCAAGGCTAGCACCAGAAAAAGAGGCTTTCGTCGATCAGTGGGTGAAGATGTTGTCATGATGAGTGTCATGAGCAGATTTGGCTAGGGCATCAGCTACTGAGTTCCCACTCCTATTATTATTTTTTCTGATCGAGAAAATATATGGAAAAGAAAAAAGAAAAAGAAAAATTGGTTTAACAAAGAAAAGTTCAGACAATTATGTCCCCATTTTGCCAAAGTAAATAGAGAGACTTGAGATGGGTCTTCTTTCTTTCCCGGAATAGCCCTCCTCTCAACTAAAGTACTTATTTCCCTAGAGCCAAGACCAGAGATAGATGCTGGGATAGGCTATTCTCAAACAGAAGCTGTACCAATTTCTGCTGACACAAAAAAGTGGAGAATGCACATTTGCTTGAAACATTCTCCAAATAACTATTTTACGTCTTTGGATGCTCATTTTGTTTGGGCTTTTAGTTTAATGTTTCTATTCAGTGGTCGTGGTTATTGGCAAGAACTCATTGAATCTATTGCCTAACCCAATAAGATACTTATTGGAAACTTAAAAAAGAAAAAGGGAACATTAGATTTTGAAAGATTAGCCAATCAATCATATCCCATGACATTGAAAATAATATTCTATTTTGGTTTCCTTATTGCGTATGGAGCTAGTAAGGCAAACAAGGTTCTTTCTCAGAGAATGGGCTCTTATGGAATGCCTTATTGCATTTGCACATGATTCGTAATAAACAACCTTTCCACGCGCAGTAGAAGTCGTGTCCGTCCCGGACATCTGCAACGTCCTCCCACACCTTTCTTTTTGAATCTCCATCAATAATGCCTACTCCTTCCACTCGTTCCAAAAAAACTGCTACTCTGATAAGTTAGGGGATGAGGCGTATAAAACAAGGTTCAACTAGCGCTTAGCTGGAAGGCTGGGGAAGCGTTTCGTCCAACAGAAGGGCAGAGAATGTAGGCATTTCCAAATAGTTCTCGCGATCCAGAATCCATAAAATTCAAGCTTTGGACATTGAATAAGTCATTACGTACGACTTCTCCACTATAGAAAGAAGGGAAAAAAGAGAAAATTGACTAAACGTACTCCCCAGGCAGGATACTTAACGCGTTAGCTACAGCACTGCACGGGTCGATACACACAGCGCCTATTATCCATTGTTTAGGAATTGACATATTCATCAGTTAGACGTGAAGAATGCCTTCTTCAATGGTGATCTTTCAGTGACTATTTTGTACAACAGATTCCAGGCTTCGAGCGACCAGGGGAGTCTAAAGTCTGTCTCCTAGAGAAGGCTATGTATGGTCTAAAGCAATTACCACGTACGTTGGTTCGGCAAATTCTGCAGGATTTTGCAATATATTGATTTGTTCCTAGCAGCTCAGATAAACCCTACATATCAGAGGTCTTAGGGTATAGTTATCTTACTTGTTTATGTGTATAACATAATTACTACCGGAGATGATTCTGCTAGCATTTTCGAGGTGAAAGAACAATTAGACTCTTTTTTTTTATACAAACGACATTTTGACTATTAAGATACTTTCTTGGTATCCAGGTTACACAGATTTTCAGATTGCTGCTTTTTTGCTTTCTCAGTACAAATATGCGTTGGATCTTCTATCTGAGACGTGATTCATAGGTTACATACTAGCATACACATATGGATCCACAGTTATTCAATCTAGTTTAACTATTCATCAGATTCTCCTCTATCTAACCGAGGATGTTATATTTGATTGGTTGGGAAATTTTTTCTTTTCTTGCTATCACTCATTAATATATTGCCTATATTGTGAATACGGTGAGCCAATATATTCAGAATCCTTTGACCTCTCATCTTCAGGTTGTTGAAAACTTTTTATGCTACATAAAGGGAGCTCATGGACGTGCCCTTCTCTATAGACCTTCAATAGTGTTGCTCATAGCCTTTGCAGATGCTGACTTTACTAGATCAGTTATGATCTTCGCTCTACCAATGGTTGTCTTATCTTTCTGGAAAATAATTTGGTTACATGGAGGAGTAAGAAGCAGAATATAGTTGCTCGTTCTTCTGCACTGAGGCCAAATATAGAGTAATTGCACATGTTCTCTATGTTGTCTCTGAGTTGATTTGGCTCAACTTATTCCTTACACATCTTGGAGTCACTCTCTTCTCGAGTTACTCTCTACTATGACAACAAGACTATGATTCATATTGTTGAGTCCAGTCTTTCATGATAGGACTAAGCACATCGAGATAGACTATGACTTTATTCGAGAGAAAGTGATATAAAAGAAAGTTGGCCTATAACACGTCAGCTTAAATTTAAAATATCATCACAAAATTACTATCTCGACCTTTGTTTCCTCAGTTGTTATCCAAGCTAGGAATGATTAATATCTATGCTCCAACTTAAAAGCACCCTAGAGGGTGGGAGAGGAAGGGGGGAGGTAAATAGGGTCTAACTAAACAATCAAGTACAAATATGATTAATAATAGTCAATTTAAAACTTAGTGCTAGAAATAAGAGGCAAGAATACCGACACACAGTGTTTCCTGGTATCCTCCATGAGACACTCCGTTCCCGGAGCCCTCTTCGGCTTTAGTCCACAATTATAGTAAATGGTTACAACACGAGCTTTGATTCGAAGGTCTGTCGACTTCATACACACGAGCTTTGATCCGAAGGCTCGTCGATTTCTACACAAGCTTTGATACGAAGCCTTGCAGACTTCAATGTCTTACAAGAAAGATTTTGATCTTTTCACAACAATTTGAAGATCTAACTTTACAACTTTATCTCAATCTGATTTGCAAATGATAGCTCTTTTATGTGGAGAGATTTATCTTCTAAAGGATAGAAAGTGAAGACTCCAAGAAGTAGAAGAAGTAGCAAACAAAAGAAGGCACTTGGGTTTATATAGCAAGTGAAATCAGCCTAAACTTTACCGTCCAGGCGGTATACCGGCTATATACTGTTCTAAACTCCAACGGTCATAAACAACTAGTTTTTTAGCCGTTAGATGTATTTAATACGCCAACTTTTTGCCAAACGGTATACCGTTGGTATGTCGAATTCAACAGCAAAAACTTGTTGTAAATGTGTGATATATTGTGGTATACCGTCGGTATACTTGTCTGATACCCCATATTCTAATTTTTGGGTTTTTGACTAGTTTTTTTATTGTAGCTATCATTTGCCTTTCTCTATTGAGTTACAAATAAATCTAAGGACTCAAAATAAAAAAAAAATTACATATGCTGCGATGCCTTGATAGCTTGGCTTATTCTTTTGTTTGAATGATGATTTTTTTCTTGACGACAGTTGTTCAAAGATAAGCGGAACCTCTGATTACGTGCCCCCGGAGATTTTGTGGACGGTTTAGAGAAATCTTGTAGTCAAGCAGTGTCTTGGGCCTATCATGATTTCTTCATTGCATATGTTTATGTTTGATCTTGCTTATTACTTTTCTGCAAATACATGTTAGACGAACAAAACAATACATATAGTAGCAAGTATGATATTATTAATACATATATTATGATTGCATGTTCATTAGTGTTATTATAATACTAAACTTAATCGATTTATGACAATCAAAAACATAATTAAAACATTGGGCTAACACAACTTGCGGGAGAATGTGAGTTAACTATTACTGTGTACATATCTCACTGTAGTCCCATATCTTCTAGGGTAAAGGAGGATGTCATATTTTATTTACATCAATAAACTTTAAATGTACCAATACTTCTCATGTTTTATTTACATCAATAAACAAAAAGTTCTTTCTCTGAATTTCAGACTCAATTACGAATTATGTTTCACTGACAAGAAAATACGTTAATGCTTTTTTATACTGAAAATTGATGGGAACCTTATATTGTTTAGAAATCTAAAATTTATAGGTATTTTTAAACCCCGTTTCAACCACTGGTTCAACCTTGGTTGAACCTCTAAACCTTGAACCGCTGCATTCACCAGTTTGATGTCCGGAACGGTTCTCAGAACATTGACTATTAGTTAAGTTAGTATTAAGTTGGATGTTTAAATGCTGCTAGTGAATATGCATCCCAAGTATGATTATATAAAAATATTAAAAATGATTTTTTTAATATATGGATAGTTTGATTTAAGGTGTACATAGAGGAAAAATTTATATATTGGAGGAGACTTAGTAATGCTGAAAAGAATGGCAATGATTATGACAAAGTGCAAGAAGCTTGTTGGTATGGAGTTAAGAAAGGTTAGGCGGGAGGTGATAAGATCCTTGACTTAGCAGTGTATAATATGACCTTATAATAAAAAATACTTGTTTTAAGAAAAAAAGATGAATATTAATTATCTTTAAGAGCGAATCCAATATCAGTTCAACAAATTACTTTCCTACTAGGAAGGTTGATAAACTAGCACTTAAAGTTTGTAAAATTACGAGAGAGCTTAACTACTGGGCATAGGTTGTTAAAGTTCGTAAAATTACGAGAGACCTTAACTACTGAACATAGGTTGATGGTCTTAGATATTAGTATTAGAAAATAGAAAAAAGACTATGATAGATAAGAGTGAAGAACTAAAATTTGAAAAGGGAGAACTTAAGGATAAAACAACTAGAGAAGGAAGATGAAACATAGAAGAAGATTATAATTTTATGTGGTAATCATTGTTTCGATATCTCCTGGTATGATCGGTATTTCTTCTCCTTTGTTAAATGATTAGAGTTGGGACCAACTGGGACAAGATACAAATATCGTCTCAGCTGGTTGGACATGTGCACCACACACCAATAGATGATCTAGAAAGTAGTGATAATATTGTAGTTGAAGGTGCTACTAGGACTAGGGGTAGGCCTAAATGAACATGGATTGAAGTTTGTAAAAAGGATATTGTTTTTCCAGTATTACATGGGACAGACCTTAACAGAGCTAAGGAAGAAAATGATTCAAACGAATGGTGCAAAATTTTGGGATGAAAGCTTTCTTGTTGGTATCTTTAGAAACTAACTATGAAATGGGAAAATATATTGAAATTTTATAGTAGTTGCTAAATAGGGACATAGTATTCTTCTTCTTGTTTATATTTTACAATTCACAAAAGTAGACAAGTTCATGTGTGGTGTTTGGACAAGTGTCAGACATGGATGTACACGTGTATTGTGTTGAGCACGGATCGACATGGCAAATTTTGATAGGAAATAATATCATAGATATTTATTTATGTTCACTATTCCTTTAGGTGTAATATATGTTGTTTTAGTGCAAACTTTCATAATTGGATATTACACCATGTCAGAACCAAAATAAAATCAAATTGGTAAAGCAATTGTTTTCATTTAGAATGGTGAAAGATTGAAATATGCAATTGAGGAATTACTTCAAGTGTATATTTAACTGTTTATGCCTTATTTTACATGGCTATCTCATGAAAAATAGTGTTTATGATTCAGGTAGCAACATCCTTATGTTCAGCTGACTGTTTCCTGTTGCAATCTGGAAATACGGTATTCATCTGGCATGGTAGTTCTGGTACTTTCGAACAGCAACAATGGGCTATGAAAATTGCTGAGTTTTTGAAGGTATGCATTTTATATATTTCAGGTTTCATGCTTTCTTCACCACCAAACTTATTTAACGTGGCACTTGTAACTGTACCTTTGTCTCTATGACAAAAACTCTCGGAGATTGTGTTTACTTTTACTGATTCCACCAATTTTTCAATCATAATTTATGTTGAGTTTAAGAGTTTTTGTCATAATTATTCAGTATAAAATAATATAAGAAATGATACAGCATGTGCAACAAGCTACTAATTTAGGAGTTAGATTCGAATGTTATCCCCAAGTAGGCAATTGTAATTGAGATCTGGTGTATATTTTGATTTTCTTCCTCGTATATGGGACCAATTTGTTTCGAGTCGACTAGTGCTAACTCGTGGAATTCTCTTACCAACAGCCTGGGAGTGTACTGAAGCATGCCAAGGAAGGAACTGAGAGTTCTGCGTTTTGGTTTGCTCTAGGTGGAAAGCAAAACTTCACCACTAAGAAGGTTACACAAGAAACTATTAGAGATCCTCACTTGTATACTGTTTCCATCGAAAGAGGCAAGTTTCATTATGTCATAGTTATCTATCTAATATATTAGGGGACCCATACTTTTCTTTATCTTGCTTTACTAGTGTTTACAAACCTGTGGAACTAATGTATCTTATTTATTTGTTTTCTTCTGGTGATTGCCCAGGAAAGTTAGAGGTTCGCTACCTTCCTCCTACCTCATGCAAATTAAGGTGTTGTACATTCTTGTATTTAATTCCGCATTTCTCCTCTCTCGTCTCTCTTGCAGGTATTTGAGGTTTTCAACTTTTGTCAAGACGATTTATTGACTGAAGACATATTGATACTTGACACCCATGCAGAAGTCTTTGTTTGGGTTGGTCATTCAGTGGATTCCAATGAGAAGCAAAACGCATTTGATTTAGGACAGGTGGAAATACTTATCTTATTTTATGTTCATCTGCAGCATCTTGTAATGTGCCTAGTTCATTAAAACTTTTGCAGAAGTACATAGAGTTTGCCGTAGCTTTGGAAGGTCTATCTCCTGATGTGCCACTTTTTAAAGTCACAGAAGGAAATGAACCGTGCTTCTTCACTACATATTTCTCTTGGAATGGAGCAAAGGCAACTGTACGTTTCTGACCTGCAAACTCAATGTTCTATCATCTTAGCATACATGTCCATTAAATCATTAGTTGTTGAAATAGTAAACTGTAAACTCATTGTGCTGGCTTGTAAGGTTATACCCCACATGGTTAAATACAAAAGTTTTATTTGCCAAACTTTCCATTTGAAAGTATCACATTGTATGCTCCAGTTTTATAAAAGTTTCTTGAGCCCCAAACTCTAGCAAATCATTGTAGAAGTCGATTTTCTGTTTCAATTATAATATAGCATTTTCCTTTAGTTTGTTTCCTTGGGAAGGACCCTAGGTTTCAGTTTATTAGGCACTTGTTCTAGCCTTCTGGGCGATGTTACATGGCTTGTTTGCACCTGTTATCTTAGGCATCATTATGAAAGGTAGGGTATATTGTCTAGGGATTCTTTTGTTTTATTTATTTTGTACATGTTCTCGGAAAGGGATTCTACCCACCTCAATCTCATTCATAGATGCTAAAGACTATATAGACAAGATACTATGGAATGTTAGAAAGAGAGACCTAATGACCAACATAGTATGCTGGGCTATATACTAATACTACCCCTCAAGCTGGAGCATATATGTCATGCTTGCTTAACTTGTTACATAAAGTGGTGAAACGAGCATGTGAAAAACGGCCTAGTGAATAGGTCAACGATCTGGTCCTCAGAGTGAGTAAACGGAGTGTAGGTCTTCTTGGTCATGACAACGTCATGAACAAAATGACGGTTCACTTCAATGTGTTTGGCTCTCTCATGAAAGACTAGTTAGCTAGAGATGAAAATAGTAGTCTAGTTGTCACAATGGATAGGTAATGGCTCAATATATTGGACATCATGATCCGCCATTAGAGTTTGCATCCACATCATCTCACAAGAGTGGTTCATAGCTTTATACTCTGCCTCAACACTAGATCTAGCGATGACCGTCTATTTCTTGCTCCTCCAAGTAACACGGTTTCCTCCAACATATGTGCAATAACCAAACATTGATCGTCAATTACTCTTCGACCCAGTGTAGTCACATCAGAGAATTCTTCGATCTTAAGATGTCCATGTCGTTGATATAAAAGGCCTTTATCCAGAGACCTCTTGACATATCTCAATATCCGAAGAGCTGCATGCAATGACACATCTTGGATTCTCCATGAACTAGATAACTAGACCAACAACAAAGGAAACATCAGGTCGAGTAATATCAAGTAGATAAGCTTTCCAAGAAGTCTTTTGTATTGTGACATATTCAACTTCCTCATTGTCGTCTGGCCATAGATTTGAATTTTATTCCATAGAAATATCAACGAGTTTTGAACCCAGTAACCCAGTTTCCTTTAGTAGGTTCATAGCATACTTTCTCTATGAGAGAATTATACATTGCATGCTATAGGATATTTTGATTCCTAGAAAATATCTAGGCTGGCCCAAGTCCTAGGTAACAAAGTGCTTTTGAAGGTGGATTTTAGTCTCCTTAATGCCCACAAGATGACTTTTAGACATTACGATATCATCAGCATATACCATCATAATAATAATTCCAAACATAGTGTTTCAGATAAATAGTGATCAACATGACTCCGCCTGAAGCCAGTCACAACCTGATTGACTTTCTTATGCCTGGCATGGGGACTCTGCTTGAGACCATAGATTGCCTTCTTCATTTTCAACACAAAATTCTCCCCCTGATCAACGAATCTGGGAGATTGCTCCATATAAACATCCTGTGTAAGATCACCGTATAAGAAGACATTTTTGACATCTAGTTGAAACATCGGTTAACCCTATTTGACAGTGCAAGAAAAGAGAATCCGAATGATGTAGAGGTGAGCAACATGAGAGGTCTTAGAGAAATTGACCCCATAAGCCCTTCGTCAGAAGACAGTTTATAGCAAGCAATATATCCATACAACAAATATTTGAGAGTGAAATCACACTGGCAAGCAACCGCATAAGTGCTACAAGAAACTAGTGCATCCATCTCCTCAATCATAGTCTACTTCCACAAAAGTATAAATACACCTCATGGGGTCCAGGAATAGTCATGAAAGCAAGAGACGAAGTCAAATGGCGATAAGAAGGCTAAGGTCAGCATATGAGACAGTCATCCATAGGGTAAGGACATGGAGTACACTTACCCTTGCATCCAATTTACAAGAGGAAGACAGGACTGGCAACAGGAGGTGGAGAAGAAGTAATAAGCAGAGGAATAGTAGGCGGATTAGCGGAAGGTGGGCTACGTGGTGCATGTGGACGAGGAGTATAAACCCTCAACCAATAAAATGCACTAGCGGATGAAGTTGCAGTAAGAGGAGGGACGGAAGGTAGTAATATGGTAGGAAGACGTGTAAGAAAGAAATGAGAGTGAAACAAATCGACAATATTGATTTTAATATTGGAAGATATAAAAAGCCACACACCTATGAATATATATAGATAAAACATATTCATATCTGGATAGGAAAAGGAATATGAATCCGAATAGGAGAATAGGAGAATCTAGTATAAATTCTAAACTAATTATATTTTAACCCCGCCCCCCTTCAAACTCATGTTATGTTAAACATGTCCAATAGAAACTGAAACCACGGTGTGGGGTGTGACTTCGTAAAGAAATCTGCCAGCTGGTCAACGAAAGTCACATGTGGTAGAAAAATAGTGCCCGCCAAAAAATGCTCACGGACGAAATTACAAGCAATCTCAATATACTTTGTCTATTCATGAAAAATCGGATTGTTTGCTATCTGTATAGCACTACTGTTATCACAATGAAGCGACGTAGGTCCTGTAGGATAATGTCCATATCAGATAGCAGTCTACGTACTTGGATGATCTCCCTGGTGGTGGAAGTCATAGCTCTATACTCTCCTCAGTAGAAGAATATGCAACAACATCTTGTTTCTAGCTTCGCCATGATATCAACGAATCACCAAAAAATAAACAAAATCTTGTAATAGATTGTCTGGTGGTCGGATCTCCTACCCAGTCTGCATCAGAAATGCTCGAAGCTCCAGAGTAGATGTAGAAAGCATAAATAATGAGCTCGTAATGGATCCCTGAAGATATCAGAGAATCCGAAGTAAGGCACCATAGTGAGCTGATGGAGGTGCGAAAACTAACTGGCTGACAATACTAACTACGTGAGAAATATCTGGTCTGGTCAAACAGAGATACACAAGTTGACCCACTAGCCACCTGTAGCGAGTAGGATCTGTAAGAGGCTTACGATCTGTGGGACGAAGCTTCATATGAATCTCTAAAGGAGTATCAACTGTGCGACTATCTGATAGACCAGCAGACGAAATAATCTCTGAAGTATATTTTTGCTGAGAAACAAGTATCCCTCTCTTGTCTTGTGCAATCTCGATTCCAAGAAAATATCAAAGATAGCCAAGGTCTTTTCATCTGAAACTGCTGATGAAGGTACCTCTGAGTAGCTGCAATCCTTGCTGAATCATGGCTAGTCAAAATTATGCCATCCACATAGAGTAAAAGAAGAACTCGTTCCTATGGTGACGACCACACAAACAGAGAATGATCCTGAGAACACTGCTGAAAACCTACCTCACAAATAGCACTCCGCAAACACTTAAACTAAACTCGAAAAGCTTACTTGAGACCATAGATAGCACGATGAAGGTGACAAATATGTCCCGATAGAGTAGAAAGATCTGGAGGGGGCTTCATATAGACAACCTCGGATAAAGAACCGTGAAGGAAGGCATTTCTCACATCAATCTGATAGTGTCCATTGATGAGCGGTAGTAAGAGCTAGTAATGTACGAATTGTGGTCATCTGAGCAAACTTGTCTGGTGGACCGAAATAGTTGAAAGTAAAATGAGCAGGAGGTCGATGAGTACGTTGGGACTGGTGGAGAGGTTGTGGTGAAGGCGTAGATGGTAGAGAAGATGGTATAGCGAAGGTTGGTGGAATATGTGGAGGATCCTTGTGATTCAGCGATAGAGGCATCGTAGGAGGAGCTGTACTAGGAGAGGGAAGCAAAGGAATAGGATCAATGGAAGCACTAGATGACGGAGCTCGGGGGAACAAGAAATGAACATCCGGAGGTGGGACAGTGAAATATTAAGAGTCCTCTAGAAAGGTGACATGGCGAGATATACGAAGACGATGCGCCAAGGGATCATAACATCAGTATCCCTTGTGCTCGGAACTAAAACAGAGTAAGACACTTGGTTGATCGAGTCGTCAGCTTCGTATGCTCAGTTAAAGATAGAAGAACAAAACAAGTGCAGCCAAATGTGCGAAGCATGCTGTAATCAAGAGGATACCAAAAAAGACTCTTATGAGGTATTCGACTAGACAAAACAGATGGAGGGATATTGATAAGATTAACAAAAGTAAGAATGACCTCTGCCCAGAATGTTTAAGGAACAAAAGAGGATATCAAAAGAGCACGAGTTGTCTCAAGAATATGACGATGTTTGTGCGCGGTTATCCCTATTATGTTCATGAGTGTAAGGACATGACTATTTGAAAAAAGGTGTCGTAAGATTGCAAAATAGATCTCATCATAGTGGAAAGATACTCACGAGCACAATCAGACAGAATTTTTTTTAATACGAGATTGAATTGAGTTTGAATTATAGTATAAAACGTCCTATAAATGGTAGAAAGATCGGAACGGTGACGCATAAGATAGACCCAAGTATAACAAGTGTAATCATTAATAAAGCTCGCGTAGTAGAGAAAACAAGACATGTATGGGATAGGAGCAGGTTCCCATATGTCAGAATGAACTAATTTAAATATACTATTGGATTTAGATAAACTCTTAGAAAAAGGTAGGGCTAAGTGTTTTGCCAACTTACAATCCTTACATGTGGATAGAGAAGAGAAATAACCACGTCCAAGAGCTCCATTATGGAATAAAGTCTTTAGACGGGATTATGAAATATGACCGAAGCATTTGTGCCACAAGTCGGCAGCATACGTGACGATAGCAGCATGACTAGAACTCAAAGGTTGAGTTGGTGGAAGATAAAAAAAACTACAACCATCCCTTCCTACGAGCATGACCAATCATCTGGCCCGTATGAGGATCCTTCACAAAACATGTGAGAAAATCAAAAGAAACAATAAATCCACTCTCACAAAGGATATTAACCGATATGAGGTGTAAAGTAAGATGGAGAACATCTAAAACAAAAAGAACACTCAAAGTATCAGAAATAATGGAGCCAGATTGAGTGATGACCAACTGAGAACTATCAACTGTTGTAAAGAGGAAAGTGGGATGATAAGGTGTAATACCAGATAAGAGATTAAGGTCAGAAGTCATATGATGAGAAGTACCGGATTATAATATGCAAGAAGTAGACGTACCAGTAGAGGCAGATGCAGAGAAGCCAGCAAAGACAGTCTGACGCTGAAGCCGGAGCTGGAGCTTTAACTGAGTAAGACGATGTTGAATACTTGCTGATATCTATGTACTATCAACAATATAAGCTAAGGTACCGGAGAGCGAGTCGAGAAGGAATCCCTTGTCTGTATCCGCTTGAAAATTTGAGTTTTTAAATGTGGATGAAGTAGAAAACAATTATCTACTGGTGACCAGGCTTATGACAGTGCGAACAAATTCGACCAAACCGCTGACGAGCATAGCAGGTGCTAACAAAATGACCATACTTCATGCAACAGGTACATAGAGAACGCTTTTTAAAAAAAAAAATGAATCAGGAAAATAAACCTTTGGCGTAAATTTTGTGTGAAGATGCTTCGTCTCGTCAATAATTGGATTCCATATGAAATTACTGCTTTAAGCACATATGCGATCAAACAATCAGCATCAATTTGATAATAGGAGAAAACAATAGAAAGGAGCTTATATTTCTTTAGTAGAAACTTTAGAGGAAGCTTGGCATAGCTGGAGTGAATGGAAGCTTTGAGTCCTTTCCTAACCTTTTGTATGTGCGGCAGCTCTAGAGGAAAGAACTTCGGCGATTCATCAATTTCCACCGAAAAACTTTTTAATTCTCGGATAGTTGTTGCTCGCTCTTAACTTCTAGATCAGGAGCTTCTCGATGGCCTCCTTCGGAAGATAGTGCTGCTCTTCCGGATCCAATACCTAGTCGAACAAAGACCCGTCGTCCGAGTTCGGACAACACGACGGATTTGATAACAAGAGAAAGAAGATAATCAATAATATTGATTATTTGATTATCAATAATATTGATTATTTGATAATCAATACTATTGATTATATGAAAGTGTCATAGGATTAGAAACTCTGCTCTGATACCATGAAACAAAACGACAATATTGATTTTATTATTGGACGATATAAAAAGCCATACAACTATGAATATATATAGAGAGAACGTATCCATATCCGGATAGAAAAAGGAATCTGAATCCGAATAGGAGAATAGGAGAATCTAATATAAATCCTAAACTAATTATATCTTAACAGAAAGAAAGGAGGATCCTGGATAGTTTGTAGTGGAGAACTGGAAGAACCTGAGTAGGCAAGGGACCCAAGTAGGAAAGGGGACTGCCACAAGAGTAAGAGCAAGGAGAGGATGAGACTCCTTAGTATTATATGGACTATATCCTCAAATAATGTAACATCACTAACACATAATAACGATGCTTGATAGGATCATAGCAACGGTATACTTTTTATGTAGGAGAATATCCAAGGAAGATACTTGATCGACCGAGGAAATATTGTGAACAAATACAGTACAATCGAAAACTCGAGAGGTCATTAAAAAATGGTGTTATCATTAAAAAAAAAGCAAGAGAATGGTCTCTGTCCAGCAAGAATGGAAGACGGTGTATGTTTCACCAGATAGTTCACAGTAAGAACGACATTGTTCCAAAGATACTTGGGAACATTCATATCTAATATTATAGTGTGGGCAATATCCAGTAGATAACGGTTTTCAGTAGATAACGATTTTTCAACGACACCATTATTGAGCACATGAAGCCTGGTGAATGACACCATGAGACAGACAATGAGTAGATAGGTGACCAAATTAAGAAGTGTTAAAATAGCCCTAAGAAACTGTAGAATATTTAGAGTTCTATCTTTTATTATAATATATTTGCTATATATATATATATATATATATATATATATATATATATAGCCTTGCAATCCTCCATCTTACATAAAATTCCCTAATACAGGGCGAAAGATATTCACTAAGCCCTTGTCACATCCTCTAATCATATATACAAAGGTAAGTCCTTTGGTCAGACTGTCTATTATCTGATCCTTGGTTGGAACGTGACCTAGCTCCAGTAGTCCACTGTTCAACTTCTCCTTGATAAAGAACCTATCGATCTCGATGTATTTGGTCCTGTCATGTTGCACTGGATTGTTGGTGATACCGATAGATGACTGGTTGTCACACCACAACTTTATCTTGGCTTCTTGATCCAGCTTTAGCTCCACCAGCATACTCTTCAACCATAGCAGCTCTTTAACTCCCAAGGTCATAGCTCTGTACTCTGCTTCAGCTGTCGATTTGGCCACCACTGACTGCTTCTTACACCTCCAAGAGACCAAGTTGCCTCATACAAATATGCAATAGCCCGAGGTAGACCTCCTGTCATCAGCACAGCTAGCCCAGTCAGAGTCACATAAGATCTCGATGCTCACGTGATCATTCTTCCTGGAGGAAAATTTGGTATGGTGGTGTAGGAGTCTCAGGAGTCAAGATGGACGCAGGCAAGAGACTTGGCACTAGCACTATAGGTACTGGTCCTGCAGTTTCCTTTCCTTTCCTGTTGTATGTAAGTAACTCCCCCTGAGCCGTGGGCCTAATACCTCTCATCTCCTTCCCCTGTTCCTCTTCACTCTCCTCCTCATCCGTTCCTCCATGCCATACTCCTAAATCGGTCACCAAACTCTCCCCAATCTTCCTCTCTCGCCTTATACTCTTAGTGTCAGGTGAGTTGCCCATGGATGAGGTTCCCTCCTGACGGTAGTATAGCTCAAGCTCCCTGAAGTGAACATTCGTGCTCACAAACCTCTTCTTCTCTAGTGGGCTCCAGCACACGTACCCCTTATGAGTCGCCGAATAGCCCACGAAGACACTTGATTGTTCTAGAGTCAAGTTTCCCAACAGACGGTCTGTTGTCCTTCACAAACATACTCAACCAAACACCATCAGCGGGAGTATCCCACTATTATTTTCTTGCAATATCTCACATGAAGACTTCCATCCCAGTACTTTCGAGGGCATCCTGTTGTTCAGTTGAGATGCTGTCAACACTGCATGTCCCCCACAGACTCTGTGGGACATTTATGGAGATCATCATGCTCCTTGCCACCTCCAGAAGGTGTATGTTCTTCCTTTCTGCCACTCCATTATGTGCTGGTGTGTATGCACAGGTGGTCTGATGCTGTATCTCTTGGGCTGACAAGTATTTTCTCAAGTACTTTGTTGGTATACTCTGTCCCATTGTCAGACCTTAGTACCTTCACCACTGCTCTGTACTGAGTATGGACATGTTTATGAAAGTCCCAAAAACAATCAAAGACATCACTCTTATTCTTCATCAAATACAGCCAGGTGACACGAGAGGAACAATTAATAAAAGAAACGAAATTCTTGTAACCATTCATAGTAGTTGTGGCACACGGCCTCCAAACATCAGAATGTATCATATAAAAAACAGAAGAGCTCCTATGGCCCGCACGAACATATGAACTCCTAGTAAGTTTGCCTAAATTACATGTATCACATACTAGTTTCTCCTTATTTGCTTTCTCATAAATAGATGGATACAACCTACTCAAAATACCAAAAGATGAGTGTCCCAACCACCTGCGGTGGAGTATCAGTGTATCATCGACACTCATCTTCGGTCCTCTCATTCCTGCCCTCTCTGCCACAGACACCAATGCCGAATCTAGTCCTTCTCGATCCAGGTACCACAATCCATCATGCCAAGTGCCAGTCCCAAGTCTTCATCCCGTCTCCTTCTCTTGGAAGATCACGTTAGGAATATCAAAAGAGACAATGTATTTTAGTTGGAGGATTATAGAACTAATGGACAAAAGACTAACTGGAAAAGAAGGAGCATGCAAAATATTGGATACTTTTACTGAACCTGTACAATCGACAGTACCCTTACCGACCACTGGCTGGAAAGTACCATCGGCTGTTTGAATGTTGTCCGTCGATGCTAGGCGAGTGTAGGAAGAGAACTCACTAGCATTCCCTGTCACGTGTTGAGACGCACCTGAATCGACTATCCAGTCTGACGATCTAAGGGAAGACATAGATGCAAGGGCGAGTGAGTCGTCAGTACCTTCCGATGGATGGGTATACATGGCAGTATTGTCTTTGGCAAAGACTGAGGTGAACGCCTCCTCAGTCCCACTCTTCATGTCTCCATAGCTTGACGCTCTCTGCTTTCTCCTGAGTACCCTCAGCATGCCCAGCAGTGCCTAATCCTTCTCAGTATAGGCGTCATCAGTTCCCTCCTCGTCTTCTGCTACCAACAGGTTCGCCCGATAACCTCCTCGACCACCCCGTCTACCCCCACGACCACGGCCACGTCCTCCAAACTATCCACGTCCACCACCTGAATCTCCCTCCTTAGGTGGTTTGGTGCAAGCATACCTCAGATGGCCTACCTCCCCGCAGTTATAGCACTGTCGGGGGTCTTCCTTAGTCATGTGCCGCTTGAATTAGCATCCGTCAGTGCTGACTTCACTTCAGGAGGACCACTTGTCCCTACTTGCAGCTTGATGCGAGTCTCCTCCTGGATCATGGCCGAGATAGCCTCCTCAACTGTAGGGATCTTCTGTTAGGCTATAAGTAGTGTTGTCCTCTGAGAAAATACTGTGGCTAGCCCCTTCAGAAACTTCATCGTCCTCTTTTGCAGACATACATGTCTCTCCTTACACTTTGGGTCCTCGCAGCTCGTCCGTTCTGAGAAGTGATCGTAATCCAACCACAGACGCTCCAACTCTGTGGCATACTCCTACACCATCTTCTCTCTCTGTACGGTGTCGTCGATCTCCCTCTTTATCTGGAAAACCCTCAAGTTATTCCCCACACCATCGTAGGTCCTCCTCAACTTCTCCCATATGTCCTTTACCATCTCAAGGCCATCCATTATGGTGGCGATCGACTGGACTAAAGAATTAAGGAGCCAAATGTATATCACCATATGAGTGGACTTTCACTCGTTGCGTCCTGCCGAGCCCTCATCCGGCTCTGTCTTCTCTCCTGACAATAAACCCTCCAGGTTCTTCCCTACGAGGGTTCTTCTCACCCGTCGTGACCAACTCAGGTAGGTGGCCGGTCCATCAAGCTTCAGATCTCGATGGAGGGAAGCTTCAAGCTCCATAAAACCCCCTAATACATTCTAATATACCAACAGAAACTAGAAGAAGATACATGCAACCAACCCATTCAAATATGCCAGACTTGAACTGTCAACTATGCAGGGGAAAGTGCAATTGGATCCTATAAAAAGGGTATATGCACAACAATAAGAGAGGGACTATAGAACTACTCCGGAAGTATTCCAAGAGGAAATAGAGCTAGCACAAAGGCCCAAGTGTCACTGGTTGCCGACTTGCAGTATGAGCACAAGTGAAACAATTTCTTCTATTACACTATCAAGTCAATGAGAAGTGTCAACAAAGATAACATATTATGGACAGCAGTGGACAACAAGACAATAATATAAAATCACTAACACATGACTCCTATTTATGAGGAACTATAAAACCAAAGACACTACATGACAACATTCCCAGGAATAGTTAGAAGACATAACAGGATTCAGTAAGAAATTAAAGCAATTGATCAAAAAGGAGGAAGTGAAGCAAATCATAAATGAAGCTGACATCAAAGGACGCCAGGACCAAATTGGTTTACTGCAAAATGATTTAAATTGCATTGCGAGCAACTCAAACGGAATTCAATGAATGCAATACTCAACTTCTATGGAGAAGGAAAACTACTAAGGCAGATGAATCACAGTTTCATGACATTAGTTCCCAAACTTGAGTGCAAATAGAGTACAAGACTTCAGGCCAATTACTTGCTACAACTTTATCTATAAAATTATTAAAAACATTATGTGCAAGAGACTGGAGGACATATTCAGAGAAGCAATCAGCATTCATCAAGGGGATAAACATAGGGGATGATATTTTGCTCCCTCATTAGCTCATTAGAGACTTTGACAAAAGAAGAGATGCCAAGTGCTGCATAAATATTCAGAGAAGCAATAAGGACTTGAGAACATTTGTAGGAGAAAGTTTGGACTACCTAGTGGATCGACGAGGAGGATTGAGAACATTTTGGAGGAACTTAAAAATCATAGTAGGCAGGGCAAGCTGACATATAGAAGGATATGCATTTCTCTGTTGTCAGTGATGTGGCAAGCTTGTAGAGCAAAATAGACACATTTTTGAGGGTATAAAAACTAGTATGATTGGTATCCAACACTATATTGATGGTGATATAGCCGGTCTTACTCCTCCACAAGTGGTTGGAGTTTTGGATTTTGGAGTGATTGTAAAGTGTAACTATTTGTTTTAATCAACATATATATATATATATATATATATATATATATATATATATATATATATATATATATATATATATAGGTATGGTAATTCTTGTTATATATATATATATATATATATATATATATATATATATATATATATATTTGGTAATTCTTGTTAGTTAGCTTCCTAGGGGAATCCACACTGGTCTGTCTTGGGATAATATTAAAATTAGCTCCCACATGAATCGAACACCGCCCGACATAGGAGGGATGTTAGCGTCTCCACCTCCTGCCACTTGAGCTAGGAGGCTTTGACATATATATGCATAAAGGAAACCTTAGGCCCAATAAGGCAAGCTCTGTGTGGGCTAGACCTAGTTGGGTGCCCAATCACTAACTCTAACACGTAGGACATAGTTGACACTTGATACTTATCCTCAATGAGAAGTCCAGGCTCATCATTGGTTGTCTACAACCACAGTTACCTTTTCATCTGATACCCATGAACATTACACCTTTTGTTACCCGCTATGTGCTATGTGCTATGTGCATCACCCAGAGAAGTGAGTGTTTCACAGTTGTAGCAGAAGCTTGTTACTAAGAAAGACTCCTGTTCTATAACCCAAAGGGGTTGAGGACTAAAACTGTTGAATCAATGACCTAAACTTCGTCATAGTAAGACCAGACTTTGTTGTGTATGAAGAAGACCCTTTTGTCACATTCAATTGACCAGCTAGATTCTAATTGGGTTATGGGATTCGTGAGGACTATATATCTGTATAAATCTGCAGGTAGGAAGTACAAACACATTGTGCTACCGTTTACTTTTCTGAATAGCTGGAGGACGTAAATGCAACCGATGTTTGAAATACCCCTTGACCCATGTTTCCATCAGCTTCCCTGCAGTAGGTGTTTCCATAATACCCTTGCTGCCATAGGCTTCTCAATACATAATAAATAAAAATGAAGTTTCCAAAGAAGCTTGACACACATCCTTGGTTTCAAAATCATGGCCTTTAATAGATTCATGTTCGGATATGAGCTGGTTGTCATTTCCTTTAATTTTAAAATAGAACAGCAGTACATGCCCTGCATTTATCAGGGTTCATTGATGTAAAATTACTTGTGAAGATATGGTTGGATGCAGTGTCCTTCCTATCATTTCCTGAAGTATCTGACTCTGAGAAACAAACATTATTGATACTGTAAAGCTGGAGATATTGTTTTAGCTAATCCTTTTATGAGTCATTAATTAGTTAAACCCTAAGAAACAAGCTTTTATTTCATTCCGTCATAAAAGTATGTTTTGGTCAAACATCAACCAGAAAAAGAAAGGTCGGACTTCTCTAAATCATTCTAGGTTTGCAATGATATAATCCTTGGGTAAGGAGTACATAAAAGAATTGAACCATCTTTGTGAAGAGTTGTTACCTGTGCCAATACTCATATGAATTCTGTCAAGAATTTGGGATTCAAGCCATCTAAATTGTAAGATAAGGGAGTTACTTAGTGGTCATGTAGTATGTGCATATCAAAATATCACGTCCTGAGAAATATATCAGGCTTCTCATAAGTGTTAGCTGGTCCCACAATTTAATATGCTTGTACCATGTGAAAACTTTGGGAATGTCATTCCTTCACTTTTTGGCGTAATATATCATAGAGATGAATGCAATTCTCTATAGCAAATTGTATCTTTTTCCCTTTTTGACTAGAATCTTTATAGTTTCTGGAAACTAGAAGGGTGTTCCTTCGTTGCATGAGCTTAAACTGCATTCCAAAAATGCCAACTGCCCACCTAAGTTTTATGACACGACCCTCTTATGCTCATAGCTACCTTGGCTAGGAATATGGTACCAACTTAGAGGGTTGATGTCAGGTCGATAACCGATCTTAGAACTTTGTCAAATTTTGTATGGAGCTTTCTTATGCTCTTTAGCCGATCCGATTCTGATGGAAGGAGCCTTGATGATGATGTGCAATGTTAAAACTTGACATTTTCTGTTCCGACCCTCTTATGCTCATAGCTACCTTGGCTAGGAATATGGTACCAACTTATAGGATTGATGTCAGGTCGATAACCGGTCTTAGAACTTTGTCAAATTTTGTATGGAGCTTTCTTATGCTCTTTAGCCGATCCGATTCTGATGGAAGGAGCCTTGATGATGATGTGCAATATTAAAACTTGACATTTTCTGTTCTATTTGGTTGGTAAATGCTGATGCCCATCCTACATTATGAAACTCGATTAATTTAGGCAATAATCAACATCACTACTGAAATTCAAACTATTTCCACAAAGGACTCATTTACAAAATATGCAAAATAAAGTTAATAAAGTATTATATGAAATTCTCTCTATTTAGATAGAGAAACATGTTTCTATATCAATCATTTATGTGTAATGAAACTAATATTGTTCCATCATATATCTCACATGTAAAGCTTTTGTAAACTATGTTGTACATTTTATCTATTTAAATCTTTATAACGTTATATTATGTACAATGCATAATTTACAATAGTATCAATTCTTATTGATTCAGGTTCATGGAAATTCCTTTCAAAAGAAGCTCTCTCTATTATTTGGGTCACTCTTGCACCCTGAGGTAGAATTTTTGCTTGCAGTTCTAAGTTTCATTTCATCTTCAGTGCATATTAGTTTCACTTTACCATCTCTATAGTAGAAGATTATATTGGGATTGACTAGCATAATATAATCTTCTTAAGATGAGTTGGGATGATTAGTGTCGAAGTTATTGCTCTATGTTCTATCCTGGTTGATAGAATTGCTTGTAGCACTAATTAGCCATTCATCTGTATAGGGAACAATGCCATTTATTTCACCCCATTCGTCTTAGTAAAATAGTATATTAGACAATTATATCTCTTGTAGATTGGATGGAGAAGCAGTATTATAGTATCCATACATAAGAACAAGGAAGATATACAAAGTTGTAATAACAATCCAAGAATTAAGCTTATTAGTCATACCGTAAAACTATGAGAGAGTGATTGAGTAAAGATTAAAAAAAAGACTAGAATTTCATAAAATCATTTTGGTTATGGCAGAAAGATTTACTATGGAACCCATTCACTTAATAAAAGGATTAATGAAAAATTTTAGAGAAGAAAAAGATATTTAAGTATCGTTTTTATTGACTTAGGAAAAACTTATCATCGACTACTTACGGAGATTATGTGGTGGACTTTGAAGAAGAAACAAGTTTCTAGTAGTCATATTAAGACTACTAAGGATATGTATTATAGAGTTACTACTACCGCGAGAACTATTAGAGGAGAAAGTAATGAGTTACTTGTTACCGTTGGCTTACATCAAGGATTAACATTGAGTCCTTACCTTTTTGCTGTAGTTCTGGATGAAGTTACTAGGCATATCTAGGAGAAGGTTCCATGTTGTATGAAATTTGTTGATGATATTGTGTTGGTTTGATGAGAGTACAGAAGTTTTAGATGCTAAAATAGAAATATGGAGGCAGACTTAGAATCTAAGTGATTTAGGATTAACTATCGAAGGAGATAGTAATCCGTTTCTTATTACCATTGTCTGAATTCGCTGCTACTTGGCAACCAAATCTCCCATGGGAACGCTGAGTGCTTGTCTTTTTGGATAGTTATAGATGAAATTACTAGGCATATCTAGGAGGAGGTTCCGTGGTATATGATATTTGTTGATGACATTGTATTGGTTGGTGAGAGTAGGGAAGTCTTAGATACTAAAGTAGAAGTGTGAAAAAAAGACTTTGGAATATAAGGGAATTAAGATTAGTAGAATAAAACATAATATATGAACTATAATTTTAATCCGAAATCAATGAGAAATTAGGGAGGTGTCCATATAGATGGAAAAGATATACCTAAGAGTGATAACTTTCAGTATTTATGATCAATCATTCATCGTGATAGAAAGATCAAGAAGAGATTTAGAAGGATATCACGTATAGAATTAAAATATGATAGTTGAAATGGAAGAGTGCTTCTAGAGTACTTTGTGATCGTAAGATACCTCTAAAGTTGAAAAAAAATTCTACAAGATTGCTATAACACTAGCCATGCTTTATGTATCAGAGTGTTGGACAATTAAGAAACAATATGTTCAAAAAGTTAGTATAGTTGAAATGAGAATGCTAAGATGAATGAGTGACAATAGATTAAAGGATAGACAAGAAAAGAGTGTATCCATGGAAAGTTAGAGGTGACGCTAATTGAGGATGAGATGAGAAAATATCGAATTAGGTGGTTTGGACATGTGCAATGCAGACCCATAGATGCCCCTGTAAGGAGGGACGATAATATAGTAGTTAATGGTGTCACTAGGTCTAGAGGTAGGCCTAGACTAATATGGTTTGAAGTGTTAAAAAATGATATGATTCATCTTAACGTTACAAAGGACATAACTCTTAACAATGTCAAATGGAAGAAGAGGAATCAAACTACCGACCTCAGAAATTTTGGGATAAAGCTTTGTTATTATCTCTTGTAGAATGGGTTGGGGACTTAGAAGCCAGAATCTCCTAGGAGGCCAACGAATCTCTCGGTAAGAAATGCGATTCGGTGTTCTTACTTACGAGCAACTTGGGAGCTCGTTTTTTCGACAGCATGACTTCTCATAACAAGACCAAAATTTTAAAAGAGGACAAAAAATTTTGAAAAAAAAGTAGGAGAATTTTTAATACACGTTCATCAAAGTAGCAAAAAAGTTAAGGATTACTTACCTTGACATTATAAAAATTACCATACGAATAATCTCTTTGTAACTTTGAATTGAACTTTATCAATTCTAATAAATATTAAGATATCTATAAATTTTGATAACGATAGTTAATAAACATAAAAAAATTATTAGCGTACGCTCCCATAATGCCGCAACTTTAAACTCTTGTAAGCAGTCGAGCTCCCCCGCTCTTGCCCCGCTCCCGGCTTCTAAGGTTGGTGGTAAAGTGGTACCTAGTTTTTGATCTGTTCTCTATCCTGGTCCATAGAATGTTTTATTGAGTGTATAGTTTAAGTGTGAGCATGTTTAACAGTTCTTAAGAGCATATGCTGGTGGGTTCAGGTTATCCTAATGTTTGTTACCTTTTGCAGTCTAATGATAAGTCTAGCAATTCAAATCATGATGGACCCACTCAAAGGGCATCAGCACTAGCAGCCTTATCTTCTGCATTCAATCCTTCCAGCACTGTATGTATATATCTATATATTTGAACAGTAGATTGGAAAAAAAAAGTTGTTATGACATTGGTAAAACTTATGACACACTGCAGTCCAAAGAAAAGTCTTTTAGTTCAAGTCAGGGTGAGTACACTCAAAGGGCAGAGGCATTGGCAGCTTTATCTTCTGCATTCAATCCATCTTCTAGAGAAAAAACTGCAGCTCCAAAGCCTGCCCGATCAACTCAAGGGTCACAAAGGGCAGCTGCAGTTGCCGCATTATCTACTGTCCTAACTGCTGAACAAAAGAAGGAACAATCTGATAATGCGAAAGGACGATTAAGCCGAGGCTCTTCCCTAGATTCTCTTGTTGCCGGTAGAGTTCTTTTCCTCTATACCTCAATATGATGTTTCTTTGATAGTAACGGTATCATTCCTTCGTTTGCAAAGTGTACACACCTGAGAGAAAAAACATGATTTTGTAATTACCATGTTTTATATTTTCCTGTTTTTAATAATCTACAATGAATTCACTTACCACAGTTTCTGTATCCGGGCTCCTAATTCCTAGGTATCTTCCTATACAAGACATAACTATGATCATTTGACCCTCTTGAGATATGTTGGGTGGATACTCCTCCATACGACCCTGTCAATATCCATTTGTGACACGTATCCAACACAATAGTTCCTTGAAACTTATGTCAGATAAGGGCCATCCATGTCTGACCTCTAAGAAGACCTAAAACATGATTGCAAGTGATTTGGCATGACCATTTTCAAGTTAAATATGATTGAGATATGAGAACAACAGATCCTTTCTAGAACTTTTTATAACCTATTTAATATCCAAAACACAAATAAATATCGATATTCTTCATACCTAATCTTTAAACTATGTATATTGATGTGTTATATATATATATATATATATATATATATATATATATATATATATAACCATATGCATGCTGCGGCAGTATCCTATAGGATTTTCTTAAATGTCAAATTTGGAATCTTTATAATAGTCATCTAAATACATAATCATGTCAATGCAATGTAGCTCTTGAGTGGGGACTAAATAGGCAATAATATAAAAAGAGGTGAGAATGGGACAAGGCAAGATAGTTAAAGGAGGAGGAAAATAGGAAGGATATACTAATGAAGATGTAAGGGTTATTTATTCTTACTTTCTAGTATATAGTTTTATCCTAAACTTGAAGCATGTACTGGAACCGGGGTGTTTTTGTGGCACCAGATAACAGATAGCCACTACAGGTCGAACCTGTCAGATAGCTTATTAGATATATTAATTTTATATTACTTATTACATATCCAGAACACCGGAACAATATACACACTTTGACTGCTCATCAATTATATCTATTAAAAGTAATTGTCAGAAACAATACTTCAATGGCAATGTCATAATTGATTGGAATTATGAATGCATGTAATCATTTATCTCTATTATGTTAGACCCTGGATGGAAATGCCCCAAATGAAGAATTAATTCATAAAAGTTAGAAGATTATAAACTATACTAGAAGCTTGATATGTGTCTACATGTGTAAACTTATTCCCAAAGGACCTGAGAGATTTATCCATAGTGGTTTGTTCCTTTTACTTGAATGTCTATATGTTTATCCCTCTTAACTTATCCTTCTATCAGTTTTTAAGTAAAATATTACTGCATTTGATATTGCGTATTTTGTGTTTCTTTTACCTTCCACTGTATCCGGCTAGGACGCTACTAACATTTGGGCACTTGTGACACTGAAAGCTCCCTCCTCACTGTTAGTTTTGAAAAGATTTGTTTTACCAACTAGTGGTTCTTCACTAAGTTGTGTTTCATATATTAGTAAATCGTGAGCATTTTTATGGGAGCAGTTGATCTAGGATAGGCATTAATATGGAATCTCAACTGGGCACACTGTGCAGTGTTTCATATGAAAGATGATCCACTACATTAATCAACTATGGAAAAGGTCCCTCACACTGAACCTTTAAAGAACATGTACCTATTTTATAATGGAGCACATTCCAGTTGTTAAATTTTACTACAATACTAGAAATTGAAGTTAAAAACCTGGTATGGTCTTCGGATTCTGGATTCCGATTGAAGTAGCAAAATGGGGATTTGGCAGTTTTCTGTTTTTGAAAGTTATTAAAAAAAATTATTATAAGAAAATGAAATGATAATGTTTCCGTTTTTGAAAGTTATTAAATAATTTTATTATAAAAATGAAATGCTAAAGTTCAATTTTACAACTATTATATTATATGTTGGTTTCAAGGTCTAATTGCATACTTGGTTATAACATGACAACAATGTTGTAAAAGGAGGATGCTAGGCAACTTGGGGAGCTAGGTGGAGTTAAACGTTTTAAAATTCAAAAATAAATAAATATATGAAATATATTAATAATATCTATGAATGAATTACACTGAAAGTTGCCTATAAACACTATAAATAATGTTCATTATAGTAAAATTTGCCGTTAAAAATTTAGCGGATATTTCAAACTCCCAAATCCAGTAAAAGGTCCAGGAGAAAGAAAAGAGGATATGGAGAGGGGAGGGAAAGGAGAAGGAGAAGGTTAAATGAGGGATGGAGTTTGGGAATATGAATACTGGAGATACAGTAGTGGAATTTTCTCAAAAAAATTAAATAAATAAAATTTCCTACCGACCAGAAGCAGCCATTGCTAGTATTAACCTGTTTCCTTCACCCAAACTAATTTCAAACCCAAACTGATCACATAAATGGGCCAAATGGACTGCCTAACTCGATCAAGTTGGCCTAGGCGGGGGCCCAGGCAACTATGTATCCCTATATTTAATTGTCGGAAACACTCACTAAGGCTTATATTGAACTGGCATGAGCCGCCTAACATCAGCTTGTAGCTGTTTTTAGTACACTACATAGAAATTGCATATTTAATAGGCAACATAATGAATATCTTCTCTAGAAAAGTATTTTGAAAACCTGAATTGCAGTAAAACCTAATCAAGTATACTTGTCTAGTTTCTTAAGAAATTTTCATGCATTCACAACCTTGTCTTGAGAACTTTTTCCATTTCGGGCCAATTTTGAGTAATTTCAGACAAATTTTCCCAATTTCAGTGAACTTTTCTGTATTTTTGACTAGTTTAGTAATATTTTTCCATCGATCCAAAACTGACTAAAAACTTTTCAATATTATCTGGAACTGCCAGAGTTGTTAGTCAGTGGGTCTATATAGTTAGGTCAGAGCAAGGTTCAAAGTATCGGTATCGGAATCGGTATCGGACTATTTCTACAAGTATCGGGATCGGTAGTATCGGTAGTTTCAGCGGTTTCGGATTGAAGTATCGGATTTTTTGGTATCGAAAAGCAAACGACTATTAGTAAATTATTAACATTTTAGAAAATATATTTTATACATTTATGCATAATTTAAAGTATTTTCAGTGTTGTTTCTTAGTACTTTTGAAATTGAATGAAATAGTAGTCACCCTTGTCGATTGATTTATATGCAATAGATAAGTTTTCCTCTTTTTTATGCTTTTACAACTTTACTATGCTTTTACACTCTTGCTAATTGGTCTTTTTAATTCAATTTGATTTGCCGAATTGACTGAAAAAGCGACCTCTAATGTCGGTATCGGTCAGTATCGGGTATCAGTCAGTATCGGATCGGGACATGCCAAAATGTATCGGTATCGGCCGTATCGGATCGGTATCGGCCGATACTTCAAACTATGGTCCGTCAGAGCCACATTGGATTGACTTGTATGAGGAAGGCTTTTCACCTTTATATATGCGTACTCAAACCACTGAAAGAAAATATATCCATTGATCTCAATGTATTTGTTCTACGTGGAATAGGAGCTAGGGCGATCCTAACGCAAACCACTCCAAAGTTCTAAAGCTAATGCTATCCATCCATTCATTATTCTCTTCATTCCTAACCCTAGCCCTAGCCCTAAGTTCCCTCTACATCATATATGGCCTCCATCTGCCTCCTCTTCCAAATCCCCAAATCCTAACTTTCTTCCAAACCCAAACCCACCATAACCTGGTCATACCTCTTCCCTCTACGAAAAATTTCTACAGTTTCTCTTGTTAAGATGCATTTAATAAAGAAATAAAATCTTAGTTGCCTCTGGTTCTTTTCGGAAATAAAGCTCACAACCCACACTCAAACTTGCCTTTTGCTATCTGCCCATCTCCCAATTTCTCACTTTCTTCGTAGAAACCATCTCTCTTCTCCTGACTTTCCTCTTGTTGCTTTTTGCTCATTGTCTACATTCTTACTCAAATAGGTGGGCTGATGACCCTTGCAGACCTTGACTTGAGTTGCAATTTCTTCTCTAGATCTAATTCCACCATCAGTCAAGATGATGAATTCTCTCAAAACAGTAGACATAAGATATAATCGCTGGCTGATATGATTCCAGGGAGTTTAGGCATTTGATTCCTGACACATCATTGCCAGCCCAGCCTTTGTTACTAGACCCACCAAGCAGGCCAAGCTCTTCAGCTTGACATCCAAGCCTAAAACTGCTCCTTCTCGGGTCACCGTGGGGGGTAGTCGTGGGGAAGCAACACCGTGTCTCTCTAATCGATCAATACTTTAAGAGTGTTTACTTTGGTCTCTATAGTACTCTTTTATATGCGTCAATTTAGTAGATACATTTATTTCTTCTGTTCCACTATGCTAAAAAATGAAATCCCAAACTCTATTGGCCCTTGCCCGCTGTCATTCTTACTTCTCTTTTCTTCTTCTTTCAGATTGAACATGTTTGACTAACATGTCCAACTTGAGAGGGAGTGTTGGCCAGATATTCTATTACCAATCTCTTCCAATATATGTTTTTATTGTGTTTCTAGTTGCTCGCCGTGTCTTCTATCCATGGTCTATTACTGTTGCACTTCACAGTCTCTCTCTCGTTCTTGTCACAGTTTCTTCGTGTTGCTCTCCACCCTCTCGAGTATTTACCATGTCAGTAATCCTTGTGCGGCGACCTTTCTCGACTATTTATTTGTGCTTCCCCATGCACCAAAGTACACTGGCTACTACAACCGCTCTCTTGGGTTGTTTGTTGAGTTTTTCTTCTATTTTCTGCTATTGGTGTTGCTCATCTTTGGTCATCTGTTGTTTCTACTATTGTTGGTGGCTGTCATTTTGATTTATTAGTTTTATATTTTATGCAGATCTTGACATATTTCACATCCTTGGAGTTGGTGGGTCTATGTACTACCATAGTATCATGTCTTTGTTGTTTATATTCTAGGTCCTATATACTTGTTTGTGTGTCTGGATAGGATGGAAGTTAGGATCTGTTTTAGTGAGAGAGATTAAATGCTCTTTTTGGGTAATAGGAGGTCACTGGGTGGCTGGAGGTCGGGCAGGGGTGCGAGGAATGGTATGATGATATAATTGGAACATGTCCATGACTTTGGTCCAGAATCTAATAGAAAATAAATGAGGGCAATCATTTATACAGACGATCCATACCTTTAATCATAATTAATTGGTTTTCAGGGAAGTCCTTTTGGACTTCATTCACCCAGGCAAGTAATAGGGACTTTCGAACAAGAAGGTAAATTCACCGTTAAGGCTCATCACTTTCAACTGAAATCGCAGAGAAACTTTGTAGCCATAGGCGTTAAGGGATTAGGATTGAGATCTTTGGCTGTCACAAAGGGAAAAGCTCCAAGGGTTTAGGTCAATATTCAGTTTCTTAAGGGATAAATCAAGCTCAAATGGAGAAAAAGATATACGAGAGTGCAAAAGGAAGCCTCTTAAACATGATAAAGTAGTTGGTAATTGTCTTTTTCCTGTGGATACAATCGAGTATGTCATACTTCTTGTATGCAATACATAAACTTATTATGTCTACTCTAGATCCAACTCTCCCCAAATTCTATTATTTAATTCACCCAATGAGGATTGAAACCAGTTGGAGAGGTTTCTAGAGTCATTCACATTGCTCATGTCAGGTGCACTGGGGTTAAAGTTCTACTCTAGATTCATTGATCATCTCAATTTGGATTTGTTTTTTTTTTGTGTGTGGGTTACTTCACAAGGAAGATAAATGCTACATATGAGGGGAGTTTTGGTGAGTCACATTCATGACTGCATCTAATCATCAGCTGACAAGTGAATTTGGTATAAACTACTTCATCAGATTTTAACCGTTCTCAAGAGGTCTGTAATGTATTCTTAGAATCTGCAAGGTCAAATCAGTATCCATTATTTGTAAATTTGCTAACCTCTTAGACTCTTCTTGAGAAGTAGAGATTGTTCATGCCTGCAATAGATAGAGCTGAGGATATCTGGTGATCAGTTTTACTTTTAACTGGCTGCAGATGAGTTGAACCCTGAAAATGTTGGCTCTGAGATGGGGGACCCTGTGGAAGGCTCTGAGCTGGGAGATCCTGTAGAAATTCCAGCAGAGGAAAGCACAGGGGAACAGGAAGGGGAATCTGTGTCAGAGAATAATGAACCAGAATCTGAGGAGAAAGATGATTCACAGTTTGTAGAAGAGAGTGAAGGAGGTGAACAACAAACATTCAGTTACGATCGTTTGAAAGCCAAGTCAAGCGACCCGGTCAGAGGAATTAACTACCAACGCAGGGAGGTATGGCTTAAGATACTGTTTTTACACGGAGTTTCTCGAAGAAAACTATACCCTCCTATCTTCTTCTATACTTCATTTTTGAAGTATTTTTCATCTGAATGTTCTGTAAAAGGTTTCATTTAACGGCTGCAAATTTACCCACTTCTTCAAAGAGCTACTGGTTTCATGCTCATTGGACAGCTGCTGACCGTACTATTGTTTCGCTTTGTAGGCTTATCTTTCTGATGACGAGTTTGGGACTGTTTTCGGGATCACGAAAGAGGAATTCTACCAGCAACCGAAGTGGAAGCAGGACATTCAGAAAAGAAAACTGGATCTTTTTTAGAAGCATGCTCTTTTGAGTCCTGAGTTTATAATATATTTATGAATCAAGATTCTTTTGTTGCATCTGCTTGAGCTTGAGACGTGGGAAAAAAGCTTGATGATTCTCTTTATGCTGCCATATTCATCTCTGATGACTGCTGCTTGTATGGAGGCCGGGTTGATTTTGCATTTCATTTGTGATGCATATATCTTTTCCAGTTGAGTTCCAGGTCTCGTTTGTATGTATTTTTTTTTTTCTTTTGATAATTTTCTCAAGGAGTGCATGTCAAGTGTGTAAAAAGACTTGTTCAATAATGTCTTGAAACACTATTACAGTTGATTCCTTATTTATAAAACATGGATGGAGGCGGCTTTGAATAGTTGCAGTTGTTCAATCCATGACCGGCATTGTAGTAAAATAATACCCATTATTGAAGCTCCAAGCTAAAATACATTTCTATTAAATATAAACGCTACTTTGGCAATTTCTCATCCTTGGCACACATTTGGATAAATGTACGTTTTCTTAATATACTTCCCTATTTATTTCAAGCCCTCTCTGTAAGGTCATGTGGAGAAGATGGAAATTCACAAGAAGGATGCAATGCTGATCGACACTTCTTCCAACAGTAATCATCAGGTCAGAGCATGAGCTACTGTTAAAGTTTCCAAAGAGCATTTCCAGAATAAAAATATCGATCATTTGAAACTGAAAAATCAAAACAAAAACTAGAGGATAGATTCATATTTTGGAGAACCCGAGCATAACGTTTATTTGATATTGAGATTTAGAACCTGAGTTATTCAAAGATTTAAATCATGGTGTATTACGGAACAAAAATAAGAATGGGCTTTTATTATATTGGGGTAGTAGCAATTATTGGTGCATTTGGAGGGAATATGGATATTACCAGTATTTGTTTTCTACTAAGGGATATGGATACGAATATGGTTCAGGATATAATAACCATATTATGGAGAGAAAAATTGTATACGAATCCGGTTTGGATATACTAAGAAATGGATCCGGATAAAACAAAAATGAATGTGAATTAGATATAACTATTGTGATTTGTGGATAACCCCGAATATATCTATATCTTCTCAAATCCTAATCTTCTTCATTCTGTATAAAGTTAGAGAAGCTTGTATTTTTGATCACCTACAAAATATTCTTTGTATTTTCTTACTTAGCATAGAAGTAAGGTATGTCTCAGTATGGCAAACCTGAGGTCAAATTTCAAACTATGCATGAAAACTGCGATCTATGGTACTCTAATACAATAGTAATAAAACACATACTTGCAGTAAGAGTTGAATCTTATAACCTATACTTCAAATCAGGAATTTTTTTTTTTTTTTTAAAGTTTGGTTCTATATTGAATTAAATTAGTTTTTGAAATGATTTGTGCATACCCTCACCATATTGGACAACAATATGGTCTTCACACTTTGTTTTTGAATTGATCAGCTACATAATATTCTCCATATTTTTTAACTTTATAACACGTTATCAGCACCAGGCCTTTGGTTCTTGCTTATATACATTAAGATATGAGTCACTACCTAATTATATTCAATAATATTTTCCAAGTTTGATTTTTTCTAAATAGCAATTAGTTCATCTTGGCATAGCAGAAGAATATTTGTGCTCTTGTAAACACGAAGCGTTGGAAAGGAATCTACTTTGTTAAATGTAAAGCATTATTTTTTTTATCTCAATGCCTTGCAAAATAATAATGTTTTTATCCCTTTAGTTTGTTAGGATATTAGATTCTCTTGGATACAGATGGTTTTATCCCTTTTAAAAAACTTATGATAAGATATAAGATATATAGTTGGAACTATCAACTAGTTCCAACTATATATCTTTTGTGTAACATATCAAACCATTATGTATGATAATTAATGATAGTGACAAATGATTTTTTTTTCAAGATGATATTATCGACTTCTCAATTTTCAAATTGACCATAGTGTTGCCGAACTCGAGTGACTTATGGTTACCGGAGAGAGGCATAAGATCCTGACTGGGTGGCAGAAGATCAGTGGATCGAGCCACGGGGCGTATTATTTCTTCCATTTATAAATGGTGGGAGTTAGAAAACAGTGGGACCAAAAGACATGCAACGCAGCGTGCACAAAATCCCGAACGTTATGTCGGACATTTCAAAAAAAAAAAAATTTGACCATAGTGCTTAGAAAGAGCCATGTAAATTTTGAGTATAGTATTCTACATTATGTCATTATTCCCATGTCTTTCATATGCTATATGGCTGGCTTGTGTTAAAATAATTGTATTTTTCTACTACTTTTTGAGCAAAGTATTCTACTTCATGAGTAAACTATTCTGAGCAAACTACTTAGAACGAAAATGTACATGAAACTCTTGTAGGATTTTATTTGTTCAATAAGCTATATGTGTTACTCATCGTCAAGACAGCACATATTTCTCCAGATCTTGTTTAAAGCCCTTTCATATACTCGGATATATGTATTTATTTTTTATTTAGACAACTGAACATAGTTATGAAAGCAAATGACAAATGTAAAAAAAAAAAAGTTTACCTTGACTTTAAATGAGAAGATTAGTATATAAATGCTTCTTAGGATATCATTTAATTCTTAAACTTTTAATGCAAATTGGATGGAATAAGTTTAGTTGAAATGATTGCTTAATATCAGTGATTATTTATTTAGTATACACTATTGGACTTGATTAAATATTCTCAAATAATTTCCATAATATGATGAAACATGGTTGCTTGATTGAGTTATGTATCACCCCAAATGGGTGCATACATAACAGATATAATGCTCCGGAAAAAAAATAGTCGTCTGCAAACTAATTTTTGCAGGTCACAGTGAGTTATTGGCCTCCAAAAGGCCAAAAGTATTCATTTGTGCAAATATTATAACTATACCTTATATATAGTTTGTTTATGAAAACCTTGCTGCAAATACTGATGATTTCAAATGTTTATGTAATCTTGTTGCTAAGTATCATTTAGAGCTTATTGTAAAAAAGGCGGATCCTATCAAAACGTCAGGACCATATGGTTTTGGTGTTGCTATCTTCAAGAATCACTGGAACATGATTAAGGAGGATGTTCTGGATGTGGTGAGGGAGTTTTTCATCTATGGTAAGCTGCTTAAGGAGCTTAACCATACTTTTGTGATCTTAATTGCGAAGGTGGAGGGTGCGACTTCACTGGGGGACTTCCGCCTAATAATGTGCTACAATTTCCTTTACAAGATCATAACATACTTTATGTGCGACTGGATGAGGGATCATGCAGAAGCTTCTCTCTCCTAAATAGTCGGCTTTTATCAAAGGGCGTTTCATCTCAAAAAATTGCTTGCTGGCCCACGAGCTTGTCAGGGATTTTAACAAGCAGGGGGGGTAATAAAACGTGCATGAAGCTGGATCTCAGAAAAACTTATGATATAGTCAATCGGGACTTCCTTGTATCACTGAAAGAGGAAATTGTGTGCGTGCACGCGTGTCTCTGTGTTCCATGACTAGTCACTGTCTCTTTTCCTTCTTATTTTTTTCTTTTCCAGAGATTACAATGTATATGTAAAATAATAATAAAAAGAGAGAAAAAATGAAATGAAAGAAATCAAATGAAAAACATGGGGAGAACATTCTCCCATACCCATTACTACAATGTGAGCCTTCTCACGAGGGATGACTCTTGCTCGCAGCATATTCAGCCGTTCTCCGGCGGGCTGAGCCGCTGCATGCCCACACGCGGGTTGATTTTCCACCGCACGAGAAGAAGAGGCTAATTATTTGCCTTTCTTCTCCATCCTAACAGTCTGAGAAGTTTTGGGAGCCATGGCTAGGGTTTGGAGGTTGAAGACGAGAGACTAGGAGGTTAGGGTTTCTGAGAACACGAAGTGTTTTAAGAGTTCGTAAAGAGTCTCTCTCCTAAGCCTGGTTATTTATAGACAATGGATAAACCCTTCGAATGCCAAAGTAGCTTCTCGTTAAAATATGTGATCAACGACGGCTCAGAGAATACACGGCCACGTCAGCAACCTGTTAAGATTCTGGCTCAAAATAAGCGCACAAAATCAGAACTACTCTCCATGCTTCTAAATTCAAAGTATTTTAAATTTGTTTTAAAAATTTGAAAACTTTGAAGAAACTTTGAAGGGGGTCTTGTAGAAGCAAAAAAAAAATGCATATAGAGAACTTAAAAGAGCAAAGGCGCACTCTCCTAGAAACTGGAGCAGAGGTGCACTGTCTTAGAAAAATTGGAAGAGGAGGCGTACTTTCCTCTCATCGGCACATTTTTTTTACCAAAATAGCCCAGATAGGTAGGCATACTTTTGAAACCTTGTCGTCTCATCATTGGGCCAGACTGGCAGCTGACAGGCTGACACGGTGACCGAAAAGATCAAAGTCATTTAATACCAAATATCTCTTACACGCCGACCCAGGTTGTCGTTTTGTGGCCATTGTAGTCAACCTCATCGAAGTACGCCAGTGTTGCTACTTCCACTAAAGTACGCCAGTGTTGTTACTTCAACCAAAGTATGCCAATGTTGTTACTTCGACCAAAGTACGCCAGTGTTGCTACTTCACCAAAGTATGTTAGCGTTGCTATTTCAACCAAGGTACGCCAGTACGCTAGTGGTCTATTTTCACAAAAATAAGCCAACCAGTGTTGCTTCTTTACAAAAGCTTATAAAAGTACGCATGCGCCTCCTCCTTAACAAAAGTGTGCACATTGTTATATTTCTCTCTGAAGGAAGAATGTGTGTATATTTATTTACTTCCAATCGACATCATGCGGTTATAAATTCAAGGAGATTACGTGGCACACTCATTTTTCCAAATAAGGATAATTTAGTCATTTGACATAGTTATTTTATTTTTAGTAATTTAATAATAATTTGTGTGCTATTTATTTAATTTGTGCTTTGAATTAATTATTTATAGTTAGTGGGCTAGCCTATTAGTTAGACTTGACACTAGTGAACCCAATTAGACTTGTCATGACATTAATTGAGCCCAACATGGACTATGCCCAATAGACCCATTTTTTTTAGTTAATTAGAAGGATTAAGACTAATTTGCATTAGTTTAGAGACTTTCCATTATAGCTCTTCTGTTGAAATTAGTTGATTATTTTATTGATTGTCTCATTGGCATTATATAGCCTTACAGTCATTAATACAATGATCTCAATCATTATGACAATAATCTCATAATGGAATATCCTGTGACATATTCTGGCATCCCAAATATGTCCTCAGGATATTCCCATATGCTTATACTATACTTAAATATGACACCCAACATACCATATCAACACTCCCCCTCAAGATGGGTGAAAGATATTCACTAAGCCCATCTTGTCACATCCTCTAATCATGCTCACTGAGGCGAGTCCCTTGGTTAGTCCATCTGCTACTTGATCCCTGGTTGGAACATGGCCAAGCTCCAGTAATCCACTATCCAACTTCTCTTTGATGAAGAATCTATCAATCTCGATGTGTTTGGTCCTGTCATGCTGTACTGGATTGTTGGCGATACTAATAGCTGACTGATTGTCACACCACAGCTTCATCTTGGCTCCTTGATCCAGCTTCAGCTCCACCAACATATTCTTCAACCATAGCAGCTCTGCAACTCCCAAGGCCATAGCTCTGTACTCTGCTTCAGCTGTCGATCTGGCTACCACAGACTGCTTCTTACTCCTCCAGGAGACCAAGTTACCTCCTACAAATATGCAATATCCCGAGGTAGATCTCCTGTCATCAGCACAACTAGCCCAGTCAGAATCACAGTAGCCCTCGAAGCTCACATGATTGTTCTTCCTGAATATTAGTCCCTTCCCGGGAGCACCTTTCAAATACCTCAGAATCTGGTACACTGCATCCATATGACCCTTCCGTGGGTCATGCATGTAGCGACTCACCACACTTACTGCAAAGCAGATATCAGGACGTGTGTGGCTCAAATAGATCAACTTGTCAACCAGTCTCTGGTATCTGTCCCGATCAACTAGTTCTCCAGCCTCAGCATCAGTCTTGAACCTCTGATCTATTGGTGTCGCTGCAGGTTTGCCCCCCAATATCCCAGTTTCTGTGAGAAGGTCCAGTGCATACTTCATTTGAGAGAGAACAATCCCCTCTGCTTCTCGAGCAATCTCAATCCCAAGGAAGTACCGAAGAAGGCCGAGATCCTTCACCTCGAATTCCTTGCCAAGCTTTCCTTTGAGTTGGGCGATCTCCTGCTCATCATCTCCTGTGATAATCATATCGTCCACATACACCGCAAGCATGGTGATGTGGCCTCCACTCCAACGGAAGAACACAGTATGATCAGCATTAATCTGTTGATATCTCATCCCTATCATCGCCCTTCTGAATCTGTCAAACCACGCTCGAGGAGGCTGCTTTAGTCCATAGAGGAACTTCTTCAACCTGTAGACCTTGCCTACTATCTGATTGGTGCCAAATCCTGGTGGTATTTCCATGTACACCTCCTCCACTAGATCTCCGTGAAGAAACGCATTCTTCACATCCAGTTGGTGTAGCTTCCATCCACCATTCGCTGCCAAAGAAATCAGAGTCCTGACAGTGCTCATCTTTGCAACTGGTGCAAATGTCTCGTCATAGTCGATGCCGTACGTCTGACTGTATCCTTTGGCTACTAGTCGAGCTTTGTAGAGCTCAACCTGTCCATCTGGGTTTTGCTTTACGGTAAAGACCTACTTGCATCCAACTGCTCTCTTCCTCTCTGGCAGTCTCACAAGCTCCCAAGTGTGGTTCTTCTCCAGAGCTCCCAACTCCTCGTGCATTGTCGCTTTTCACTTTGGATCGTTCTTGGCAACCTACAAATTGTTAGGTATAGTAATACTATCCAAAGATGCTATAAATGCTCCATGAGAAGAAGGGATATGGTCATAAGAAACAAACTGAGCAATATCCCAACCATATCTGTTTGGAGGATTTCCTGTATTGCTGCGAGTGGTCCTCCGTACAGATAGTGGTGTGGGAGGAGTAGAAGTAGGAGGAATGATATCTTGTGAAGGAGGGGGTATCACCTGAAGAGGGGTTGGTGTCGATGCCTCAGGAGTTGAGACGAACGCAGGCAAGGGACTTGGCACTGGCACCGTCGGTACTGGTCCTGTAGTTTGCTTCTCTCTCCTGCTGTAGGTAAGTAACTCTCCCTGAGCCGTAGGCCTAACACCTTCACCTTCTTGTCCCTTCTCCGTGCCTCCATGCCAAACTTCTAAATCGGTTACCACCAAGTTCTCCATCTCCCCCTCTCGCCTAATACTGGCAGTATTAGGCGTGTTGTGTGAAGTTCCGTCCTGGCGGTAGTATGGCTCATGCTCTCGAAAGTGGACATCCATACTGACAAACTTCTTCTTCTCTACTGGACTCCAGCACACATACCCCTTCTGGGTCGCCGAGTAGCCTATGAAGATGCATATGACCGCTCTAGGGTCAAGTTTCCCAACTGATGGCCTGTTGTCCTTCACAAAACACACACACCCAAACACCTTCAATGGGAGTATTCCACTATTATTGCCTTGCAATACCTCACATGGGGACTTCCATCCGAGGACCTTCGAGGGCATCCTGTTGATGAGTTGAGCTGCTGTCAACACTGCATGCCCCCACAGACTCTGTGGGACATTCATGTCGATCATCATACTTCTTGCGACCTCCAGAAGGTGTCTGTTTTTTCTTTCTGCAACTCCATTTTGTGCTGGTGTGTATGCACAGGTGGTCTGATGCTGTATTCCGTGTGCTGACAGGTATTCTGCAAGCGTCCTGTTGGTATACTCCATTCCATTGTCAGACCTCAGTACCTTCACAACTGCTTTGTACTGAGTCTGGACATGCTTATGGAAATCCCGAAAACAAGCAGGTACATCATTCTTATTTTTTATCAAATATAACTAGGTAACACGAGAGGCACACTCAATGAAAGAAACAAAGTACTTATAACCATTCATAGTGTTAGTAGCACATGGACCCCAGACATCAGAATATACTACCTCAAAAGCAAAAGTGCTCCTATGACCCGTGCCAACATGTGAGCTCCTAGTAAGTTTTCCTAACTCGCACGCATCACATACTAATTTCTCTTTATTTGTTTTTGCATAAATCTCTGGATACAACTTACTTAGAGTATCAAAGAAAGAATGTCCCATCCTCCAATGATGGAGTATCAAGGTATCCTCAGTCCTTTGCTGCAGTCCTTCCATGCCAGCCTTCTCTGCCATAGATACCAATGCTGAGTCAAGTCCTTCTCGGTCTAGGTACCACAGTCCCTCATGCCAAGTGCCAGTCCCAAGTCTTCGTCCTGTCCCTTTCTCCTGGAAGGTCACCTTAGGAATATAAAAAAAAAATAATGCATTAAGTTGGAGGATTATAGAACTAATGGACAAGAGACTGACTGGAAAGGATAGAGCATGTAAAATATTGGATAATCTTACTGAACCTGTATAATTAACAATACCCTTACCGACCACTGGCTGGAAAGTGCCATCAGCTGTCTGAATGCTGTCTGCTGATGCTAGGTGAGTGTAGGAAGAAAACTCACTAGCATTCTCCGTCACATGCTGAGATGCTCCCGAGTCGATAATCCAGTTTGATGATTTAAGGGAAGAGATAGACGCAAGGGCAAGTGATTCGTCAGTACCTTCTGATGGATGGGCATACATGGCAGCGTTGCCCCTAACAAAGAATGAGGTGGACGCCTCCTCTGTTCTACTCCTCATGTCTCCCAGTGCCTGGTCCTCTACAGTAAAGGTGCCATCAACTTCTCCGTTCCCTTCTGATATCAGGAGGTTCGCCCGATAACCTCCTCGGCCGCCTCGTCTACCCCCTCGACCACGACCACGTCCTCCATTATATCCTCGTCCGCCGAACGGTCCTCGTCCACCACCTGAATCTTCCTCCCTAGGTGGTTTGGTACAAGCATACCGATGATGACCCATCTCCCCACAGTTGTAGCACTGCCGGTTATGCTGCCAGGGCTCTCCCTTAGATCCTGTGTTACCTGAGCTGGTGATCGCTAGTGCCGACTTTGCTTCGGGGGGACCACATGTCCTGGCTTGCAGCCTAATGCGTGTCTCCTCCTAGATTATGGCTGAGATAGCCTCCTCAAGGCTAGGGATCTTTGGTTGGGCTAGAAGTAGGGTCGTCCTCTGTACGAAAGCTGCAGTCAACCCTTTGAGGAAATTCATCGTCCTCTCCTACAGACACACCTGTCTCTCCTTACACTTAGGGTCCCCGCAGCTCGCCCGATCTGAGGAGTGATCATAATCCAACCACAGACGCTCTAACTCCATGGCATAATCCTGCACCGTCTTCTCTCCCTGTATGGTGTCATCAATCTCCCCCTTTATCTGGAAGACCCGTAAGTTGTTCCCCACACCATCATAGGTCCTTCTCAACTTCTCCCACATATCTTTCACCATCTCAATACTGTCTACTGTGGCGGCAATAGACTGGACTAAGGAGTTGAGAAGCCAGATGTAGATCACCATATGAGTGGGCTTCCACTCATCGCGTCTTGTCGAGCCCTCATCCGGCTCTGTCACCTCGCCCGTCAGGAACCCCTCCATGTTTTTTCCTGCGATGGTTCTTCTCACACGCCGTGACCAACTCAGATAGGTGGTAGGTCCATCTAATTTCAGATCGATGGAGGGAAGCTTCAACTCCGGCAACGTTCGTGTCGTGTTCTCACCAGCCGACATCGTCAACAACTTCATCAACGTCGCCACCTCTGCAGAATCTAGCTTCTTGATGATCTCCTCCATCGATGCGTCGTCTATCCAATCACGTCACGTCCGCTCCCCGACTCACGCTCGTCCTCGTCCTCCTCTCCTAGATCCGAACATGTCCCCCCTTTTTTCAGATTTAGGCATTCCTATTAGGCGCTGTCTCGTACTGGTGCGGAGGAGGCGGCAGCACGCATGTCACAGCCGCCGTCGCAGCAGCCGCAGCAACAGTAGTAGCCGCAGCAGTAGCGGGACAGGGCAGCAACAGCGAAGGACGGCCTGCGAAGGGCGAAGAAGGGAAGAAGGGGGGGAGGGGGGCGTAAAAGAGTTCGGTGGAGGAGATCTAGAAAATCCTCATGTGGGTTTGTGGAAGCTTGGTGACGGCTAGGGTTTGTGGAAACTTGGCTCTGATACCATGTTGAAATTAGTTGATTATTTTATTAATTGTCTCATTGGCATTATATAGCCTTACAGTCATTAATACAATGATCTCAATCATTATGACAATAATCTCATAATGGAATATCCTGTGACATATTCTGGCATCCCAAATATGTCCTCAGGATATTCCCATGTGCTTATACTATACTTAAATATGACACCCAACATACCATATCAACATCTTCTTAATTATTCTTCATAATTTAGCATGTAGGGACTTGATGGACAATTGTTGAAGCTTGAAGAGGGGGAAGGGGGGGGGGGGCACTAGAAGAGGGGTCTTCTCTCTCTCTCTCTCTCATCTTCATTTGTGCATTCAATTAGATCCCCAATTTTGTAGATCCCCAATTCTCTTCATCTCTCCATCAATTTCAACCCAATTTCTTCCATTCCCTCTCAATTTTATTAGCAAGGAGCATTGGAGCTTGGATTGGCAAGGAGCACTAGGAAGAGGATCTTATGGCAAAGAGATCGTGTCCGGATCGAGTCCATTATACATTTTATTAGGAATCCATCTCCCAATAGGTATAGATCTGAATTTTCTTTCAATTTAGATTCTAAATCATGCATTTAACCATTAGAAATTATCCCTTATCTTAGGGCTACCCATATGATCAAGAATTGAGTCCATATGACTTATATTGAGAAAGTTACATGGTAATTTATGTCTAAATAGGGGGAATTACGAGATTGACACATCAATTGTGTGTCATGAGACCAATTAAATCCAATTAGACTTATATCAGGGTTGTGATACTAGATATGTGTCCACAAATAAATACGAGTATGCCGTATCGCAATACTTTATGATACAGGTCTCATTTTGGGTGATTTTTGTAATCTCTTTTCAATTCCTATGGTAATAAATTGCATTAGTTATTATTATATGTATTTGAGATGGATTATTGATATTAGTGGAAAAATTGTGAGTTTTGGTGTTTGGTTTAGATGCGTATCATAAGTATCCTAAATTGTGCACTTGAGATATTTGAGAAAATGATTAATGGTGAGTGCATTGTGTGTACTCAACATTATGTATATATATATATATATATATATATATATATATATATATATATATATATATATATATATATAGTGATGATGTGTTATGGGGGAAATGTGGTGTTGTGTTTGTGAAGAAGTAATGGAGTGTGGACTGCATTCATGCAGTGTTAAACAATACATATAAAGAGGAGTAGGTAGCAGCAACTTGCTGTTAAGATACATCAATAGCTTTAGTAGAGGGGTTCAGTTGTTAGGATAAGGGGCATACATACAGATGTGTATCAGAGAGGAGTGAAGTCTGTTTGTCCAGACCTAGTGCATTAGCAGTAACAGTAAGAAGGGGCAGTTGTGTGCAGTGTTGGGGTACTGCAGGGAAGTTTTGGTCCAAGTTGTGTGGTACTATGATCTGAACTAAACTCAGTTCAGTTGCAGTCTTGAGTAGAGCTCGGGTTTGCTCACCTGCAGTAATGAAGGTTGGTCAGTGATCAACATTAGTGTGTATTCGAGCAAGGTGATGGGGTTAACTGCAGATGAGTGAAGGGGACCAAAGAGCCATAAGCAGTGGCCATAAAGAACATAGCAGTAGCAGCAACAAGGAACAGTACACTATTGTGCGCTGTATGAGGGGAACAGATGACTACAAATGACTCGAGCAATGTATATTGTGTGAGGGAGGTTCAGGTCTGAGTATTAGTGTTATGTTTGGTATTTGCATTAATGTTTAAGGAGGATATCTTATTAGTGTAGTTTATATACTTAATTGGTCATTTTGTGTGGTTGCAAAGGAGTTAGATATCTAGATTGGTACTTGGGTGTTAGGATGGGGAGGTGAAGTGAAGCCTGAACTGACAACAAGGGGAAAACTCATTTGTCAGTACTAAGGTTGATGTAGAGTAGTTTTGTCAGTTGGGTTACTAATTAGAGCTATCAGTTAGTTAACAGTTGGTTTATAGAGTAAAGTTAAGTTAGTGAATGATTTGTTAGTTGGGAGTTAAGTTAGATAAGAGTGTTAGTTATGTATTAGTGAGGTTAGAGTGTATTGTATCCATTATTAGTTCATATCAGTTAGTGTTATTAGTTGGTTAAGTTAGAATCAGTTATATTTGTTAGTTATGTTATCTTAGTGCATCAGTGCAAATAACTAATAACTATTATGTATGAGTGTCAGATAAGTTGATATGTATATTAGTTAAGTTAGTATTAGTTAATGGTTAGTAACAGTTAGTATATATAGATACGTAGAGTATCTTATTATATAGATATTAGTGTTATTAACTAATATAGCTAGTATTGACTTGTAATAGCTAGTTAATAGCTCATATGAGTCTAAAACCTTAGTGTGGACTTAGAAACTTGTTCAAGACCTAGATTTGACTAGTTTGACCTAGAAAGCAAGATATGGCATATTTTATCCTAATTATCATCTCTCTACACCATTTGACATAATTTTCCTAAATAGGATTGTGTGACACCAACTTGGACATCTTGAGACACTTTTGCTCAGGACCAGAAGCGAGTACATCTCTCTGTTAGTTTTAATTTCCTGATAGTATATATATGTGTCACCCTCACTTTTCAACTAGGGATAGTTTTATAATTTGGCATGGGTATTTAAATTTAGGAATATATATTAATATTAGTGTATTATAAATATTTAATTGATGCTTGTATTAATTATTTATTAGTATGTTATATATTTATTTGTGTCTTATATTATTTATTTATTAATTAGTGCACTAGCCTATTAATTAGATTTGATACTTGTGAACCAATTAGACTTGTTATGACAATTAGTGAGCCCAACATGGACCCAACCCAATAGCCCTTTCCACTAATTCATTAGGAGGAATAAACTTAATTTGATTTAATTAGAGACCTTCCAAAATTGTCCATCCTTAATCCTATTTATAATTGGATGGAGAGGGGTGATTTGGACATTCAATGAGACTTGGAGGGGAAGGAATAGGGCCGGCCACAATAAGAAGGGGCTCTCCTTCTCTCTCCTCTTCATTTAATTTCATTTTAGATCCTCAATTTTATTAGATCTCCAATTCCTTCATTCCCTCTCATTTCCACCATTAGAAGAGCTTTAGAACTTGGAGAAACAAGGAGCACAAGAAGGAGGAGCTTTGGTGGAGAGATCATGTCCGGATCGTGTCCATTGTGCTTTTTATTAGGAATCCATCTCCCAATTGGTATAGATCTGAATCCATCTCTAATTTGAGTCTCAAATCATGCATTTGACTCTTAGGAACACCCCAATGGCATAGGGCTACCTATATGAAGAAGTTCTAGGCTTAATTGATGTGTATTTTGTCTTTTACATGGTAATTTGTGTATATTTTGGGAAAATTATGGGATTGACACATCAAGTGTGTGTCATGACACCAAATTAGGCATAATGGACTTAGATCGGGGTTGGGATGCTAGTCATGTGTCCAAAATTGGATGCGATTATGCCGTATCGTGATACCGTGTGATACAGGGCTCTATTTTGGGTATTTTGTGTAATTACTCTTCTTTTCCTTTGTAGCAAGTTCTAATAGTTATATTATAACTTATTTGATAGATAGGAAGAATATTTGTAGTATAATTGGGTTTCTATCTCTCTAATTGTATGTGTATCACATTTTCTTAAGTTACCACCTATAGGTGTTTGTCAAATTGTCTTTAGTGTATTATATATGTTAATATCAGTGGATGTATATATATATATATATATATATATATATATATATATATATATATATATGTAGGATATTAAGTGTATGTATATATATGTGTGTGTGTGTGTGTTTGTATTACTTAGATGACCGTCTCAGTTGGAGGTTTTGTTCTTAGAGTATCAGTTGTTATTTGATAGGGTTGAGATGCTAAGGAGAACTTGAGATGAGTGAATGTATCAGTAGCTGTGTTGCTTCCCATGTATGAGTGTGTTAAGGTGATGTAGTGTTTTGCGTCTTTGTGTATGTGGGTTTGGTGACTGTGTTGGTTCAGTTGAGTGCTAATCGTGACCATAGGAAGTGTGAGAGTGGGGATTAGTAGTGTGCAGGTGGTTGTAGCTTGCTGGGTTGGTGTGCGGGTGTAGGACACACATGGATGTGTTCACTACAATCGGTGACAGTAGGAATTAGGGTAGTGCAATCGTTATTTTTCTTTGATGTTATGAAGGAGCAGTAGGCAGTGTGTCAGTTAGAATTGTGTCTTGTGTGTTAGTTGGGTGTAGGGCTAGGTGTTACTAATACTTAGTAGTAGATTGAATGTGAGGATATACTGATACCTTTGTATCAGTTGAATAAGTAACTAGTTGACTAGAGATCAGTTACTGAGAACCTAGCTTGGTTTACTAGGTTTTGTCCTTAAGTTATATCAATAGTCTATTTAGGACTAAAATGGATGATAAATTGATAAACTGGGAACAACAACCTGGTTAAGAGCAGTAACATCAAATTCAGGGACCAGAGGAGTATCAGTAAATTTGGAGAGGCAGTGCCTTCAGTGAAGTACAGACAATTGGATCCTAAGGGGCAGCAGTAGGTTAGTTTAGGAATCAGATTAGGATAATTGAGTATTATCAGTTATTTTGGGGGCTATTTAGAGTCAGTTATCAGAGTATTTGTATTAGGATATAGAAGTTAAATATTTAATATATGTATCAGTTAGTAGTATATATAGATTAAGTTATGGTAGTATAAGTTAGGTTAATAATCTATGTATTAGTTGAGTATCCAATTAGTATTACCTGAAGGTGAATTAGTCAGTTAGTGAGTGTGTATTAATTAGTAGTAGTATTACATTTATGATAAGTTAGCTAGTGTATACATATCAGTTATTGTATAGGATACTTAGTATTATTACCTAGTATAGCTAGAATAAGCTAGTCCTAACTAGTTAATGACCATATTAATTAGGATTGACCTAGCATAAGCTAGTTAGTGACCCATGAGCTTAAAATCTTAGTGTGGACCTAGTTTAGCTAGGACAACCTAGTATTGGCCTAGAAATGCATTTTTGTGCATCCTTTAACTATGTATCATTTATTTACACCATTTAACTTGATATTTTCTAAATAGGATTTTGTGACACCAGCTCGGGCATTGAGAGACACACCTTGCTCAGGACCAGAGGCGAGTACATTTCTCGGTTAGTTTTTATTTTATGATAGTGTATATCACTTATTCTAGAACTGTATACTTGATTCCGACACAGTTGATACACGGACTGATACTAGATGGATTCTATCATGAGATGTTATCCCCTACCATGTTTAGCGGGTACTCATTCACATGTATTTCATCGTGTGTATCGGGTATTAATTTTAGTGTACTTAGTATTCACACACTGCTCGTGTTCAATGTGCCCATATTAGTGTTCGTAACGTGTCGTGATTGGATCGATAAGTATTGGTTGGGGATGGGGGAGTAGGAGTTGGTTATATGATCAAGCCCCAGTATATTAGTGTACATGTCGATTACATATAACACGTCTAATAGAGTTACCATTTTATATTAGTGTTCAACCCAAGCCGATCACATAACAAACTTGTATTTCAAAGCATATTAGTTAGTGTTATCTATTTCATTACTTACAGTCATTCCATATTGCATGTCCTTATTTTCCAGTTCATTACTTGTTTGCTTAGTTTATTTTTATTTCCTATTGTACTTATCTTCTATTCTTTTCTATCACCTATCATATATGTCCTACCATGTTTTGGAACTGCTTTCAGAGTTTTGTACTTCGTTCCTTTCCTGATTGGATATATTTTTCAGATGACTAGCTAGTAGAGCAGTGCCCTACTTACTACGGGCCGCAGGACGGCGTACCATTGGAGGGTACCTCCTTCGAGTAGGAGGACCTAGTGCTAGATACTGAGGAGGCTTAGACTTATTGTATAGACTTGTATTATACTTTTATTGAGACATTTGGCATGTATATTATTTTGGAGTTGTATTGTGCCTAGACTTATATTGTGGACTTGTGATTGTATGGTAATTTCTATTTCATCTTCCTTATTCCTTATCGTATTTTATCTTCCTTAGTTTGATATTGTGATTGAGTATAGATATCATTATCATGTAATTATATTTGTTCCTCGAGTTGAGATGACATTGACAGGTAACTTATATATTTTGTATGAGATGTTAGATAGTATCGAGGACCTAGACAGCGTTCAACGTTGTTCTTACGACGTAGGCTGGGCATTGATTACTACTCATGCCCTTATTCTGTGTGCGGGTCGTGACACATTTTTAGTGGTGGTCCACGCAAGTCGAGAGTCACAATTAGAGCAATATTGTATAGTGCTTACCTAGAGTACTGCTATGAGCCTCCTTTAGGATATAGGCTGAGAGTATACTCAATCACAACTAGAAAATATTTCTAAATATTTGTGTTGTTATCCATATCTATTTTAATGCTTGCTTTACTTTGAATAATTATGTCCTTCTTTGATGATATCGTATTTTGCTCAATATTGATTCCTTTATTTTAATCTATCTTCAGGATGGCGTCGAAGATGCGTTCCCAGTGTTCGGGTGCAGTGTCAGCGAGGTCGGTCACTTCGTCGCCTCTAAGGGTAGCACCAGCAGACACTATTCCCGCAGCTTCGGTTTAGAGGTCCGTTTCACCGGTCCAGGTGGGCATTTTTGCAGCAACTTTCGGAGGTGCTCCACCTTCTCTACGCAGGTATTTGAGCTCTATTAACCTTCTCTACTATGGGTAACCTTCTTCTCAAAACTTTATATCAAGCATGCCTTCTTCCGCCTTGACGAGGATCTGCTTCAGGAGGGAATCTCCGCGCACGAATGTCATGCCCCGGTCTGATAGGGGGTCCGTTTATCCTCGCTTGGGCCCTTGCGGGACCGATTCATCCTCGCTTGGGGCATGATGTCGTGCAAGCCTAAGCTGCACTTGCACAAGTCTAAAGCTTTGAACAGGGGCAAGTAAGCTATTCAAGATGGGAGCAGCGGTACAATATTGCAGAAAAGTAAAGAATACAATGGCATATGAAAATAAACTCTTTATTGATAATCAAGATGTGTTACAAGCGACGCTTGGCCGAGATTACAGTTCTCTCTAGCTCCCTTTCTTTCGATTACAATAACATCATTCCATACATTATGTCCCTCTATACTAAAGCAGCTCAAAGCAATCTTGATACGGCTCAAGGCATCGACTCTAGATTTCTGGGTCCTTGGGATGAGGCATTGTTATCGCTTCCTCGGGCGATCCAGCACCTGAGAACAAGCAAACTGTTGGTGGGTCAGCACTTTGGAGAAAGTACTGGTGAGTATAAATCAACGAACAGAAGCAATATTTCCTGAAATCAACACTAAGTAAGCATGTGGCAAATATTACATTACTAGTGATCTTTCTAGTTTTACCTATGTTCGTTTCATGCAGTATAAGAACAGAGTCATATTACTTCTTTTGGAAACATCTTTGAAAATAGAGTTCATGTTCGATATATAGGCAACAGACAAGGCAAACAGCTCATATACAATAAGCAGATTCATTTACTATCTCTGGTGCACAGCGTGTCTCGTGAGTCATATTTATTTCTTTAAAGACTATAGCATATGCATCTAGTAGAATTTCTTCTTAGCATCTCTCTCTATCTTTTGTCATAAGTTAACATCTTATTGTGGGCACAAGATAGGAGCATATACGAACAACAAGACTTCTCTATAAAAGTATTTAATACAAGAGAGCATGTTCGATAGCATGAATATCACTTATTAAGTGATTCTTACCCCTTCGGTGCCTAACGGTTATCCCTGCAGCAGACATACAAGTTAGCAACAATTTGCATAAATATATATGTTTAAAGTTCTCTTTTCATGTCCGTCTCTGCATCAAATAGTTAGGTAAGCAAGAAGGCTGGATCCTAGCATGCGACCTAACTATATGATGGTCCATGAGTCTACTTTCTCATGATTAGTAGCGATATTTTCATGGCCCAGTACTACACCAATATACTCACTCATATACTAGCAGCTTTGACTCGTGAACCAGCTATCTAATAGACATGAATACCTCCTGATCGTGAGGACATCTTTGCCTCAAGATATTCCTTTGATCCCCCCTAGGGCGAATGATCCCCAGTTCCCTAGGAAACTGGTCGTGGGATTTTTCTTGTGCATAAGTTGTCTAAAGACCAATGCATGGATGCAACTCTATTAGATAAACTCTATATGGATACAACGGTTCAATAACAAGCATCTAGTCAATCTCTTCTCTATCTGTCTCCGTCTCTGTCTCCGTCTCTGTCTCTATCTTTATGCGGTCAGGCCGCTATTTCTCTGATACCATTCAAGCTTCTCAAACCGTTCTATGGAAACATATAAATATCTCTATTTAAGCAAGCAAGCATGAAAACAGTTCTCTATCTCTTTTAACTAAGCATACAGTTCTACTCTTTCTTTCTTTAGCATACAATGGAAACATATGAACATTCTTTTACTCTCGTTTATTAGCATGACAATGGTTCATTCGATAGCGGTGTCCATGTAACTAAGCATACAATATTTCTATCTTTAACTTAGCATGGCAATGGTTCTATCTCTTTAGACAAGCATTCAAGTTCTCTAGTTAGGAAAGCAGCTATGTTTCAATGACAAGCTATACGAGTTCTCTTATTTAAGCATGCAGAGTCAGGTTCTATCATTCTTTATGAAACTATCTTCTTAGAACAAGCAGTAGAAAACTCAGATTTATTATTAAGGCGTACAAGAATCAGAGAATAAAGTTTTGCCCACTCACTTAGACCAATCGTCTTGTATTTTGATCGGAAACTCTCCGAGAAGACTTCCACTCGGTCAGCAAACCGATATCTCTTATACATAGTGCCAACGTGGAGCAGGGCACTACATACTTACCCACCAAGAAAAAGTTTTATCCTCAAAACTTCAAGGAGAAACTTTCGATGTCCAGAGCAGCGATAGTCCTCATCCCTCACCATCCTCAATTGAAAACTCTAGCAATAAAAAATGATTACTCAGGAAAATATAAATCAGAAGCCATAACTCTCAACCGATAAATCAAATCCAAAAAACTTTTTGCTAGCATCTTTGAGAATATCTATGGACTTATCGTATGGAACGTTCATTGCAGCACAATATCTGGGACATCTCTGAGTCGAAGGCAACGGAATAGAAAAAGAATCGAGTAGCTCTGATACCACTATGTCATGCCCTGGTCCCGCAGGGGGTCCGTTCGTCCTCGCTTGGGTCCTTACTGGACCGATTCATCCTTGCTTGGGGCATGATGCCGTGCAAGCCTAAGCTGCGCTTGCACAAGGCCAAAGCTTTGAATTAGGGCAAGTAAGCTATTCAAGACTGGAGCAGCGGTACAATATTGCAAAAAAGTAAAGAACACAATGGCATATGAAAATAAGCTCTTTATTGATAATCAAGATGTGTTATAAGCGACGCTTGGCCAAGATTACAGTTCGCTCTATCCCTCTTTCTCTCGATTACAATGACATCGTTCCATATATTATGTCCCTCTATACTAAAGCAGCTTAAAGCAATCTCGATACGGCTCAAGGCATTGAATGTAGATTTTTGGGTCATTGGGATGAGGCACGATTATTGCTTCTTCGGACGGTCTAACACCTGAGAACAAGCAAACTGTTGGTGGGTCAACACTTAGGAGAAAGTACTGGTGAGTATAAATCAACGAACAGAATCAACATTTCCTGAAACCAATACTAAGTAAGCATATGGTAAAATATTACATTACTAGTGATCTTTCTAGTTTTATCTATGTTTGTTTCATTTAGTACAAGAATAGAGTCATATTACTTATTTTAGAAACATCTTTGAAAACATAGTTCATGTTCGATATATAGGCAACATGCAAGGCAAGCAGTTCATATACGATAATCAGATTCATTTACTATCTCTGGTGCGCAGCGTGTCTCGTGAGTCATATTTATTTCTTTAAAGACTATAATGTATGCATCTAGTGGACTTTCTTCTTAGCATCTCTCTCTATCTCTTATCATAAGTTAATATCTTATTGTGGGCACAAGATATGAGCATATACGAACAACAATACTTCTCTATGAAAGTATTTAATAAAAGAGAGCATGTTCGATAGCATGAATATCACTTATTTAGTGATTCTTACCCCTTCGCTGAACGGTTATCCCTGCAACAGACGTACAAGTTAGCAATAATTTGCATAAACATATATGTATAAGGTTATCTTTTCCTGTCCGTCTCTGCATCAAATAGTTAGGTAAGCAAGAAGGCTGAATCCTAGCATGCGACCAAACTATATGATGGTTCATGAGTCTACTTCCTCATGATTAGTAGCGGTGTTATCACGGTCCAACACTGCACCAGTATACTCGCTCATATACTAGCTGCTTTGACTTGTGAACCAGCTATCTAATAGATATGAATACCCTCCTGATCGTCATGACCTCTTTGCCTCAGGGTATTCCTCTGATGCCCCTTAGGGCGAACGGTCCCCAGTGCCCCAAAAAACCGGTCGTAGGATTTTTCTTGTGCATAAGTTGTCTAAAGACCAATACATGAATGCAACTCTATTAGATAAACTCTATATGGATGCAGCAGTTCAATAACAAGCATCTAGTCAATCTCTTATCTCTTTGTCTCTATCTCTGTCTCTGTCTCCGTGCGGTCAGGCCGTCATTTCTCTGATACCGTTCAAGCTTCTCAAACCGTTCTATGGAAACATATAATTATCTCTATTTAAGTAAGCAAGCATGGAAACAGTTCTCTATTTCTTTTAACTAAGTATACAGTTCTACTCTTTCTTTCTTTAGCATACGATGGAAACATATGAATATTCTTTTACTCTTATTTATTAGCATGGCAACGGTTCATTCGATAGCGGTGTCCGTGTAACTAAGCATGCAACATTTCAATTTTTAACTTAGCATGGCAATGGTTCTATCTCTTTAGAAAAGCATTCAAGTTCTCTAGTTAGGCAAGCATGTTCGTTTCAATGATAAGCTATACGAGTTCTCTTATTTAAGCATATAAAGTCAGTTTCTATCATTCTTCTTATGAAACTATCTTCTTAGAATAAGCAGTAGAAAACTCAGATTCATTATTAACGCATGCAAGAATCAGAGAATGAAGTTCTACCCACTCACTTAGATCAATCGCCTTATGTTTCGATCAGAAACTCTCCGAGAAGACTTTCACTCGAGTCAACAAACCGATATCTCTTGTATATACTGCCAACGCGGAGCAGGGCACTACAACGAATATTCATATCTTCGAAATAAGAGGAGATAAGAAAAATGATAACGATATCGAGGGAAATGCACAAATACAATTATGAAGTTCAAGGGCGACAAGCGAATAGAAGAGGAGTTTTTAAAATCGGTTATGGATTGAGATCTTATTCAACATTAATCCTAACTCACAAGCTCGTTTAGTATAGTAACATAGCCGAAATGATATGCTTTGACCTGTATGGGCCACCACAAAAACCATGTCATGCCTCAGTCCCAAAACATGCGGGACCAAACACGTGGCAATGGCCAGCTTGTACGACTCAGTAGGGCTTTCCAATTTAATGGACGTGACGAAGTGCACTTACACTATCCATGGTCAAGTGATCAAGCTAATTATCTATATCTATGAACTATCTATATCTCAATCATATGACAGGAATAAAAAGAAAGGTAAATATGACTACTAGTCTACAACGTAATAATTATACTTTTCGAATAAACTTAAAGTAAATAGCATGAGTCTATAAAAGCTAAGCAGATACAAATAACAGGACGAAGCATATACATATACATGAAGGATAATACCTGTAAGAAAATGAGCACTCATCAACCATCCAGCAAAACATCTCTGTGTCCAACTCAGCTAACCTAGCAGGGGACCAGGTCCTCAGTGGAATGTAACAAGATACAAATGGTATATGTCGAAATGTAAATACTGTGCAAAATAAAAAGGATAACCTAACCATCTATGTGAATGTAATTTGAGGACAACTTTGGTACGTATGGGTAGGCGTAGGCATAGATAACTGTCATAACGTCCCGTCGAATGTGGCTTCTGCTAATTAAACACCAACGCTCCGAAGAATGCTGGTAGGCTGCATATATATATATATATATATATATATATATATATATATATATATATATATATATATATATGCCTAACTTTTTGTCGGAAGCGTCATATGCTAAAGGGTAGTCATTAATCTATGTAGATCCATAGATAATATAGCTATCGATATTGTGTGTCCCATACGCCTACTAGTTGTCCTCCCCATCCAATTCATATTTCCAAGTCGTATACATAACGTGAACATCACGTAACTACTATGCCAGTTAATTATTATAATGCTAAAATTATGTACGGTACCGACATACATGTTAAACGCATCGATTGCCAGTCAGATATGATAACACATACCAATCATGATTGTGTCATGAGTAAGACGTGTCAGGGTCTTGGGGAAATATCAGAATACTTCCCAAAACTTTGGTAATGTCACTATGTCTTGGTTTATGCATTATCTACTCATTGACACATTCGTCGACTGCACCCGAGTTATACTTAGACGCTTATATTTATACTATATTATCTAGAGCAGAATTATATAATGCAAATAATTTAATTTGTTCAGTAAACAAGGTGGCAAGGTATCTTGCCTGGAACTCCAAGGAGCAATTGAAAGAACTTATTCCGGCATCCAAGTTTGAACAATCCCAAGAGCCTATATATATATAGTAATATCATATCAGTCACTATAACACGGTTCACTAAGCATGAACAAGAGTAAAACAACTCTACGTCATTAATCATTAGAAAATTAGGGTCTAAATTAATCAAGGGTAAAACTTATACAATGTCATCAGTTATTTAGAGTCCAAATTAAGTAGGGGTTCTAACTAAGTAGGTTGGCTAAGGTTCAATAATCAAGGACCAAGAAAGTGTGTAAACACCAATCCTACTAGTCACATAACATCATCAAGTACTCTAAATGTATAACTTCTCATATGACATAATTATGGTTATAACGAAGTTTCATATAGGTACTAGGTGTCCTCATACAAGGTTTCCATATACAACATATCATCAACCTTGCTATTCACTAAGTGTTATACTATGTCAGCTAACCTAGGGTTGGTTTTGTCTATTAAAACATGAACACATGAGCATTTACAATAGGTCAAGTTAGGGTCATCACAAATAATCACATACTCTATTCCTCAAGCATATTCATTCATCCAACTATATACAACTCTCTTTGTACTATAAAATATCAAGTATACCATGACAAGTCAAATATGAATTTATAATAAGATCATGCCATATACCTCATTCTTGTTTGATAATAAACGAAAGAAATGAAACAAGGTTTATACGAAACCCTCTCTTTGGTTTACAAACAAGAAGTACAATTAATCCCATACGAGGATGTCAAGTACAAAATTTAATCTGGGTAAATATTGCTATAGGAGTCTGATCTGCGGTCGATCACTTTGTCCCTTGGACCACACGATGATGAAGAAGTGTTGTAGAAGAAGGAGAAGCTTCAAAGGTTGCAAGAGGGAGTGGATGCTCGATGCCAAAATCGTCGATCACTACTCTCTGTCTGTGCTCAGGGTTCTTCTCTCTCAAAAAATAAATCTTCGACCATTGTTCTCCAAGTTTTTGACCTTTTTCCGACCTTTCGACCCCGAACTTCTGTCAATAGAGGTCTCTATTTATAGGGTTTGGTGATAGCAACCGTCCAGTCGGCGTAGAAGCCGGACAGTGGAGAGTGTGGCACTTTTTATGCGGCGGTTACAATAACTGCCACCCACGTATAAATGATCTTCTGAATCTGCGTGTGACGCGTGTCCCATTATGAGGTAATACGTATAACTGCTACGAAGATCACGGCATGCAAGCCATGTAGGTAGTTGTCCCTCGCATAAAAAGGTTGGCATAGAAGCCAATAACTGTCACCATGGCGTAGAAGCCAAATAGTTATCAAGTTGGCGCAGAAGCCAAGTAGGCGTGGAAGCCTAGTAGGCGTAGAAGTCTGATGCTGCATGGATAGGTAGCTAGCGTAAAAGATAGTCGATCCTCCTTTCTTGACTGAGGTCTTGAGCTAATTCTGGACCAAATAGCCTTATTACGCACCAATACAAATATAGCCTGAATTGGCGTAATCCGAGGAGATAGCATACGGTGTACTCCTATAGTTGAAAATAGCCAGGTCGGCATATTTCAAGGAGATAGCGTACAACATGCTCCTATAGCTAAAAATAGCCTGATGGCGTAATGTGCAGAGGTGATGATGTGGACGTATTAGCCGTAATTATGGCTCGCCCAGTCTTTGAGAGTAGAACCAAATCTCGTGCATTAAATGCAGCGATCTGCCCCCATCATGCGCATTAACTACAGAGACGTGGCTCGAGCTCTGTACGAAGAGCTGCTTTTGACGTGGCAGTCTGTTTTGTCTCTTGCTGAGTGTAAAATCTTGCATCTGCCTGTATAAAACTAGGCAGCGTATTCCCTTGTATGCGTAAAAAGTACTTTGTATCAAGGAAATGTCACTAAACGATGGTCTGGGTCTCTGTGCCGCACCATTATTACAGCCGTCGTCTGGATAGTCGTGCAGTACTCTTTGTCAGGAGTCAGGTTCACTGCATGATTTTACAGGTGCGTTCGAGGAATACGAAGAGTTCCTCGTATAATCTCCCACTGCATTAAAAGTGAGCGGATTTTATGCCAAAATGGTGATGTAACAACCTTTTTACGCCGAAGCAGCCTGGAAATACTGTATTACGCGGGTTGTTTTGGAGCTATATTTTTATGCTGCACTAGCGATGAAGCTCTACTGTACGCCGATGGCTCTGAAGTCGTTTCTTACGCCACATAGCACTGAAACTCTGCTTTTCGTGGGTCTTATGCATACTGCGTATAGCTCTGCAGCGTATTTTTCATGCTTCTACAAGGCCACCTTCAAAGTTTTTAAATTCCTCGTAATTTGAAACACTTTGAATGAAGCATGAAACGTTCAAGTCTGACTCGTTCCTCGAGGCTGATTTCTCGGCAAATTTTTGGGGATTTGTTGGCATTCGGTGTGTTCCATCTTGCCTATATAAAGGCTGAAGGGTTAACCTGTTCTTCCCACACTTCCTTTACCACACAGAGATGATTGCCGGAGTTCGTCGGGTAGACTTGAGGAAGAAGAAGATCATGTTCTTCCAGCATGTAAGGAGCCAAAAAAGAAGGCATCTTCGACCAAATGTCCTCTGCAACGATGGATCATGGAAGGATATCATAGCTTCCTTTGCTCAGGATGGTCAGCAATTTCATATGGAGATTCATCCAGGAGAGAGAAAGGGTCACCTTAGACCACACAGCTTGTAAGCTGTATTTTCTTCCGTTACGACGGTGGACGAGGGCAGACAAACTGGCCCTGTCTTCCAGTATTGAGTTGGGTCTAAAACCTCAACTCAATCTGTCATGGCGTATGGAGGATGGGCTCTTAAATAATTTATACAGGCCCAGTTGTGTATCCTCCCGCCATTAATCATTTTCTTGTTAATCGACCGTGGAAGCCGATTAACTGCTGTAGAAAACGGAAAAAGATCTTCACCAATATGAGAGCCTGGCAGAACAGACTCTGGACATGATCTTTAAATGAAGATGGAAAACCCTTGGTAAATTAAGGATTTCCATCATATGTAATCATGAAGATGAAAAATCCTTTGTAGACTGGATTTCCATCATATGTAATCATGATTAATAAAATTGTCTTCTTTTACGCATCTGATGATTTGCCATATTTTGCTGTGATGAAGTCTGAATAGTGTGCAGCTTCGACACGTCTGAATAGCTTTATGCCGACTCTGATAAAAAGAGTATTTGGTCCCGTCCTGTCTTTTACGCGTAACTGAAGATGTGTAAAAAGCTACTTAGCATTTAAGTCGAATATTCGAACTGTCCTGCTGTTAGGAATGAGGAACTGCGTAGAATTCTGAACTGTTACCCCTCTGATAAGAAGAATTTTTGTTCAGACCATCATCTTCAAGCATGGTTCCTCGAAAATCCCTTGAAATAGGGCAAGAAATGGCTATCAAGGCTGGCCATGCTTGAACTGTAGAGAGAATATTCTGACTGGATTTTGGATGAACTTCCAATCGACCCAAGAAGAAGAGTCATTTTCAATGCTGAACCCTGTATGTTTGGGTATTTGGGATATTTTGAGGCCAAGAAGGAGTATCGTCCGAGAAAAACCCTTGTAATTGGCTGTCTTGAGAATTGTTCAGATATACGCCTACTCTGGCCTGCGTATTTTTAGATATACGGAGAGTCATAGATCCGTAGTGTAGATGAGCGTAAAATCATAAGTTTGTAGCCTCTCGAGCGTAAAAGCTGCTGAGCATGAGAGCATCCGAGTGTAAAACAGTAGATTTATAGCCTCTGAAAAGAAAACTTCCGAGCGTAAAGTCTGTAGAAGCATGAAAAAAAAATGCTTGGAAGATCTACGCAGCGTCTTGATACAGAGCAGCGTAAGCAGAGGCCTTCAGAGCCATCCAGCGTAAAACAGGGTTCTTCATCGCCTCCATGGCGTAAAACCTAGCCGCTCTCAAAGCAGCGTTAAAGCGTACGAGGAACGCTTCGTATTCCCGAAAAGAAACTGTCCAGTCACGCAGTAAACCTGACCTCTGACTCCTGACAAAAAGTGCTGCACAGCTACCCAAACGACGACTGGGAACGGGGGCAGACCCCTCGGGACGCGCTCCATAGTATGATAGCGGATCTCAGCATTTAATGCAGAGAATTTGGTTAAAATATCACCAAACCGGCGCTTACTAAAATCCCCCGGCGTAGACCGCTCTTTCGCGTGCAAAGAGAACACGCTGCCTTATTTTGCACAGGCAAACATGGGCTGTTTTACGCTCCGCAGAAGACAAACCGCCTGCCACGTCAAAAGCTGCGCTTCGTACAGGGCTCGAGGCACGTCCCTCCGCCAAAACACACAGAGCGGTGACAGTGTCCCCTCAAGGCACGTCCCTCCGTCAAAACGCACAGAGCGGTGACAGTGTCCCCTCAAGGCACGTCCCTCCGTCAAAACGCACAGAGCGGTGACAGTTTCCCCTCAAGGCACGTCTCCGCATTTAATGCACAGGATGATGGCAAATCTCTGCCAAAGATTTGATCTCCAAAAGTCATAATTCTGGCTAAAGACGTCCACATCAGCACCCTGGCACGGTACGCAGCGGCTTCTACGCCCATTCAGGATCTGTGCTCCTACGGCTTCCACGCCCCCTCAGTCTCTACGACTGCTCGGCTTCCACGCCTACTCGGCTTCTATGCCTGTTCGGCTTCTATGCCTGCTCGGCTTCCACGTCTACTCGGCTTCTATGCCTGTTCGGCTTCTATGCCTGCTCGACTTCCACGCCCCCTCAGTCTCTACGACTACTCGGCTTCCACGCCTACTCGGCTTCTATGCCTATTTGGCTTCTACGCCAAGGTGACAGACATTTGGCTTCTACGCCAACCTCTTCTACACAAGGGATACCTACCTATGTGGCTTCTACGCCGTGATCTCCGTAGCAGATATACGCGTTTCGTCCCCTTAGTTGGACGCGCGTCACTTGCTCACTCAAAAGGTCATTATTACGCAGGCATTGGTTACTTTAACCGTTGTGTAAAAGGGTGCTCTACTGTCCACTCCTCGGTTGCTATACCAACGGAGTGGTCACTGTCACCAAAGACTCTATAAATAGAGGCCCCTGTCAATGGGGAACAAGGTCAAAAAATTTGGCCAAGAATACCAATATCAGATCAAAGCTCGAAACTTTGAAAGAAGGATCGAACAAGGTCACCGAACCAGAGATCAAGAGGGAGAGACAGAGAGAGAGAGAAGAATACAGAGCTCAGGCAAGGAATAGGGAGCGACGACCTTCAGCATCGCGCATCCACCCTCCTTCGCAACCTCCGAAGCTGCATCCTGTCTTCCACGGCACTTCTTCAACATCGTGTAGTCCAAGGGCTAAAGTGATCGACCGCAGATCAGACACCTATAGCAATTTATACCCAGATTAAATAAATTGTACTCCCGCATCCTCGTATAGGATCGAATTGTACACCAAAGGGCACGGGTCTCGTATAAACCCTATCATTGAAATACACTTTCATTCTTTCGTTTAATACCACAAACAAGATGGCGACTCTGCTGGGGACGTCTTTCTCTTCTGACGAGGAAGTAATTGCTCAACACGATGCGGTATCTGTAGGAACCGTGAAGAAGAAACTGGTCGTTCATTTCGACCAGTCTGCCTACGAAGACATGCTTCGGACTGGGGGTATCTCTCACTCTCTCTCCGTCCAAGACAACAGGAAGCTACGCAAAGTGTGGATGCCCAAGACATCCTCCGCCGTTCCTGTGGACTCTCCGATCTCTCCGATCTCTCCGACCAATGAGGTGGTAGCATCGTTCCCTCCGTGCCCCGCATGTAAAATTCAGTCTCCCGCTACGCGCGGTATAGACAAAACTTCTGGTAAAGCCTCAGCGCTAACCCAGGAGTATCCACTGTGCTATACGCGCAGAAATCAGTCTCCCGCTACGCGCGGTATAGACAAAACTTCTGGTAAAGCCTCAGCGCTAACCCAGGAGTATCCACTGCGCAATACGCACAGAAATCAGTCTCCCGCTACGCGCGGTACAGACAAAACTTTGGGCAAAGCCTCAGCGCTGACCCAGAAGTATCCCCTGTGCTCCACGCGTAGGAACCTGTCTTCCGCTACGTGCGGTACAGACAAAACTTTCGACGGTGCCTCAATGCCAAATCGGAAGAACAGATCATGCTCCACGCGCAAGACGACATCTGTCCTCTACGACGAACCAGATGAGCGCCGTGATCTCCGCAAGAGGAAGCAAGCAGGCGAGTACTCAACTCCTCGGCCGTTACACCAGCAAAGAAGCAATCTGCCTATCCTCCGGATTACGCGGGAAGACGACGGTCGACTGAACACCTCTTCAGCTTTACGCCTGTCTGAGCGAATCTCCAAATCACGCCTAGGTAAGTCCCACGGTGCAAAACAAGCTCAAATTGCTACTCCTGACCTACGCGAATGCCTAATCCAGAAGCGTAAGGAGAGGGGACCTTCCAACATGTCTATTACGCCCCCTAGGGAACAATGTTGTAATAGTCATAAGATTGTGATTGACTGCTACTGTTCTAAAGCAAAACGATCGGTCTTCGACCGATTGAACTACTCTCAATCTTTCCCGAAAGAGGAGCACGCGTATGCGTCCGTGAACATGGCTTCACGCATACCTAGGAGAGGGTCGAGCTCAAAGCGTCTTCCCTCTAGACCTCCGAGCCAGAGAAAATTCAAAGACCTCCTCAGGAACGCTGAAGCTGGGGTATTCCAAAACACCCGTGCAAGGTCACAGCAACCAGCTTCGTACTCGTCTGATTCCGACGCTGGGGGTCGCCGATCTCCCAGATCAGATGCCGAGAGTATAGAGTCGACTTCTGCAGCGACCTATACTTACCCTTGGACGACGCCCAGAGAAATGGGAGCTTACGCCATCGAAGACGAACGCGAGGGAGCGTCGCCATCAGGAGACGCAGAACAATGCATCACTGACCTGGAGACGTCGCTGAAACAAATGCAATCTGTAATAGAGAATATGCACCAGATGATGCTAACTCAGCACGCAACTGCCATGGCTCAAGCATCGGTTTCGCCAACTCAGATACATGTGGGGGTGGACTTGCCACCATCCAGCCCAAGCCAAGAACCTGCTCTAGATCAAAAGTCAGCAGTTCCTCCGCTTCCAACGGAAAATCCGATGCAGGCGGTCCGGGAGTTGAAAGCCCAGTTCGATGCCTTGAAGCACAAAGATCAGCTCAAGAAACTGGGAATCAACCAGCCGTACCCAGCTATCTGGGAAGAGGTCCCTTTTCCTCCAAAATACAAACCTCAGGCGATGGCTTTGTTCGAGGGAAAAACATCACCAAGCCAATACATGAACTATTTCAGTATGATGACGGTGCTGCTACAAGGGAACGATGCCCTCCTCACTCGGGTGTTCAAAGGCTGCCTCTCAGGAGTAGCCTATCAGTGGTACCGTAGCTTGGCGGTCAACTGCATTACTTCCTTCGAGGATTTCAAAGATCTATTCTTCACACGATTCTACGAGGGAGGAATGAACATGTCTATGTCCTCTCTCATCGAAGTCAAGCAGAAGGAAAAGGAAGACGTTCGCATCTTCATCGAACGCTTTCGTCAGGCCACCTTACAGATGCCTCCAGGAGTTCCAGACTTAGTATTGGTGGACATTTGCAGGAAGAACCTCCTTCCCGTGGTCTCAGTGTTCACAGGACCATATCAGTTCATGATTGGCCCTCGTTCATCCTCTCGGCGGTAGCCGCCGAAGACAACAGTCGCAAGGCGCGCGATAATGGCATCATGATCTCCGCCTCTGACAGAAGCAAGAGGTCATCCCCTGGCAGCGACCATCATCGTGGTCCCAAAGGGAAGGAAGCACTGGCAATCAACACGGCCAGGCCAAAGATTGCGGCGACCGCCCAAGCGAAACCGGGGGCTCCGAGGCCCGTCGAAGTCTACTCTTTCGACGACGACGATATCCCAAGTATCTTCGAATGTCTCGTCAAAAGTGGCAAGATCACCCTCCCAGAACTAAGGTGGCCCCAGGAGGTCGGCAATACTGACGACCCAAAATACTACATCTTCCACAGATACGTACACCATCCGACAAAGGCGTGCTATGTACTAAAAAGGAAGATCCAGGGGTTGATCGATGCTAAGGCCATCACTCTGCACAACACCGAGAAAACGGTCACGGCCAACATGATCTCTCTACAGTTTGGCAATTTGCCTCCCCAAAAGGTCCCTGATGGTGTTACACCTATCTCCCGGGCAACGATGAGCCTCGTTAACCTTCCCCCTGCTAGGGATCAAGGTCACAACCTGGTGCCCCTAACTATCCGGCGGGGCGAGATTATGTGGGTTCACCAAGATTTGGTGTCGGATCTCGAGGAAGAGACCAAGGCAACCAGGGCTACCCCCAAGAAGAATCCCAAATACAGATCATGCTACATGGTCACAACTTTTTCTACATCAGACGGAGACGAGGTACTTGTCGCAACCCGTTCAGGGAGGGCCTACCTCGACAATGACGGAGCAAATCAGGAAGGTGCGCCGGCTGACGCTCCAGCTACCAAACCGTCAGAGCAAGATCCCGTCGTGCCAAGCATCAGCTCTGCGAAACCTACTCCGGCGGAAAAGGCAAAACAGAAAGAAGTACGCTTCGACAAACCTGTGAAAAACATTCCGAGCAAAGGTTTAGAGAAGCCTTACAAATTTGACATCCTGGCCCAACTGGCCAATACGCCAGCCAGGTTGTCCATCTTCGAGCTACTCAGGCTCTCCCCCGACGCTCGTCTAGCCCTGAGTGAAGCACTAATGCAGGCGGAAGTATACTTGACCCAGCTCAAGTACCCCGACGAGGAATCAGTGGCATGTCCTCAATGCCACAGCGTGATGGAGGTGGTCCCGAATATCACTTTCACTCAAGATGACATGCTATTAAAACATAATAGACATGACAGGCCCCTCTATTACACCGGGTACGTCGGTTCCATGGAGGTCGACCGGATTCACATAGATCCGGGATCGTCGATCAGCATCATCCCTCGCAGTCTGCTCGGGCCACTGAGAATTCCTACCAGCGAGCTGGCTTACACTACCACTACAATCGTGGGTTTCAACGTCGGAAGGAGTAAACCATTAGGGAAGATTCGCTTGAGAGTCCAGATCGGCAACCTTAGATCAGTGGCCACATGTTACATCATCGATTCAGAGGTATCCTACAACATTTTGCTGGAAAGACCATGGATCCACGACCACAACATCGTTCCTTCAACCCTACATCAATGCCTTAAATATGTAGACACACAAGGAACCGTACAAACGGAGGTGGCTGACCTAAACCCGTTTAAAGGAGTAGAATCCTACTATTCCAATGCCGTGTTGTATTCCCATGACCACACGGAAGAAGTACCAGGAGTGGCGAAGAAGGAATCCCACCGGGAGCCCGAAGAGCCCTCTGCTACACTACCACTGTCAATCAGAGTGAAAGGACGAACCGCTCGTCCAAAAGCCATAGAACCTATGGCTGTCCACCTGAGAAAGACCAAGTCAGAAGAAGGGGGTGATCCTCTAGTAATCACTTTGAACCGGAAGCCTCCACCCATAGTCATCAACCTTCGGTGCAACCAGCAGCCGACTGATGTAAATGCCACCAGGAACGGAGTTCCCGATGATAATAAACATCCACTTTTCCGGTACGTCGGTACTCAGATTCCGAAACATGAACCCACTCCACATGACGAGGTAGAACCAATGGCTCAAAAGTTCTTAGAAGCTATAAACTCCTACCTCCGTATGTCTGGGAAGTAATGTCACCATCCGACGTCGTCACAGCATATGGGCCACATGAGGATTCTATCTTCATTGTCCCGCCTACCTGCAGCAGTCAGCATTCAATAATCTTTGGTCGCATGCGAAATCAACCGACTGTCCAGGAAGATCCTTTCGATGACGATACCGGGAAAGTGCAGGTTCGCCAATACAGCCTACAAGCGCAAAGGATCATGCAAAACATGGGCTACGACTTGAAGCGGAAGCCAGGCCTCAACTACGGAAGAGGCAGACGGACGCCGCCGCACGGCGACCCCCGCTATCGACAGACTCGTCTCGGGTTGGGGTATGCCACCTCCCTCGCAACTTCCAAGCCAGATGAGGACCCCTTTCCATCTTCCCAGAGCAGCTCGTCGTCCTCCGACTCACCTGATGTTCTCAAACTAACACTATCAGTGAACATGGTGATGACAAGCCCCTCAGAAATTGAGGAACAGGATACGGAGCCGTTCGAGAATGACCCCTGGGCTCAACAAATAGATACACAGTGGGAATTCCGCTTCGAGCAGAGAGAACCTCCCACCAAGGACGAAGTTATCCAAGTCAATGTTGGGGGTGAGCTCTCACCAAAGCCAATATTTGTCAGTAACAATCTTCCCCCAGTTGAAAAGGAAGAGATCATACAGCTGATAAAGGAATATGTCGACATCTTTGCATGGGGTTATGAGGACATGCCAGGCCTAGACCCGAGGGTAGCTACTCATAAGCTCAATATTTCGACCGAATCGAAGCCAGTAAAACAACACCAACGTCGGTTTCGCCCGGATATGATGGACGCCATCGAGGACGAAGTCAAGAAGTTGATAACCTGCGATTTCATCCGGGAAGAACAACATCCCGACTGGGTCGCCAACGTTGTCCCAGTCATGAAGAAAAATGGGAAGGTACGTATCTGCATCGACTACCGAGATCTGAATGCGGCCTGCCCCAAAGATGAATTCCCCCTTCCCATCACGGACATCATGATCGACAACACCTGCGGCTTCGAGCGCATGTCTTTTATGGACGGGTTCTCGGGATACAATCAGATCAAGATGCATCCGGAAGACGAAAAGCACACTGCCTTTCGGACACCACTGGGGGTATATTGCTATACGGTCATGCCCTTCGGATTAAAGAACGCCGGGGCTACATACCAACGAGCTATGAGTAACATATTTCGTGAGCAGTTACGCAAGACAGTGGAATATTACGTGGACGACATAGCTGTCAAAAGCCGCCTCAAAGGTGATCACGTTCGAGACCTGAGGGCGGTATTTGAGTTAATGCGCCAGCATCAACTCAAGATAAACCCTACAAAGTCCTTTCTGGGGGTATCCAGTGGCAAATTCCTGGGATTTGTCATTACCGCCAGAGGCATCGAAGTAGACCCTGACAAAGTCCAGGCGATCATAGCAATACGACCACCCCGTAATCTGAGGGAACTCAGGGGGTTCCAAGGACGTCTGGCTTACATCCGGCGATCCATATCCAACCTCTCGGGGAGATGTCAGCCCTTCTCTCACCTCATGAAGAAAGGTGTGTCCTTCATATGGGACGAAACCTGCCAGCAAGCGTTTGGGGATATCAAGCGCTACCTAACCAGTCCACCAGTTCTGGTGCCTCCCGTCATGGGAAAACCCTTCTTGTTGTAGGTTCGGGCAATGGATCATTCGCTAGGAGCTCTCCTTGCACAGAAGAACGATGCGGGTCATGAACAGGCTATCTACTACCTCAGCAGGATGATGGTCGGGGCCGAACACCGGTACAACCCAGTGGAGAAGGAATGCTTGGCTCTGATGTTCGCTATCCAGAAGACGCGACACTACGTCGCCGGCCAGACTATTCATATCATCTCCAGGATCAACCCTTTCCGGGTGCTGATGAGCAAGCCAAGTGCCCTTAACTCCCGACTCGCAACTTGGACAATGCTACTGACGCCATATGACATGGTCTACGTCCCACAGAAGTCCATCAAAGGCCAAGCACTGGCCGACTTCCTAGCAGCTCATCCAATCCTGGAGACCTCCAAAATATACGAAGACATCCCAGATGAAGTTACGGAATGTAATTTTGCAAGAGAAAGTGACGTATGGCAACTATTCTTCGATGGCGCCTCCAGAGTCGGTCCTAAGGGAAACGTCATTTCAGGAGTAGGAGTCGTCCTAGTTACTCCAGATCAGCTCGTCATCTACCGAGCATATTCTATTAGCGAGCCCTGCTCCAACAATGTGGCAGAATACAACGCCCTGCTAATCGGGCTCCAATTCGCTAAAGAGCTGGGGGTGGAATCCCTGGAAGCTTTCGGCGATTCTCTGCTCATCGTCAACCAAGTCAGGGGGATATACGAAGTCCGGAATCCAGACCTCATCCCCTATCACCAAGCAACGGTCGAGATAGCCATGACGTTCAAAGGGTTCTTCCTAGAGCATGTACCTCGATCTCAGAATCTGGAAGCTGATGCCCTGGCCAGCCTAGCTGCGGACTTAGCCACCCCTATAAGAAGGCAGGATTCGGTAATCCTTCTTAACAGAGATTTATTCTGTGTGAAGAACAGCTGTCACCTAGAACGCAGCTACGCTGTAAACGTCGATCCTCCTACAAGAGATTGGACGAGTCCCTTCATAGATTTCGTGGCATATGGAATCTTGCCAGAGGACCCCAAAGAAGCAGTATCCGTCAAGAGACGATCGTTACGCTTCTACTTCGATGCATCTTCACAATACCTGTATCGCCGAACCTACGACGGATTGCTGTTAAGATGTCTCGCTGGCACCGAGGCACAGCAGATTATTCGTGAAGCTCACGACGGCGTATGCGGAGCGCATCAGCCCGGTCCTAAGCTGCAGGACCGCGTCAGGAGATTGGGCTATTACTGGCCCACTATGATCACAAACGCGATCAGCTATGCAAAACGATACAGGGCCTGCCAGGTCCATGCAGACTTCATACATCAACCGTCTGAATATCTACATCCTACGATTGCATCCTGGCCCTTCGAAGCCTGGGGTATGGATATCGTTGGGCCCATTCACCCGTCTTCCTCCAGAGGCCACCGGTTCATACTGGCCATCACAGATTACTTTTCCAAATGGGCCGAAGCAATCCCTCTGGCTGAAGTAAAGGCGTCCGACGTAATCAGCTTCATCAAGCACCATGTTATTTATCACTTTGGGATTCCCTGAAGGATAATCCACGATAATGGACCTCAGTTCATCAGCCAAGCGTTTCATCGGTTTTGCGATAATAACCGGATACACAATATTGCCTCTACGGCATATTATCCAGCTGCTAATGGTTTGGCGGAAGCCTTCAACAAAACTATTGTCAAACTCCTGAAGAAGTTCGTTTCTTCAAACAAAAGAGACTGGAACGAGAAGCTGGGCGAATGTCTCTGGGCATACCGCACAACGGTACGGACACCAACAGGTTGTACCCCCTTTTTACTAGTCTACGGAAGTGAGGCGGTCCTTCCTATCGAAATCCAGATCCCGTCGCTCCGAATAGCCGTGACTAGTGAGCTGACTCGAGAAAAGAATGACCTGTTGAGGCTCCAAGAGCTGGAAGGATTAGACGAGAAATGCCTCCAAGCTCAGCAGCGCATCGCGCTCTACCAAGCACGCATTTCCAAAGCTTTCAATCATAAAGTAAAGGAAAGAGTGTTCAAAGTCGGCGAGCTAGTTCTAGCCGTGAGAAGGCCGATGATTCTAACTCACAGAAGTAAAGGCAAATTCCAGCCCAAATGGGAAGGCCCTTATGTAATCGAGACAATGTTCTCAAACGGCGCCTACAGGATAGCCCAGCCCAACGGAGATCTGTTAATGGCTCCTATCAACGGCAAATTCCTGAAGAGGTACTATGCCTAATCTCTCCTGCTCAAAGAGGAAAATAGCAAGGACCTCGATTCTGACAAAACTACTTCCAAAAACATAATTAGTTGGGTTACACTCTATCATGTCCGCATGACCTCTGAATAGATATGTCCCGCTAAGAAGTTTATCGAGAGTTTATCACGTCCATACTACCTCTGATATCACTCTCACCTAACCTATCATTTACATTCCGAAATGATGGGTCCACAACAGTCAGAAAAGAGTCGCTGTTATTCATTCCCGAAGAAGGCAGAATTACATAGGAAGGGGTACATCAAGGTGGCGGAGTAATCAGGCCATGAATCTGCCGCTCCAGTGCAGCTATCCTCTCATTCCTAAGGGCCAAAGCATCGGTGCCAGCCTGCTCCAGCCGTGCCTCCGGAGTATGCGTAAGGGTCAGATTAGCCCTTGCCCGAAGACAGCCCGTACGGGCAGCTTCCGTACGGTCCAGATCCCGTCGTGCTTCGCTCAGTCGACCAGTCGCTACCTCCAAACCTGCCAACGACTGGGAAGCCCACTCCTCTGCCCGAGCAAGTTTTTCCCGCAGCTTGGAGGCCCTCGCCGCATTCCCTTCATGCTCGGATCGACACTGCATCTCAACGGCAAGGGCTTCTTCCACAACAGCTCTTCTCCTATCCATCTCCAGCTTATGCGTCTGGATAGAGTTGTCTAGGCTTTCAAGCTTTGTAGCGAACCGCTCAGACATGAGGTCGTACCGAGCCTGGACATCAGCATCAAGGCTGCCCTCAGTCCGCTGCAAGTATTCGTTAATGGGTTGCTCTAAACCATTAACCACCGCCTCCAGAGCGTCAGCCACTCCAGGATTGCCAAGCCCCCTGACAACCTCGATCGAAAGCTGAGCAGTCTTCTTCAGGAGCTTGAAGTCAAGGTTCTTCGCCAACACCATCGGTATCATCATTTTTAAGCCAGTGTAGACGAGGCTGGAATGCTGCTCGATCAACGCGACTAAACCCGACTGAGCGCCCGGAGCGGCCACAATTGCAGACGAGGTAGCTACCGCCGCCTCAACAGGTGGCACGCCCGAAGAAGGTGCGATGGCGACAATCGAAGTCATCGGCATACTCGCAACAGGCGAGGTCACGATGACAGGTTCGTCCTCCCCTTGAGACGACGAAACCTCCCCGGGCGAGCTAGCCCCCGAAGACACTCCTGCCTCAAAATCCGGCGCCTCCACGTCATCGCCAGGAGCCAGAACAAAGCCGGAAGGCGCTTCAACGCCATGCTCCTCGTGGACGTCATCCCCTGAAAAGAGGACAAGAAAGCAAAATGTCAAACACAGTGGTAATCCTCCTAGGAGGTGACATCGAAACGACATTTACCCGGAGCCAACGGCATATACGACGCATCTGCAGCAGATGTAGCTAAGCCACGCCTTAATAACGCGATACGAACTATCATACCTGGAGAAGGAGGTGGGCCGACCGACATCGCCAAGAGTTCGGTCAAGCCTTCCCCGAGACGCGGTCGAGGTTCATCAGCCGGAGTCTCGCTAAGCGCGCTCGCTAACGCAGGAGTAACTCCGCCCGCTACTGACCTCAGGGAAGATTCTCCCATCTGTTGGGGCCATGCAGGCAATCCCGCTCCGCTGCTTGGAGCAGCCGCAGCGACAGCAGCCTCTAGCGAGGACTCTCCGGCGCCGCCAGCCAGAACTGTAGAAGGTCCCCCTTTGAAAGGCGAGGAACCTCCGGCCAAAGAATCATCCCTGATACAGGGAGATGCAGGCTCATTCCCGGGAACCTCAACACCAGGAATACGGAGAGGACGAACAACCGTCTCCTTCCTCCTCTTACGAAGGGAAGCTTCCTTCGGAGCAGAAGCCCGTCGCTTCCCGGAAGAGACTACCAGAGCCCCCGCCGGCAGAGGCACTATACACCTCGGCAACGACACCAGAGGCTCATCCGGAGTACCAGATTCCTCCCCCTCGTCAGAAGAAACCGAGGGGACTTCGACCCTTCCCCCAGGCTTGGCAGAAGGCACCCTGAAGCTCCCACGCCTGTCGAAATCGCGGTGGAAAGTGTTAACCGCCACGTAAAACTAGGCGTAGGAGTGAAGGATGCGCAGCTCCGTGGAGGTTGTAACGACCGGCACGATAAAAATTGCCCCCGTACAACCCATGATAAAATATCGCCACCCTCTAGCTCCATCAATGAGTCCACCCCTGGACCTGAAGCTGGTGACGGCGTTGCCCACATGCAACTGGTCGTACCCGAACTGCCTGGCAAACCGACTAGGCAGGTAGGGCTCGAAGAAGCAATGGTCTTCGCTCCTATACAGCAGATGGGAAGGTCTAATACAGACCAACCAATTAAACGCCTCTGGAGAAAGAACGATCTTCCCTCGACCTGAATCCTCGAGCTACAGCCCTGACTGGTTGCGATGCACAGGAGGGGGAGTACAAAGGATCTTCCAGCCATGGCTGAGGTTCAAAACCAGCCGACAATCTAAAACTGTATTCACATTCCAGGAGGAATCCCTGTAATTCAATAGGAATATACCCCCTGAGCTGCTACCGGAACCGGGTGACATAACCCGAGAATTGTGGAGAATTAACCATCCCATCAAGTACAAGTATGGTAATTCCACCCTAGGGAAGCTCTCCCGCCGAGCTTCATCAACGAGCAACCCATCTGTCATGGCCCTCAGGCCAGCCTGTATACGGTACACCATGGCAGGAAGCAATCCCAGTCTTGCCCCAAACACCAGGCGCACTGCCGGCCACAGGATGTTGCGGTGAATGTGGTCTGCGGACGCGGTGCCCGGCACCACTACTTGACGCAGCCATATGGAGAGGAAACCAGCCAGCTGGGCCTCCTTAGACAAAGGCCTGCGGCAATGCCTCAAGTAACTACAGGCCTTTGTGCCTTCCGGGTACTTTCCTACCCCCTCCACAAGAATCTGATCCGGAGCTTCAGCCTCCTCCATAAGAGTCCACAACCTGGGCACTGAGGACGCCCAAGCAGTTCACGGGCTCTTTCTTACCACCCGAGGCTTTCTCCGACCTGGCGGCCCTGGCTCGGTGGAAGAAGAGGTAAGACATCCAATTGGTGGTGTGAGCCAAATCAGAAGGCTCGTTATAAAAAGCGGTGCATGCGAAGTACTGACACATCAGCTCCTGATATACTTCCGCCACCCGAGGGTCCAAATCCCCCAACTCCCGGTTGGTGGGAACGTACTCTTCATATGGGGTATCCCCCATCGGCAGTCTCGAGACAACTGCCATCTCATGAAGGGCCAACCCCAACTCCCCTAGTGGAGTGGCGAAGGTCCCGGTGAGCGGAATGTACCGCTCCATCAGTGCCAGGAACAAATTAGGGTTCGGAGGCAGCCCGACGCTCGTCGCACTCACAGCGGCATATAGTCCAATGCCCTCCAACTCTCTCTGGAAGTGCTTTAAGGCCCAGTCAACTAGGCATCTCCATCGGGAGTTCGTTGGGGTGATCCACCCATTGCACCGAGGATTCTCCTTGGGATATACCCCACCTCGACCCATGAAGTCGTTGCAGAAGGTCGGCAATTGGACCGGCTGGATCACCGAGCTATCTTCACTTGGAACACTGCCCGGGCACAGTCCTCGGAACAGCGTCACAACGCCAGAAGGGCGACTAACAAACGACCCCTGGTCAGCGCCTTTCAGATGAAAGATCTTCCCCGGCTTCCCGTGAAGATCAGGAGTCAGCTTCCAAGACATCTTCCTGGGATGCGTTACATGGGAGAAGGCCGAGATGGGATAATCCCTCGGCATCGTCGGCAGGTACAAGACCAAATCCCCGGCAGGGAAAACCCAAGGCTCCCTCTTGGGCTTCGTCTGGGACTGTTTATCAATCATGTCCCCAAAAAGGAAAGCCGGCTTTATGTACTGCTCCCCATCTACACGTACCAAGGGTTCGTCGTTGATCATACTCAACAGCATTCGCTCACCCTGGTCCGATATCAGGAGCTCCCTTCCCTCAGGATACTGGGGTCCAGAGATGGGAAATGCCACATGGGACAGATCCTCCAGATAGTTCGAGTGCAGCATCCCCGCAGCGGAGCCCATCACCTCAGCCAATGGGGACTCACCCAGATCAACTGCAAGATAATGCAAAGAAGATATGTCATTACAAGTCTGGCACAAACATACGGACCAAGGAAACGACAGTCTGTGCTTTACGCCAAGATTGTACAAATTTGGTCACCTTATGCCGGAAGTCTCCTCCACAAACGTAAAATTCAAATTTTACGAAATACGCCAATTTTCGGTAGCCCGAGCTATTTACGCCCAGAGCTACGAAAATACGGAGTCTTTACGCTGACACATTAGAAATGTGGGCGTAAAAGATAAAAACGCCTCCGTGCGTCATCTTCCTCAAAAGAGGCTATCAGCATAGAAGACGACCTAGCGCAGTCACGTTCAACGTGTGCGAAGGATTTTTCGTCGTTTGTGTCATCCCAAAAAGTTCTACCTCTAAAGCCGGGAGCGCTAGTCGTCGGCGGGATGCTCCCCTCAGAGGGAAGTTCACCTTGCCCGACCGGAGATTCCCTCGTCGGGACAGAAGAATGAGAAGAAGAACCTATGCTCTTTTCCTTAGCGGAGGGGGTTTGTTTCGGCGCCATTTCTGAAAGACTCGAAGTGCTCGGAGAAAGAACGAAGAAAAACTCGAACAGTCGAAAGCTCTCTTTCGTAAAAGACAGATAAAAAGTTTTTCTTTCCAGAAGCTGGGGATATATATACAGTCCGGGTCGACTCCTCGAATCCTCGGACGAACCCCTCGAGACCCTAACCAAATCTCGCAATTAATAGTTGATTATGATTGGATGCTACGTCAGCCCACTACCCTTGGAAGACGGACAGTCAGCGAATTCGAAAGGTTTTTTCGTGTAAGACGGTTCAGCGGGTTCTACGCTAAATAAGCTTTCTACGCTCGACAGCAACGGATCTATAATTTTACGCTCGCAAGCTACAAGTCTATGGTTTTACGCCCGGATGCCTTTGTGCTCGGTAGCTTTTATGCTCGAGAGGCCACAAATCCACGACTTTACGCTCAGCAGATACCAAATCGACGATCTCACGCTCGGTGGCGCTCAGTTTGCGCTCAGCAGCAACAGATCCGCAAACCTCACGCTCGAAGAAATTTTCTTTTCAGGAGCTACAAATCAAACAGTTCTACGCTAAATGAGCTTTCTACGCTCGACAGCAACAAATCTAACGGCTTTACGTCCGACAGCTACAAGTCTATGGTTTTTCTTGCCCGGATGCCTTTGTGCTCGGTAGCATTCTATGCTCGAGAGGCAACAAACCTACGACTTCACGCTCAGGAACCACAGGTCTACGATTTCACGCTCGATGGTGTTCTACGCTCACAGGCTACAGATCTACAGTCCTACGCTAAAGGAGCTTTTCTATGCTCCACAGCTACGAATCTAACGGCTTTACGTTCGACAGCTACAAGTCTATGGTTTTTCTTGCCCGGATGCCTTTGTGCTCGGTAGCATTCTATGCTCGAGAGGCAACAAACCTACGACTTCACGCTCAGGAACCACAAGTTTACGATTTCACGCTCGATGGTATTTTACGCTCAAGAGGCTACAGACATGATTTCCCGCTCCACGACTTTCCGCATATCCAAACAGTCCCCAAGGCGGTCAAGTGCAAAGAGTTCACACAGAAGATACTCGTTCTTGACCCAAAGCATCCCCAAGTACCCGAAGTATGCAGAGTTCAAACATTGAGAAATTACTCCTCTCGAGTCCAGAAAACTGGAGGTTCATCCAGATTCCAGTCTGAACATCTCGTCTATCAAAGTGGCAACTCAGTTTGACAGCCAAAAAACCTCGACCCTGTTCCAAGGGAGTTTCGAGAGATCATTCTTGAAGACGAATTCTGAACAAAACTAAATTCCGCTCATCAGAGAGGCAACAGTTCAGAAATTCTACGCAGTCCTAGCAACAGGACAGTTCTAAATGTTCAAAGTGCTCAGCAGCGTTCTATGGACTATCCACTATGCATAAAGTACAGGGCCTAATACTCTTTCTATCAGAGTCAGCGTAAAGATTCAGACGTGTCGAAGCTGCACATATTCAGACTTCACAAGCAACGTATGGCAAGACGATCATATGGAGAAGAAGACGATTTTATTAAAGATTAAAATCATGATTACATATGAGGGAAATCCAATCTACAAGGGTTTTTCTCTATTTCTCATGATTACATCTGAGGGAAACTCCATCTACAAAGGAGTCCCCCCATCATCGTCCGAAGATCGCTCAGAAGCTGTACTGACAGGTTCTCACATGGGTGAAGGTCTTCCTCTTCTTCGAGGGCTGTTCATCGACTACCACAGTCATGAACAAGAAGATCCTCCATTCGCCATGGCCGATCCAGTTGAGGCTTCTTTAAGCCCAACTCGATTGGGGACGATAGATTACAGTTTGTCTAATCTCGTCCGCGGGGATATCAGAGGAAGATGCACAGCATGCCAGCCGCTGTGGGCCAACACGACCCTTCCTCTCTCCTGGGGCAACGCCATACAAAGTTGCTGATTATCCCGAGCAAGGGAGGCTAAGATGTCCTTCCATGATCCATCGTTGCAGTGGACACTTGCTCGAAGATGCCGTCTTTTACGGCTCCCTACATGCTGGAAGAACATGATCTCCTTCTTCCTCAGATCGATCCGACGAACTCCGGCGATCATCTCTGCATGACAATGGGAATATGGTGAAGACAGGTTCACCCCCCAGCCTTTTATAGGCAAAAGAGATCACAGCGGTCCCCAATAAATCTGCCATAAAGTCAGCATCGACCGTTTCAACGCTCCATTTAGAAACGTCTCGAGTTACGAGGGGCCGTTCATGCTTCATTCAAAGCGTTTCAAATTCCAAGGAATTTAAAAGCTTTGAAGGGGGTCTTGTAGAAGCATGAAAAAAAATGCTTGGAAGATCTACGCAGCGTCTTGATACAGAGTAGCGTAAGCAGAGGCCTTCAGAGCCATCCAGCGTAAAACATGGTTCTTCATCGCCTCCATGGCATAAAACCCAGCCGCTCTCAAAGCAGCGTTAAAGCGTACGAGGAACGCTTCGTATTCCCGAAAAGAAACTGTCCAGTCATGCAGTAAACCTGACCTCTGACTCCTGACAAAAAGTGCTGCACAGCTACCCAAACGACGGCTGGGAACGGGGGCAGACCCCTCGGGACGTGCTCCATAGTATGATGGCGGATCCCAGCATTTAATGCAGAGAATTTGGTTAAAATATCACCAAACCGGCGCTTACTAAAATCCCCCGGCGTAGACCGCTCTTTTGCGTGCAAAGAGAACACGCTGCCTTGTTTTGCACAGGCAAATATGGGCTGTTTTACGCTCCGCATAAGACAAACCGCCTGTCACGTCAAAAGCTGTGCTTCGTACAGGGCTCGAGGCACGTCCCTCCGCCAAAACACACAGAGCGGTGACAATGTCCCCTCAAGGCACGTCCCTCCGTCAAAACGCACAGAGCGGTGACAGTGTCCCCTCAAGGCACGTCCCTCCGTCAAAACGCACAGAGCGGTGACAGTTTCCCCTCAAGGCACGTCTCCGCATTTAATGAACAGGATGATGGCAAATCTCTGCCAAAGATTTGATCTCCAAAAGCCGTAATTCCGGCTAAAGACGTCCACATCAGCACCCTGGCACGGTACGCAGCGGCTTCTACGCCCATTCAGGATCTGTGCTCCTACGGCTTCCACGCCCCCTCAGTCTCTATGACTGCTCGGCTTCCACGCCTACTCGGCTTCTATGCCTGTTCGGCTTCTATGCCTGCTCGGCTTCCACGCCTACTCGGCTTCTATGCCTGTTCGGCTTCTATGCCTGCTCGGCTTCCATGCCCCCTCAGTCTCTACGACTACTCGACTTCCACGCCTACTCGGCTTCTATGCCTATTTGGCTTCTACGCCAAGGTGACAGACATTTGGCTTCTACGCCAACCTCTTCTACACAAGGGATACCTACCTACGTGGCTTCTACGCCGTGATCTCCGCAGCAGATATACGCGTTTCGTCCCCTTAGTTGGATGCGCGTCACTTGCTCACTCAAAAGGTCATTATTACGCAGGCATTGGTTACTTTAACCGTTGTGTAAAAGGGTGCTCTACTGTCCACTCCTCGGTTGCTATACCAACGGAGTGGTCACTGTCACCAAAGACTCTATAAATAGAGGCCCCTGACAATGGGGAACAAGGTCGAAAAATTTGGCCAAGAATACCAATATCAGATCAAAGCTCGAAACTTTGAAAGAAGGATCGAACAAGGTCACCGAACCGGAGATCAAGAGGGAGAGACAGAGAGAGAGAGAAGAATACAGAGCTCAGACAAGGAATAGGGAGCGACGACCTTCAGCATCGCGCATCCACCCTCCTTCGCAACCTCCGAAGCTGCATCCTGTCTTCCACGGCACTTCTTCAATATCGTGTAGTCCAAGGGCTAAAGTGATCGACCGCAGATCAGACACCTATAGCAATTTATACCCAGATTAAATAAATTGTACTCCCGCATCCTCGTATAGGATCGAATTGTACAAGTTTGTTTGTAAACCAAAGGGCACGGGTCTCGTATAAACCCTGTCATTGAAATACACTTTCATTCTTTCGTTTAATACCACAAACAAAGTCGTAGATTTGTCGTCTCTGAGCGTAAAAAGCTTCTGAGCATGAAATCATAGATTTGTAGCCTTTGAGCGTGAAGTCGTAGGTTTGTAGGCTCTCGAGCGTAAAAGCTACCGAGCGTAAAAGCATTCGGGCGTAAAATCGTAGACTTATAGCCTCTGAGCGTAAAACCGTAGATTTGTAGCTTCCCGAGCGTAAAAAGCTCTTGGCGTAAAATCACGAATCTCCTCTGCACGAAAAACTTTTTGAATTCGCTGACTGTCCGTCTTCCCTAAATGATAGGCTGACGTGGTCCCGAATCGTAATCGAATATTAAATATCAGATTTGGTTAGGGATTCGAGGAGTCTATCTGAACTCTATAAATACCCCAAGGTCTTCAGAGAGAATTCTTCACCTGTCTTTTGCAAAAGAAAAACCTTCGTCTCTTTGAGAACTCTTCTTCGTTTCTTCTCTGAGCACTCTGAGTTTTTTAGCAATGGCACCGAAACAATCTTTGACTGCTAAGGGAAAGAAAGCTGCCTCCTCTTGTCGCTCCTCTGCTCAAGCACGAGCGAACCTCGCTCTGAACAAAGTATCCCACCGTCAAGCTGTGCACCAGGCGTCATAGGTAAAGCTTTTGGGACGACAAAAAATAAAGAAAACCCTTCGCATACGTTGTACGTGAACGCGCTAGGTCATCTTCTGTGCTGAAAGCCTCTTCGAGGAAGATGATGCACATGGATGTTTTATCATTTACGCCCACACTCCTAATGTGTCAGCGTAAAAACTCTATATTTTCGCAATCGGGCGTAAAAGCTTTGACTGTCGAAATTTGGCGTATACTATAAATTTTGAGTGTTACGCTCTGGATGAAAATTCTGGCGTAGCAACTCAAATTTTGGCAGTCTGACGTAAAAACACGGACTGTCAGATTTTAGTGTATATTGCCAATCTTGAATTTTATGCCTCGGAAATAGATTCCAGCGTAAAAACTCAAGTTTTTATAGTCTTGGCGTAAAAGCACAGACTGTTGATCTTTGGCATAAGCCGCAAGACTGTAATGTCTAGTGTAGAAACTGACTTGTTCTTGCTTGCTTTTTTGTAGTGGACTTGTAGATACCCCTGTTGGCTGAGGTAATGGGTTCTTCTGCTGGGATGCTGAACTCCAATTACCTGGAGGATCTGTCCCATGTGACATTTCCTATTTCTGGAACCCAGTATCCTGAAGAAAGGGGAACTCTGATATCGTCTCAAGGGGAACGAATGCTGTTGAGTATGATCAATGGGGAGCCCCTGACGTATCTTGATGGGGACAAATATATAAAATCGGCTTTCCTATTCGGGGATATGATTGATAAACAATCCCAGAGGAAGCCCAAGAAAGAAAACTGGGTTTTTACTGCCGAGGGCATGGTCATGTACCTGCCCAGGATGCTGAGAGATTATCCCATCTCGACATTCTTCCATGCTACGCATCCGAGGAAGATGTCGTGGACCCTGACCCCTAATCTTCACGGCCAGCCGGGGAAGATATTTTATTAGAAAGGATCCGACAAAGGATTATTTATGAGCCGCCCTTCAGAGGATTATTTCCGGGCAGTGTCCCGAGTGAAGACACTTCATTGCTCCAACCAGTCCAATTATCGACTTTCTACAATGACTTCATGGGGCAAGGAGGAGTATACCCCAAGGTTAATCCTCGGACCAATGGGTGGCTTACCCCTTCAAATCTTCGATGGGCTCGTTTAGCTGCCTGGGCCCTGAAGCATTTTCAGACGGAGCTGGAGAGTATTGGTCTGTTCGCGGCTGTGAGTGCTACCAGTGTTGGGCTGCCTCCCAATCCCAACCTGTTTTTGCCTCTGATGGAGCGGTATATCTCGCTCACCGGGACTTTTGCCACTCCGCTAGGGGAGTTGGGATTGGCCCTCCACGAGATGGTAGAGATTTCAAGACTGCCAATGGGGGATACTCCTTATGAAGAGTATGTTCCCACAAACAGGGAGCTGGGGGATAAAAACCCTCGGGTGGTGGCAATGTACCAGGAGCTGATGTGCCACTACCTTGCTTGCACCACTTTCTATAATGAGCCCTCTGATTTGGCTCATACCAACAAGTGAGTGTCCTATCTCTTCTTTCATCAAGCCAGGGATGCTAAGCCAGACAAAGTCGTGGATAGTAGGGATAAGCCTTTGAGCCTTCTGAGCGTGCTTAATGCTCAAGTAGTCGATGATCATATTGAAGACGCTAGGGTTTCATATCAGGTTCTCGATGAGAAGATAGGAAGTTATTCGGCAGGCACTAAAGCCTACAGTTATATGAGGCATTGCCGCAGGCCTCTGTCAAGGGAAGCTCAACCGGCTGGCTTCCTCTCTATATGGCTACGCCGACTGGTAGTATCTGGCATTGCATCTTCGGATCGCATTCACCGTAACACCTTATGGCCTGTAATGCATTTTGTGTTCAGGGCAAGACTGGGCCTGCTCCCTGCCATGGTATGCCGGATATAAGCTGGCCTGAGGACCATTACTGATGGGCTGCTTGCCGACGAAACATGGCGTGACAGCTTTCCCAGGGTAGAATTACCGTTTCTGTATCTGATGGGATGGTTAATTCTTCATAACCCCAGGGTGATGTCTCCCGGCTCTGCCAGTAGTTCGGGGAATAATTTCTTGTTGAATTACAAGAATTCCACTTGGAACGTGGTCACAGTCGTAGACTATCGGCGAGTGTTAAATTTTGCTCATAGCTGGAAGCTCTTCTGCACCGTCCCCACTGTACACCTCAATCAACAGGGGACGAGACTTCAGGATTCAGATGAAAGGAAGACCGTTCTTTCTCCTGAAGCTTTTTATTGGTTGGTCTGCATTAGACCTTCCCATTTGTTGTACAAAAGTGAAGACCATTGCTTCTTGGAGCCCTATCTGCCTAGTCGGTTTGCCAGGCAGTTTGGGTATGACCAATTGCACGTGGAAAATATCATCACCAGCTTCAAGTCCAGAGGTGGACTTATTGATGGAGCGAGGATGGCGGTACTTCATAATGGGTTGTACTGGAGTGCCCTTTACTATACATGCGACTTCTCTCTCCATGGGTTGTGCATCCTCCATTCGTACGCCCAGTTTTATGTGGCCATCACTACCTTCCATCGCGATTTTGATATGCGTGGAAGTTTTAGGATGCCCACTCATAAGTCTGCTGGAAGAGAGGATGTCCCATCAGTCTCCTCTGACGAAGGTGAAGACCCTGTCGGTATAGATGAGTTTTTGTTGACAGTATCGAGAGGCATAATACCTCCGCCTGTAGAGCCTCTTGTTATCTCTGGAAAGCGAAGGGCTCCTATTATGAAGGAGGCTTCCCCTTGCAAGGAAAAGAAGACTGTTAGTGGTCCTGTCAGGACTTCCTGCCCTGAGGTTCCTAGGAGTGAACCTGCTGTTTCCCCTGTTGGGGATAAATTTTTGACTAGAGGTCCTTCGCCTATTAGAGAGGGAACCTCCACAGTTCCGGCTGGCAGTGCCGAAGATTCTTTGCTCGAGGCTGATGTCACTGCTACTGCTTCAAGTAGTGCTACGAGATCGCCTTCAAGGCTGAGCAAAATAAGATTGTGTATACCTTTATCCAGACCAGCAACGGGAGAAACCCCTGCCGTGTTTGTAAGTATATGCAGCGAGATTCCACCCGATGAGCCTCGAGTGGATCTTGGTGAAGACCTAGAGGAATACCTGCCAGGTCAGTTTGCACACCCCCTTCTCCAGGTATGACAGCTCGCTTAGCATCATTAAGAAATAATTTAGCTGTACTGGCTGCCAACGCGACATATATACCATCGACCATGGGTAAATATCGTCTTTACGCCTCTTTTAGAAAAATTAATATTAGGTTGATATTAACTTTCTCTTATCTTCTTTTCAGGGGAAAATATCTACGGGGAGGACAGCGTCGACGCAACTTTTGGCTCTGCTGCAGCTCCTGCCGATGACATGGAGGTGCCCGACTTCGAAGAGGAAAAAATTTCGGGTGCCGGATCACCCGGTACAGTTTCGATATCTCGAGAGGAGAATGAGCCTGTCATCATGACTATGCCTCTTTTGAGTACATCAGCCACTTCCACCGTTGTTGGTGCCTCTACTTTTGTCGCGCCATCTGCTGAAGCAACGACTGTGATGACACTATCTGCAGTCGTTCCTGGACGAGGATTCGTCGATATTGCAGCCACTCCCATCGTCCATTCGGATCTCGCCATGCTAATTGAGCAGTATACTAGTATTTTCTACACCACTTTAAAAATGCTGATATCAATGGTGTTAGAGAAGAATCTAGGCTTCGAGGCTCTGCGGAGGTCCTCCCAGTTTGCAATAGCGCCGATCAGAGACTTCAACGACGCTGGGAGAGCTGATACACTGGAGCAGATAGTTAATGGTTTGGAACAATCCATTAACAATTATTTGCAACTATCCTAGGGCATCATTGATGACCTGATTCAGGCTGAATATGACTCTTTGACTGCGAGGCTTGTTGGGGAGATGGAAACTCTAAGCAAGTCCATCGAGGCTCAGCAGAAAGAGATGAATGAAGAGCATACCGTACAGGAGTATGTCATTCCCCAGCTGGCCAAGTGCGAGGCCGAATATGAGGAAGAGGCAGCGAGGGTCCGCCAATTGAAAGATGAACTCGCTCAGGCAGAGGAGAGGGTTCTTGCTTCATCGGCAGCTAGAGACGTGTTAAAGAACCGACTGGAAGCGTCTCAGCAAAACCTGACACGTGTGGGTATCATCCACACAGATTTTGTACGTACTTGGTCTAAAATGTCTGCCTTGAACAATAAGGAGGCAAGGTTGGAGCAGGCTCGCGCTACCGTTTTAAGCTCTAGGAATGAGAAGATGGCTGCACTGGCATAACAGATCCGTGATTTGACTGCTCCTCCCCAATGATGTACTATTTTTTCTTTTATATGTAATTTTGCTCCTCCCGGAGATAATAAAGAAATTTCATCTGACTTTGTGGACCTATTATTTTGGAATATAAACGATAGGCTAGGGTGAAAGTGATATCAGAGGTGATATGGACGTGATATCCCTTCGGTAAGCTTCAGCTGGACATATCTATTCAAAGGTTATATGGACATGATAGAATATGATCCAACTAAATTTGTATACCAAACACTATCAGAGGTAATATGGATGTGATAGGTTTTGAAGTTCCAAATTAGTTAAACATATCTATTCAGAGGTTATATGGACATGATAGAATATGATCCAACTAAATTTTTTTTGGACGTATTGTTGTCAGAATGAGATCTTCACCCTACTCCGTTTGAGCAAAGGAGATTAAGCGTAGTACCTCTTCAGGAATTTGCCGTTGATAGGAGCCATTATCATATCTTCATTAGGCTTGGCTAACCGGTAGGCGCCATTTGAGAATGTCGTCTCGATCACATAAGGGCCTTCCCATTTGGGTTGGAATTTACCTTTACTCTTGTGAGTAATAATCATTGGCCTCTTCACAACTAAAACTAGCTCGCCAAATTTGAACACACTTTCCTTCAATTTTTAATTAAAAGCTCTGGAAATGCGTGCCTGGTAGAACGCGATGCGCTGTTGGGCTTGAAGGCGTTTCTCGTCTAATCCTTCTAGTTCTTGAAGCCTTAGTCGATCATTATTTTCCTGAGTCAACTCATTAGCCACTGCTATTCTGAGTGACAGAGTTTGGATTTCAATGGGGAGAACTGCTTTACTCCCGTAAACCAATGAGAATGGGGTGCAACCCGTCGGTGCTGGTACCGTTGTGCGGTATGCCCAGAGACATTCTCCTAGCTTCTCGTTCCAATCTCTTTTGTTCGAAGAGACAAACTTTTTGTAAACCCCCTCACCCAAAATAGGTATTTTGTGTGTATTTTATATTATTATATTTATTATAGATGTTGAATTTCTTTAGAGTATTCTCTTAGTTAATTAGAAAATAAATTTTTTGATATATTTACTTATATAAATATTTATTTAGAATTATTTTAGGTTATTTTAGATTTTGGAGATTTTCTAGAATTTTTGGTAATTAAAACTTAGGAAACATACATTTTTAGGACTTCCATGATTTACTATGAGACCATACTTGAATGTTGTTACTACCAAACATTTATTTTAGAGTTAAAATATTTGAATATATTTTTCTGTGATTTATTTAGAATTTTAAGTAATTATTGGATTTTTGGAATTATTGAGGATTTATTTGGATATATAAAGTCTTAATATTAGATAGAGCTAATTTAGTGTTAATAGATATTAATAAGATTATATATAAATTATTTGTATTATCTTTAATTCTAGTTAAGATTATAAATTATTGAGATAAACTCAAACTCTATTTTAAATTAATTCAAATCCTGAGCCTACTAGGAAAACAACTTCATGCATATCCTATTCTTATTTAAACTGATCTTAATCATATCCAAATTAGTCAATCCTAGTCTTATTCAGTTAAAAAATCTTCACCATTATAAATACCTATTAGACTTATGGAATAAACTCATCTTTCATATTTTTTTATCCACAAACTTCTCTCTTTTTCGTCCAAAAATGGTCAAAATTCGTCATAAATTCAGCCTCATTTTCTAGTAGTTATGACGACTTAAAAAGACGATATCTCCTAGCTCCGGACTCCAAACGCACTCCATTTTTTTTTAGAATCATATCAAGGTTAGTTTTTTGAATATATAAATTATTTCAGTAATTTCAGAACCTAATTTTCAAGAATATTCCGAAAGTGCCAGCTGTCCAAAATCAGACGCATTTTCATATTTTCGAGATTTTGGGAGATCCCGAACTCGGAATTATGAACCATTTGAAGTTTCGAAAAGATGACATGATGAACATCCAGAAAAGTAATTTTCTAGAATTTAAAATATAATTTTATTCTACTGTAAATTCGTGCAACGTAGACGTAAATAGGAAACTACCGAAAACTATCATCTGTGCGCCCTTGTGGCCATAACTCTTTACTGACTTATGATTTTATGAAACCGTCTATTCCAGTGTTCATGTAACATTAAAATATATAGGATTCCATACACAAATCCAGGATTTGAGTCAGTTGACTTTTTGGTCAACGGATTGCCTCGATTTGCGTGCCACGGATCACAAATCCTTAAAGTCGACTTTCTTTGGACCAAAATTAGAGATTAACAATAAAATCAGATTATAATAAGATTAAAATACTATTTTAGGTTATTTTATTCAGAATTAAAATAGATTAAAATGGAGGAACCTATTCACCCACTTTTGTAATCTAACTTATTTAATTTATGTGACGGGTAGATCGGACGGCGCCTTGAGTTGGGACTTCATTCTTTTTCAGATCAGACAAGATACCTTGCCAAATTGCTTACAGTATTTTGCATGCTTAGTATATTTCTGTATATTTATTGCATTTCTGTATAGTTCTTGCATGTGTAGTTTTCCTTCAGTCATTATTATGTATTAGATATGTTGACACACACATGGCACCTAGTATCATGAGAGGACAATCATTAGGCGTATGGGCTTTTAACCACTCTGGTAAACTATAGTATATAGCTCGCACTACGGGCGTGTGTCGCGTTGGTCGCTACCCCCGTGGTATGTCTATTTCTGGAGTCTCGCTGGTCGCTACCCCCACGGTATGTCAATTTCTGATGTCCACTGACGAGTGTATGAGTTGTGAGGTAGATCGAGTAGCCTACCCTTGTCCATATGTCGAAAAGTTATCCTCATTGCATTCATATAGATTGTCCTGTACAGCGTACTTATATATTTTCAAATATTATGCATGTTTACTGTATTCAAATTGGCATGTGTTTTATGTATCTTGTTACGTCCCTCTGAGGACCTGGCCCCTTCCAGGTGTATCTGTTCTTGAGTATTTACAGGAGCGCAGATTTGGATGGTTATATATGTTTCGTGGATGTCTTCTCTCTGAGCCCCATGATTGTTAGCTGGTAATCCTATATTGTGTTTATTGTGTTGTACTTTTCCATTCGAGTTGGTAGTGGATTTGTTTCAATCCAACTATCATCCTTAGATACTTATTGAGATCTAGTTTCATAGATACTGGTTATTTATTTATATTTGATTTTTGTAGATGAGATTTAGCTTATACCCTGTGACTTGTGACATATGTTTATACCACTTGTGGAATAATTTTTATATTACAGCATACGTATGGATTTTGGTTTCCATATATTGGAGTTGCCATATCCATACGGCTGGCATGCTTACGTGTTCCTAGTCCTACGTATTTTGGGACTGGGGTGTGACATATTTTTAGTGGTGGCTCATGCAGGTCGAGAGTATATTGTCTCGGTTACGTTACTGTACCGAGCAAGCCTGCACCTAGGAATAGAGTATAGGATCTCATCCATAATTGACTATGACTCATTCCTTTCAATCTGTTCTATCTAAATAATTGCATCATGCTTGATTCCTGTGTTTTCCTAATAGTTCCTTGAGTATGGCATTCTCATAGAATATAGAAATCCTTGTTGTAAATGATAATTAGGGTAACACACTTATTAAGAATACGACTAGAGTATTGACACATCATTAAATTAGAATACCTAATGAACCCTAGCATCCCTTATCTATAGATTGGTTTACCATTACCCCTTGATGTATTTATGAAGACTTGAGAGTAGTATAAACACTACTAGGATTAGTTTGAAATTGGACCATAGTGTTTGACCCTAGTACCGAGGAACCAATAAAAATCCAGGGTTAAATATTAGGCTAACCTAGCTTTTCATGGTGAGATAGTACTAGAGAACTACAACTTTAGCTTCTTGTCTTGATATTAGTAGAACAGTATCTTAGAAAGCCAAGAGGAATGACTAGAATATTTCTCTTGATCATACCTCGAACACAGAGATTAGCAACCACCTTCCCTCAAGAAACCATGATATTATCAAGAGTCCCTCAATTTTTAATTTTATATCTTGTTCCTCCAAAACCTTAGCGCTCGCTATTTTTACGACGACTAATTATGTTTTTCTTTTCTTCATCTTTCAATTTGTGCCACCTAACCCTTATGATTGTAGGCCAAATGAATTCTTTTATGATATGATATATAGTTTCCTAGAATTATAGTTATAATCTTGAATTTTGAAATTATGTGCTTAGTAGCAAGAATTTGATAGTTGAGCTGTTCATTTAGATTATAATTTTATGGTTATACCTTAGTTTTAAATCACATAATTGAACCCATATCTCCATATAAGTTATATCCTCTCTCACTTGAGGGCTAGTAACCTTTCCATTCTTGCTATTGACACTTGTTCTATAAGCCCTATGATTAACACTTAAGATGACCATTACCAATATAATGCAATAGGATACCCTAATAAGTACCAAGACCTTTCTCGTAAATCCTAACAGGAGTTTCTACTTTATCCTTAAGGCAGTACAGTATTAGTTAATTCTTTTAAGTTGGGTAGTATGCCTCATAACCTAGTAACGCGTAGTCCTTTTTGACTCATTAATGAAATATAACCGAATGATATTACTGTATGCTAGCATAAGACGATAGTGTTTATTCAGACTGTAGAACTTAAAGGCCCATGCCCCTATTTGGTCGGCTAGCAACTTAGACAAGGAGTTAGCATGACAACTGTAGAGATTATAGAGTCTTATCTTTTTGTGAACTTGAATTATTATGTACCTTCTTTCATCATGATCCAGCATATTTATATCTTATGTACTACCTTGACTTATGTCACTATTATAGCCTAGTTTTGCGAGCTTATTCTTTTATCAAGCTTGTTCACAATATATGTATTATTGGATGCATACACTAATACATTTCAGAATCAGTGCATTACGGTCTGATCAACCATAGTGTACTTGGTTCACCCTTCGCATAACTATTTTACGTGGATTGAGATATATAGTTAACTAGTAGACGAATATACTTGCCCTTAGACATGTCAGAGCATATCATATCAAGTACATAACTGTACTGATGTGAGCATGTGAATAGGAAATTTACGGATTTTAATCCACAACTGCCTTGACAATTTCCATTGAGTTCTTTAAACGCCTTAATCCCCATACTTGTATTCTATTATCTCTCCCTTGAACTTTTTATTATTATTTTACGTCTTCCCTTATTTCGGATAGACGAAACCTCGTGCTTGGTATAAGTTTGATATACAGATAGTACTAGATATACCCCATAGGCCAATCACATTACTAAATGACTATCTTTTATAATTGATTAAGGGCATGTCATATGTGATATACTTGATGTTAAAGTTTTGAGGATTGAATAACATAATTAAATAATTTGAGGAATATCTTGCTTAAACATATAGCCTTATGTGATAGATGGGTAAATTCTAAGTTGGGTAGAAGTTGCATTGTCAACTTGAGAGGAATTTCTTTTAGATTGTGATCAAGTAAGATTAAATTGGGAGATTCAAGTCATTTTAATTTTGAGAAATTTTAAAAGAAGGATTAAGATAATAAGGATTTAACGAATTTTAAAATCTTGATATTGCGGACCAAATATTTATACTTTGAGCACATGATTTAAATTTTGAATATTGAAGGTTGAATCATCGATTTAAATTTGGAGGATAAATATAGAATTTTATACTTGAGCAATCGATGAATTAGATTTAAATTTTATAATTTGATGATTTGAATTAAAAGTTCAATTTTGATTGTTGGATCACCTATTTGAAATATTGAGGTTGTAAATTGAGTTTAAATATTTGAAGAGTACAATATTCTTAAGTTGAGAATAGGAATAAGATTTGATTAGAATTGTTTATTGTTCAAAGTCTAGAGGAGATTATGATAATTGAAAATTGTGATATAAATTTTAATGTGGGATGTCATATAGATTTGAGTTAGATTTGGATGTTGATTATTTAAAAATCGAGAAGAGATTAAGACAGGTTGAATTTTGATTTAAACAGTGGTTATTTTAATTTTGAAGTGATTGCGATAGATTTGAATATATTTCGTTATTTAAATTTTTGGAAGAGATTACGACTGACTTGCCTTATGTATGAATGTGAATGATTTATCAAACCATGCCTTATTTTTAATTTCGAGGACAAAATTCTTTTAAGTTGGGTAGATTGTAAACCCCCTCACCCAAAATAGGTATTTTGTATATATTTTATATTATTATATTTATTATAGATGTTAAATTTCTTTAAAGTATTCTCTTAGTTTATTAGAAAATAAATTTCTTGATATATTTACTTATATAAATATTTATTTAGAATTATTTTAGGTTATTTTAGATTTTGGAGATTTTCTATAATTTTTGGTAATTAAAACTTAGGAAACATAATTTTTTAGGACATCCATGATTTACTATGAGACCATACTTGAATGTTTTTACTACCAAACATTTATTTTAGAGTTAAAATATTTGAATATATTTTTCTGTAATTTATTTAGAATTTTAAGTAATTATTGGATTTTTGGAATTATTGAGGATTTATTTGGATATAAAGTCTTAATATTAGATAGAGCTAATTTAGTGTTAATAGATATTAATAAGATTATATATAAATTATTTGTATTATCTTTAATTCTATTTAAGATTATAAATTATTGAGATAAACTCAAACTCTATTTTAAATTAATTCAAATCCTGAGCCTACTAGGAAAACAACTTCATGCATATCATATTCTTATTTAAACTGATCTTAATCATATCCAAATTAGCCAATCCTAGTCTTATTCAATTAAACAATCTTCACCATTATAAATACCTATTAGACTTATGGAATGAAGTCATCTTTCATATTTTTTATCCCCAAACTCCTCTCTTTTTCGTCCAAAAATAGTCAAAATTTGCCATAAATTCAGTCTCATTTTCTAGTAGTTATGACGACTTAAAAAGACGATATCTCCTAGCTCCGGACTCCAAATGCTCTCCAGTTTTTTTTTTTAGAATCATATCAAGGTTATTTTTTTGAATATATAAATTATTTTAGTAATTTCAGAACCTATTTTTCCAGAATGTTCCGAAAGTGCCAGCTGTCCAAAATCAGGCGCATTTTTGTATTTTCGAGATTTTGGGAGATCCCGAACTTAGAATTACGAACCGTTTGAAGTTTCAGAAAGCTGACATGATGAAAATTCAGAAAAATAATTTTCCAGAATTTAAAATATAATTTTATTCTACTGTAAATTTGTGCAACGTAGACGTAAATAGGAAACCACCGAAAACTGTCATCTGTGCGCCCTTGTGGCCATAACTCTTTACTGACTTATGATTTTATGAAACCGTCTATTCCAGTGTTCATGTAGCATTGAAATATATAGGATTCCATACACAAATCTAGGATTTGAGTCGGTTGACTTTTTGGTCAACGGATTGCCTCGATTTGCGTGCCACGGATCACAAATCCTTAAAATCTAAAATCAGATTATAATAAGATTAAAATACTATTTTAGGTTATTTTATTCAGAATTAAAATAGATTAAAATGGAGGAACCTATTCACCCACTTTTGTTATCTAACTTATTTAATTTATGTGACGGGTAGATCGGACGGCCCCTTGAGTTGGGACTTCATTGTTTTTCAGATCAGGCAAGATACCTTGCCAAATTGCTTACAGTATTTTGCATGCTTAGTATATTTCTGTATATTTATTATATTTTTGTATAGTTCTTGCATGTGTAGTTTTCCTTCAGTCATTACTATGTATTAGATATATTGACACACACATGGCACCTAGTATCATGAGAGGACAACCATTAGGCGTATGGTCTTTTAACCACTTTGGTAAACCATAGTATATAGCTCGCACTACGGGCGTGTGTCGCGCTGGTCGCTACCCCCGTGGTATGTCAATTTCTGGAGTCTCGCTGGTCGCTACCCCCGCGGTATGTCGATTTCTGATGTCCACTGACGAGTGTGTGAGTTATGAGGTAGATCGAGTAGCCTACCCTTGCCCATACGTCAAAAAGTTATCCTCATTGCATTCATATAGATTGTCCTGTACAGCGTACTTATATATTTTCAAATATTATGCATGTTTACTGTATTCAAATTGGCATGTGTTTTATGTATCTTGTTACGTCCCTCTGAGGACCCGGCCCCTTCCAGGTGTATCTGTTCTTGAGTATTTGCAGGAGCACGAATTTGGATGGTTATATATGTTTTGTGGATGTCTTCTCTCCGACCCCATGATTGTTAGCTGGTAATCCTATATTGTGTTTATTGTGTTGTACTTTTCCATTCGAGTTGGTAGTGGATTTGTTTCCATCCAACTATCATCCTTAGATACTTATTGAGATCTAGTTTCATAGATACTGGTTATTTATTTATATTTAATTTTCGTGGATAAGATTTAGCTTATACCCTGTGACTTGTGATATATGTTTATACCACTTATGGAATGATTTTTATATTACAGCGTACGTGTAGATTTTGGTTTCCATATATTGGAGTTGCCATATCCATACGGCTGGCATGCTTACGTGTTCCTAGTCCTATGTATTTTGGGACTGGGGTATGATACTTTTTCAGGAGTTTGATAATGGTTTTGTTGAATGCTTCTGCCAAACCATTAGCAGCAGGATTGTATGCCGTAGAGGCCATATTTTGTATCCGATTTTTATCGCAAAATCGGTGAAATGCTTGGCTGATGAATTGAGGCCCATTGTCATGAATTATCCTTTGGGGTATCCCGAAGCGATAAATGATATGATGTTTGATGAAGCTGATCATGTTAGATGTCTTTACCTCAACAAGAGGGATAGCCTCTGCCCATTTGGAGAAATAATCCGTGATGGCCAGTATGAACCGGTAACCTCTGGAAGAAGACGGGTGAATAGGACCAATGATATCCATACCCCATGCTTCAAAAGGCCAGGATACAACCGTAGGATGTAAATGTTCAGAAGATTGATGTATAAAATCTGCATGAACCTGGCAGAATTTGCATTGTCTTGCATATTTTATTGCATCTGTGATCATAGTAGGCCAGTAATAGCCCATCCTCCTGATGCGATCCTGTAGCTTAGGATCGGGTTGATGTGCTCCACATACGTCGTCGTGAGCTTCACGGATAATCCGCTGTGCCTCATCATCGGAGAGACATCATAATAGCAATCCATCATAGGTTCGGCGATATAGACATTGTGAAGACGCATCAAAATTGAAGCATAATGATCGTTTTTTGATGGATAATGCTTCTTTAGGATCCTCCGGCAAGATTCTATATGCCACGAAATCTATAAAGGGACTTCTCCAGTCTCTCTTGGGAGGATCTGTGTTCACAGCGTAGCTGCGTTTTATGTGAAAGTTATTTTTCACACAGAATAAATCTCTGTTAAGAAGGATCACTGAATTCTGCCTTCTTATAGGAATAGCTAAATCTGCAGCTAGACTGGCTAGGGCATCAGCTTCCAAGTTCTGAGATCGAGGTACATGCTCTAGGAAGAACCCTTTAAAAGATATGGCTATCTCGATCGTTGCTTGGTGATAAGAAATGAGGTCTGGATTACGGACTTTATATATTCCTCTAACTTGATTGACGATCAGCAGAGAATCACCGAAAGCTTCCAGATATTCGACGTCCAATTCATTAGCGACTTGGAGTCCGATGAGTAGGACATTATATTTTGCCACATTATTGGAGAAAGGCTCGCTAAGAGAATATAAACCCCCTCGACCAGATTTCAGTATTTTTAGGATTATTTTAACAATTTAGGATTTATGGCAATATTTTAATTTATTTTCCTACATATCCTGTTGACTTGTGCACCTGTCCATCTCCTAATTATTTGGAGCTTTAGCTTGACCGTTATCCCCGAACAAAGTTCACATACCTGTCCTAGACATACCAGACTATTTTCTTGAACTTTGTGCAACTCACAGATGTGCTAAAATGAGCCTCGTTTGAGACGCACAAAAATTGTTACAAAAGCCGTATTTATTTCCTATTATATTTTCTGCTCTTTACCCATCTCTGTACCCCTAGGGATTTGAGGCCCAACATGCACCTGTTTTGCCCAAACAAAAATACGTTAATTTTCTACACTGAGTATACTACATTTAGTGTATTGACACCGTAGAAAAATTATGACCCTACCTGCCTCTAAATAATTAGTGAAGACCGTGCGCAGTATTTATTAATTAATTAATACGATGGCCCGTATCACCCAAGAAAACTAGGCCCTGCCCCTGCCCAGACTCATTCCCATTCCCCCAGGGCCCTCACATAACAATTTCCCTCAGTTCTGTGCATTTTAGAATTTTCAGGAATCGGATGTTTTTCCAGACAATTTCTTAATTGCGTAATTTTCCAAAACTAGGACTTTACGTAATTTATGAAATTATAGGGACTTTTCTGCAAATCGTAGTGCAAGGTGTCACCCCCTCATTGGCCGGTGAACCTGCGCCGTCTATTTGGAGACGGGACCCACCCGAAAAGATCCCGAAAAGATCCCAGAAATATCCCAAAATATCCTAAAAATATCTATAGATATTTTACATATTAAATTAATATAATTTTCTATAAAAGAAAAATAAAATAAAATAAAATAAAAATAAAAACAAACCCTCCCCAGACCCAGCCAAACCCCACCCCCCCCGGCCGCCGGTGGCGAGCCCCGCCCGCCGGAGCCTCCCCACCCCGCGGCACGGTCTCCCCTGGCCACCCTCGGCCCCCGCTGGCCCCTCTTCCCCGCTCCCTCTCTCCTCAGCTCCCTCTTCCTCTCCTCCATTTTCCCCCTGGCGGGAGCGGCGAGCCCCGCCGGAGCCGCTCCACCGACCCCTCCCCCGAGGCGGCCGCCCTCCGCCACCCGACGCCTCTGCCTCCGCCTCCCCCTCGACTTCCCGACCTCCTCCTCTTCCTCCGCCTTCCGCCGACCCCTTCCCCATCGACTTCCCCACGCATCCAGCAGCTCCTCCTCCTCCCCTTCTTCTCCACCTCGACCCCCCCCCTCCGCCAGCGACTCTTCCGCCACTCCGGCGAACACGACCCCGCACCACCTCTCTCTCTCCCTGATCTCCTCCGCCCGCCACCCTCTATCTCCTCCACCACCTCCCAGCCATCCTGGCTCGACCCCGCAGCGCCGAGCAGCACCCCCTAACCCAGCTCCTCCGTCGACGAGCAGACGACCCCGGAGCCCTAGCCGCAGCGGCTCCGGACCACCCCGCAATGACGCCGGACCCGAGCAAATCGGACACAGCGGCTGGACACAGCCCGGACACGATCAGCGTCGTGTCAAATCTCTTTCCGGACACGGGAAATTCATTCTACGGAGCCCTGTTTAGGTAACCCGTTCTATCTCCTCGTAGTTCTGTTTTTAATTCCGTCAGTTGTGACACGTAGACTATGTGACCCTCTCGGTGCCCGTGCAACCCGCTCGGTGCATCGCGTCCTGTGGCCATCGCGACACGCGATCCAAAAATAGGAAAAACAAACGACCTGATTCACCCCGGAACTGAGTACGCCCCGCCAAACGGGACGACTTGGTCGCACGCGGTCTTTACCAAAATGTGCGCACCGTTGATACGGACGTGCGGGATTTCACAGAAGTTGATTCGGATGTGCGTGCACACCGAAATCAACGCGTATCCGCCGACAACGCCCCGTATCCGTCAGTTCTGGAATATACTGCAACTTTGTGTACACACGTCGAATCGAAACAAAATTTGTGCCATCGGACTCGTAGCAATACGTTGGTCCTGTGAGCCAAGTTTGGTTCGATTCTGAGAACGTATCGTGGGCCCCACAAGCTCCACTTGACGGGCAATTTTGTGATCGGCACATCGGAATCCAGTTCTGGACATTCCGTTGGGTTCGTATCGACGTTCTGGACTTGTTGACACTAAGTTTGGCAAATTTGGAGACCTTTGACCCTGGCACGTTTTTTGGTGCAAAGCGACCCACATGTAGACCCCGCTTTGACCGGAAACTATCATTTTTGCCCCTGTGTCCAAATTGGACTTAAGGACAGGCGTTTCTAGCTATTTGATATTTTCTGAGACTGTTAGTGATGTTTATTTCAGCATCCGGAGACTTTCCTTCTGAGGCCATAGTTCCCGACACTTGGTATTTGACATCTGGATATTACATTTACAGCTCTCTTGCCAGGCAAGTATACCTTGTCTTGTTGTACTGTTTAAATTCAGTTATTGTTAGTTACATGTTTATCTATTTTAATATTATATAAATGTGCGCGTCCGAGAAAACTAAGGTGCAGTCAACGATGGCGTTGACGTTAGGACTTGTGTCTGACCTAGTGTCTAGTAGACCCACCTAAAGTTGTAAAGTTATTGATATAACTTCTCAGGCCTTGACACGTATCATTACACGTCACAGAGTGAGTACATGTAGGGACGCGTGCCTCATGTGCGACTGGCCATCAGTGTGAGCAACATGTGTAGCGGTATTTAGCTCAGTTGTTTATTTTATTGAGACTTGCATCATAGTAGGAGGTGTCCACGTCATTTTCATGACTTGTACATCTATATTGGGCGGGGAAGATTACTAGTAGGCGTATGGGATACCCCCCTCCATGATGTTATATCCTTCGTACTATGCCCCTCATGGTCGATTGCAGAGTGCCCATGCGTCTGGGGGCATATGACACATATACTAGCCAGTCATGACGATTGGTGAATTACGTCAGCATATGTCTAGCCGACACATTCCCATGCGTACTACCAGGTCTTTAAATTGTATTCACTTAGATGGTTAGCATACCCCATTTATTTATTCAGTATTTATATTATGGCATGTTATTTTTATGTATCTTGCTATGTCCCTCTGAGGACCTGGTCCCCTGCCAGGTGTATATGTTCTTGAGCATTCGCAGGAGAGCAGATCCAGGCATGTTACGTATATCCCGAGGAGGTCTTCTCTTTGAGCCTCGTGATTGTCAGATGTTGTTCTTATATGGTGTGTATCTGGTTCCTTTTTATATTCTATTTCGGTAGTAGATTTGTTTCTATCTGACTGTCATTCTTAGATATCTGTATTGAGATCTAGTTACATGGTTATTGGTTATTCATATGTTTATGTGATTTCTGTGGATGAGATTTAGATATTACCCTGTGACTTGTGATTAGTTTTACCACTTATGAATTACTGTTCATTATACAGTGTACGCTCGTATATATGGTTTCCATATATTGGAGTTACCATATATACAGACGGCTGGCATGCTTACGTGTCCTGGTCCTATGTATTTTGGGACTGGGGCGTGACATGTTTTTAGTGGTGGCCCATGCAGGTCTCAGAGCATATTGTCTCGGTTACGTTACTGTACCGAGCAAGCCTGCACCTAGGATTAAAGTATAGGATCTCATCCAATTGACTATGACTTATCTTCCTTCCAGTCTGTCCTACTTACACAATTGCATCTTTCTTGAATCCTGTGCTTCCCTAATAAATTCCTTGAGTATAGCCCCTGCTAGAATGTAGAAATCCCTGTTGATAGAAGGATAATTAGGGTGGTATTCCTATTAAGAACACAACTAGGGCATGGACATATCATTAAGTTCAGACTACCTAATGAACCCTAGTCTTCCATACTACCTAAATGAACCCTAGTATCACTACCTATAGATTAACTTACCATCATCCCTTGACGCATTTATGTATGACTTGAGAGTAGTATAAATATTACTAGGATTAGTTAGACAATTAACCATAGTGTGACCCTAGTCTTAAGAAACCAATAGAAAACCAAAGTTGAACACTAGGACTGAAACCTCATCCTATGTTTAGATAAATCCAGTGTTATGCCAGAAACTCTTTACCCTTGTTGGCGTAAAAGCCAATTGACTCTTGGTTGCATAGAAACCAAACAACTGCCTAGTTAGCATAAACACCAATTATACAGAAGATTATCTCCTTTACGCTGCAGTTATAATAACTGCTATCCACTTTCCCTTAGTATTCCTTATCCTGCATAGGACACGTCCTAAAAACTACATAGGTAACTGCCCTACGTAAACCTGATGATTCATGAAGAACAGATAACCAGCCTAGAGTGACCTGATTAGGCGTAGAACATATGATAGGATGTGAGCGTATTTTTTCACAGCCTTAGCTTTCCCCAGCCATGACCCAATCTTGTGCATTAAAGGTAGAGATACGCCTCGAGCCCTGTGCAAAAAGAAACAACTTTCTGACAGGACATCTGATTTTGTCTCACCTCAAGCGTAAATGACTTGTATCCAATCAGTCACTAAACGACAACCTGGGTCCCCGTGCAAATTCATCATCACAAACCGACCACTCGATCGTTGTGCAGTACTTTTGTCAGATGTCAGGATTCACTAATTCAACTGACAAACTCATGAGTTTCTCGTACAACTTTATGCTGCAACGAATGTTAGACTTTTCGTAGGCAGACTTTTAGGCAAAACTTTACGCCCGCTAAATTTTACGCAGATTTTAGCGCAAAACTTTTTACGCTTAGACTTTTACGCGCATACTACTACGCACAGACTTATTACACGGATAGCTCTGAAGCCATGCGTTACGCCAAATTTATTTTATCTCTACTTTACGCAGACAACCTTGAACCCCTACTTTACGCAGACTTTCTTGAAATCACTGTTTTAGGCAGACAACCTATAGCTTATGTTAAGATTGTAAAACTTAGAAGGCCATACCTCTGTTTGGTCAACTAGTAACTTAGACAAGGAATTAGAATAATAACTGTAGAGATTGTAGAGTCTTATCTTTTTGTGATTGTGAATTATGTTGTAATTTTTCTCATCATAATCTAGCATACTTAAATTTGCTGTCCTACCTTGACTTATAATGCTATTATAGCCTAGTTTTGCAAGCTTATTCTTTATCGAGCTTGTTCATGATACATGTGTTATTGGGGCCTGATCCACCCCACTAATACAATTGTCTATTCAGAATCAGTGTATTACGGTCTGATCAACCTTAGTGCATTTTGATTCGCCCTTCGCATAACTACTTTACGTGGATTGAGAGATATAGTGATTAGTAGACAGATGTACTTACCCTCTAGATATGTCTAAGCATATCGTATCAGTTACGTAACTGTACTGATACGAGCGTGTGAATAGAAATTACCAAAAATAATATTTCAATCCACAACTGCTTTGACAAATCCCATTTAATTCTTTAAACGCATTGATCCCCACACTTCTAATCTATTACCTTCCCCTTGAACTCTTAATTATTGTTTTCCGCCTTCCCTTATTTCGGAAAAACGAAACCTCGTACTTAGTATAAATACGAAAGTATATTGTTTCTGTAGCCATTTCTGTTTGTTTCTTGGGTAATTACCAAACCCTATTATTAGATTAGATTACAGTTTAAAACTGTGCTATTTTTAGAATGACCTTCGCTACCTACCTACGTTTTATTATATTCCTAGTACGTGCATCACTATGGCAGCATGGAATTTTTGCCTCGTAACTTTGTTCAAAGTGTTACAATGAAGGAATGTATTATTTTGCTGTCAGGAGTCTAAATGGATTTCACCTGGATAAACAATTGATTGACTCCTGAAAGGATAGCAGCACCTATGACTAGGTTGACTTTTTAGGATTAAGAATTCCTATGGACCAACGAGTGTCAAGCCGCTTTCGAGGAGTTGAAGAAGTGACTCACCATAGCACCCGTATTGACTATTCCATCTGGATCAGGCGGTTGTGATCTACAGACGCATCAGAAAAAAGTTTGGGATGCGTATTAATACAGGATGGCAAGGTAATGGTATATGCATCCAGACAATTATGAGTATATGAGAAGAATTTGGAACTTGCAACCGCCGTAATTACTCTGAAGCTATGAAGACATTACTTATATGAGACAAATCATAAGATTGTATGGCATACCAGTCAGGATTTTACCAAGACAAGGATTCGCGTGACCAAAGTTGGTAGTCAACGCAGTAGAGACAGTTAAGTAAATACAAGGACACTCGCGAGCAGTGCAAGACAGACAGAAGCAATGGGCAGACCATCATCATCGTCCCTTGGAATTCAAAAAGGACGATCATTGCCTTCTTGAGGAAGTACTTGCTGTATTCCATGTGTCGCAACTCAGGCGATATGTGACAGACAGCAGTCAGGTTCTCAACCATTCGGAGATCACCATTAGGCCGAGCTTGTCGTATCAGAGCAGCCCGTAGAAATCCTTGATCATCGAGAAAAGGTATTGAGGAATCAGTCTATTCCTTTGGTCCGCGTGGCATGGAAGCATGATGCTCCAGGAGAATCTACTTGGAAGCGTGTGGCGACATGCATAAACGTTTTTTGAACCTATTCGTAAACCAAGATATAAATTACGTTGTTAAATTATATCTTATGCCGTCTTTGACTTCTACCGTGGCTTAGTTTTAATTTCGAGGACAAAATTTTTATAAGTTGGGTAGATTGTAAACCCCCTCGACCAGATTTTAGTATTTTTAGGATTATTTTAACAATTTAGGATTTATGGCAATATTTTAATTTATTTTTCTACATATCCTGTTGACTTGTGCACCTGTCCATCTCCTAATTATTTGGAGCTTTAGCTTGCCTGTTATCCCCGAACAAAGTTCACATACCTGTCCTAGACATACCAGACTATTTTCCTGAACTTTGTGCAACTCACAGATGTGCTAAAATGAGCCTCGTTTGAGATGCACAAAAATCATTACAAAAGTCGTATTTATTTCCTATTATATTTCCTGCTCTTTACCCATCTCTGTATCCCTAGAGATTTGAGGCCCAACATGCACCTGTTTTGCCCAAACAAAAATACGTTAATTTTCTACACTAAGTATACTACATTTAGTGTATTGACACCGTAGAAAAATTATGACCCTACCTGCCTCTAAATAATTAGTTAAGACCGTGCGTAGTATTTATTAATTAATTAATACGATGGCCCGTATCACCCAAGAAAACCAGGCCCTGCCCCTGCCCAGACTCATTCCCATTCCCCCAGGGCCCTCACATAACAATTTCCCTCAGTTCTGTACATTTTAGAATTTTCAGGAATCGGGTGTTTTTCCAGACAATTTTGTAATTGCGCAATTTCCCAAAACTAGGACTTTACACAATTTATGAAATTACAGGGACTTTCCTGCAAATCGCAGTGCAAGGTGTCACCCCCTCATTGGCCGGTGAACCTGCGCCGTCCATTTGGAGACAGGATCCACCCGAAAAGATCCCGAAAAGATCCCGGAAATATCCCAAAATATCCTAAAAATATCTATAGATATTTTACATATTAAATTAATATAATTTTCTATAAAGAAAAATAAAATAAAATAAAATAAAAATAAAAACAAACCCTCCCCAGACCCAGCCAAACCCCACACCCCCCCGGCCGCCGGCGGCGAGCCCCGCCCGCTGGAGCCTCCCCACCCCGCGGCGCGGTCTCCCCCGGCCACCCTCGGCCCCCGCTGGCCCCTCTTCCCCGCTCCCTCTCTCCTCAGCTCCCTCTTCCTCTCCTCCATTTTCCCCCTGGCCGGAGCGGCGAGCCCCGCCGGAGCCGCTCCACCGACCCCTCCCCCGAGGCGGCCGCCCTCCGCCACCCGACGCCTCTGCCTCCGCCTCCCCCTCGACTTCCCGACCTCCTCCTCTTCCTCCGCCTTCCGCCGACCCCTTCCCCCTCGACTTCCCCACGCATCCAGCAGCTACTCCTCCTCCCCTTCTTCTCCACCTCGACACCCCCTCCGCCAGCGACTCCTCCGCCACTCCGGCGAACACAACCCCGCACCACCTCTCTCTCTCCCTGATCTCCTCCGCCCGCCACCCTCGATCTCCTCCACCACCTCCCAGCCATCCCGGCTCTACCCCGCAGCGCCGAGCAGCACCCCCTGACCTAGCTCCTCCGTCGACGAGCAGACGACCCCAGAGCCCTAGCCGCAGCGGCTCCGGACCACCCCGCAACGACGCCGGACCCGAGCAAACCGGACACAGCGGCTGGACACAGCCCGGACACGATCAGCGTCGTGTCAAATCTCTTCCCGGACACGGGAAATTCATTCTACGGAGCCCTGTTCAGGTAATCCGTTCTATCTCCTCGTAGTTCCGTTTTTAATTCCGTCAGTTGTGACACGTAGACTATGTGACCCTCTCGGTGCCCGTGCAACCCGCTCGGTGCATCGCGTCCTATGGCGATCGCGGCAAGCGATCCAAAAACAGGAAAAACAAATAACCCAATTCACCCCGAAACTGAGTACGCCCCGCCAAACGGGACGACTTGGTCGCACGCGGTCTTTACCAAAACGTGCGCACCGTTGATACGGACGTGCGGGATTTCGTCGAAGTTGATTCGGATGTGCGTGCACACCGGAATCAACGCTTATCCGCCGACAACGTCCCGTATCCGTCATTTCTGGAATACGTTGCAACTTTGTGTACACAGGTCGGATCAAAATAAAACTTGCGTCATCGGACTCGTAGCAATACGCTGGTCCTGTGAGCCAAGTTTGTTTTGATTCTGAGAACGTTGACAAAATCGCGTATCGTGGGCCCCACAAGCTCCACTTGACGGGCGATTTTGTGATTGGCACATCGAAATCCAATTCTGGATATTTCGTTGGGTTCGTATCGACGTTCTGGACTTGTTGATACTAAGTTTGGCGAATTTGGAGACCTTTGACCCTGGCACATTTTTCGGTGCAAAGCGACCCACATGTGGACCCCGCTTTGACCGAAAACTGTCATTTTTGCCCCTGTGTCCAAATTGGACTTAAGGACAGGCGTTTCTAGCTATTTGATATTTTTTGAGACTGTTAGTGATGTTTATTTCAGCATCCGGAGACTTTCCTTCTGAGGCCATAGTTCCCGACACTTGGTATTTGACATCTGGATATTACATTTACAGCTCTCTTGCCAGGCAAGTATATCTTGCCTTGTTGTAGTGTTTAAATTCAGTTATTGTTAGTTACATGTTTATCTATTTTAATATTATATAAATATGCACGTCCGAGAAAACTCGGGTGCAGTCAACGATGGCGTTGACGTTAGGACTTGTGTCTGACCTAGTGTCTAGTAGACCCACCTAAAGTTGTGAAGTTATTGATATAACTTCCCAGACCTTGACACGTATCATTACACGTCACAGAGTGAGTACATGTAGGGATGCGTGCCTCATGAGCGACTGGCCATCAGTGTGAGCAACACGTGTAGCGGTATTTAGCTCAGTTGTTTATTTTATTGAGACTTGCATCATAGTAGGAGGTGTCCACGTCGTTTTCACGACTTGTACATCTATATTGGGCGGGAAAGATTACTAGTAGTCGTATGGGACACCCCCCTCCATGATGTTATATCCTTCGTACCATGCCCCTCATGGTCGATTGCAGAGTGCCCATGCGTCTGGGGGCATATGACACATATACTAGCCAGTCATGACGATTGGTGAATTACGTCAGCATATGTCTAGCCGACACATTCCCATGCGTACTACCAGGTCTTTAAATTGCATTCACTTAGATGGTTAGCACACCCCATTTATTTATTCAGTATTTACATTATGGCATGTTATTTTTATGTATCTTGCTATGTCCCTCTGAGGACCTGATCCCCTGCCAGGTGTATATGTTCTTGAGCATTCGCAGGAGAGCAGATCCAGGCATGTTACGTATATCCCGAGGAGGTCTTCTCTTTGAGCCTCGTGATTGTCAGATGTTGTTCTTATATGGTGTGTATCTGGTTCCTTTTTATATTCTATTTCGGTAGTAGATTTGTTTCCATCTGACTGTCATTCTTAGATATCTGTATTGAGATCTAGTTACATGGTTATTGGTTATTCATATGTTTATGTGATTTTTGTGGATGAGATTTAGATATTACCCTGTGACTTGTGATTAGTTTTACCACTTATGAATTACTTTTCATTATACAGCGTACGCTCGTATATATGGTTTTCATATATTGGAGTTGCCATATATATAGGCGGCTGGCATGCTTACGTGTCCTGGTCCTACGTATTTTGGGACTGGGGCGTGACAGAGAATATCCTCGATAGATGACGAGTTTATCGGGAGTGACCAGGACAATTCCTACTCCTTAAACCACATTTCCCCCCGGGACCAGTCCTGGAGGCACCATCGAAGAATAGTTGTCATGTATCACTTTCCATTGCAGAATTATATTCTGTAACTTCGTCGGGAATATCTTCGTATAGTTTGGAGGTCTCCGGAATTGGATGAGCAGCTAGGAAATCAGCCAATGCTTGGCCTTTGATGGACTTCTGAGGGACGTACACCATATCATACGGTGTTAATAACATCGCCCAAGTCGCGAGTCGGGAATTAAGAACACTTGGCTTGTTCATCAATACCCGAAGAGAATTGATCCTGGAGATGATATGAATAGTCTAGCTTGTGACATAGTGTCGCATTTTCTGAATGGCGAACATCAGGGCCAAGCATTCTTTTTCCACTGGACTGTACCGGTGTTCAGCTCCGACCATCATTCTGCTTAAGTAGTAGATAGCCTGTTCATGACCCTCATCGTTCTTTTGTGCGAGAAGAGCTCCCAAAGAATGATCCATTGCTCGAACATACAGCAAAAACGGTCTTTTTATGACGGGAGGCACTAGAACTGGAGGGTTAGTGAGGTAGCGTTTGATATCATTAAACGCTTGCTGACAGGCTTCGTCCCATACGAAGGATACACCTTTATTCATGAGACGAGAAAAGGGCTGACATCTCCCAGAGAGGTTGGATATGAATCTCCAAAAATAAGACAGACGACCTTGAAATCCTCTGAGTTTCCTCAGATTACGGGGTGGTCGCATTTCTGAGATGGCCTTCACTTTATCAGGGTCCACTTGAATGCCTTTAGCGGTAATGACAAATCTCAGGAATTTGCCACTGGATACACCAAGAAAGGACTTTGTAGGATTTATTTTGAGTTGATGTTGGCGCATCAACTCAAACACTGTCTTCAAGTCTTGGATGTGATTATCCTTGACGCAGCTTTTGACAGCTATATCATCCACGTAATATTCTACTGTTTTGCGTAAATGCTCATGGAATATGTTACTCATAGCTCGCTGATACGTAGCCCCGACATTCTTCAGTTCGAAGGGCATGACCGTGTAGCAATATACCCCCAATGGTGTTCGGAAGGCAGTATGCTTCTCGTCTTCAGGATACATCTTGATTTGGTTGTATCCTAAAAATCCGTCCATGAAAGACATGCGTTCAAAACCGCACGTATTATCGATCATGACGTCTGTAATGGGAAGAGGGAACTCATCTTTGGGGCAGGCTACATTCAGATCTCGGTAATCGATGCAGACACGTACTTTCCTACTTTTTTTATGACTGGGACAACATTGGCGACCCAGTCAGGATGTTGTTCTTCCCGGATGAAGCCACAGGCTATCAACTTCTTGATTTCAGCTTCGATGGCGTCCATCATATCCGGACGAAAATGGCGTTGATGTTGCTTCAAAGGCTTCGAATTGGGCAATATGTTGAGCTTATGAGTAGCCACTTTAGGATCAAGACCTGGCATATCCTCATAATTCCACACAAAGGCGTCGATATATTCTTTTATCAGCTGGATAATTTATTTTCTTTCTTCTTCGGAAAGATTGTTACTGATAAATATCGGCTTTGGTGAAATCTCATCTCCAACGTCAATTTGGATAACTTTATCTTTAGTGGGAGGTTTTCTCTGCTCGAACCAGAGTTTCCACTGTGTATCCATTTGCTGAGCCCAAGAGTCATTCTCAAACGGTTCAGATTCTTGTTCGTCTACTTCGAGGGAATCTGTCAATACCGTAAATGCTTGTTCGAAATCATCATATGAGCCGGAGGACGACGAGCCATCTTGAGAAGAGGAAGAGATATCCTCATTTGACTCAGAAGTTGCAAGGGAGGTGGTATACCCTAACCCGAAACGAGTTCGTTGGCAGTAGGGATCACCGTGCAACGGCATTCGTCTGCCTTTCCCAAAGTTAAGACCTGGTTCCAGCTTCAAGTCATAACACATACTTTGCATAATCTTCAAAGCTTGTGGGCTATATCTGTGAACCTGCATTTTACCAGCATCGTCATTGGGAGAATCTTCTTGTACAGTCGGTTCATTGCGCATGCGACCGAAGACTATTGGACGCCGACTGCTGCGAGTAGGCGGGACAATGAAGATAGAATCCTCATGTAGCCCATATGTCGTGATAATATTAGATGATGACGCTACTTTCCACACATACGGATGATAGGAATCTATAGCTTCCAAGAATTTTTGTGCTATAGGTTCTATATCGTCATGGGGAGAGGATTCCTGATTTAGAATTTGAGCGTTAATGTACTGGAAAAGAGGATCTTTATTATCGTCAAAAACCACGTTCCTGGTTATATTTACATCAACCGGCTGCCTGTTGCGCCGGAGGTTGATGACCAAAGGTGAAGGTTTCTGGTTCAAAGTGATCACTAGAGGACCACCTCCTTTTCTTGACCTGATTTTGTTCAGGTGGATAGCCATGGGTTCCATGACTTTCGGACGGGTAGTCCGCCCTTTCACCTTGATTGACAGGGGTTGCCCGGCAGAGGGTTCTTCTGGCTCCCGGTAGGATTCCTCCTCTGTCTTGCCTGACACCTCCTTTATGTAGTTTTATGTATACAACATGGCATCAGAGTAGTAAGATTCTACTCCTTTGAACGGGTTAAGGTCGGCAAACTCTGTTTGTACTGTTCCTTGGGCATCTACATATTTGAAGCATTGATGTAGAGTCGAAGGAACGATGTTGTGGTCGTGGATCCATGGTTTGCCCAGCAGAATGTTATAGGATACCTCTGAATCAATGACATAGCATGTAGCCACTGACCTAAGGTTCCCAATCTGGATCCTCAGATGAATCTTCCCCAACGGCTTACTTTTTCTGGCGTTGAAGCCCACGATTGTAGTGGTGGTGTAAGCCAATTCGCTGGTAGAAATCCTCAGCGGTCTGAGCAGACTATGAGGAATGATGCTAATCGATGATCCCAAATCTATGTGAATCCGGTCGACCTCCATGGAACCGACGTATCCGGTGTAATAGAGGGGTCTGTCATGCCTGTTATGTTTTAACAGCATGTCATCTTGAGTGAAAGAGATATTTGGGACCACCTCTATCACACTATGGAATTGAGGACATGCCACAGGTTCTTCATCAGGGGACTTGAGCTGGGTCAAGTATGCATCCGCCTGCATTAATGCTTCACTCAGGGCTTGACGAGTGTCTTTGGAGAGCCTGAGTAATTCAAAAAGGATAATCTGGCTGGTGTGTTAGCCAATTGGGCGAGGATGTCGAAGTTATATGGTTTTTCTAAACCTTTGTTTTGAAGGTTCTTCAAAGGTTTATCAAAACGCACTTCTTTTTGCTTGCCCTTGTCCGCCGCAGTTGGTCTAGAAAGACCTTCCTCTGGTACGACAGGTTCAGGTTCTGAAGGTTTGGCAGCTGAAGTGTGGGCCGATGCTTCTTCCTAATTTCCTCCATAGTCCTTGAGGTAGGCTCTCCCTGAACGGGTTTCGGTAGCCAAAACCTCTTCTTCTGATGTCGAGGATATCGCAACCATATGACATGGTCTACGCTTCGAGTTCTTCTTAGACTTAGCCTTAGCAGCTTGAGTCTCTTCCTCGATCTTTGACACCAGGTCTGGATGAACACACATAATCTTGCCACGCTGGGTAGTTAGGGGTACAAGGTCATGATTTTGACCCCTGTCCGGAGGGAGATTAACGACGTTCATCGTTGTCCGGGGAATAGGTATAACACCATCCGGAACTTCTTGTGGAGGGAGATTGCCAAATTGGAGAGAGATCATGTTGGCGGTGACCGTCTTCTCGCTATTGCGCAGAGTGATAGCCTTAGCGTCGATCAACTCCTGGATCTTCCTCTTTAGTACATAACACGCCTTTGTGGGGTGATGTATGTACCTATGGAAAATGTAGTACTTGGGATTATTGGTATTGTCGACTTCATTAGGCCGCTTTACCTCTGGGAGGGTAATCTTGCCGCTTTTGACTAGACACTCGAATATACTCGGGATATCATCGTCGTCAAAAGAGTATACTTCAACGGGCCTGGAAGTCCCAGGTTTTGTCTGTGTGGTTGCCGCAGTCATTTGCCTGGACGTATTGATCGCCAGAGCTTCTTTTCCTTTGGAACCACGGGGATGGTCGCTGTTGGAGGATGACCTCTTGCCTCTATCAGAGGCAGATATCATAATTCCATTATCACGTGCCTTCCGACTGTTGTCCTCAGCGGCTACCACTGAGATAATAAACGAGGGCCAATCATGGAACTGATATGGTCCTGTGAACACCGAGATCAACAGAAGAAGATTCTTCCTGTAAATGTCCACCAATGCCGAGTCTGGAACTCCGGGAGGTATTTGCAAACTGGCTTGACAAAAATGTTCGATGAAAGCGCGGACGTTCTCTTTTTTCTTCTGCTTCACTTCGATGAGAGAGGACTTAGACATGTTCATCCCTCCTTCGTAGAATCGTGCGAAGAATAAAGTCTTAAAATCTTCAAAGGAAGTAATGCAGTTGTCCGCAAGACTACGGTACCACTGATAAGCTACTCCCGAGAGACATCCTTTGAACACTCGAGTGAGAAGGGAGTCATTCCCTTGCAATAATACCATCATCATACTGAAGTAGTTCATGTACTGGCTCAGTGATGTCTTTCCCTTAAACAAAGCCATAGTCTGTGGTTTGTATTTAGGAGGGAAAGGGATCTCATCCCAGATAGCTGGGTAAGGCTGGTTGATTCCCAATTTCTTGAGCTGGTCTTTATGCTTCAAGGCATCAAATTGGGCTTTCAACTCCCGCACTGCCTGTATCGGATCTTCAGCCGGTAGAGGGACCGCGGAGTGGTGAGAGATTGATTGTATTGCAACTCCAACAGGAGGCAATACATTCTCCGAGTTAGGAAGTGGGGGAGCTGCTGACTCTTGATCTAGAGCAGGCTCCTGGTTCGCGTTGGATGGTGGTAAATCCACCCCCACACGTATTTGAGTCGGAGGGGCCGATGCTTGAGCTATAGTAGCTGTGTGTTGAGTCAGCATCATCTGGTGCATATTCTCCATCATGGATTGCATCTCTTTCAGAGATGTCTCCAGCACAGCGATGCGTTGCTCAGTGCTTCCTGATGGGGAAGCCTCTTTGCGTTCATCTCCAATGGCATAGACTCCCATTTCCCTGGGTGTCAATGAAGGGTTAGTATAGGTCTCTATAGAAGTTGACTCTATACTTTCAGTATCTGATTAGGGAAACTGGCGACCCCCAGTGTCGGAATCAGAAGAGTACGAAGCCGGCTATCGTAACTTCGAACGGGTGTTTCGGAACACCCCAGCTTCAATATTCCCAAGGAGTCTGTCGAATCTTCTTTGGCTTGGAGTTCTAGAGGGATGACGTCTTGAATTCGACCTTCCTCTAGGAACGTGTGAAGCCATGTTCACTGATGCATATGTAGGCTCTTCTTCCTGGAAAGATAAAGAGTAGTTCAACCGGTCGAAAACCGACCATTTTGCTTCAGAACAACAATAATTAACTACAATTTTATGACTATTACAACAGTGCTCCCTAGGAGGCGTAATAGATATGTTGGAAGATCCTCTATCTTTGCGCTTCTGGATCAGAAATTCATGCAAGTCAGGAGGATTAATAGAAGAAGAAGAAGAAGAAAGCTTGTTCTTCCTGTTTACATTAGTTGGAATGCGGATGTTGGAAACCATAACTCTCCCCCTGCCACCCTTATACAGCAGGTTAGCCATATGAGTAGCAGATGATCCTCGAGAAGCGTGTCTCTCTGCAAACTGGGCCTTCTTTACGCTGAGGGGCTTAACCTGGCGTAGTCTAGAATTTTGCTCAGGCTGGCGTAAAACTGAGGAGGTCCTCAATCGGCCGTCCGCTTCTCGTGTAATCTGGAGAGCGGGCAGATTCCTCTCTTGTTGGCGTAAAGGTCGAGAAGTTGAGAAATCTGCCACTTATTTTCCCTTGCGTAGATTGCAGGGACCATCTATTTTTCCACGGAGGGAAGATGCATTTTTACGCGCGGAGCGCGTTTGGAACTTCTGATTTGGCGCTGAGGCATTATCAGAATTTTTTTTGCCACGTCACCGACGGGAGACTGAGTTTTACACGCAGAGTGCGAAGCAGACTTCTGGATTAGCACTGAGGCATAACCAGAAGCTTTGTCTGCCATGTCACAGACGAGAGACAGAGTTTTATGCGCAGAGCATGGAGTAGACTTCTGGACTAGTGCTGCGATATTGCCAGAAGTTTTGTCTACCACGTCACTGACGGAAGACAGAGTTTTACGTGCGGAGCGCGCAGGTTGCGAAGCTACAACCTTGTTGGTCGGAGAAACCGGAGAGTCGGTAGGAATGGTAGGGGATGTCCGGGGCATCCACACCTTACGCAGTTTTCTGTTGTCTTGGACGGAGTGGGAGTGAGAGCTACCCCCTGCTCGAAGCATGTCTTCGTAGGCTGACTGGTCGAATTGGACGACCAGGGTCTTCTTTATTGATCCTATTGATACTGTATCGTGTTGAGCAATTGCCTTCTCGTCAGATGAGAAAGTCGTCCTCAGCAGAGTCACAATCTTGTGTTTGATAATAAACAAAAAAAATAAAACAAGGTTTATACGAAACCCTCTCTTTGGTTTACAAACAAGAAGTACAATTAATCCTATACGAGGATGTCAAGTACAAAATTTAATCTGGATAAATATTGCTATAGGAGTCTGATCTGCGGTCGATCACTTTGTCCCTTGGACCACACGATGATGAAGAAGTGCTACAAAAGAAGGAGAAGCTTCAAAGGTTACAAGAGGGAGTGGATGCTCGATGCCAAAATCGTCGATCACTACTCTCTGTCTGTGCTCAGGGTTCTTCTCTCTCAAGAAATAAATCTCCGACCTTTGTTCTCCGAGTTTTTGACCTTTTTTCGACCTTTCGACCCTGGACCTCTGTCAATAGAGGTATCTATTTATAGGGTTTGGTGACAGCAACCGTCCAGTCGGCGTAGAAGTCGGACAGTGGAGAGTGTGGCACTTTTTACGCGACGGTTACAATAACTGTCACCCACGTATAAATGATCTTCTGAATCTGCATGAGACGCGTGTCCCATTATGAGATAATGCGTATAACTGCTGCGAAGATCACGGCATGCAAGCCACGTAGGTAGCTGTCCCTCGCGTAGAAAAGGTTGGCGTAGAAGCCAATAACTGTCGCCATGGCGTAGAAGCCAAATAGTTGTCAAGTTGGCGTAGAAGCCAAGTAGGCGTGGAAGCCCAGTAGGCGTAGAAGCCTGATGCTGCATGGATAGGTAGCTAGCGTAAAAGATAGCCGATCCTCCTTTCTTGACTGAGGTCTTGAGCTAATTCTGGACTAATAGCCTTATTACACACCAATACAAATATAGCCCGAGTTGGCGTAATCTGAGGAGATAGCATACGACATACTCCTATAGTTGAAAATAGCCAGGTCGGCGTATTTCAAGGAGATAGTGTACAACGTGCTCCTATAGCTGAAAATAGTCTGATGGCATAATGTGCAGATGTGATGATGTGGACGTATTAGCCGTAATTATGGCAAACCCAGTCTTTGAGAGTAGAACCAAATCTCGTGCATTAAATGCAGCGATCTGCCCCCATCACGCGCATTAACTACAGAGACGTGCCTCGAGCTCTGTACGAAAAGCTGCTTTTGACGTGGCGGTCCATTTTGTCTCTAGCTGAGCGTAAATCTCGCATCTGTCTGTATAAAACTAGGCAGCGTATTCCCTTGTATGCGTAAAAAGCACTTTGTATCAAGGAAATGTCACTAAACGACGGTCTGGGTCTCTGTGCCGCACCATCATTACAGCTATCGTCTGGATAGTCATGCAGTACTCTTTGTCATGAGTCAGGTTCACTGCATGATTTTACAGGTTCGTTCGAGGAATACGAAGAGTTCCTCGTACAATCTCCCACTGCATTAAAAGTGAGCAGGTTTTACGCCAAAATGGCGATGTAACAACCTTTTTACGCCGAAGCAGCCTGGAAATATTGCATTACGCTGGTTGTTTTGGAGCAATATTTTTACGCTGCACTAACAATGAAGCTCTACTATACGCCGATGGCTCTAAAGTCGTTTCTTACGCCACACAGCACTGAAACTCTGCTTTTCGTGGGTCTTATGCATACTGCGTATAGCTCTGCAGCGTATTTTTCATGCTTCTACAATTCGTAACTTGCATTTGTCATGAAATATGTGTGCAAATACTACTACAACTAGTGTACAACCCTAGCATGGCATCTTCTATATTCTAACATAGTGTTTATAAACAATAAAACTAGCTACCACAAAACCTAGGCAAAGTGCACTACTAGTTGCACAATATTTAATTATGTCTCAACCATGCATTTATTTAGATATAACACCCTAAACATAACTTATATATTATGGAATTTAGGGACAATTGGAGTAAAAATGATGATTTGCAAGTGGTTGCTTGGATTTTAGATCATGGCAAAGTGAATAGGACAACAAGTGCATAAATAACATTCAAGTCTAGACATGAGAAGTAGTAAGAGTTCTTGGTATAATAACATGAAAAATATGAATAGAAAGTTGGTGAAATTTAAGATAAATATGAATTAAATGTACATAGGGTTGATTAGGTGGAGTTTGAGCTCTTACCAAAGTGAAATGGGAAGGCAAAAGAGGATTGTGTACTGCTTACACAAATCTGTCCAAATTTGAACACTTCGGCTCGTAGCTACTGTCCGGGGCTTCAAAACATTTGTCCAAGTGCTGTGGAGATTAGAGAGATTAGGGAAGAGGTAGAGAATGAGGATATGGTGGTTGTTGAAGGGGTTTTGGTGCTGAAAGTGGTGGCAACAAGGTGTTGAATGGTGCTATTGCTGACGGGTTTAGCAGGGTGTCTTCGGTTTGTAGGGGGTATTTAGGGGAGTTATGGGATGATTTAGGTTCTGAGTTATAAAGAAAACTTGTTAAAGAGAGATAGGGGAAAGATATTTGGGTGTTGTGGTTATGGTTTGGAGGCTATGGAGGTGGTGGAGTGGCCTGAGAAGAAGATACACTGAATTCAGATTCAGCCTGGACACCTCTGATGGAGGACTGTTTTGAGGGACTTAGAGTGGATTTTGATGGAAGGTTTATAAAAATAAAGTGATAATGACAGGAAAAGAAAAAAGCATAATATTGAGAGAATGATACTTACTGTGGAGGGAGATAGGGCCGAATTGGTGGGGGTATTGATGAATTCGAATTCAGCCTGGGTAGGGTTGGATAGATGGAGGTGTGGAGGGAGATGGAGAAGGAATTTGAATATGGTTTGTGAAGAGAAAATGTGAGGAAGAGAGTTAGGAAGAAGTGTTCTTCAGGTTGTTTGATTGGGGAAGGTGAAGAGAGGGGGGGTTATGGACAGCTTATTGGGGAGAGAAAGAGTTTGGTGTTATAACTTTTGCTAGTGGGGAGAGAAAGAGTTTGGGGGTTACATTCATTGGTATGAGTGGGGAGATAAAAGAAGATGGGGGTTATATGCTGAATTTATTCTTCTAAAAATAGGTTTTGGTGTATGGACTATTGTGTTTGGTGTTTTGTGAGTTTAGAGAGGGTGTTTGGTGTTCTACTTGACCACTTAATTATGTTTTTAAGGTTGGGTTTGTGGGTTGGCTCTATATTGAGTCAAATTAAGATCAAATGGTTCAATATATCACATCTATTAAATTAGCATATAAAATATATCAAAATAGATGTGACCTATAGGATTAGGTTATGGTAGTCTCAAAGTAGGTTAGTGTCAGACATTTGGTTGTAGGAATCTGGTCAGTGTTCTGCATTAAAAATCCTAGCTACGGTCACTAGGTGGAAAGTTGAGATTTTATGACGCATAAGTGTCGAGAATGTTGTGTAGATAAAAAAATAGAATACAAAAGTTTGAGTTTAAGAGTGACACTAGGGTCAGGATTGAAGATTGGTCTGTCTGGATTAAGAGTGTGAAAGTTGTTGGTCAGCAAGGGCTAGTGTAGTGTTTCAAATATTAAAACTATAGTAAGGTACATCAAAGATATCATAATTGAAGTATGTATAATAACTCCATTTTTCTAACCCTAATTATTCAAAATAAATTATAATATAACACTAAATTATATATACCTAAAGTTGGATGAGGGGGTTTACATCTGGAGACCCTTAGGAAGGAGAAGCTATTTGGCAAACTTTCGAAGTGTGAGTTATTCCTTGATAAGGTTGAATTCCTCGAGCATATGATTACAGGAGACGGGATCTCAGTGGAGCCAAAGAAGATTTCAACAGTTGAGTCGTGGTATACCCCGAGTTCAGTGACAGTGATCAGGAGCTTTCTTGGATTGGCAGGCTACTATCGAAAATTTGTTCAGACTTATCCAGGATTACGGAGCCGATGAGTAAGCTGACCCGAAAGGACGTGGAGTTCTTTTGGACAGAGGAGTGTCAGGTCACATTTGAGGAGATAAAGAAAAGGGGGATAACATCTCATGACGGCGAGAGCACACGATACTCTATGTACATGATAAACCACGATATGCTATGTACATAATAAATAACTCACGCATATGAAGGCGAGAGCACACGATGCACATGAAGCACATGAGAATCAATACCCGAAGTACATGATAAAATACACATGATAGAGTACCCGTTGAACACGGTAAGGGGGATAACATCTCATGACGGGATCCAACTAGTACCAGCTCGTGAAATAATATGTCAGAATCAAGTATTACAGTTCTAGAATAGGTGATATATACGCTATCATAAAATGGAAACAATCAGAGGTAGGTACTCGCCTGACGTCCTGAGCAACTGGTGAGGATCGAGATCCGGACTGGCATCGCAATGAACTATTATGAAAATCAAGGTTAAACGGGGTTCTAAAGAGTTAAACATATATAAAATAACTAAAAATAAGTTTCTAGGGTTATTCTAGGTCAAACGGATCAAATCGGTAAAATCTGGGTCAAAAAGTCAACCTGGGGTCCAAAAAGTCAACTTTAGGCCAAAACTAGGTCAAACGTTGACTTTGATGGTCAACCGGGGCAATTACGATCAACTCTAGGTCAAACTAGGGTGCCCCTAAAATTCTAGGTCAAAACTAGCTCATTAAGCTAGTAAACCCTCAAACTTGCCTCTTTGAGATACCGGGATACCCTCGGTATCCGATATCTCTACCTACGCTATATACCCCGCATATTGTAACGCCCCACAACCGTACGGTGCGTTACGCTGAGTCGGATTGAATAAAACAAATAGCTGGTAACATTTGATTTATTGGATTTTGGGAAGAAGTATTGATTGAGTTGGTTTTATGTGCAGATGGCTAGCGGAGTTCGATGGGAATCAGGTGTTCGTTCAGAACAGTACTGAGATAGCTGGATGGGAGCGATAATTCCGTCTTCCTTAGTCCGATCGGTCGGATGATTTGGAGAGCACGGCCTGCTCGCACGGTCATACCAGTTGAGTAGATCGCGCTTTGCATCGGACCACGGGTTCAAGGGATTGGCCGTATCGGCAGGACAGGATGCTTAACGGGATCAAACATTATGAGTGGGCTCTTTCCCTTCTCCTCTACTCCTTCATGCCTAATAATATAGAAAATACGTAAAGGCTTGAACACTTGGGCTAAAACTTGGGAATCACTACACTGAAGCGTGCATAGAGTATACGTCGTTTGCTTAGATAGGATTGTGGCTTGAATTGATTTGTGGGTTGGGTTAGTTGGAGCTAGAGTTAGATTATACACTTGAGGTAGTTGGTTGAATAATTAGGATTATGCTTGGTCAGTTGGAATAATACATTAAGGCATTGGGAATATCGAGAATTTGGGCGAGCGAGCATGCATCCATGCACGAGTATAACTTGGTCGCTTTGTCTTACAAAATGAGCAGTTGTGGTTCGAAAACGAATAACTGCATCGGCGAGGGTATTGTGCCACTGTTGGGGTATTGTGCCACTGTTGGGGCATTGTGCCACAGTTGGGGCATTGTGCTACGGGATTGTTCTGAGCGTGGGGTGTTGCACCCAATTTGAAACACTGTGTTGAGAAGAGACATTGTGCCTATGGGATAACTTGAGATTTGGTGCCTTGGGCTATATGTTGGAAGAATGGTTATGGATTCTTTGGTTGGATATTTTGGTTGGATATTTGGTTGAACGAGTCTAGGATCGCTTGGTGGGGCAAGAATGTTCGATACTCTCGTCATACCTACTTGGTGTCTGCATATCACGGACAACCTATATTGCACATAGTTTTATTTCCTCGAACGGGATGGACGACGGGGCACCGGGACCGTTCGGCCATAGAGGAGACAATGGGTACCCACGTCTTGGGCGCGGTGCCGGTAGTTTGATACGAACAAGAAGGGAGTAGCTGCCCATCGCTGGTATCGGATATGACTGCCTATTGATTAGTCCGATCAATGTCCTTTATGGCTTGGCCAGTGACTTCATATAGATAAGAGTTGGTTTGCTTTACTTTGGTTGGTTTGTGCTTCGTGTAGGCGTGGCCACCTTGCCTCGGCAAGAGTGTGCACTTTGAGATTGGATTGTAACTTTTGGTTGAGGATGGATATTGAGGCTTGGTTGATGGTTCGATAACTTATCGTGTTGCTTGGGCTTGAGTAGGACGGGTTGCATGCTAGTTCCCTTCGAGTTGGTTATACATTGCTTGTCGATTGGATTGAGTTGAATGCTTGCATGCTTAAACTGCTTTACAGCTTTCCTTAACATGTCATCCCTATGCCATGAAATGAATCTAGGATTCAACTAGAAAGATCACCATATAACTATTTGCATTCACTATTTACTTAGTGTCGGCTTAGACGAGTGGGTTACCCCACTCACCAGTACGGCTGTATACTGACCCACGTTTGTGGGCATTATTTCAGGTACGCAAGTGTAGTGGCGCTGCTTGGATATACGGGACATGATGTATGAACTATAAGTACCTTTGTGGGCTAGAAAAAAGAGTAAGAGTATTTTATCGCCTTTGTGGCATCGCCTTTATGGCAATTCATTTGGACCCTATCGAGAGCTTCGCTGCGTATTACTCTGATGTGTGCTTGGTACACAATACTTGACTTTCGTTGCAACTTGGTCGTTTCGATGATAACTTTGGTGTTTGACAACATCGCCTTATACGAGCGCAACTCCAGGCTCGTACGGCATCACGTCCCGAAGAGAACGATTGTCCTGCGGGAGAGCTGCAACATAGTGATTCACGTTCAGCAGGGACTATTGAACTTGCGGGAGATTGGGACATGACAATTGGTATCCGAGCGCCTGGTTTATTTCCTCGGACTTGGTCCTTTGTTTCATCACAAACTCTAAATAGCTTCCGCGTGTCATTTAGCTCTTGGCTCTACTCGGTGCCGCATTGGATGTTTCATGCAATAATTCTATAAATTGCTGGTTGTGGCTATAATGTTGTGCTTTGTTGCGTTCTTTTTGTTGGTTTTCTTTAGATCGCTTAGCATCGTTAGGCGTTGTTGTATTCATGCAGCAAGTTGGGTGACTTTGTTACATTTGTGCAGCAAGTTGAGAGGGTGTCGTTGCTTGGCTTGTCGTTCGGGGAGTTTCTGATTGCATCAGTGGATCAGTTGGTTGGCATACGAGATTGGTTATGCGGCATGTTGTGAGTAGAAGCATCGAATGAGAATGGATCGTTGCACGAGTTTCTCGTGTAGCGATTGTGTTGGATAGAAGTTTAAATTTTGGCTGGGTGTATCATAGAGAGCGTTGCACGAGCGGGTTTGAGTTTGGCTTGGGAATATCAGGATAATGTTGCACGAATTGCTCGTACAACAAATATGCGGAATAATTAGGTATTGGGTTGGACTACTTGGAAGACGATCGTTGCACGGGTTGCTCGTATAGCGAAAGTATCTGACGGTAAGAATAGCTGAAAGCATTAAGAATGGAATATAGCACAAATTGCACAACGAGATTGATGGAAAGAATTGGATAATTCAGGCATTGGCTGAGTTCTGTGCCAGACTTGAGTTGGGAATGGTATGATAACGCATAAGGGATGGTTCGAACGGATCTTGGATCAGTCCAAGGAATCGTAATGCGAGTAGCGACTTGATTCAGAGTAGTATATAGGATACCACATATTGAGCAAGGCATTAAAAATATTTTGGTTGGACATCAATGGGAATTGCCTGAACGAACTCGGGTAATGGGAATATAAGTTGGTTGGTGCACATCGGCTGAGTTGGAAAGAATGAAAATAAAGTAAGCGAATATTCAGTTAAGCATATCGAGAACGAACTTGTGAAAATGGAAGTATCGTTGGACTTAAGAGATGGACGAGATCAGAACGAACAGTTGGCTTACACTTGAGCGAAGTGATGGGTTAATTGAAGGATAGAGAGCACGGACTACGATTTTGGGCAACACATTTGAGCTGTTGGTTGAGTAATGAAACACGATCTTGGTTTTGAGGGGCAATGCGATAGTTTCACACGACTTGAAGGATTTCGGATATTGCTGCTCGAGAAGTCGACTCAGGTTTAGCGAAAGTGGAATTTTGGGCAAAATGGTGCAACGAGGGTAGAAGGATTCTCCGGAAGACGTGAACGAATTAAGGCAACAACTAAAGACAAAGATTATGGCGGACAGACTTTTAAAGATAGCTAAATATGGGAGCAACAATTGAGCAAATCACTGTGCTGTTCGAGTAAGTTGGACGTACATTTTGGGATGCGGTAAACGGATAAGAATTTGAGCAAGTCTCGAGTTTCGAGAATCATTGCAATTGATGGTGCGAGTAGACGAACATGGCAATTCGAAAATTTGATGGATTTAGGGCAGAATGACGGATTGATGGAAGACAGTTTCAGCTAGCGCAATTCTCGAACTGTGGCTTGGATAAATAGCAAGACTCTAGGTGGTTAAACGGCATTGGTTGACAGATCATCAAAGGTAGTGCATGAAATGCTCAGATTCAAAAGTTCGCTCGGATGGAATGGTTGGATTTTGTTTCGGATTTGCAGATGAGATATAGCATGGTTCATAGTAACTGTCCATCGTGATAACTTACAATTATCGAGGGTAGCTTCGGGACAGCTGACCCTAGCAACTTTACCGCCAGATCAGAGATGAATATTGTAGACCCATAGAACGACCCTTGAGGCAGCGCATTTGGGAATACGTCGATGGCAGATGTGAGTATTGTGTGTTAGAGATTTGGCTTATTGACTGAGTATTGGATTTGAGAGACCCTTGGGATAGCCTTCAGCTGAAGATGCAGTAGGAAGATCGGAGCGATGGTGGAAATAGCCTAGTCAACTAATGAGATTCAGAGTCACAGATTTTTGTAGATGACATCGCCTCTGACTCATCGTGCCCTGGAAGGGAATAGCATTCATATGAATTGATGACTGTGAAACTAGCTCATGAAGTTAAAGCAGCGGCTCGTTCAGATCAAATCTTTGCGAATATTGGAAGGGACAAACGTGCCTCAGATTTACAAGATGCATCGAAACTTAGTCTGGGAAGCGTGTTCGTTCAGAAGACAAAGGTGATATCCTATGCTTCGAGGTAGTGGAAGCAGCGCGAAGAACTATTCCATGCGCAACCTAAGAATTGTGGCGAGTGTGTCTACGTTGAAAATGTGGCGACACTATCCCTTTGGCGTGGAGACGAGATCTTCGTAAATCACACGAACCTCAATATAGATGTTCACCCAGTGAGAAATTGAGATTAAGGAAGAGGTGTTTGGTTGAGCTGATAAGAGAAAAGTTTGATATTTGGGTAAGTCGCATAGCTGGGGTAGTATCAGTTGTGATGATCGCTCGGTGCATGAGATATATTTGGAGATGTTGCTAGTGCGAATTCAGAAATAGTTGGATGGATTAAGTTGGAACACGAACTGATTGAGTCGGTGGGAAATCATCATAATTGAGACTAGTGCTCAAGCGAATATATTGGAATGGAAATCAGGATTGGTTCAATTGGGAGTAAAAGCAAATGGATGCCTCGGACATAAAGATACCCTTGTAACTTGTTCAAATTTGCTATCGCAAGCTCGGCTGAAATGCATGTATTTTAGGGAATCCTTAAATATGTGTACGATCCAAAACTAAAGCGATACGAGGAATTGGTATTGAGCTGCAAGGAGGTTGTGCGAATATAGAATTTGTACGAGCGTTCAGCAGAGCGAGATGCTGAGTCAGGATCATGAGTATGAGAGTTGCATAGAACAGAGTTATAGAATTGGATTGCGGCATGCTAGTAAAGGATTGGTACCAGCACGGTTCGTGGACAAACCTGATTTCTAAGTGGTATATTATGTAGCGCCCCGCAACCGCACGGTGCGTTACGCTGAGTCGAATTGAATAAAACCAATAGCTGGTTATATTTGATTTGTTGGATTTTGGGAAGAAGTATTGATTGAGTTGGTTTCATGTGCATATGGCTAGCGTAGTTCGATGGGAATCAGGTGTTCGTTCAGAACAGTACTGAGATAGCTGGATGGGAGCGATAATGCCGTCTTCCTTTGTCCGATCGGTCGGATGATTTGGAGAGCACGGCCTGCTCGCACGGTCATACCAGTTGAGTAGATCACGCTTTGCATCAGACCACGGGTTCAAGGGATTGGCCGTATAGGCAGGACAAGATGTTTAACGGGATCAAACATTGTGAGTGGGCTCTTTCCATTCTCCTCTACTCCTTCATGCCTAATAATATGGAAAACACGTAAAGACTTGAACACTTGGGCTGAAACTTGGGAATCACTACATTGAGACGTGCATAGAGTGTACGTCGTTTGCTTGGATAGGATTGTGGCTTGAATTGATTTACGCATTGGGTTAGTTGGAGCTAGAGTTGGATTATACACTTGAGGCAGTTGGTTGAATAATTGGGATTATGCTTGGATAGTTGGAATAATACATTGAGGCATTGGGAATATCGGGAATTTGGGCGAGCGAGCGTGCATCCGTGCACGAGTATAACTTGGTCGCTTTGTCTTGCAAAGCGAGCAGTTGTGGTTCGAAATCGAACAACTGCATCGGCGAGGGTATTATGCCACTGTTGGGGTATTGTGCCACTGTTGGGGCATTGTTCCACGTGATTGTTCTGAGCGTGGGGTATTGCACCCAATTTGAAACACTGTGTTGAGAAACGGCATTGTGCCTATGGGATAACTTGAGATTTTGTGCCTTGGGCTATATGTTGGAAGAATGGTTATGGATTCTTTGGTTGGATATTTTTGTTGGATATTTGGTTGAACGAGTCTAGGATCGTTTGGTAGGAAAAGAATGTTCGATCCTCTCGTCATACCTACTTGTTGTCTGCATGTCACGGACAACCTGTGTTGCACAGGGTTTCGTTTCCTCGAATGGGATGGACTCTGGGGCACCGGGACCGTTCGACCATGGAGGAGACAATGGGTACCCGCATCTTGGGTGCGGTACCGGTAGTTCGATACGAACCAGAAGGGAGTAGCTGCCCATCACTGGTATCGGAAAGGACTGCCTATTGATTAGTCCGTTCAATGTCCTTTATGACTTGGCTAGTGACTTCATATAGATAAGAGTTGGTTTGCTTTACTTTGGTTGGTTTGTGCTTCGTGTAGGCGCGGCCACCTTGCCACGGCAAGAGTGTGCACTTTGAGATTGGATTGTAACTTTTGGTTGAGGATGGATATTGAGGCTTGGTTGATGGTTCGATAACTTATCGTGTTGCTTGGGCTTGAGTAGGACGGGTTGCATGTTAGTTCCCTTCGAGTTGGTTATACATTGCTTGTCGATTGGATTGAGTTGAATGCTTGCATGCTTAAACTGCTTTACAGCTTTCCTTAACATGTCATCCCTATGCCATGAAATGAATCTAGGATTCAACTAGAAAGATCACCATATAACTGTTTGTATTCACTATTTACTTAGTGTCGGCTTAGACGAGTGGGTTACCCCGCTCACCAGTACAGTTGTGTACTGACCCACGTTTGTGGGCATTATTTCAGGTACGCAGGTGTAGTGGCGCTGCTTGGATATACGGGACATAATGTATGAACTGTAAGTACCTTTATGGGCTAGAGAAAAGAGCAAGAATATTTTATCGCCTTTGTGGTACCGCCTTTGTGGCATTTCATTTGGACCCTATCGAGAGCTTCGCTGCGTATTACTCTGATGTGTGCTTGGTACACAATACTTGACTTTCGTTGCAACTTGGTCGTTTCGATGATAACTTTGGTGTTTGACAACATAGTCTTGTACGAGCGCAACTCCAGGCTCGTATGACATCATGTCCCGAAGAGAACGATTGTCCTGCGGGAGAGCTGCAACATGGTGATTCACGTTTAACATGGACTATTGAGCTTGCGGGAGATTGGAGCGTGACACATATACCCACTAATGCATATACTAACACGTATATATATATATATATATATATATATATATATATATATATATATATATATATATATATATATATATATATATATATATATATATATATATATATAACTAACTCTAACCTCATTCCTAGGCAAACGCCCAATACCTCGCCTCGAGACCCAATACCTTGAGTATCCCAAGTTAACTTAAATACCTTGATATCTCAAGGTATTGAGATACCTTACCATACCTGTCTCAACTCACTAACTAACTAACTAGCTATACCTATATATGTATATATCTAGCTATCTATCTAGGCAAATATATATGTATCTATCTATATACATACAGATATATCTATATACATATCTATATATATATATATATATATCTATATACCTATCTACATATATATATATATATATATATATATATATATATATATATATATATATATATATATATATATATATATATAATCTCTCCCTCTCTAAATTCTGTTGCTACTACTCCTACTGCTGTAGAAGCATTAAAAATACGCTGGATAGCTATACGCAGCATGTTGATGCGGAGCAGTGTAAAATGATAACGTGCAACAGAGCTTTTCCGCTGAGCACAGCGTAAAATATGAACTCAAGGACCATCCGCGTAATGCAGTATGTCCAGGCTGTTTCAGCGTAAAAAGGGTGCTACATCGCCTTTATGGCGTAAAACTCATCGCTTTCAATGCAGCATTGAAGTGTACGAGGAACGCTTCATATTCTTCAAAATGAACATGTCAGATCATGCAATGAACCTGACGTCTGGACTCCTGACAAAGAGTACTGCACGACTACCCAGGCGACAGCTATAATGATGGCGCGGCACTGCAACCTAGGCTGTCATTTACTGCCATTTCCCTTTGCGTAAACCACTTTTACGCATACAAAGGAATACAGCCTAGTTCTACACAGGCAGATGTGAGCTGTTTACGCTCCACAGAAGACAAACAGCCTGCCACGTCAAAAGCTGCTCTTCGTATAGGGCTCGAGGCACTTTTCTACATTTAATGTGCAGAACGGTGACAGGTTCTCGAGGCACGTCTCTGCATTTAATGTGCAGAATACTGACAGATGCCCGAGCAGAAGGGTGGCAGACCTTCAAAATACGCCTCTGTATTTAATGGCAGGATAATGGCGGATCTCTGTATTTAATGCAGGAGATTTGATTAAATGTCACCGAACCGTTGTTTAGTGACATCACCTTTGCGTAAACTGCTTTTACGCATACAAGGGGATACGCTGCCCAGTTTTACAAAGGCAGACGTGAGCTTCTTACGCTCCGCAGAAGACAAACAGACTGCCACGTCAGCAGTTACTCTTTGTACAGGATTCGAGGCGCGTATCTGCATTTAATACGCAGAATGATGGCAAATCTTAAAGACAAGCCTCTGCATTTAATGCGCAGGATGGGGGCAGATCTCTGTATTTAATGCAAGAGATTTGATTATATCTCCAAGAGCCATAATTTTGGCTAAAACATCCACATCATCTCGGCTTCTATGCCCACTCGGCTTCTACGCCCACTCGGCCTCTATGTCTGCTCGGCTTCTATGCCTACTTGGCTTCTACGCCATGGTGACAGTTATTGGCTTCTACGCCAAACTCTTCTACACAAAGGATAACTACCTACGTGGCTTCTACGTCATTATCTTCGCAGCAGTTATACGCGTTGTCCCTTAGTTGGACACGCGTCACATGCTCATTCAAAAGGTCATCTATACGCAGGCAATGGTTATTATAACCGTCGTATAAAAGGGTGCTGTACTTTTCACTACTCGGTTTCTATACCGACTGAGTGGTCACTGTCACTAAAACTCTATAAATAGAGACCTCTACCAACAGAGGTCCAGGGTCGAAAAAGTGGAGATTAAGTGTGGCAGATTTAAGGTCGGAGAGAGGTCAAAAATTGGTCTAGAAATCCAGTATCAGATCCAAGGTCGAGATTTGGTCGCAGATTTCAAGAGAGAAGAATCCAGAGCTCAGGCGAAGAGTAGTGATCGACGACTTTGGCATCGAACATCCACTCTCTTCAGTAACCTTCGAAGCTGCTTTCTGTCTTCTACGACACTTCTTTATCATCGTGTGGTCCAAGGGACAAAGTGATCGACCGCAGATCAGACTCCTATAGCAATATTTACCCAGATTAAAAAATTGTACTCGACATCCTCGTATAGGATTAATTGTACTGCTTGTTTGTAAACATAAAGTGCGGGTTTTCGTATAAAGCCTCATTTCCATATCTTTCGTTTATTTTATCAAACAACAAGATGGCGACTCTGTTGGGGACATCTTTCTCTTCTGACGAGGAAGTAATTGCTCAACACGATGCTGTATCCGTGGGATCCGTGAAGAAGACACTGGTCGTACAATTCGACCAGTCTGCCTACGAAGACATACTTCGAACAGGGGGTAGCTCTCACTCTCTCTCTGTCCAAGACAACAGGAAGCTGCATAAGGTCTGGATGCCCAAGACATCCTCTACCATTCATGTCGACTCTCCGATCCCCAATAACTCTGCCATAAAGTCAGCCTTGAAAGAACGTGTCAGACTTGACCGTTTCAGGCTCCATTCAAAGCATTTTCAAATTACGAGGAACGCTTCATGCTTCATTCAAAGCGTTTCAAATTATAAGGAATTTAAAAGCTTTGAAGGGGGTCTTGTAGAAGCATGAAAAATACGCTGGATAGCTATACGCAGCATGTTGATACGGAGCAGCATAAAAAGATGACCTCAGAGCCATCAAATGTGCAACAGAGCTTTTTCGCTGAGCACAGCGTAAAATATAAGCTCAAGGACCATCTGCGTAGTGCAGTATGTCCAGGCTGCTTCAGCGTAAAAAAAGTGCTACATCGCCTTTATGGCGTAAAACTCATCCGCTTTCGCTGCAGCATTGAAGTGTACGAGGAACGCTTCGTATTCTTCGAAATGAACCTGTCAGATCATGCAATGAACCTGACGTCTAGACTCCTGACAAAGAGTACTGCACGACTACCCAGGCGACGGCTATAATGATGGCACGGCACTGCAACCCAGGCTGTCATTTACTGTTATTTTCTCTGCGTAAACCGCTTTTACGCATACAAAGGAATATGATGCCTAGTTTTATACAGGCAGATATGAGCTATTTACGCTCCATAGAAGACAAACAGCCGGCCACGTCAAAAGCTGCTCTTTGTACAGGGCTCGAGGCACATCTCTGCATTTAATGCGCAGAATACTGACAGATGCCCGAGGCACGTCTCTGTATTTAATGTGCAGAAAGGGTGGCAGACCTTCAAAACATGCCTCTGCATTTAATGTGCAGGATAATGGCAGATCTCTGTATTTAATGCAGGAGATTTGATTAAATGTCACCGATCGTTTAGTGACATCCCCTTTGCGTAAACTGCTTTTATGCATACAAGGGGATACGCTGCCCAGTTTTACACAGGCAGACGTGAGCTTCTTACGCTCCACAGAAGACAAACAGACTGCCACATCAGCAGTTACTCTTCGTACAAGAATCGAGGCACGTATCTGCATTTAATGCGCAGAATGATGGCAAATCTTAAAGACAAGCATCTGCATTTAATGTGTAGGATGGGGGCAGATCTCTGTATTTAATGCAAGAGATTTGATTATATCTCCAAGAGCCATAATTTCGGCTAAAACGTCCACATCATCTCGGCTTCTACGCCCACTTGGCTTCTACGCCCACTCGGCTTCTACGCCCACTCGGCCTCTATGCCTGGTCGGCTTCTATGCCTACTTGACTTGTACGCCATGGTGACAGTTATTGGCTTCTACGCCAACCTCTTCTATACAAAGGATAACTACCTACGTGGCTTCTATGCCGTGATCTTCATAGCAGTTATACGCGTTGTCCCTTAGTTGGACACGTGTCACAATCTCATTCAAAAGGTCATCTATATGCAGGCAATGGTTATTATAACCGTCGTATAAAAGGGTGTTGTACTTTCCACTACTCGGTTTCTACACCGACTGAGTGGTCACTGTCACTAAAACTCTATAAATAGAGACCTCTATCAACAGAGGTCCGAGGTCGAAAAAGTGGAGATTAAGTGTGGCAGATTTGAGGTCGGAGAAAGGTCAGAAATTGGTCAAGAAATCCAGTATCAGATCCAAGGTCGAGATTTGGTCGCAGATTTTAAGAGAGAAGAATCCAGAGCTCAGGCGAAGAGTAGTGATCGACGACTTTGGCATCGAGCATCCACTCTCTTCAGCAACCTTCGAAGCTGCTTTCTGTCTTCTACGGCACTTCTTCATCATCGTGTGGTCCAAGGGCCAAAGTAATCGACTGCAGATCAGACTCCTATAGCAATATTTACCCAGATTAAAAAATTGTACTCGACATCCTCGTATAGGATTAATTGTACTGCTTGTTTGTAAACATAAAGAGCTAGTTTTCGTATAAAGTCTCGTTTCCATATCTTTCATTTATTTTATCAGACAACAAGATGGCGACTCTGCTGGGGAAATCTTTCTCTTCTGATGAGGAAGCAATTGCTCAACACGATACGGTATCCGTGGGATCCATGAAGAAGACACTGGTCGTACAATTCGACCAGTCTGCCTACGAAGACATGCTTCGAACAGGGGATAGCTCTCACTCTCTCTCTGTCTAAGACAACAGGAAGCTGCGTAAGGTCTGGATGCCCAAGATATCCTCTACCATTCCTGTCGACTCTCCGATCTCTTCGATCTCTCCGACCAACGAGGTTTTAGCATTTCTCCCTCCGCGCCTTGTGCGTAAAATTCAGTCGTCTGTCTCTGACAGGGCAAACAAAACTTCTGGCAATGCCTCAGCGCCAATCCAGAAGTATACTCTGCGCCTTGTGCGTAAAATTCAGTCTTCCGTCACTGACGGAATAGACAAAACTTTGGACAATGCCTCAATGCTAATCCAGAAGTATACTACACGCTCTGCGCATAAAATTCAGTCTCCCGTCCCTGGCGAAACAGACGAAACTTCGGACAATGCCTCAGCATTAGTCCAGAAGCCTACACCGCGCTCTGCGCGTAGAAACCAGTCTTCCGTCCCTGGCGGAACAGACAAAATTTCTGACAATGCCTTAGCGCCAAATCAGAAGTTCCAAACGAGCTCCGCGTGTAAAGATACATCTGCCCTCCGCAGAAAAGCAGATGATCCCTGCAATCTACGCAAGAGAAAGCAAGCGGCGGACTACTCAACTTCTCGGCCTTTACGCCAGCAAGGAAACAATCTGCCCGCCCTCCGAATTACGCGAGAGGCTGACGACCGACCGAGGACATCCTCAGCTTTACACCAACCAGAGCAGAGCTCCAAATTATGCCAGGAGAAGCCCCTCAGCGTAAAGAAGGCTCAATTTGCGGAAAGACACCCTCCTCGGGGATTATCCGCTACCCAGATAGCCAACCTGTTGTATATAGGTGGCACAGGGAAAACTATGGTTCCCAACATCCGCATGCCCATTGATGTGAACAGAAGGAACAACCATCATCTTCTTCTTCTGTGACTCCTCCTGACCTGCGTAAGTATCTGATCCAGAAACGCAAGGAGAGGGATCTTCCAGCATATCTATTACGCCTCCTAGCAAGCACTGTTGTAATAGTCATAGGATTGTAATTAACTGTTGCTGTTCAGAAGCAAAACGGTCAATTTTCGACCGGTTGAGCTACTTCTCCGTCTTTCCAGGAAGAAGAGCACACGCATGCATCTGTGAATATGGCTTCACACATACCTAGAGGAAGGTCAGGCTCAAGACGTCATCCCTCTAGAACTCTGAGCCGAAGGAGATTCAACATGCTCCTTAGGAACACCGAAGCTGGGGTATTCCAAAATACTCGTTCGAGGTCACGACAACCGGCTTCGTACTCATCTGATTCCGATGCTGGGGTCGCCAGTCTCCCGAATCAGATACCGAAAGTATAGAGTCAACTTCTACAGAGACCTATACTGATCTTTCAATGACACACAGGGAGATAGGAGTTTATGCCATTAGAGATGAACGCGAGGAAGCTTTCCCGTCCGGGAGCACTGAGCAACGCATCACTATACTGGAGACGTCGCTGAAAGAGATGCGATCCATGATGGAGAACATGCACCAGATGATGCTAACTCAACACACAGCTGCCATGGCTCAAGCATCGGTCCCTCCAACTCAGATACGTGTGAGGGTGGACTTACCACCATCCAACACAATCCAAGAGCCTGCTCTAGATCAAGAGTCAGCAGTTTCTCCGCTCCCTCACTCGGAGAATGTATTACCTCCCGTTGGAGTCACAATATAACCGATTCCTCACCACTCCGTGGTCCCGCTACCGGCTGAAAATCCGATGCAGGCAGTACGGAAGCTGAAAGCCCAATTTGATGCCTTGAAGCACAAAGATCAGCTCAAGAAATTGGGAATCAACCAGCCTTACCCAGCTATCTGGGAAGAGGCCCCTTTCCCTCCTAAATACAAACCACAGACCATGGCTCTGTTCGAGGGAAAAACATCACCGAGTCAGTACATGAACTACTTCAGTATGATGACGGTGTTACTACAGGGGAATGATGCCCTCCTCACTCGGGTGTTCAAGGGCTGTCTCTCGGGAGTGGCTTACCAGTGGTACCGCAGCCTGGCGGACAACTGCATTACTTCTTTCGACGACTTCAAAGCCTTATTCTTCGCAAGATTCTACGAAGGAGGGATGGACATGTCGATGTCCTCTCTCATCGAAGTAAAGCAGAGGGAAAAAGAGGACGTTCGCACCTTCATCGAATATTTTCGTCAAGCCACTTTGCAAATGCCTCCCGGAGTTCCAGACTCGGCATTGGTGGACATTTGCAGGAAGAACCTTCTTCCCGTCATCTCGGTGTTCATAGGACCGTATCAGTTCCATAATTGGCCCTCATTCATCATCTCAGCGGTAGCCGCCGAGGACAACAGTCGCAAGGCGCGTGATAATGGCATCATGATCTCTACCTCCGACAGAGGCAAGAGGTCATCCTCCAACAGTGACCATCCTCGCAGTTCCAAAGAAAAAGAAGCTCTGGCGATCAATACGTCCAGACAAAAGACTGCGGCAACCACGTAAACGAAACTTGGGACTTCCAGGCCCATTGAAGTATACTCTTTAGACGACGACGATATCCCAAGCATATTCGAGTGTCTCGTCAAAAGTGGCAAGATTACCCTTCCGGAGGAGAAGCGGCCCAATGAAGCCGGCAGTACTAATAACCCCAAGTACTGCATCTTCCACAGATACGTACACCACCATACAAAGATGTGTTATGTACTGAAAAGGAAGATCCAGGAGCTGATCGATACTAAGGCCATTACTCTGTACAACAGCGAGAAGATAGTCACAGCCAACATGATCTCTCTGCAATTCGGCAATCTGCCTCCCCAAGAAGTCCCGGACGGTATTATACCTATTTCTCGGACAACGATGAACATCGTTAATCTCCCTCCGGCTAGGGGTCAAAATCATGACCTGCTACCCCTAACTACCCAGCGAGGCGAGATCATATGGGTCCATCCAGATCTGGTGCGAGAGATCGAGAAAGAGACTCAAGCTGCTAAGGCTAAGTCCAAAAAGAACTCAAAGCACAAACCGTGTCACATGATTATGGTACACTCGGCATCAGAAGACGAGGTCTTGGCTACTGGAACCCGCTCAGGGAAAGCCTGCCTCCAGGACTATGGAGCCAGCCAGGAAGATGCAATGGCAGACGCTTCAGCTGCCAAGCCTTCAGAACCGAAATCCACCGTACCAGAGGCCGGTCCTTCGAGACCAACTTCGGCGGACAGAGGGAAGCAAAAAGAAGTGCGTTTCGATAAACCTGTGAAAAATATCCGAAACAAAGGTTTAGAGAAGCCGTACAACTTCGACATCCTGGCCCAACTGGCTAATACACCAGCCAGGTTGTCCATCTTCGAACTACTCAGGGTCTCCCAAGACACTCGTCAAGCCCTGAGTGAAGCATTGATGCAGGCAGATGCATACTTGATCCAGCTCAAGTCCCCTGACGAAGAACCCGTGGCATGTCCTTAATGCCACAGTGTGATGGAGGTGGTCCCGAATATCACTTTCACTCAAGATGACATATTGTTAAGTCGGTTCCATAGAGGTCGACCGGATTTACATAGATCCGGGATCATCAATCAGCATCATTCCTCATAGTCTGCTTAGACCGCTGAGGATTCCTACCAGCGAATTGGCTTACACCACCACTACAATCGTAGGTTTCAACGCAAGGAAAAGTAAGCCGTTGGAGAAAATTTGCCTGAGGATCTAGATTGGCAACCTCAAATCGGTGGCTACATGTTACGTCATTGATTCAGAGGTGTCCTACAACATTCTGCTGGGCAGACCTTGGATCCACGACCACAACATCGTTCCTTCGACTCTACATCAATGCTTTAAATATGTAGACGCCCAAGGAACAGTACAAACAGAGTTTGCTGACCTGAACCCATTCAAAGGAGTAGAATCCTACTACTCTGATGCCGTATTGTACTCTCAAGACTACACGAAAGAGGTATCAGCCGAAGCAGAGAAGGAATCCCACCGATAGCCAGAAGAGCCCTCTGCCAAGCAACCTCTGTCAATCAAGGTGAAAGGACGGACTACTCGTCCAAAAGCCATAGAGCCTATGGCTATCCACCTGAACAAAATCAGGTCAGGAAAAGGGGGTGATCCTCTAGTGATCACTTTGAACCAGAAGCCTCCACCCTTGGTCATCAACCTTCGGCGCAACAGGCAGCCGATTGATATAAATGCAACTGGGAACGAAGTTTCAGATGATAATAAATATCCTCTTTTCTAGTATATTGACGCTCAAATTCCGAACCAGGAATCCTCTCCCCATGACGATATAGAACCTATAGCGCAAAAATTCTTGGAAGCTATAGATTCCTATCATCCGTATATGTGGGAAGGGGCGTCATCATCCAATGTCACCACGACATATGGACTGCATGAGGATTCTATCTTCATTGTCCCGCCTACTTGCAGCAGTCAGCATTCAATAGTCTTCGGCCGCATGCGCAATGAACCGACTGTGCAAGAAGATTCTTCCGATGACGATGCCGATAAAATGTAGGTTCACAGATACAGCCCGCAAGCTTTGAAGATCATGCAAAGTATGGGTTATAACTTGAAGCTGAAACCGGGTCTCAACTACGGGAAAGGCAGACGAATGCCGCTGCACGGCGATCCCAACTATCAACGAACTCGTTTCGGGTTAGGGTATACCACCTCCCTTGCAACTCCTGAGTCAAACGAGGATATCTTTTTCTCTTCTCAAAATGGCTCAGCGCCCTCCGACTCATCTCATGCTCTCGAACGAACATTATCAGTAAATATGGTAGTGACAGATTCCTTCGAAGCAGACGAACAAGAATCTGAACTGTTTGAGAATGACGCTTGGGCTCAGCAAATGGATACACAATGGGAGTTCCGCTTCGAGCAGAGAGAACCTCCCACTGAAGATAAAGTTATCCAGATTGACGTTGGGGATTAACTTTCGTCAAAGTCGATATTTATCAGTAATAATCTTTCCGAAGTAGAAAGGGAAGAAGTTATCCAGCTGATAAAAGAATATATCGACATCTTTGCGTGGAATTATGAGGACATATCAGGCCTTGATCCAAAGGTGGCTACTCATAAGCTCAATATATTGCCCGATTCAAAGCCTGTAAAGCAGCACCAACGCCGGTTCCGCCCGGATATGATGGACGCCATTGAAGCTGAAATTAAGAAGTTGATAGCCTGCAGTTTCATCCGGAAAGAACAACATCCCGATTGGGTCGCCAATGTTGTTCCGATCATGAAGAAAAATGGGAAAGTACGTGTCTGCATCGATTACCAAGATCTGAATGCAGCCTGCCCCAAGGATGAGTTTTCTCTTCCCATCACAAACGTCATGATTGACAATACATGTGGTTTTGAACGTATGTCTTTCATGGACGGATTTTCAGGATACAATCAAATCAAGATGCATCCTGAGGACGAGAAACATACTGCCTTCCGGACACCATTGGGGGTATATTGCTATACGGTCATGCCCTTCGGATTGAAGAATGCCAAGGCTACGTACCAACGGACTATGAGTAACATATTCTATGAGCATTTATGCAAGACAGTGGAGTGTTACATGGACGATGTAGCTGTCAAAAGCTGCCTCAAGGATAATCATATCCAAGACTTGAAGACAGTATTTGAATTGATGCGCCAACATCAACTCAAAATGAATCCTACAAAGTCCTTTCTGGGGGTATCTAGTGGCAAATTTTTGGGATTTATCATTACCGCCAAAGGTATTCAAGTGGACCCTGATAAAGTCAAGGCCATCTTAGAAATGCGACCGCCCCATAATTTGAGAGAACTCAGGGGATTTCTAGGTCGTCTGGCTTATATCCGGAGATTCATATCCAACCTCTCTGAGAGATTTCAGCCCTTTTCTTGTCTCATGAAGAAAGGTGTATCCTTCGTATGGGACGAAGCCTGTCAGCAAGCGTTCGATGATATCAAACGCTACCTCACTAGTCCGCCAGTTCTGGTGCCTCCCGTCATAGGAAGACCATTCGTGCTGTATGTTCGAGCGATAGATCATTCTCTGGGAGCTCTTCTCGTACAGAAGAACGATATGGGTCATGAACAGGCTATCTACTACCTCAGCAGAATGATGGTCGGAGCCGAACACCGGTACAACCAAGTGGAGAAAGAATGCTTGGCTCTGATTTTCGCTATCCAGAAAACGCGATACTATATCACAGGCCAAACCATTCACATCATCTCCAGGATCAATCCTCTTCGGGTATTGATGAACAAGCCAAGTGTTCTTAATTCCTGACTCGCGACATAGGCGATGTTGTTAACACCGTATGACATGGTGTACGTCCCTCAGAAGTCCGTCAAAGGCCAAGCATTGGCTGACTTCCTAGCTACTCATCCGATCCCGGAGGCCTCCAAACTGTACGAGGACATTCCCGACGAAGTTGCAGAATGTAATTCTGCAATGAAAAGTGATGCATGGCAACTGTTCTTCGATGGTGCCTCCAGGACTGGTCCCAGGGGAAACGTGGTTTCAGGAATAGGAATTGTCCTGGTTACTCCTGATAAGCTCATCATCTACTGAGCATATTCTCTTAGCGAGCCCTGTTCTAACAATGTGGCAGAGTATAACTCTCTACTAATCGGGCTCCAAGTCGCTAAAGAATTGGGCGTCGAATCTCTGGAAGCTTTCGGTGATTCTCTGCTGATCGTCAATCAAGTCAGAGGAATATATGAAGTCCGAAATCCAGACCTCATCCTCTATCACTGAGCAACGGTCGAGATAGCCATGACATTCAAAGGATTCTTCCTGGAACATGTGCCTCAATCTCAGAATCTGGAAGCTGATGCCCTAGCCAGTCTAGCTGCAGATTTAGCTACCCCTATAAGAAGGCAGAATTCGGTGATCCTTCTTAGCAGAGATTTATTCTGGGTGAAAAACAACTTTCACATAGAACACAGCTACGCGGTGAACACAGATCTTCCAAGGAGAGACTGGAGAAGTCCCTTTATAGATTTTGTAGCATACGGAATCTTGCCGGAGACCCTAAAGAAGCAGTATCCATCAAAAGACGATCATTGTGCTTCTATTTTGATACATCTTCACAATGTCTATATCGCCGGTCTTATGACAGACTATTATTACGATGTCTCTCGGGTGATGAAGCACATCGGATTATCCGTGAAGCTCACGACGGCGTATGCGGAGCGCATCAACCCAGTCCTAAGCTACAGGATCGCATCAGGAGAATGGGCTATTACTGGCCTACTATGATCACAGATGTAATAAAGTACGCAAGACAGTGCAGAGCCTGTCATGTCCATGCAGACTTTATCCATCAACCTCCTGAATATCTACATCCTACGGTTGCATCCTGGCCTTTCGAAGCATGGGGTATGGATATCATTGGTCCTATTCACCCGTCTTCTTCCAGAGGCCACCGGTTCATACTGGCCATCACAGATTATTTCTCTAAATGGGCAGAGGAGATCCCTCTTGCTGAGGTGAAGACATCCAACGTGATCAGCTTCATCAAGCATCATGTCATTTATCGCTTCGGGATACCCCGAAGGATAATTCATGACAATGGACCTCAGTTCATCAGCCAAGCGTTTCATCGATTTTGCGATAAAAATCGAATACAAAATGTGGCCTCTACGGCATATAATCCAGCTGCTAATGGTTTGACGGAAGCTTTCAACAAAACCATTATCAAGCTCTTGAAAAAGTTCGTCACTTCGAATAAGAGGGATTGGAATGAGAAGCTGGGAGAATGTCTCTGGGCATACCGCACAACGGTACGAGCACCGATAGGTTGCACCCCATTCTTATTAGTTTACGGAAGCGAAGCAGTTCTCCCCATCGAGATCCAAATTTTGTCACTCAGGATAACCGTGGCTAATGAGTTGACTCAAGAAAAGAATGACCTGTTAAGGCTTCAAGAGCTAGAAGGATTAGACGAGAAACGCCTCCAAGCTCAACAGCGCATCGCGTTCTACCAAGCACGCATTTCCAGAGCTTTTAATCAAAAAGTAAAGGAAAGAGTGTTCAAATTCGGCAAGCTAGTTTTAGCCGTAAGAAGGCCGATGATTCTTACTCACAGGAGTAAGGGCAAATTCCAGCCCAAATGGGAAGGCCCTTATGTGATCGAGACGACGTTCTCAAACGGCGCTTACAGGTTAGCCAAGCCTAATGGAGACCTGTTAATGGCTCCTATCAATGGCAAATTCCTGAAAAGGTACTATGCTTAAACCTCCTTTGCTCAAGTGGAATAAGGCAAAAATCTTATTCTGACAAAACTACTTCCAAAACGAAACTAGTTGGATCGTATTCTATCATGTTCATATTACCTCTGAATAGATATGTTTAACTAATTTGGAACTTCAAGACCTATCACGTCCATACTACCTCTGATAGTGTTTTGTGTACAAATTTTAGCTAAAAGGCATATTCTATCATGTCCATATAACCTCTGAATAGATATATCCTGCTAAAACTTACCGAGAGTATATCACGTCCATATTACCTCTGATATCACTTTCACCCAAACCTGTCATTTATATTCCAAAATGATGGGTCCACAAAGTCAGATGAAAGCCTCTTTATTATTCCCAAAAAAGAGCAAAAGTACATTGAAAAGCAAAAAGCAAAAAGGTACATCATTTGGGGGCAGCGGTTAGGTCGCGAATCTGCTGCGCCAGAGCAACCATTCTCTCATCCCGGGAGTTCAGGACGTCGGCGCGAGCCCTCTCCAACCTTGCTGCATCATTGTTCAAAGCAACTAGCTCAGACCGAGCCTGCACAAAATCAGCATGGATAACACCCACATGTGTCAGGTTCTACTGAACAATCGCTCATCGCTCCTTCAGCACATCTCGGGCTACCGACAAAGAGAGAGCCTTCGCCTCTACTCGAACGAGCTCATCCTTTAATATGCGAGCCTTCGCTGCCACTTCCTCATATTTGGCTTCACACCAGGTCAACTCGAGAATGACATACTCCAATTGGACGCGCTCATCATCCATCTCCTGCTACTGAGTCGCGATGGACTTATTCAGAGACTCCATCTGTTGAGCAAACTGCGCAGTCAGGGAGTCGCACCTAGCTTGAACGAGACCGTCAATGTTGCCTCGAGCTAGCTGCAAGTATTCGTTAATAGGTTGCTCCAAACCATTAACTATCTCCTCTAGCGTGTCAGCTACCCCAGTATCGTTGAATTCTCGGATCGGCACTATCGCGGACCGGGAGGACCTCCTCAGCGACGCAAAGCTCAAATTCTTCTCCAATTCCATTGATATTAACATTTTTAAGGTGGTGTAGAAGATACTAGTGTACTGCTCGGTCAGCGCAGCTAGATCCGAATGGACGCTTGGAGTAGCCGCGATATTGGCGAATCCCCCTCCAGGAACAACCGCAGACGATATTGCCACGGCCGTCGCCTCAACAGGTGGTGCGACAAAAGAAGAAGCGCCAACACCAGACGAAGTGACCGGCATGCTCAAAGGAGGCATTGTCGCAGTGACAGGCTCGTCCTCCTCTTGAGATATCGGAATCTCTTCAATAGGCGAGCCGGCACCCAAAAGTGTCTCCTTTTCAAAGTCAGGCACCTCCGTGTCGTCGCCAGGACCTGACACAGAGCCAAAGGGCGCAGCTATACTGCCATCCCCGAAGATGTCTTCCCCTGAAAAGAAGACAAAAGGAAGTTAATATCAACATAATATTAATTTTCCTAAATAAGAGGCATAAAAGACGACATTTACCCATGGCCAATGGTGTATATGTCGCGTCTGCGGCCAGTACAGCTAAATCATTTCTTAGTGATGCTAGGCAAGCTGTCATACCTGGAGAAGGGGGTGTGCTAACAGACATCGATAGGTACTCATTCGAATCTTTGCCGAGATCCACTCGAGGTTCACCAGGTGGAATCTCGTCGGGTGCACCTACAGACACGGCAGGGGTCTCTTCCGATGTTGATCCGGATAAAGATATCCTCATTCGGCTCGGCTCCGAAGATAATCTCGTTCCACTACCTGAAGCGGTAGCAACGACAGCAGCCTCCAACAGGAATTCTCTGGCACCACCAGCCGGAACAATAGAGGGTCCCTCTCTAAAAGGCGAGGAACCTCCAATCAAAGAATCATCCCCAACATGGGGAGATGCAGGCTCAATTCTAGGAGCCTCAATACCAGGAATCCGGAGAGAACGAGTAACCGTCTTCTTTTTCCTCTTGCGAGGGGAAGTCTCATTCGGGGCAGGATCCCTTCGCTTCCTAGAGATCACTAGAGGCCCTGCGGGCGAAGGTACTTCACCCCTCGGTACCGCCAACAGAGGCTCATCTGGATTGACGGACTCCTCACCCTCGTCAGAAGAAACCGAGGGAACTTCGACTCTTTCCCCAGGCTTGGAAGAGGGCATCCTAAAACTTCCATGTATATCAAAATTGCGATGGAAGGTGTTGGTTGCCACGTAGAACTGGGCATACGAATGAAGAATGCGCAGCTCCGTGGAGAGTGAAATGACAGGCACGATAAAAGTTGCCTCAGTGTAACCCATGATGAAATATTGCCATCCTCTGGCTCCATCAATGAGTCCACCCCTGAACCTGAAGCTGGTGACGACATTGCCCACGTGCAACTGGTCGTAACCGAATTGCCTAGCGAACCGACTAGGCAGGTAGGGCTCGAAGAAGCAATGGTCTTCACTTCTGTACAGTAGATGGGAAGGTTTAATGCAGACCAACCAGTTAAAAGACTCAGGAGAAAGAATGGTCTTCCCGTCGCCTACGTCCTGAAGTCTGATCCCCTGTTGATTGAGATGTACAGGGGGGACAGTGCAGAAGAGCTTCCAGCTGTGACTGAAGTTTAGCACCCGCCGACAGTCTAAAACTGTGATCACGTTCCAGGAGGAATTCTTGTAGTTCAACAAGAAACTACCCCCCGAACTACTGCCAGAGCCGGGAGACATAACCCTGGGGTTGTGGAGAATTAACCATCCCATCAAATACAGGTATGGTAATTCTACCCTGGGAAAGCTATCACGCCGAGTTTCATCAGCGAACAGCCCGTCAGTCATGGCCCTCAGGCCGGCTTATATGTAGCACACCATGGCAGGGAGTAAGCCCAGTCTTGCCTCGAACACCAGACGTACTGTAGGCCATAGTGTGTTGTGGTGAATGTGGTCCGCAGATGCGATGCCGGGTACCACCAGTCGGCGCAGCCATATGGAGAGGAAGCCAGCCAGTTGAGCTTCCGTGGACAGAGGCCTGCGATAATGCCTCAAATAACTATAGGCCTTAGTGCCTGCAGGATACTTCCCTATCCCTTCGTCGAAGATCCAGTCCGGAGCCCCAGCGTCTTCCATGAGATCGTCGACTACCTGAGCATTAAGCACGCTCAGAGGATTCAAAGGCTGATCTTTGCCTTCCAGGACCTTCTCTGGCTTAGCAGTCCTGGACCGGTGAAAGAAGAGGTAGGACGTCCATTTATTGACATGAGCCAAATCTAAGGGCTCACTATAAAAAGTGGTGCAAGCGAGGTTGTGGCACATCAGCTCCTGGTACACTTCCACTAACCGAGGGTCTGAATCCCCCAGCTCCCGGTTTGTGGGAACATACTCTTTATATGGAGTATCCCCCATCAACAGTCTCGAGATCTCTGCCATCTCGTGGAGGGCCAATCCCAACTCCCCCAGTGGAGTGGCGAAAGTCCCGGTGAGCGAGATATATCGCTCCATCAGTGCCAGAAACAGGTTGGGGTTGAGAGGTAACCCAACACTGGTGGCACTCACAGCTGCATACAGACCAATGCCCTCCAGCCCGGTCTGAAAATGCTTCAGGGCCCATTCAGCTAAGCGAGCCCATCGAAGGTTTGTAGGGGTGATCCACCCACTTGTCCGAGGATTCACCTTAGGGTATACTCCCCCGTGCCCCATAAAATCATTATAGAAAGTCAATAATTGGACCGGCTGGATCACTAAACTTTCTTCACTCAGGACACTGCCCGGGTACAGTCCCATGAACGTCGTCACAGAGCCGGAAGGGCGGCTGACAAACTACCCCTGGTCAGCTCCTTTCAGATGAAATATCTTCCCTGGCCTGCCGTGAAGATCGGGAGTCAGCGTCCACGACATCCACCTGGGATGTGTAGCATGGAAGAATGCCGAGATGGGATAGTCTCTCGGCATCTTGGGCAGATACAAAACCAAGCTCCCGACAGAAAAAAATCCAGAGTTCTTTCTTGGGCTTCGTTTGGACTGCTTGTCAATCATGTCCCCGAAGAGGAAAGCCAGCTTTATGTATTGGTCCCCGTCTATGTACGTCAGGGGCTCTCCATTAATCATGTTCAGCAGCGTTCGCTCGCCCTGAGCCGATATCAAAATTTCCCTTCCTTCAGGATACTGGGGCCCGGAGATAGGAAATGTCACGTGCGACAGATCCTCCAGATAGTTGGAGTACAGCATCCCGGCGGCAGAACCTATCACATCGGCTAGCGGAGACGCATGCAAGTTAACTGCAAGAGTGCAAGAAAAATACATCAGTTCCTATAACTAGATATTACAGATCTTGCAGCATATGCCAAAAATTAACAGTCTGTGCTTTATGCCAAGACTGCAAAAACTTGAGCTTTTACGCTGGGATCCCATTCCGAGACATAAAATTCAAGACTGGCAGTATACGCAAAGTTTTCGACAGTCTGTGTTTTACGCCAGACTGCCAAAATTTGAGTTATTACGCCGGAATTTCCATCCCTGCGTAACACTCAAATTATATAGTATACGCCAACTTTCGACAGTCAAAGCTTTTATGCCAGACTGCGAAAATATGGAGTTTTTGCGCTGACACATTAGAAATATGGGCGTAAAAGATGAAACATCTCTGTGCATCATCTTCCTCGAAGAGGCTATCAGCACAGAAGACGACCTAGCGCGTTCACGTACAACGTGTGCGAAGGATTTTTCAGTCGTTCTTTTTCGTCCCAAAAGCTCTACCTTTAAGGCCGGGTGTACTGCTCGTCGGCGGGACACTTCGCTCAGAATGAAGCTCGCCTTACCCGACCGAAGACGCTCTCGCTTGAGCAGAAGAGCGAGAAGAAGAATCAACCTTCTTTCCCTTAGAGGAGGAGAGTTGTTTCAAGGCCATTACTGGAAACTTTGAAGACTCGGAGAAGAAACGAAGAAGAAGAACTCGAACAGTTGAAGGCTTTCTTTCGCAGAAGACGGATGTTTGTGGTATTAAACGAAAGAGATGAAAGTGTATTTCAATGACGGGGTTTGTGCGAAACCCGCGCCCTTTGGTTTACAAACAAACTTGTACAATTTGATCCTATGCGAGGATGTGGGAGTACAATTATTTAATCTGGGTAAAAATTGCTATAGGTGTCTGATCTGCGGTCGATCACTTTAGCCCTTGGACTACACGATGTTGAAGAAGTGCCGTGGAAGACAGGATGCAGCTTCGGAGGTTGCAAAGAAGGGTGGATGCACGATGCTGAAGGTCGTCGCTCCCTATTCCTTGCCTGAGCTCTGTATTCTTCTCTCTCTCTCTCTATCTCTCCCTCTTGATCTCTCCGGTTCGATGACCTTGTTCGATTCTTCTTTCAAAGTTTCGACCTTTGATCTGATGTTGGTATTCTTGACCAAATTTTTTGACCTTGTTCCCCATTGACAGGGGCCTCTATTTATAGAGTCTTTGGTGACAGCGACCATTCCGTTGGTGTAGCAACCGAGGAGTGGAAAGTACAGTACCCTTTTACACAACGGTTAAAGTAACCAATGCCTACGTATAGATGATCTTTTGACTGAGCGGGTGACGTGGGTCCAACTAAGGGGACACAACACGTACGGTTGCTACTAAGATCATGGCGTAAAAGCCACGTGGGTAGGTATCCATTGTGTAGAAGAGGTTGACGTAGAAACCAAATGTCTGTCACCATGGCATAGAAGCCAAGTAGGCATAAAAGTCGAACAGGCATAGAAGCCGAGCAGGCATAGAAGCCGAGTAGGCGTGGAAGCCGAGTAGTCGTAGAGACTGAGTAGGCGTGGAAGCCGAGTAGGCGTGGAAGCCGAGTAGTCGTAGAGACTGAGTAGGCGTGGAAGCCGAGTAGGCGTGGAAGCCGAGTAGTCGTAGAGACTGAGTAGGCGTCGAAGCCGAGTGAGCACAGGCCCTGAATAGGCGTAGAAGCTGCTGCATATCGTGCCAGAATGGGCGTAGAAGCCGCTTGAGCACAGATCCTGAATGGGCGTAGAAGCCGCTGCGTACCGTGCCAGGGTGTTGATGTGGACGTCTTTAGCCGGAATTACGGCTTTTGGAGATATAATCAAATCTTTGACAGAGATTTGCCATCATCCTGTGCATTAAATGCGGAGACGTGCCTTGAGGAAAAACTATCACCTCTCTGTGCGTTTTGACGGAGGGACGTGCCTCGAGCCCTGTACGAAGCACAGCTTTTGACGTGGCAGGCGGTTTATCTTCCGCGGAGCGTAAAACAGCCCATGTTTGCTTGTGTAAAACAAGGCAGCGTGTTCCCTTTGTACGCGAAGGAGCGGTTTACGCCGGGGGATTTTAGTAAGCGCCGGTTTGGAGATATTTTAACCAAATCCTCTGCATTAAATGTCGAGATCTGCCATCATTACTGTGGGGCGTGTCTCGAGTGGTCTGCGATCGTTTCCAGCCGTCGTCTGGGTAGCCGTGCTGCACTTTCTGTCAGGAGTCAGAGGTCAGTTTTTACTGTGCGACTAGACAGTTTCTTTTTCGGGAAGACGAAGCGTTCCTCGTACGCTTTAATGCTGCTTTGAGAGCGGCTGGGTTTTACGCCGGATGGCTCTGAAGGCTTCTGTTTACGCTGCTCTGTATTAAGACGCTGCGTAGATCTTCCAAGCGTATTTTTCATGCTTCTACAAGACCCCCTTCAAAGTTTTTAAATTCCTCGGAATTTGAAACGCTTTGAATGAAGCATGAATGGCCCCTCGTAACTCGAAACGTTTCTGAATGGAGCGTTGAAACGGTCGATGCTGACTTTATGGCGGATTTATTGGGGACCGCTATGATCTCTTTTGCCTATAAAAGGCTGGGGGGGTGAACCTGTTTTTACCATATACCCATTGTCATGCAGAGATGATCGTCGGAGTTCGTCGGGTCGATCTGAGAAAGAAGGAGATCATGTTCTTCCAGCATGTAGGGAGCCGTAAAAGACGGCATCTTCGAGCAAGTGTCCACTGCAACGATGGATCATGGAAGGACATCTTAGCCTCCCTTGCTCGGGATAATCAGCAACTTTGTATGGCGTTGCCCCAGGAGAGAGGAAGGGTCGTATTTGACTACACTGCTTGCAAGCAGTGCCTTCTCTCGATGCCTCTAGTGACGAGAGGCGGACAGACCGGCTAGCATGGCGGAGCATGGGATCTGCAAAATCTATACAGGCCCAGTTCTGTATCCGCCCGCCGTTGATCATTGCCATGTCAGTCGGTTTGCGGCAACCGACTGTCTGCTGATGAAGAATTGAGGCCCAGTGAGAGTCTGCCAGAACAGATTATGGGCGATCTTCAGACGATGAGGGGGGATCTCCTTTATAGGCGGAGTTTCCCTCAGATGTAATCATGAAAAATAGAGAAAAACCCTTGTAGATCGGATTTCCCTCATATGTAATCATGATTTTAATCTTTAATAAAATCGTCTTCTCCTCCATATGATCGTCTTGCCATACGTTGCTTGTGAAGTCTGAATATGTGCAGCTTCAACACGTCTGAATCTTTACCCCGACTCTGATAGAAAGAGTATTAGGCCCCTGTCCTTCACGCATAGCGAATAGTCCATAGAACGTTGCTGAGCATTTTTGAACATTTAGAACTGTCCTGTTGCTAGGACTGAGGGACGGCGTAGGATTTCTGAACTGTTGCCTCTCTGATAAGCGGGATTTCGTCTTCGTTCAGAATTCGTCTTCAAGAATGATCTCTCGAAACTCCCTTGGAACAGGGTCGAGGTTTTTGGCTGTCAAACTGAGTTGCCACTTTGATAGACGAGATATTCAGACTAGAATCTGGATGAACCTCCAGTTTTCTGGACCCAAGAGGAGTAATTTCTTAATGTTTGAACTCTGTATACCTCGGGTACTTGGGATGCTTTGGGTCAAGAACGAGTATCTTCTGTGTGAACTCTTTGCAATTGACCGCTTTGGGACTGTTTGGATATGCAGAAAGTCGTGGAGCGGGAAATCATGTCTGTAGCCTCTTGAGCGTAAAACACCATCGAGCGTGGAATCGTAGACTTGTGGTTCCTGAGCGTGAAGTCGTAGGTTTGTTGCCTCTCGAGCATAGAATGCTACCGAGCACAAAGGCATCCGGGCAAGAAAAAACCATAGACTTGTAGCTGTCGGACGTAAAGCCGTTAGATTCGTAGCTGTCGAGCGTAAAAATGCTCCTTTAGCGTAGGACTGTAGATCTGTAGCCTGTGAGCGTAGAACACTATCGAGCGTGAAATCGTAGACCTGTGGTTCCTGAGCGTGAAGTCGTAGGTTTGTTGCCTCTCGAGCATAGAATGCTACCGAGCACAAAGGCATCCGGGCAAGAAAAAACCATAGACTTGTAGCTGTCGGACGTAAAGTCGTTAGATTCGTAGCTGTCGAGTGTAGAGAGCTCCTTTAGCGTAGAACTGTTGATTTGTTACTCCTGAAAAGAAAATTTCTTCGAGCGTGAGGTTTGCGGATCTGTTGCTGCTGAGCGTAAACTGAGCGCCACCGAGCGTGAGATCATCGATTTGGTATCTGTTGAGCGTAAAGTCGTGGATTTGTGGCCTCTCGAGCATAAAAGCTACCGAGCACAAAGGCATCCGAGCGTAAAACCGTAGACTTGTAGCTGTCGAGCGTAAAACTGTAGATCCGTTGCTGTCGAGCGTAGAAAAGCCCCTTTAGCGTAGAACCCGCTGAACCGTCTTGTACGAAAAACCTTTCGAATTCGCTGACTGTCCGTCTTTCGAGGGTAGTGGGCTGACGTAGCATCCAATCATAACCAACTATTAATTGCGAGATTTGGTTAGAGTCTCGAGGGGTTCGTCCGAGGATTCGAGGAGTCGACCCGGACTGTATATATATACCAAGCTTTTGAGAGAAAAACTTTTTATCTGCCTTCTGCGAAAGAGAGCTTTCGACTGTTTTGAGTTTTTCTTCGCTCCTTCTCCGAGCACTTCGAGTCTTCAGAAATGGCATCGAAACAAACCCCCTCCGCTAAGGGAAAGAGCATAGGTTCTTCTTCTCATTCTTCTGTCCCGGCGAGGGAATCTCCGATCAGGCGAGGTGAACTTCCCTCTGAGGGGAGCATCCCGCCGACGACTAGCGCACCCGGCTTTAGAGGTAGAACTTTTTGGGATGACACAAACGACGAAAAATCCTTCGCACACGTTGAACGTGACTGCGCTAGGTCGTCTTCTGTGCTGATAGCCTCTTTTGAGGAAGATGACGCACGGAGGCGTTTTCATCTTTTACGCCCACATTTCTAATGTGTCAGCGTAAAGACTCCATATTTTCGTAGCTCTGAGCGTAAATAGCTCGGGCTGCCGAAAATTGACGTATTTCGTAAAATTTGAATTTTACGTTCTGTGGAGGAGACTTCCGGCGTAAGGTGACCAAATTTGTACAATCTTGGCGTAGAGCACAGACTGTCATTTCCTTGGTTCGTGCGTTTATGCTAGACTTGTAATGACATATCTTCTTTGTATTATCTTGCAGTTGATCTGGGTGAGTCCCCATTGGCTGAGGTGATGGGCTCCGCTGCCGGGATGCTGCACTCGAACTATCTGGAGGATCTGTCCCATGTGGCATTTCCCATCTCTGGACCCCAGTATCCTGAGGGAAGGGAGCTCCTGATATCGGCCCAGGGTGAGCGAATGCTATTGAGTATGATCAATGGCGAACCCTTGGTACGTGTAGATAGGGAGCAGTACATAAAGCCGGCTTTCCTTTTTGGGGACATGATCGATAAACAGTCCCAGACGAAGCCCAAAAGGGAGCCTTGGGTTTTCCCTGTCGGGGATTTGGTCTTGTACCTGCCGACGATGCTGAGGGATTATCCCATCTCGGCCTTCTCCCATACGACGCATCCCAGGAAGATGTCATGGAAGCTGACTCCTGATCTTCACGGGAAGCCGGGGAAGATCTTTCATCTGAAAGGCGCTGACCAGGGGTCGTTTGTTAGTCGCCCTTCTGGCGTTGTGACGCTGTTCCGGGGACTGTGCCCGGGTAGTGTCCCGAGTGAAGTTAGCTCGGTGATCCATCCTGTCCAGCTGTCGACCTTCTGTAACGACTTCATGAGTCGAGGTGGGGTGTATCCCAAGGAGAATCCTCGGTGCAATGGGTGGATCGCCCCAACAAACTCCCGATGGAGATGCCTAGTTGACTGGGCCTTGACGCACTTCCGAAGAGAGCTGGAGGGCATCGGACTATATGCCGCCGTGAGTGCGACGAGTGTTGGGTTGCCTCCCAATGCTAATTTGTTCTTGGCACTGATGGAGCTGTATATTCCGTTCACCGGGACCTTCGCCACTCCACTGGGGGAGTTGGGATTGGCTCTCCATGAGATGGCAGTTGTCTCGAGACTGCCGATGGGGGATACCCCATATGAAGAGTACGTTCCCACCAACCGGGAGTTGGAGGATTTGGACCCTCGGGTGGCGGAAGTATATCAAGAGCTGATGTGTCAGTACTTTGCGTGCACCACTTTTTATGACGAGCCCTCTGATTTGGCCCACACCACTAAGTGGATGTCCTACCTCTTCTTCCATCGGGCTAGGGCCACCAAGTCGGAGAAAGCTTCGGGGGGCAAGAACGAGCCCGTGAACTGCTTGGGCGTCCTCAGTGCCCAGGTCGTTGCGGCTCTTATGGAAGACGCCAAGGCTCCCGATCAGATTCTCGTTGAGGGGGTAGGAAAGTACCCCGAAGGTACGAAGGCCTACAGTTATTTGAGGTGCTATCGCAGGCCTCTGTCTAAGGAAGCCCAGCTGGCTGGTTTTCTCTCCATATGGCTGCGTCGAGTGGTGGTGCCCGGTATCGCGTCCGCGGATCGCATTCACCGGAACATCCTATGGCCCGCAGTGCGTCTGGTGTTTGGGGCAAGACTGGGCTTGCTTCCTGCCATGGTATACCGTATACAGGCTGGCCTGAGGGCCATGACTGATGGGTTGCTCTCTGATGAAGCTCGGCGTGAGAGTTTCCCCAGGGTGGAATTACCATACTTATACCTGATGGGATGGTTAATTCTCCACAATCCCCGGGTGATGTCTCCCGGTTCCGGTAGCAGCTCAGGGGGTATATTCCTGCTGAATTACAGGGATTCCCTCTGGAATGTAAATACAGTCTTAGACTGTCGACTGGCGTTGAACCTCAGCCCCGGCTGGAAGATCCTTTGTACTCCCCGTCCTGTGCATCGTAATCAGTCAGGGCTGTGGCTTGAGGACTCAGGTCGAGAGAAGACCGTTCTTTCTCCGGAGGCGTTTAATTGGTTGGTCTGTATTAGACCTTCCCATCTGCTGTATAGGAGCGAAGACCATTGCTTCTTCGAGCCCTACCTGCCTAGTCGGTTTGCCAGGCAGTTCGGGTACGACCAGTTGCATGTGGGCAACGCCGTCACCAGCTTCAGGTCCAGGGGTGGACTCATTGATGGAGCTAGAGGGTGACGATATTTTATCATGGGTTGTACGGGGGCAATTTTTATCGTGTCGGTCGTTTTAACCTCTACGGAGCTGCGCATCCTTCACTCCTACGCCCAGTTTTATGTGGCGGTTAATACTTTTCACCGTGATTTCGACAGGCGTGGGAGCTTCAGGGTGCCTTCTGTCAAGCCTGGGGGAAGGGTCGAAGTCCCCTCGGTTTCTTCTGACGAGGGGGAGGAATCTGGTACTCCGGACGAGCCTCTGGTGTCGTTGCCGAGGTGTGTGGTGCCTCTGCCGACGGGGGCTCTGGTAGTCTCTTCTGGGAAGCGACGGGCTTCTGCTCCGAAGGAAGCTTCCCTTCGTAAGAGGAGGAAGGAGACGGTTGCTCGTCCTTTTCGCATTCCTGGTGTTGAGGCTCCCGGGAATGAGCCTCATCTCCCTGTATCAGGGATGATTCTTTGGCCGGAGGTTCCTCGCCTTTCAGAGGGGGACCTTCTACAGTTCTGGCTGGCGGCGCCAGAGAGTCCTTGTGGGAGGCTGCTGTCGTTGCGGCTGCTCCAAGCAGCGGAGCGGGATTGCCTGCGTGGCCCCAACAGATGGGAGAATCTCCCCGGAGGTCAGTAGTGGGCGGAGTTACTTTTGCGTTAGCGAGCGCGCTTAGCGAGACTCTGGCTGATGAACCTCGACCGCGTCTCGGGGAAGGCTTGACCGAACTCTTGGCGATGTCGGTCGGCCCACCTCCTTCTCCAGGTATGATAGTTCGTATCGCGTTATTAAGGCATGGTTTAGCTACATCTGCTACAGATGCGTCGTATATGCTGTTGGCTCCGGGTAAAATGTCGTTTTGATGTTTCCTTCTAGGAGGATTACCACTGTGTCTGACATTTTGCTTTCTTGTCCTCTTTTCAGGGGATGACGTCCACGGGGAGTACGGCGTTGAAGCGCCTTCCGGCTTTGTTCTGGCTCCTGGCGGTGACGTGGAGGCGCCGGATTTTGAGGCAGAAGTGTCTTCGGGGGCTAGCTCGCCCGGAGAGGTTTCGTCGTCTCAAGGGGAGGATGAACCGGTCATCGTGACCTCGCCTGTCGTGAGTATGCCAATGACTTCGATTGTCGCCATCGCACCTTCTTCGGTCGTGCCACCTGTTGAGGCGGCGGTTGCTACCTCGTCTGCAATTGTGGCCGCTCCGGGCGCTCAGTCGGGTCTAGTCGCGTTGATCGAGCAGCATACCAGCCTCGTCTACACTGGCTTAAAAACGATGATACCGATGGTGTTGGCGAAGAACCTTGACTTCGAGCTCCTGAAGAAGACTTCTCAGCTTTCGATCGAGGTTGTCAGGGGGCTTGGCAATCTTGGAGTAGCTGATGCTCTGGAGGCGGTAGTTAATGGTTTAGAGCAACCCATTAACGAATACTTGTAGCGGACTGAGGGCAGCCTGGATGCTGATATCCAGGCTCGATACGACCTCATGACTGAGCGGCTCGCTACGAAGCTTGAAAGCCTGGACAACTCTATCCAGACGCATAAGCTGGAGATGGATAGGAGAAGAGCTGTTGTGGAGGAAGCCCTTGCCGTTGAGATGCAGTGTCGATCCGAGCACGAAGGGAATGCGGCGAGGGCCTCCAAGCTGAAGGAAAAACTTGCTCGGGTAGAGGAGTGGGCTTCCCAGTCGTTGGCAGGTTTGGAGGTAGCGATTGGTCGACTGAGCGAAGCGCGACGGGATCTGGACCGTGCGGAAACTGCCCGTGCGAGCTGTCTTCGGGCAAGGGCTAATCTGACCCTTACGCATACTCCGGAGGCACAGCTGGAGCAGGCTCGCGCTGATGCCTTGGCCCTCAGGAATGAGAGGATAGCTGTACTGGAGCAGCAGATTCATGGCCTGATTACTCTGCCATCTTTATGTGTCCCTCCCTATGTAATTCCGCCTTCTTCTGGAATGAATAACAGCGACTCTTTTCTGACTGTTGTGGACCCGTCATTTCGGAATGTAAATGACAGTTTTTTTTTTGGCGAGAGTGATATCAGAATTGAGATTCTCGCTATATTTCGCCCGAGCAGGGGGGTTCAGCGTAGTATCTTTTCAGGAATTTGCCGTTGATGGGAGCCATTAATAGGTCTCCGTTGGGCTGGGCTATCCTGTAGGCGTCGTTTGAGAACGTTGTCTCGATCACGTAAGGGCCTTCCCATTTGGGCTGGAATTTGCCCTTACTTCTGTGAGTTAGGATCATCGGCCTTCTCACGGCTAGAACTAGCTCGCCGACCTTGAACACCCTTTCCTTTACTTTATGGTTGAAAGCCTTGGAAATGCGTGCTTGGTAGAGCGTAATGCGCTGTTGAGCTTGGAGGCATTTCTCGTCTAATCCTTCTAGCTCTTGGAGCCTTAACAGGTCATTCTTTTCTCGAGTTAACTCATTGGTCACGGCTATTCGGAGCGACGGGATCTGGATTTCAACGGGGAGGACTGCTTCGCTCCCGTAAACCAGCGAGAATGGGGTACAGCCTGTCGGTGTACGTACTGTTGTGCGGTATGCCTAGAGACATTCGCCCAGCTTTTCGTGCCAGTCCCTTTTGTTCGAAGAGACGAATTTCTTTAAGAGTTTGATAATGGTTTTGTTGAAAGCTTCCGCCAAACCATTAGCAGCTGGATAGTACACCGTAGAGGCAATGTTGTGTATCCGGTTATTATCACAAAACCGATAAAACGCTTGGCTGATGAACTGGGGCCCATTGTCGTGGATTATCCTCCGGGGTATCCCGAAGCGATAGATGACGTGATGCTTGATGAAGCTGATTACGTTGGACGCCTTTACCTCAGCGAGAGGGATTGCTTCGGCCCACTTGGAAAAGTAGTCCGTGATGGCCAGTATGAACTGGTGACCCCCGGAAGAGGATGGGTGAATAGGACCGATGATATCCATCCCCCATGCTTCGAAAGGCCAGGATGCGACCGTAGGGTGTAGATGTTCTGACGGTTAATGTATGAAGTCTGTGTGAACCTGACAGGCTCTGCAATGCCTTGCATACCGTATTGCGTCTGCGATCATAGTAGGCCAGTAATAGCCCATCCACCTGATGCGGTCATGTAGCTTAGGCCCGGGTTGATGCACTCCGCATACGCCGTCGTGAGCTTCACGGATCATCTGTTGTGCCTCGGCGCCAGCGAGACATCTTAACAGCAGTCCGTCGTAGGTCCGGCGATACAGGTATTGTGAAGATGCATTGAAGTAGAAGCGTAACGATCGTCTCTTGACGGATACTGCTTCTTTGGGGTCCTCTGGCAAGATTTCGTATGCCACAAAATCTATGAAGGGACTCGTCCAATCTCTTGTAGGAGGATCGGCGTTTACAGCGTAGCTGCGTTCTAGGTGACAGCTGTTCTTCACACAGAATAAATCTCTGTTAAGAAGGATTACCGAATCTTGCCTTCTTATAGGGGTAGCTAAGTCCGCAGCTAGGCTGGCCAGGGCATCGGCTTCCAGATTCTGAGATCGAGGTACATGCTCTAAGGAAGAACCCTTTGAACGTCATGGCTATCTCGACTGTCGCTCGGTGGTAGGGGATGAGGTCTGGATTCCGGACTTCGTATATCCCCCTGACTTGGTTGACGATGAGTAGAGAATCACCGAAAGCTTCCAGGGATTCTACCCCCAGCTCTTTAGCGACTTGGAGCCCGATTAGCAGAGCGTTGTATTCTGCCACATTGTTGGAGCAGGGCTCGCTAAGAGAATATGCTCGGTAGATGACGAGCTGATCCGGAGTAACTAGGACGACTCCCACTCCTGAAATGACGTTTCCCTTAGGACCGACTCTGGAGGTGCCATCGAAAAATAGTCGCCATACGTCACTTTCTCTTGCGAAATTATATTCCGCAACTTCATCGGGGATGTCTTCGTATAGTTTGGAGGTCTCCGGGATTGGATGAGCTGCTAGGAAGTCGGCCAGTGCTTGGCCTTTGATGGACTTCTGTGGGACGTAGACCATGTCATATGGCGTTAGCAGCATCGCCCAAGTTGTGAGTCGGGAGTTAAGGGCACTTGGCTTGCTCATCAGCACCCGGAGAGGGTTGATCCTGGAGATGATATGAATAGTCTGGCCGGTGACATAGTATCGCGTCTTCTGGACAGCGAACATCAGAGCCAAGCATTCCTTCTCCACTGGGTTGTACCGGTGTTCGGCCCCGACCATCATCCTGCTGAGGTAGTAGATAGCCTGTTCATGACCCGTATCGTTCTTCTGTGCAAGGAGAGCTCCTAGCGAATGATCCATTGCCCGAACGTACAGCAAGAAGGGTTTTCCCCTGACGGGAGGCACCAGAACTGGTGGACTGGTTAGGTAGCGCTTGATATCCCCAAACACTTGCTGACAGGTTTCGTCCCATATGAAGGACACACCTTTCTTCATGAGGTGAGAGAAGGGCTGACATCTCCCCGAGAGGTTGGATATGAATCGCCGGATGTAAGCCAGACGTCTTTGGAACCCCCTGAGTTCCCTCAGATTATGGGGCGGTCGCATTGCTACGATCACCTGGACTTTGTCAGGGTCTACTTCGATGCCTTTGGCGGTAATGACAAATCCCAGAAATTTTCCACTGGATACCCCAGAAAGGACTTTGTAGGGTTCATCTTGAGTTGATGCTGGCACATTAACTCGAATACCGCCCTCAGGTTTCGAATGTGATCACCTTTGAGGCGGCTTTTGACAGCTATGTCGTCCACGTAATATTCCACTGTTTTTCGTAGCTGCTCACGAAATATGTTACTCATAGCCCGTTGGTATGTAGCCCCGGCGTTCTTTAATCCGAAGGGCATGACCGTATAGCAATATACCCCCAGTGGTGTCCGGAAGGCAGTGTGCTTTTCGTCTTCCGGATGCATCTTGATCTGATTGTATCCCGAGAACCAGTCCATAAAAGACATACGCTCGAAGCCGCAGGTGTTGTCGATCATGATGTCCATGATGGAAAGGGAGAATTCATCTTTGGGGCAGGCCGCATTCAGATCTCGGTAGTCGATGCAGATACGTACCTTCCTATTTTTCTTTATGACTGGGACAACGTTGGCGACCCAGTCGGGATGTTGTTCTTCCCGGATGAAACCGCAGGTTATCAACTTATTGACTTCGTCCTCGATGGCGTCCATCATATCCGGGCAAAACCGACGTTGGTGTTGTTTCACTGGCTTCGAATCGGTCGAAATATTGAGCTTATGAGTAGCTACCCTCGGGTCTAGGCCTGGCATGTCCTCATAACCCCATGCAAAGACGTCGACATATTCCTTTATCAGCTGTATGATCTCTTCCTTTTCAACTGGGGGAAGATTGTTACTGACAAATATTGGCTTTGGTGAGAGCTCACCCCCAACGTTGACTTGGATAACTTCGTCCTTGGTGGGAGGTTCTCTCTGCTCAAAGCAGAATTCCCACTGTGTATCCATTTGTTGAGCCCAGGGGTCGTTCTCGAACGCGACAAACTTTATGATTGTGACTCCATCGGGGATGGAGGTACACATCTGCTCAGAGGTGATATGGACATGGCAGTTTTTGTGGACTTAACATCACTGGCGTGCTTAGAATTTAAGTACGGATGTTAAGTGTAGATGACAATCAATATCAGAGGTAATATGGACATGATAACTGACGGTCGAAAGTTTTATTCGGAGGTAATATGAACATGACAAACTTTGTGATTGTGACTCCATCGGGGAAGGAGGTACACATCTGCTCAGAGGTGATATGGACATGGCAGTTTTTGTGGACTTAACATCACTGGCGTGCTTAGAATTTAAGTACGGATGTTAGGTGTAGATGACAATCAATATCAGAGGTAATATGGACATGATAATTGACGGTCGAAAGTTTTATCCAGAGGTAATATGAACATGACAAACTTTGTGATTGTGACTCCATCGGGGATGGAGGTACACATCTGCTCAGAGGTGATATGGACATGGCAGTTTTTGTGGACTTAACATCACTGGCGTGCTTAGAATTTAAGTACGGATGTTAGGTGTAGATGACAATCAATATCAGAGGTAATATGGACATGATAATTGACGGTCGAAAGTTTTATCCAGAGGTAATATGAACATGACAAACTTTGTGATTGTGACTCCATGGGGGATGGAGATACACATCTGCTCAGAGGTGATATGGACATGGCAGTTTTTGTGGACTTAACATCACTGGCGTGCTTAGAATTTAAGTACGGATGTTAGGTGTAGATGACAATCAATATCAGAGGTAATATGGACATGATAATTGACGGTCGAAATTTTTATCCAGAGGTAATATGAACATGACAAACTTTATGATTGTGACTCCATCGGGGATGGAGGTACACATCTGCTCAGAGGTGATATGGACATGGCAGTTTTTGTGGACTTAACATCACTAGCGTGCTTAGAATTTAAGTACGGATGTTAGGTGTAGATGACAATCAGTATCAGAGGTAATATGGACATTATAATTGACGGTCGAAAGTTTTATCCAGAGGTGATATGAACATGACAAACTTTGTGATTGTGACTCCATCGGGGATGGAGGTACACATCTGCTACTCTGCCATAGTAATTGTTCCCTTGTTTTCTTTCATAAACATAGAGTTATGACCTTGGCATTGATTAATTCCTGAATTCTCCTCTTTAGTACATAGCAGGCCTCCGTAGGGTGATGAGTGTACTGATGGAAGAGGCAATAATCCGGCTCATTGATTCTGCCGGCCCTCTCGGGGTATCTGATGTCGGGCAGCTGGAGCTTCCGTTCCTTCCTCAATATATTGAAGATTTCTATTATGTCATCTTCTCTGAAGGAGAAAGTTCCTTTTGGTTGTGAGGCTTTTGATGCCTGGGCTTTACGGTCTGCCGGGAAGATAGCCGTTGTTGCATCATCTTTGAATCCCGTGGACATTCTGCCCCTAGCCTTGGGTGCTGTCTTGCTCTGTCGAGGTGAGTTACCCCCAGACACTCTGTGGTCTCTGGTCATAGAAACTGATTCAGCAGTTGTTGTCTTTGGTCGTACAGGATTAGATTTTGAAGTTTTGGGATTAGTCGTATATCCCAATCCGAAACGAGCTTGTTGATGGCGAGAATTACCCTGCAACGGTGTTCGCCTACCTTTTCCATCGTTGAGGCCTTGCCTTGATTTCAAATCATAACCCATGTTCTGTATAATCTTCAAAGCTTGCGGGCTATACCTGTGGATTTGTATTCTCCCACTCTCAGGCTCGCGGAATTCTTCCTGTTCAACCGGACTATTCCGCTTGTGTTTGAAGACTATCGGATGCTGATCGCCGTGGGTAGGAGGGACAACAAAGGCACCATCTTCATATGGTTCATACATCATGATGACATTAGATGTTGATGCATCTTCCCATACTATCTCTCCTCGTTTGACAGCTAGGGGTTCTAAAACCTGTTTACGGCTCCGGTCTTTGTCTTTTTTTATTAGATAGGTACGCAGGTCAGGAGGATTTGCCGAAGAAGGAGACGATGGCTTGTATCTTATGTTCTCATCAACGGGTACGCGGAGACTAGGCACCACGGTCTTCCCTATGCCACCCGTATACAACAGGTTGGCCATTTGGGCAGCGAATAATCCCCTGGGAGGGTGTCTTTCCGTTGTCAGAGCTTGTTTTACGCCGAGGGATTGTGCCTGGCGTAATTTGGAGATACGCTCAGTCTGTCGTAAGGTTGGAGTGGCCCTCAGTCGGCCATTAGCTTCTCGCGTAATCCGGAGGGTAGGCAGATCTTTCTCTTGCTGGCGTGAAGGCCAATTAGTCGAGTATTCGCCTGCTTGTTCCCTCTTGTGGAGATCATAGCACTCATCTGGTTCATTGTAGAGGTCAGATGTCGTCTTGTGCGCGGAGCATGATCTGTACCTCTGATTTGGCGCTGAGGCACCATCAGAGGTTTCGTCTGTACCGAGCGTAGCGGGAGACTGATTTCTGCGCGTGTAGCGCAGTGGATACTCTTGGGTTAGCGCTGAGGCTTTACCAGAAGTTTTGTCTGTACCGCACGTTGCGGGAGACTAAATTTTACGTACGGGGCACGGAGGGAGCGATGCTACCACCTCATTGGTCGGAGAGATCGGAGAGATCGGAGAGTCCACAGGAACAGGGGAGGATGTCTTGGGCATCCAGACTTTGCGTAGCTTCCTGTTGTCTAGGACGGAGAGAGAGTGAGAGCTATCCCCAGTCCGAAGCATGTCTTCGTAGGCAGACTGGTCGAAATGAACGACCAGCGTCTTTTTTACGGTTCCTACAGATACTGCATCGTGTTGAGCAATTACTTCCTCGTCAGAAGAGAAAGATGTCCCCAGCAGAGTCGCCATCTTGTTTGTGGTATTAAACGAAAGAGATGAAAGTATATTTCAATGACGGGGTTTGTGCGAAACCCGCGCCCTTTGGTTTACAGACAAACTTGTACAATTTGATCCTATGCGAGGATGTGGGAGTATAATTTATTTAATATGGGTAAAAATTGCTATAGGTGTCTGATCTGCGGTCGATCACTTTAGCCCTTGGACTACACGATGTTGAAGAAGTGCCGTGGAAGACAGGATGCAGCTTCGGAGGTTGCAAAGGAGGGTGGATGCGCGATGCTGAAGGTCGTCGCTCCCTATTCCTTGCCTGAGCTCTGTATTCTTCTCTCTCTCTCTCTCTATCTCTCCCTCTTGATCTCTCCGGTTCGATGACCTTGTTCGATTCTTCTTTCAAAGTTTCGACCTTTGATCTGATGTTGGTATTCTTGACCAAATTTTCCGACCTTGTTCCCCATTGACAGGGGCCTCTATTTATAGAGTCTTTGGTGACAGCGAACATTCCGTTGGTATAGCAACCGAGGAGTGGAAAGTACAGCACCCTTTTATACAACGGTTAAAGTAACCAATGCCTACGTATAGATGATCTTTTGACTGAGCGGGTGACGTGGGTCCAACTAAGGGGACACAACACGTACGGTTGCTACTAAGATCACGGCGTAAAAGCCACGTGGATAGGTATCCATTGTGTAGAAGAGGTTGGCGTAGAAGCCAAATGTCCGTCACCATGGCATAGAAGCCAAGTAGGCATAAAAGCCGAACAGGCATAGAAGCCGAGCAGGCATAGAAGCCGAGTAGGCGTGGAAGCCGAGTAGTCGTAGAGACTGAGTAGGCGTAGAAGCCGAGTAGGCGTGGAAGCCGAGTAGTCGTAGAGACTGAGTAGGCGTGAAAGCCGAGTGAGCACAGGCCCTGAATGGGCGTAGAAGCCACTGCATATCGTGCCAGAATGGGCGTAGAAGCCGCTTGAGCACAGATCCTGAATGGGCGTAGAAGCCGCTGCGTACCGTGCCAGGGTGCTGATGTGGACGTCTTTAGCCGGAATTACGGCTTTTGGAGATATAATCAAATCTTTGACAGAGATTTGCCATCATCCTGTGCATTAAATGCGGAGACGTGCCTTGAGGGGAAACTGTCACCGCTCTGTGCGTTTTGACGGAGGGACGTGCCTCGAGCCCTGTACGAAGCACAGCTTTTGACGTGGCAGGCGGTTTGTCTTTCGCGGAGCGTAAAACAGCCCAAGTTTGCCTGTGTAAAACAAGGCAGCGTGTTCCCTTTGTACGCGAAGGAGCGGTTTACGCCGGGGGATTTTAGTAAGCGTCGGTTTGGAGATATTTTAACCAAATCCTCTGCATTAAATGCCGAGATCTGCCATCATTACTGTGGGGCGTGTCTCGAGTGGTCTGCGATCGTTTCCAGCCGTCGTCTAGGTAGCCGTGCAGCACTTTCTGTCAGGAGTCAGAGGTCAGTTTTTACTGTGCGACTGGACAGTTTCTTTTTCGGGAAGACGAAGCGTTCCTCGTACGCTTTAATGCTGCTTTGAGAGCGGCTGGGTTTTACGTCGGATGGCTCTGAAGGCTTCTGTTTACGCTGCTCTGCATTAAGACGCTGCGTAGATCTTCCAAGCGTATTTTTCATGCTTCTACAACGGATGAAAAGTTTTTCTCTCAGAAACTTGGGGTATATATAGAGTTCGGATGGACTCCTCGAATCCCGAACCAAATCTCATAATTAATATTCGGTTATGATTGGGTACTACATCAGCCTATTACTCAGAGAAGGCGGACAGTCGGCGAATTCAAAAAGTTTTCGTGCGAAGCAGGTTCGTGGTTTTTAGGCTAAGGAGCTTTCTACACTCGACAGCTATAGATCTATGGTTTTACGCTCACAGGCTATAAGTCTATGGTTTTATGCCCGAATGCTTTTATGCTCGGTAGCTTTTACGCTTGAGAGGCTACAAACCTACGACTTCACGCTCAGCAGCTACAAATCTATGATTTCACGCTCGGTGGCTTTTACGCTCAGAGGCAACAGATCCACAGTTTTATGCTCGGAAGATTTCCTTTTCAGAAGCTACAAATCTACAGTTCTATGCCCAGATGCTCTCATGCTCAGCAGCTTTTATGCTCGAGAGGCTACGAACTTATGATTTTATGCTATGACTTTCCGCACATCTGAAAGATACGCAGGCCAGAGTGTGCGTACATCTGAACGATTCTCAAGGGGGTCAATTGTAAGAGTTCACACAGAAGATACTCCTTCTTGACCTCAAAATATCCTAAGTACCCGAAGCATACAGAGTGCCACATTAAAATTACTCTTCTCTACGGGTCGATTGGAAGTTCATCCGGACTCCAGTCTGAATATTTCATCTACAATTCAAGATGGCAACTCAGTTTTTGACAGCCATTGCTCGCCTTGTTCCAAGGGATTTTCGAGAAATCATTCTTGAAGATGATGGTCTGAACAAGAATTCTGTTTATCAAAAGTGACAGTTCAGAATTCTACGCGGTTCCTCATTCCTAACAGCAGGACAGTTCGAATACTCGACTGCTAAGCGGCTTTCTACGCATCCTTAAGTTATGCGTAAAAGACAGGACAGAACCTAGCACTCTTTCTAACAGAGTCGGCATAAAATTACCAGACGTGTCAAAGCTACACATATTCAGACTTCACAGCAAAAATATATGGCAAGATGATCATATGCACAGAAGAAGACAATTTTATTAAAGCATGATTACATATGAGGGAAATCCAGTCTACAAGGGTTTTTCTTCATTTTCATGATTACATATGAGGGAAATTTCGTCTACAAAGGATTTTTTCATCGTCGTCTGAAGATCGCGCCCAGAATCTGTTCTGCCAGGTTCTCGTATGGGCGGAATTCTTCATCCATCTTCTCTAGCAGTTAGTCGGTGTCCACAAACCGACTGACATATGGTCAACGGCGGGAGGATACAAAACTGGGCTAAGACCCATCCTCCAACACAGAAAAGCAGGGTAAATCTGCTTTCCTGCGTCCAGCGCCATGACAGATTGAGTTGAGGTATTTCACCCAACTCAATACTCGAGGACGGAGCTAGTTTCTGCTCTCGTCCACGAAGATATCAGGAGAAGATACAGCTTGCAAGCTGTGTGGTCAAATATGACCCTTTCTCTCTCCGGAAGAACCGCCATACAAAGTTGCTGATTATCCCGAGCAAAGGAGGCTATGATATCCTTCCATGATCCATCGTTGCAGAGGACATTTGCTCGAAGACGCCATCTTTTTAGGCTCCCTACATGCTGGAAGAACATGGTCTCCTTCTTCCTCAAGTCAAACCGACGAACTCCGGCGATCATCTCTGTGTGGTGAAAGAAATATGGGAAGAACAGGTTAACTCCTCAGCCTTTTTTATAGGCGAAAGAGATCACACCGATCCCTAATAACTCTGCCATAAAGTCAGCCTTGAAAGAACGTGTCAGACTTGACCGTTTCAGGCTCCATTCAAAGCATTTTCAAATTACGAGGAACGCTTCATGCTTCATTCAAAGCGTTTCAAATTACAAGGAATTTAAAAGCTTTGAAGGGGGTCTTGTAGAAGCATAAAAAATACGCTGGATAGCTATACGCAGCATGTTGATGCGGAGCAGCATAAAAAGATGACCTCAGAGCCATCAAACGTGCAACAGAGCTTTTCTGCTGAGCACAGCGTAAACTATGAACTCAAGGACCATCCGCGTAATGCAGTATGTCCAGGCTGTTTCAGCGTAAAAAGGGTGCTACATCGCCTTTATGGCGTAAAACTCATTCGCTTTCAATGCAGCGTTGAAGTGTACGAGGAACGCTTCGTATTCTTCGAAATGAACCTGTCAGATCATGTAATGAACCTGACGTCTGGACTCCTGACAAAGAGTACTGCATGACTACCCAGGCAACGGCTATAATGATGTCACGACACTGCAACCCAGGCTGTCATTTACTGCCATTTCCTTTTGCGTAAACCGCTTTTACGCATACAAAGGAATACACTGCCTAGTTCTACACAGGCAGATATGAGTTATTTATGCTCCACAGAAGACAAACAGCCTGCCACGTCAAAAGCTGCTCTTCTTACAGGGCTCGAGGCACGTCTCTGCATTTAATGTGCAGAGCGGTGACAGGTTCTCGAGGCACGTCTCTGCATTTAATGTGCAGAATACTAACAGATGCCCGAACAGAAGGGTGGCAGACCTTCAAAACACGCCTCTGCATTTAATGTGCAGGATAATGGCGGATCTATGCATTTAATGCAGAAGATTTGTTTAAATGTCACCAAACCGTCGTTTAGTGACATCCCTTTGCGTAAACTGCTTTTACGCATACAAGGGGATACGCTGCCCAGTTTTACACAGGCAGACGTGAGCTTCTTACGCTCCGCAGAAGACAAACAGACTGCCACGTCAGCAGTTACTCTTTGTACAGGATTCGAGGTACGTATCTGCATTTAATGCGCAGAATGATGGCAAATCTTAAAAACAAGCCTCTGCATTTAATGCGCAGGATGGGGGCAGATCTCTGCATTTAATGCAAGAGATTTGATTATATCTCCAAGAGCCGCAATTTTGGCTAAAACGTCCACATCATCTTGGCTTCTACGCCCACTCGGCTTCTACGCCCGCTCGGCTTCTATGCCCACTCGGCTTCTACGCCCACTCGACCTCTATGTTTGCTCAGCTTCTATGCCTACTTGGCTTCTACGCCATGGTGACAGTTATTGGCTTCTACGCCAACCTCTTCTACACAAAGGATAACTACCTACGTGGCTTCTACGCCATGATCTTCGCAGCAGTTATACGCATTGTCCCTTAGTTGGACACGCGTCACACGCTCATTCAAAAGGTCATCTATACGCAGGCAATGGTTATTATAACCGTCGTGTAAAAGGGTGCTGTACTTTCTACTACTCGATTTCTGCACCGACAGAGTGGTCACTGTCACTAAAACTCTATAAATAGAGACCTCTATCAACAGAGGTCCAGGGTCGAAAAAGTGGAGATTAAGTGTGGCAGATTTGAGGTCGGAGAGAGGTCAAAAATTGGTCAAGAAATCTAGTATCAGATCCAAGGTCGAGATTTGGTCGCAGATTTCAAGAGAGAAGAATCCAGAGCTCAGGCGAAGAGTAGTGATCGACGACTTTGGCATCGAGCATCCACTCTCTTCAGCAACCTTCGAAGCTGCTTTCTGTCTTCTACGGCACTTCTTCATCATCGTGTGGTCCAAGGGACAAAGTGATCGACCGCAGATCAGACTCCTATAGCAATATTTATCCAGATTAAAAAATTGTACTCAACATCTTCGTATAGGATTAATTGTACTGCTTGTTTGTAAACATAAAGAGCGGGTTTTCGTATAAAGCCTCTTTTCCATATCTTTCATTTATTTTATCAGACAACAAATGCTACTGCTGCTGATGCTCCTAATGCTACTATTGCTGATGCTCCATGTTGCTGCTGCTGCTGCTGCCCTTTGCTGCTGCTACTTCAGCTCCTTTGCTGTTGTTGCTGCTTTTCTCATCTCTCCCTCATCTCTCTATCTCACTCACTCACCTTATCGCTCTCTCTCATACAACACACTCTACACACACACATATATATATATATACACACTCACACACACATATATATACACACACACATATATATACACACACACACACATATATATATATAAACACACACACATATATATACACACTTACACACATATATATATATACAAACACACACACACACACATATATATATATATATATATATATATATATATATATATATATATATATATATATATATATATATATATATATATATATATATATATATATATATATATATATAACACTCACACACAAACACACACACACTAACACACAAATACACTCAAACACACACACAACCACACCAATACACGCATAACCACCCATATACATATATATACACATATATATAAAATATAACTCGAAAACTCTAGTACACACTCTCCAAGGCTAAACTAACCCACGCACAAGCCCAAAACCTAAAAACTAAGTCGAAATGGCCAATTGGTCATTTCGACAAACACATGGTGTGCGGCTCGCGATACCTCATAAAACGTACACCAAACCTACTCGGAATCAATCCAAAATTTATCCACGAGTTTTAATCGATGTCTAAAACCTCAAAAAAATGCTAACTCTCTGATTTTAGGTCTGTGGTAAAATTTCACATGCACGTGGAACCCACGTCGAAGAAAAAACCCCAAAATCGCCTGAAACGCCCAAAACTCCGTGATACGACCTCACGTGTCCGAACGGGGACACGTACCTACTCTCATGACATCCAAGGACATCTACCTAGGTCCGTCTAACCTAAGGCAATACCAAAAATTGGGCCAATCTCGAATTCCACCCAAAATTGACACAAAACCTAATGCCAAAGTCTCCAAACACAACCAAACAAGTTCTAACATCCTCCCATGGGTATCCTTAAGGTCTATGAGGGTTCTAAACTACTAATTATACTATATTAGAGCAATCACTAAGAGGAAAGTTAGGGTTTAACTCTTGGGACTTGAAATCCCAAGGTCAAAGTCTCCAAAAATTCTCAAATCCACCACATCAACCCTCCAAGCCTCCAAATCAAGCTTCTACACTAAGTCTAGGCTCTACACACCTAGGTTAGAGAAAAATGAAAGGTTAGGATTTTACATTTATGAGATAAATAAATGAAAAAAGAGAAGGAAGTGAAGAACTTACTTGGAATTTGGAGAAAATTAAAGGGAAGAGGTGAAGAAGGAGAATGGAGAGTGGAAAAAGAAGTGGGAAGAATAGAAATGAAGGGGAAGGGGCCTGCCATGTAAAGAATTAGTAGGGTTAGGGTTTGTAGTTTAAACACAAAGTCCAAAATACCCTTAATTTAAGTCATCCAAAATAGGGTTTGGGTTTAGGGTTTCTTAAGGCATTCTAACTAATCCAAAATACTCCAACTAGATAATTAAAAATAAAAATAACTATTCTACACCAATAAATAAGTCTGACAAGGGTATTGGTTGGGTCTGACATGGGTCCACTAGGGTCTGACATGGGTCCAGACTAGCCAAAACCCTAAAACAACCAATAAAAATAATACAACCAACTAATTAAATATAAATACAATTATTTATGATTAATACACAATTTACCAAATAAAAATAAAAAGAAAATCCTATTTTCTAGAATTGGATAGTGACAAGAGGATCTTGAGGACTTCTATCCTACACCCTATGGACCAGATATAGATGGAGACTACCTACCAGAGAGCTTAGAAGAGTCCATTCCCTTAGAGGAGACACTACATGCAGCTATTTATACAGTTATTATTTATGCATTTGAGTTTATGTTGAGACTATTTATGTTGGACAGCTAGACTGTAGTTTATCTCTATTTGAGACATTGTGTTTGACTTATGTCAGTACTTTTTATCTTTTATCGTGCCATTTATTTCTTATAGTTATTGTGATTGAGTATACATTATGAGCTATTGAGAGATGTTTATTTTATTGTCCTACATATGGAGTTGATATCATTGACAGGTTGTGAGTTATGTTTAGTATTATTGAGACCTAGACAGCGTTCTATCGCCGATGCTGTGGCGTAGGCTGGACGTACCCACGACTCATGCCCAAATTCCGGGTACAGGTCATGACACATTTTTAGTGGTGGCCCATGCAGGTCCTGTCTTCTATCTGAGATTCGTAAGTTGTGCGATATCGTGGTAGTGCGACAACTTAGTTGTACTACTGCAAGCCTGCGATAGGATATTGGAAATAGGATTTAGGATGAGAGTATGCTCAATCACAACTAGGAAATTATGATCTTTACAATGTTATTCTGAATAATTGCTTCCTTTAGAATTTTGCTGTCCTTCCTTGATGATATCGTATCTATTACCTTAATTGATTCTTTCGGTCTATCTTCAGGATGCCGCCGAAGACTAGATCTTTGAGACTGGGAGCATCAACTTCAGAGAGGTCTGTCACCTCTCGACCTGACGAACAGACATCTGGAGTTCCTCCTACATCTCCTGTTCATGTGGGAGTATCTGCAGCTTTTGGGATTCCTCCTCCACATGTTCCGAGGATTGCCCCAGCCATGACAGAGAACCTTCCACCTCCACTGACTCCTATTCCCGGAGGTATGCCCACTGACGGGACACAGATGTTCAAACTTATCCAAGGCATGTTAGATGCCCAGAGAGTGACAGCAGAAGCTCAATATGTTCAAGCAGAGGCTCAGAGGGTGCAGGCAGAGGCACACTAGGCACAGACAGAGCTGATGAGAGAAAGTATGGAGAATGCTCATCAGGTGGCTCTCTAGGCTGTGGAGAAAGTAGCACAACACCAGCAGCATCCTGGCCAGCAGTACGAGAGGCCAGGTACTATAGTGGACTTCAAGAGGATGATGCCTCGAGAGTTCAAAGGCACCGAGGGGATACACTACGCTGACGATTGTCTAGAGGATATAGAGAAAAACTTGCATTTGGCGCAGATTCCAGAGATTCTTCAGATCGAGGCCGCTGGCAGTCAGATGTTTGATATCGCGCTGATGTGGTATCGTACGGAACCGAGACTTACTGATGAAGGACTTAATTGGGAGGCCTTCAAGGACCTCTTCAAGGATAAGTTCTTTCCTAACGTAGCTTTGGGAGCATTGGAAAGTCAGTTCCATGACTTGATCCAAGAAAGCATGTCAGTCGACGAATACACCGCAAAGTTTTACCGTTTGAGTCATTTTGTGCCATCAATGATTCGAGACCCAGGAGACAGAGCCCAAAAATTCAGGAAAGGGTTTACTAGAGAGATCAAGTCTCGTACTTTGGGACGACGTACTGCTACATTCGAGGGTATTCTGATGGATGCCCAGATTGCTAAAGATTAATTGGACCTCAGGCCCAAAAGAGGATACGATACTTCTGGAGGAACAAGTGATAACACAGGACCGGCCAAGCACCCACACTTTCAACAACAACAGAGGTCGTACCAGCAGCAGCAGCATCAGCAGTACCAAGCACTAGTTCGAGGACACATCCAACAGCAGCCACAGAGGCAGACTCAGTCCGTTGCCCAGTATGCGTATTGCGGGAAGATATGACATACTAGAGACAATTACAGGAAAATATTGGGTACATGCTTATCATATGGATCGTCAGCACATCAGCTAAGGGACTGTCCATCTATTCAGACTCGTCAGGGTGGAACAGCCGAACAAAGAGGACTAGCCAGAGTACCTACTGTACCAGGAGGCCAGCAGAGGGGACCTCAACTTTTACCGCAGTAGCAGAGGTTTGCTCAGCACCAGCAGCAGCAGAGAGGAGCACCATAGGGACGAGCCTACGCTATGACGATTGAGGAGGCCGAGCCAGATGGAGACATAATTTCAGGTTCAGTTTCTCTCGATTCTATTCCAGCACTTGCAATATTTAATTCTGGCACTTCCTATAGTTTCGTATCTGTATCTTACGCCTTTAAGCATCGTTTAGAGACGGAACCATTAGATAGGACTTGCAAGATCACGACTGGAGGCGACATCGTCATAGTCCGTGATTATTGCAAGGATCGGAGAGTATCATTAGGAGGCCGAGAGTTGAGCGTGAGTTTACTCGTCATGCCACTTCCGGGATACGATATTGTACTAGGAATGGACTGGTTGAGTAGGCACCATGCTACTATAGATTGTCACGAAGGCAAAGTAATATTTCGACCACCAGGAGAACCAGAGTATGAGGTCGCCAAGGAGCAGCGGAGCAAAGCAGAAGCACTTATTATGGAGCCAGGAAGGAAGAAGAGGAGTTACCACATCCTCTGATAGCAGAGTTCCTAAATATTTTTCTAAAGGAGTTACCAGGCTTGCCGCCAGAGAGAGATGTTGAATTCTCTGTAGACTTGGTACCAGGAGCAGAGCCTATTTTGCAATATGTCTATAGAATCAACAACAGTGAGCTGGCAGAACTGAAGAAGCACATTGAGGAGTTGCAGGACAAAGGTTTCATTAGATCCAGTTCATCACCATCGGGAGCTCCGGTATTATTCGTACCGAAGAAGGACAACACAGTACGCATGTGTATCGATGACAGAGCTCTGAACAACCTCACTATCAAGAACAAATATCCGCTGCCGAGGATAGCTGATCTTTTTGATCAATTGAGCAGAGCAAAGGTATTTTCAAAGATAGACTTGAGGTCAAACTATCACCAAGTGAAGGTGAAGAGAGAAGACATACCGAAGACAGCCTTTCAGACCAGATATGGCCAGTTTGAATTCATGGTAATGTCGTTTGATTTAACCAATGCACCAGCAGTATTCATGAACTTGATGAACAAGGTGTTCCACCAGTACCTTGATAATTTTATTGTAGTGTTCATCGACGACATTCTTGTGTATTCGAAGACCCTAGAGGAGCACAAAGAGCACCTTAGGATGGTCTTGGAGACTCTCAGGAAAGAGGAGCTGTATGAGAAACTTTCAAAGTGCGAGTTCTTCCTTGACAAGGTTGAATTCCTTAGACATATGGTGACAGGTAACAGAATTTTAGTTAACCCAAAGAAGATTAAGGCAGTGGAGTCATGAGCTACCCTCAGTTCGGTAGCTAAGATCAGGAGCTTTCTTGGACTAGCAGAATATTACAGGAGGTTTGTAGAAGACTTCTCCAAGATTGTAGAGCCAATGACTAGGATGACCAAGAAAGATATGGATTTTGTCTGGACAGAGGAATGTCAGGCTGCGTTTGATGAGCTGAAGAAGAGATTGACGACAGCTCCAGTTTTGACATTGCCATCAGGGACAGGTGGATTCACTATCTATAGTGATGCTTCAGGAAAGGGTTTGGGTTGCGTTCTTCAGCAGCACGGGAAGGTAATTGCCTATGCTTCAAGATAATTATGCCCTCATGAAAAGAACTACCCCACCCACTATTTGGAGTTGGCAGCAGTTATCTTTGCCCTAAAGCTGTAGAAATACTACCTTTACGGAGAGCGTGTGGAGATCTTCACGGACCACAAGAGCGTGAAGTACATATTTACACAAAAGGAGCTGAATATGAGGCAGAGAAGGTGGTTAAAGTTGATGAAAGACTTTGATATCTCATTACAGTACCACCCAGGAAAGGCCAACGTAGTCGCGAATGCCTTATGCAGATATCCGATGGCTATGTACTTGACTACAGATAGACATTTATTAGCCGATCTTGAGAGCTTGGGAATTAAAGTGCTAGTTACAGCTATTGAGATTCAGATGTGGGGATTGCAGATACAGTCCGAGCTGATGGATAAAATTAGCGCTGCATAGTATGATGATGAGACGCTGAGGAGTATCAGGCCACAAGTTCGAAAAGGATTGACATATGACTTCACTATTGCAGACGATGGATCTTTACGGCATGGCACGAGGATGTGTGATACGAGTGGGGAGCTACGCAAAGAGGTTTCGCAGGAGGCATATCGCTCTCAGTACTCGATGCATCCTGGTGCCAACAAGATGTATCGAGATCTGAGGGGGCACGTATGGTGGTATGGTATGAAGTACGAGATAGCACGCTTTGTATCCCGATGTTTAGTGTGCCAGCAGGTAAAAGCAGATCGACAGAGGCCAGGTGGATTTCTTCAACCTTTACCCATTCCAGAATGGAAGTGGGAGCAAGTGACTATGGACTTTGTTTCAGGGCTTCCACGTTCTCTAGGAGAAAAGGACGCGATTTGGGTCATCGTGGATAGGTTGACCAAATTAGCCCATGTCTACTTCATACTTATTAAGTTATACCTTACTTGCTCTGTCTACTTACTTCTCATTACATGTTATGTTATATAGTCCCTGTTTACCTATTTCACACATTTGCCATTGCCATGCTATCAGATTTATTTTTTTATTATATATTATATTTACTAATTATTTTATAGTCTTATCATTTAATTGAAACTGTTGTTGGAGTTGTACTCGTTCAATCTTGTCTGGATAACATTTTTAGAATTTGTTGTGCTCTACAATCTTGGAATTCGGAGTGATGTTATAGTCGGGACTTCTCTTGCATTGTGGACTATGAGGTGGCAATTATAGAGATCTAGACTAGTGTTTCTTATTTCATATCATGTTCTAGTTTTATTTTTTTTAGATTGTTGTTTGGATTATCTTCCTTATTCATTCTTCCTTTAGAATATTATGATTGGTTACATGATAGAACTAGTTGTATTAGTATGATTCCATTGAGATGTAGACAATGTTCTACTGCCGATGTTGTGGTGTAGGCTGAACGTACCCATGTACTAGTGTCCCGATCATCCGGGTGGAACTGGGCGATCTCCAGGTGGGAGTTGTTCCATGGATCCAATTTTGGTGATAGGTGATTTGTCAAACTCCAATGGAGCGACATTGGTTTCAGAAATTTAAAACTATAAAGGAGATCAAGATGTGCAAGAAACTTAATCCGAGACGGGTACATATCTATTTACACAGTTCCAAGGGGGCGGTGGGTCATCGACGGTGCACACAGTGCATGATATTCTGTTCGAGGATACATTTGTACGGGGTAGTTTCAGTATCGGACACGAAGGTGGGTAGGTTCAGGAGCTTGAATCTCGAGGCAAGTGTAATGTCTGCTTGGTTGGGCTAGCCAAGGGTGAAGAAGAACGATGAAATAGGAACATATTTCAGTAGAAGACGGAAGTCGGGAACTGATGGCCGGGATTAACGGGGAGACTGATTATTAGGGACTTCGGTCTTGACCAGTTATTAATGTAGACAGGATCACAGTTGTACAAGAGGTGATACAAATGGCAGTTAGCATCGATATGGTAGTCGAGGAGCTGGAGATGAGGGAAGATGCACAACAGTCTTGGAAGGCGGAGATTAATGATAAGGGAAGCATGAACTATGTCGCGGAACAACAGACATGGAGTCCAATTGAGTAGCCATGGGGTCAACACCTCTCATTAGATTGGAGGGAGAGTAATATTGGGGTCGAGTCTGAGAAAAATAAATAAATAATAGGAATATCACAAGTGCGGGTCTTCAAATCAGCATCTAATATTCGTATGATTATATTTGGACGACCATGATTGGTGCTGGACTATTTTAGTTATTTTTTTGCCCTAAATTAGGTTTTTTAACCTATATATAAGTGTTGAGGTTTGTTGGCATGAGAAGCTTAATACAGGAGATTCAGGGCTCAACACTACCAAAATATGATAAAATAGCGACGTTTTTAGCGACGTCATATTAAAATGTCGCTAATATTAAAGATTTGAGCGACTCTAAAAATAAACGTCGTTATACATCGCTGTTGGCGACACATAGCGACGTTTAGCGACTGTAATTCAGTTTTTTAAAAGAATAGTCGTTATAAGCTTCTGTAAGGTCGCTAAACTTCGTTGAGTTTTTTGATTTAGCGATATTTAGCGACGTTAGTTTTCTTGATTTTTAGCAATATTTTTAGCAACGTCTATAACGTCGCAAACTTTTGAATTAGCGACGTCTATTTTTTATTAGCGATGTCATAAGTTGACGTCGCTAAACTATCGCTAAATTTTTTAATTTTGGTTTTATTTTCCCCCTTCCTGTCGAAATCTTTTCCCAAATTTTCAAAAGCCCCCACTTCCCCCCCTCTCCAGCTAAGTGCCCCCTCCTGCGTCCTCCACAGCCCCCTACTCCGGCGTCCCCCCATCCCTACACCCCCCACCGGCTCCCCCACAGCTCCCTACTCCGGCGATCCCCCTGAGTGCCCCCCTCCCGCACGGCTCCTCCCTTTTGCCGTGGCTCCTCCCCTCCGACGACCTCGGGCTTCTCCTCTTCCTCCTCCTTTAGGTAAACCCTAACCCGATCTCTCTCTCTTTCTCTCTCACAGATGCATATATGATATAACATTGACACAGATACGATACACACATACTGACACAGACACAACACAGATACTATCACAGAGGGTGTAAACCCTAACCCTAACCTAATCTCTCTCTCTCTCTCTTACATAGATGCATACACGATATGACACTGACATAGACACGACACGCACCCACTAACACAGATACGACACAGACATTGTCACAGAGGGTGTAAACCCTAACCCTAACCCTATATATATCTCTCTCTGAGATACGAAAACGATATTTGATGAGGATATGACACATACACAGACATAGATACGACATGAGGCACGACACAGACACATACACTGACTGTTGTTACCAATAACTTATCAGACTACTTTTTAACAAAATATAACCCACTATTAGACGGTATTTTTTAAACTAATCATACGACTTATTAGCATGTAAGTGTCCTATACATTGTATAGAGAATTATTTTTATAAATACCCGGCATCTCAAGTATTTTTGTGAGAATATTCAATCATAAATAAGACAGGTGAAGGCACTGGGTATGTGGTATTGTCTAGTCCACATTAGGAATATAATAATTAAATATAAATTAGGCTTTATCGAGTAATATTTTAGAAATAAATGTCAAGTGTGGATATACAGGATACAGAGTTGACACTCACTGATACACTACAATATGAGTATCCAAGATACAGAGTTGAACGAAGAAGTATTAGTGTTAGGACTAGGTGTATCAGTGCATGTACTATATTCTTGAGTATTCTTATGTGTATGTAGACGAGTATGTGTATAACATAATTGGGTATTCCTGAGTATATATGCTAGGACTAGGAGTATCAGTGCATGTACTGTATTTAACGATGAGTATATACTTGAACGATGTCTATTCATCTTTGTAGAAGTATCTAGAAATGGATATGAATTACTATCTGCGTCATCGTTCGTGGATGTACAACCGTCATCCTGATGACATGTGCGGTGTGCGGGATAAATTCATTGAGGGTGTACAGCAGTTCATGCAGTTCGCTAAGGCGTTCCCTCAGTACATGGACGGTACCAAAATTAAGTGTCCGTGCGTGAGATATTGTACCTTAAAATATCATGTAGAAGTGAAAGACATATATCATTTATACTCAAAGGGTTTCACGCCGAATTACTATCAGTGGACCGCGCACGGAGAACTTGTGTCTTTAGCATCGGAGTCGGAGCCTTATGTGGAACCGTATATGAATTTCCACGACCACGCAGCTTACGACGACGGGTGGGTGAACATGGTTTTTGATGTGGTGGGGTCTAGTTTTGATCCGGACAATCATGATGCAGCTGAGGAGACAGCGAATGCCGATGTTGTGAAGTTCATGGAGTTGTTGAAGAATGTAAGGACTCCATTATATCCTGGTTGTGAGGATCATTCACCGTTGGAGGTTGTTACAAGATTGTTGAGCATCAAGTTTGATTTTAACATATCACAAGAATGCTATAACCGACTAATGGATTTGATTATAAAGATCTTACCAGAGGGTACAAAGTTGCCTAAAGACTTCTACCGATCTAAGAGGATGGTGAGATCGCTCTGGATGGGATACGAGAAAATCGATGCATGTCACAACGGATGCATATTGTACTACAAAGACGACAAGGAAGAAGATGCATGCAGATTCTTTGGTGTTGATCACTACAAGGCCACTAGAAGAGGAAAGTTTGTCGGTACAAAGAAGCCTACCGATTCGATGCACTACTTTCCTTTGACACCGTGGTTGCAGAGGTTGTTTATGGTGAAGGAGAATGCAAAAAATATGAGTTGGCACAGGCAAAAATAGATCGAAGGAGTATTGGATCATCCATCCGATGGAGAAGCATGGAATCACTTTGATCGAGAGTATCCAGATTTTGCTTCGGATCCGCGCAATGTCATATTGGGGCGCTCCTCCGACGGTTTTACCCCCATTCGAACTTTCGAGCTCCCAGTATTCGTGTTGTCCTGTGATAGTCACTCTGTACAATCTACTGCCTTGGATGTGCATGAAGACTCCGTATATGTTCCTAACCGTTATTATTCTAGGTCCGAACAATCCGAAGAGGAACATCGATGTATATTTACAACCTTTGATAGATGAGTTGAATCAGCTGTGGAAAGTAGGTGCCAACACGTACGATGTTTCTAGAAAGCAGAATTTTCAGATGAGGGCAGTACTTATGTGGACCAACAACAACTGTTTGGCCTATGGAATATTATCGGGATGGAGCATTCATGGTCATCTCTCATGTCCATATTGCATGGAGCTCACTAAGGCTTTCCATTTGAAACACGAAGGCAAATCGTGCTTCTTCGATTGTCATCGATAATTTTTGCTGAAGGATCATCCGTACCTGAGGAACATGAATGATTTTCGTATGGGCGTTGTGGAGAAGGCCAATCCACCGCCAAGGTGGTCCGGATACACGATATGGGAAGAGGTAAAAGATTTACCAAGAGTTATCGAAGAGCCTGCTAAGGGGTTCAAGTGTGACGGATTTGGTCGCACCCATAACTGGACGAAGAAGAGTATATTCTGGGATCTTCCATATTGGAGCACCAATCTGATCAGACATAACCTTGATGCCATACATATCGAGAAGAATGTATTTGATAACATAATTAATACTGTAATAGAGGTAAAGGGGAAAACGAAAGACAATCCGAAGGCCATGTTGGACTTAGAAGAAAAATGTAGACGTCCTGCGTTATATTTGATAGAGGAGGGGAATGGAAAGTTAAAGCAGCCCAAGTCAATTTTCTCACTGGAGAAGGAGGATAAAGGAAGACTTTGTAGGTGGATTAAGGGTCTAAAATTTTCAAGCGGGTACGTGTCAAACTTGAGAAGATGCGTCGACCTTAAGGAGAACAAATTGGCGGGTATGAAGAGCCACGATTGTCACATATTCATTGAGAGGTTAATTCTGATTATATTTCAAAAATTCTTATCGTAGGTCATTTGGGATCCATTGACAGAGCTCAGCATATTCTTCAGAGATATTTGTTCTACTAAGTTGCTCGTCGATCGTCTAGAAAAGCAAGAGAAAGATATTACGGTAACACTGTGCAAGCTCGAGAAGGTGTTTTCCCCTGGATTCTTCGACTCTATGGAGCATTAGCCAATTTATTTTTTCTATGAGGCACGTGTTGGTGGTCCTGTCAGTTATCGATGGATGTACCTGTTTGAGCGGCATTGAATCACCTAAAGAGAAAGATGAAAAATAAGGCACGGGTTGAGGGCTCTATTCGTGAAGATTATATTCTCGAGGAGATTATAAACTTTTGCTCGACGTATTTCAAACCTCATGTTGCTACTAATAGAATGAGAGCTCCGAGAAATGATAACGGATATCAGGAATCTAAAGATGCAATACTGAACGTATACAATGCATCTGGAAAGCCTTCGGGAGATATTTGAATGACAACGAGCTAAGGGCTGCTCAGTTGTATATATTACTCTTTTGCTACAAGGATGAAGTAGAGAAACTAGAGGCGTAAGTAATTAATACGTCCATGTTTACGTCATCTCAATGTAATAGTATAAGCTACTATTATGCTACTAATCTGTGGTTGCTTCATTATTTTTCAGCACATATAATGATGAGCTGAGGTCAGTTAGACCCTACATAAGAGACGAAGAGTTAGAACAAGAAATGAGACGTCATTTTCCTTCTTGGTTGAGCGCATATGTAAGGAGCTCAATAATTTTTTTTTGTATGCACTTGCACAATAAATAACTTATTATCTCTACTTTGGTATTTAGGTCGATCGTCTAATAACACCCGAGGCTGAATTTATTAGAACTCTAGCCAAGGGACCAATTACTACCGTCAAAATATGGCCAAGTTACTGTGTGAATGGGTTTAGGTTTAAGTCAATAAATGCTCCGATCAGAGACAGCTTTATGGATCTTGATTTTATGAAAAATAGTTGTTTGTGTATCAAATTTTTGAGCTACAAAGACGTCGATCCAGGCAATAATATTTTTGGCATCTTACGAGAGATTGTGGAGTTGCCATATATTATGGCACAGAACCTACTAAGATCATGCTATTCAAGTGTGAATGATTCGATCCGATTCAAGAACAAGGTTGGAACTTTGACAAGCATGGTCTTGTAGATATAAACTACAAGCGTAGATATCAGGGATACGAACTTTTTGTCCTGTCAAGTCAGGCTCAGCTCGTGTACTTCATAACTTATCCTAGACGGGGGACAACGAGGTCGGATTGGTCGGCAGTATGCAAGATTAAAGCTAGAAATACCTTTGACGTTGACGAAATAACTTATTAGGAGGACGAGCTACCTCTTGTAATAAATATTGTAGATGTGGACTCAACGGAAGTTACTCATTACACGACTAATAATGTAGAAGAGGAAGAATTATCTGAAGAGGAAGATGAAGATGAAGACGAAGATGAAGACGAAGATAAAAGTGAAGATGAAGAGGGAGAGGAAGAGGAGGATGAGGAAGGCGAACAAGATAAATTTTCTGAAGATGATTGAAAATAAAATATTTTTCCTGTAGAATGTACTATATTTTGACTGTAGAATGTACTATTTTAACGAAGATATGTATTATATTTTGACTGTAGAATGTACTATCTATTTAGACTTGTGACACTACTAGTTATTTAATGTGTAATTCTATTAATGCTGTGAGATATGCATACTATTTTGACTGTAGAATGTACTATATATGTGTTTATTTGTTCTATCATCATATGTTGTTATCAGGTATGACAGGATAACGCGGAGCGTTCGGTAGGTCCCGAGGTAGACGGAGTGCTCCTCCGGTACTGCCTACTGTTGGTTCTGGATCCTCGGCGCCTAGTACTCCAGTATATCGACTAGTCACATCTCCGACTGCGACGACGTTACATGGCAGCACTCCTGGGATGAGTAGTTCCAGGCCTGATACTACTCTCTCATCCAGCGTTCCTCCTGCTGACGGAACCATGGAGAGAGATGAGCATATGGCGGAGGTTGAGCCGACGTCATCCCAACATCAGCTAGATCCTCCATGCGCACCTCCGGACGAGACGAGGACGGAGATTTGGGCCGACGGTACAAAGTAAGTCAATTAGATGGTTTAGCATCATATATATCGTGTATTTCTTTATTCATCATATATTGATTTTTTTGATAAAAATAATTATCTCTGTATAGATATCGTCCCTGATCGGTACAGAGATGCCTGAGCTACTTTATGAGGTACAACTATGGTGGCCCTTGGATCAACTACTCTGATTCTCCGGATGAGAGGAAAGCGTTCTGGTTTGCATACTTCAAGGTAAAAGAATATTATATCAATCATCTAATTTATGCATATTATATAACTTACTAAATTATTTCTTGTAGCAAACGTATTTCTATCCACCGTACTGGGCCGAGTTGATCCAGCAGATGTTTCCTGTTGTTGTCGCCAAGCTGATCCGTGATGCTCTGGATGACCAGAAGGCTCGTGATCATGAAGGAAAACCGATCCAAGGTTGGATCACGCTTGAGTAGTGGACTGCGATAAGGGCTAGATTCGATGATCCGAGGTACAAGGAAAGGTCTGAGAAGGCCAAGGAGGCTAGGCAGAAGGCATCAAAGTGGTATGGTGGCTCGATTCCGATGACGGAACATTTTCGTCTTTTGGTATATATTTTATTTCAGATATATTATTTTAATGCAAGTATGATAAAATGGTATTAAAATGGTAGTAGGATAAAATATTTAATTTTAGTACTAAATAATATAATTTTAACAGGTACAGATGGGTAAGGATGCAAACATGGTGACCGTCTTCCTGACCACCTATCGAAAGGACGAGAATCTCATTGATGAGAGGGCCTCGCAGACCTATGTAAGTATTACTTTACTTTGTGTTAATTTTAATATAACTTAGGCAATTATCGAGTATCCAAACTTTTCTAGGACGAGTATCTTAGGCTACGTGAGCGAACGATTGCTAGTGCACCTACAGTGGGAGAGGCTGGTACTTCCTCGCAGCCCTCTCCAGCTCCGTCGGCAGATGAGCTGTGGGTGACCCCCGCTGGTGGTCTCCGGAGGGGTACGTACTACGGTACGGGATCCTATGGCACCCTTGTTGCGACGCAATCATCTAGGGCCTCCACGGCAAGTGCGCATTCCCTACAGCCCTCGCAGTCGTCGGCCCGAGTCCAGGAGATCATTGACCGTCAGATTGCTTCTCTCCGTGACGAGTCTCTGCGAAGGATGGAGGAGCAGCCCCTGTCCCAGCCAAAGACAGATGATGCGACGCTTATCGCACAATTTGATATGTTCGAACGCAGCATCATGGAGCTCAGGATTATGACAGCTGATCTTAGAGCGTCGACAGAACGCAGCGTGATGGAGCTGCAGGCATCACAGCTGTCCATGGACGAGAGGCTGATGATGATGTAGGATTCAATGGTTCATAGCAGTACGAGGCTGTTATCTACCATGGATTCAAACAACCATCGACTAGCAGAGTTGGAGCAGATACGTCCTCTTCGTGCGCCTTCATCGACACAGACTCCACTGACGTCAATGCCTTCTCCATCGACATCGGTGTAGATTTCACGGGAGCAGTATGATCTGTTCTTAGCACTGATGCGCGCCGGTGGTCATCCTCCTATAGATCCGCAGTAGTCCTAGTTAAGATAGTTTATTGATTGTTTGTGTTTTGACCTATGATATTTGGTCATTTATGAATATTCTTTATTTTTGAGGCTTTCAGACTTTATTTCTTGCACTCAGTTGTGTAGATATTTATTGTATTCTTTACGACAATATTTTCTCCTGACTCGGTTTGTAATCTCAATATTTTATTTTCTTCAAATTTTACTATATTATTCATATTAAATGTATGTTAATTTACTGGTGTTGAATGTTCAACCGAAGGGGGTCGGCGAACCCAACAAATTCAACAGAGGGTTGCTCCGAGTCTATTTGTATAAATTGTGAATTCATAAACTACAGGAAGATTGGTTTGGAAATAATTTAATATTTATTTTTTTATTTTTTTCACTGAATCTTTAGCGACATTTTTAGCGATGTTTTACGACATTTTGGGACGTTTAGCGACGTTTATATACGTCGCTAAATATGTCGCTGAACGTTGCTAAATACGTCGCTAAAAACGTTGCTGAGTACGTCGCTAAACTGCTGATATGGCAGTATTTCTAGGTCAATATAACGTCGCTAAAGGTGTCGCACAACGTCGCTAAAAAAAATTAGCGATATATAACGACAAACAACACGTCGCTAATTTAGCAACATTATGTCGCTAAACGTCGCTAATATAGCGACGCATATACGTCGCTAGCAAACGTCGATATAGCGACATTTTGCAACTTTTTTCGGTCAGCGACTAGTTTAAAGGCGACTTCATCAAAATGTCGCTACAGACGTCGCTAAAATTATGTAGCGACATTTTTTTGCCATTTAGCGACGTTTTTAGACGTCACTAATTTGACTTATTCTGGTAGTGCAAGTCCACAGAAAATATAAGAGAAAGTCTGTATTTTGCTCTTAGGGCTCGTTATTCGAGATAATTGGAAGAGGATATATGTTCGGGGGGGGGGGATCGTATTCTTTGTTCAAGAAGATCACTATAGGATTGAGTGAGTAATTTTATTGTAATATGTCTTTCTTCTTAAGATTGGTGAGGGGGTTGAATTTTTGAGCAAAGATTCAACATATTTTTTATCAATCTTGTATCTTTTATGGTGTTATAAAGATTGAAATTTATCCAAGTGATATAGTCACAAAAAATACTTTGTTTGATTTGTCTTAATGCTTTTGATAGATGTTGGTTATTTTATGGCTGTTATTGCTTCCACGTCCGTGTCTGTAGCCAACTACGGTTTATATCACACCGCGTTGCCAACACACTTGACTACCAATGATACCTTTTATCGAGGACAAGTAGAACCATCTTCTTCACTCTGAACACCCACCTATTCCACATGGCTCTTTAGCCCTTAGTGAACCTTACCTGTTCATAAATGTGTTCAGACTTATAAAGAACTCATCTTTTATTTGTAAACCTCCCATCATGTCCTATTTGTGTACGTCGTCATCTCTGCAAATGAAATAAACTATATCATTCCCCAGGTTGAAAACTCCTCTGTAGCGTATTAAGTAAATCACATCATTCCACAATTCGAATTCTCAACGCCCATAAAATTAGGGATAGTATAATATAACCTCAACGGTTAGCATAACTCTAGAGTTTCAAGTAGTGCAGCCGACTTCAACGTGTCCAAATCAAAGTGTTTGGTTGAGATTAAAGTTCTCTCTCTCTCTCTCTCTCTCTCTCCATATTACTATTGAGGAGAACAAATCCCAGCCAACTATGAAACTAGTGCAAAGTTTGAGTTCTTCCACTAATTTTCTACTTTAAATGTAAGTTTCCATTTTGCCAAAACGAACACCCTTGTTGGTTGGATTCGAACAACCTCTTTTAGCCTCAGATAATGAAGAATACTAGGAAGAACCCCAAACAAAAGAAGCCCTAGACCACAATAATTCAAGTCATGATCTTTCATATATCTATCTATTTTTATAATGCATGTTCCGGAAGGTTGCTAGTTCGAGCAACGGAAACGTCATTTAATTTTTTTTAGAAAAAATTAATTATCTTTAGAGAAAATTAAGTAGAGTGGTGGCGGGTGCAGTGTCTGTATGGTCCGTAGGAGACGGGATCCGAGTGGTGCACGGATGCGATGCGGGTGCAGGTGCGGTGCTAGTGCGGAGCTGGTGCGGTACGACTATGGTTAGGTGGGACTTTCATACCGGATGTAGCATTCGGACGCGAGTAGTGCCTTCGGACCGGAATGTAACTTTCGGACTGGAATGGTACCTTCGGACTATGAATTGTAATATATGTCTTCAGACTGGATTAGTTGTAAGCCTTCAGGCTGAGTTGTAGCCTATCAGAGCAACCTGAATAAAATTTACCTTTTTCGAAAGAAATAAATAATGCATGGGACTTGGAAACGACTTCAAGAATAAGTCGTCTAAGTCATTTGTATATCTTCCGTTAATTAATAAAAAAATAAAATAAATTTACAACTTTTGCGTATGTATATTACAAAGAAAAAAATATAAATTTCTTTTCTTAAATCCTTCTAAACATATATCCAAACTCAGATAAATATCTATAACAAATTCTAAAATATATTTAATACTATATTTAAAGTAACTACATAGAATTATCAAACTGTTAACTAAACATATATACAATGATAATATATTAAAATATTTTTAATATCAGTGTATGTACAAAGCATATATATGTATGAGCTTCAGTCAGAATTTGTGCTCTTGTTCTTTCTTCTAGTCCAAGAGGCGTCTATCATGCTTATTACAGTGTTAAAATAATAGTAAGCGACATGGACAAGTATATTATTTAATTGATTGATGTAAATCTAATACAGTAAGTTTGCCTTGCAAGAAACTCCACATATTTTAATTTCTGCATCACTACTGGCTGGTACTGCCGACAAGAAGTCTATATAAGGAGGTCTTCGTAAATGTTAAAGGCCAAGCTCAAGGCTTCTGCTGCTGCTCTGTCGTAGCTTCAGTCTCTATATTTATTTATATTTACTTGCGAGTTTGAGGTATGTAATGTACATGGGCTTATCGGGTCTCCCCTCCTTCCACGTGAGGAAGCGGAGAGAGTACTTAAACTCTCTTCTTTCCTTGTTTGGAGTGAGGGGAGCTCCAATAGCGCACTCTCTTTCTCTCTCATTTTTGTAATTAGTTTTGTTGTTAACAAAAATACTTAAAGGTTCCCTCTCCTTGGCTTCCATCCACTTTCCGGACACATGTCAAACCCATAGTTCCCTTCCGCCGCCCCCCCCTCCCCTGCTAGTTTGGGAGTGTTAGAGTGGGTGGGGTTCCTAACCAATATGAAAAATACTTCGAAGTAAGATTAAATATTTCTACATATAATAGGAATGCTTTAATTTATTTGGATTGGATATTCCTAAATATAATAGGAATATCTCAATGGATTTTGATTGGATATTCCTACATATAATAGGAATATGTCAATGAATTTGGATTTGGATTGAATATTCCTATCTATAATATGATTGCTAGTTGTGGGTTTGAGACTATATATAGGTGTTTTCTGGCCCTACTTTATATATCTCTCTAATATATATATATATATATATATATATATATATATATATATATATATAGTAACAAGGAGAGAAAATGAGACAATAGTGCCATTACAACATTGGAGAGGAAAAAAAGGAATGGAGGCCGTTTCGAAGAAGAAGATCAGTTTCGGGTATTTTTTGTTGTCTTTGTTCTTCGTTGTTATAATCTATTTTCTGTTCCAAAAGAGTTGTGGTGATCCGTTGGATCGGTGGAAAATTTGTAAGGAATCGGTGTATTTCTTATTCCATTAGTGGAGGTTTTTAAGGGTTGGACTCCGATCGTCCCGTGGTTTTTTTCGCAAGAATTTTTCACGTCAAAAATATTTGTGTCTGCGATTTGTGTTTGGCATTTTTTGTTTGTGCGTTTTGATCGGTTCTCTCGCAGGTACTCTCTGGTTTGAGAAACGATTTTCGCACTTTCGTTCCCAACAAAGTGGTATCAGAGCCGGGTTCTGGAATTTCAGAAGGGTGTCAGGAGTTGACAGGCAAACCAGGGAGGAAAGATGGACGCGAAGTCGGTGCGCATGGTAAATCTGAACAGTACCAACTATCATTACTGGAGGTACAAGATGAAGGATCTGCTATTTGTCAAGAAGCTGCATCTGCCGATATTTGCTTCTGAGAGGTCCAGTGAAATCCGAAGAGGACTGGAATTTCGAGAATATACAAGTGTGTGGGTACATCAGACAGTTCGTTGACGAGAACATATACAACCATGTTGCCAGTATTGAGCATACGAGGACACTATGGGATAAGCTAGAATCTTTATATGTGAAGAAGATCGGAGTAAATAAATTATTCCTAATCTGGATTATGATGGGTCTGCGGTACAAAGATGTGGCATCTATTACGGATCACTTGAGTGAGTTACAGGGCGTGGTTGACCAGCTATCCTTGATGGGAGTCAAGTTCGATAACGAGGTTCAGGGACTATGGCTGCTGTGTACATTGCCAGACTCGTGGGAGACCGTACGAGTGTCTATGATCGCTTTTGTTCTGGAAGGCGTGGTCAGTCTGGAGTCTGCCAAGAGCGGGGTACTGAATGAAGAGATGCGGAGACGTTCTTAGGGCACTACATCCACATCCCACTAAGAGACGCTTGTTTCAAAGAGCCGCGGATGTAACACCCCGTTCTCCTCAAGCGGACTGCCGATTCAAACGGCAAAAGTGCAATGTCCCGACCCGCTTTGCTTAGGCGAGAATACTCGTTTGAGGCAAAGGATATCCAGACTTGTCCCTACAGGAGTTAGGCTTAGGCTTTCAGAGGCTCGCTTGACATATCGCTCAACCGAGGCGAATCATCGCTAAGGTGGGTGGCTACGGTGAACTTGTCTTTGCTTAGCCAGCACACATAAAATATGGAATGCTACATGCTAGTCGCTAGGTGAATCACCCCATGCATGCTAATAAGAAACAACGCACCTAGCTAAGGGAATAATCCCAACTTGTATTGCTTGTGCTAGAACATGAAAATGAAATATTGCTTATATTCAAACCCTCACATGCTAAGTTCCCTTACGGTTTCACCTCTCGGCTTACCTTCGGGTCTGAGCCAACGTGTTTGCTTAAATTCCTTAGAAATGAATGCTTGCTTGCTTACAAATGTCTAACGTAATTCGTATCGTGCATGCATTGAGTCAGCCAGGAGACTATCAAATAGTCCTTCTGCGCAATTGAACCTGCAAGTATCCGGGACCGTTGGGTCGCTAAGGCAGACCCCGCACCAGGGGAATGCATCAAGGCAAGTGAATACTGAACAAAAATCCTGTCACGTTACAACTGAATGATAATCACATCAAGTTTACCTCTGAACGAGAATCATGTTAACGAATCCAAGAATCCCAGCTCGTGGAGCAAAACGCTCGGTTCAGAACAAGAATTATGGATTATCATGTCAAGTTATGGATTTGGAAAGATCCTGACCTGCATGTCGCGGACAACTTGAAAAAGGTGATCTTCGGATCTCGTTCCACGGGCGGTCACCGGGGCACCGGGGCCGATCCGATCCGGATGGAACTTAACGTATTAGTCTCACGTGATTGGAGGGATAGCTTGTAGCACACAACGTACTTTCGTTGCATTCCATTCCCGTCAATGACTAAGGTCCTTTATGGCTATGCCAGCGACAAACGTTCATATAGATAAGTCATCCTCGCTTAGCGGTTATCCGCGTGCGAGTCATTGTATTGCGTCAAAAGAATAACTAAACACCTGAATAATTATGATATATCGACTCTCGTGTTTGCATATGCTATTGCCTTGGTTTTCATTATGAATGCTCGTGCTTGAATTAACTTGGTTTGCCTTGGACATGGAAGGACAAATCGGTAAGTTGGTAAGTCTTGCCGTGTTTTCTCTTATATCGCACGGTGCACTGTCACACGAGTTAGGTTATTCAATATGCCATAAAACTGATCCTAAGGCAACTAGAAAGACAACTTAATAGTTGGTGCACGGAACCTATATTACTTGTTTAGATTTGTCGAGCGGGCGAGTAGCCTCCCCACCAGGGCATTCAATGTACTGATAATCCACCAGATCGTTTGCAGGGTGCGGAAGAATCTCGTTCGGTGTGGATGCCTCCTTTGTGCGTGCTAAGGCGTGGAGATCACTCCGAAGCCTTGGAGCGCTGCATATGAAACTGAAGCACATATATAAGACATAATGTTGGAATATCGCCTGTACATCATTCCACTATTGTAGCCACTTGGCACGCTTTACTATTTCAGAGAGAGAGGCTTGAGCGACTTGTAATCTCGGTTATGCGCCTGTAACACTTGTTTATATCAATAAATAGTTTGTTTTAATTCAACTTGTGTTATTCAATGCTTCAGCTATCGTCGACTCAATGAACTTGTTACCAAATCGCCTATGCGTTTATGATTCCGCTGCACTCGGACAATCTGTGCGACTCTGTGGCTTAGAACTCTAATCGCCAGCCAATTAACCACGTCCTTGCTCGGGCGCGGCTCACGCTCGTGCGGCATCACGCCCGGATGGGTCAAAGTGATCGTTCCGCGGGAGCGCTGGCGCGGTGATTCTCGCCTAGCGAGGACGGCCGATTTAGCCTGCAGGAGATCGAGGTGTAACATATTGGTATCAGAGCTTGGCTTGTACGCCTTTGGACTTCATTCCGATTATTTCAGTTTTGAAAGCTCGTTCGTGGGTTATGTGCACGCTCTCTCTTAATATCCCAAACGGAATGTTCCAATAATGAGTCTAAATACTTTCAAAAAGTGCATTAGAATAATGTGATTGCTTGTATAAAATTATGATGCTAAGGCCTTTGTGCCGACCTGTGCAGACCCTAATGATTTTCGCAAGTAGCTTGTCCGATTTCACTACCTTTAAGTTTGGTTGAATGCATATGTTTGAAGGACGCCTTGAACTTGTGCACGATCCAAGACTAAAGAAGATGTGAAACTCGAGTGCTAAGACTTAGCTATCGCTAAGTTGGTTGGCGTGCTCATGCTAGAGGTGCACTTCGAATATGCGCACGATCCAGACTAGCGATATGCTGATCTCGAACGCTTGTGCAAGTAAATATCCAAATGAATAAGTACAACGACTTGTATAGGTTTGCCTCAGCCTTAGATCGTTAATCAAGATTGCTACGCTTGGGATAGGTTCCATAATGCGTTAGTACGGCTTGTCCTCAGTAAGTCTCGAGGATGAGACTTTTTCTGAGTTGGGTATGATATAACGCCCCGTTTTGCTCAAGTGGACTGCCGATTCAAACGGCAAAAGTGCAATGTCCCGACCCGCTTTGCTCAGGCAAGAATACTCGTTTGGGGCAAAGGATATCCAGACTTGTCCCTACATGAGTTCGGCTTAGGCTTTTAGAGGCTCACTTGACTTATTGCTCAACCGAGGCGAATCATCGCTAAGGTGGATGGGTACGGTGAACTTGTCTTTGCTTAGCCAGCACAATTAAAATATGAAATGCTATATGCTAGTTGTCACGCCCCAATCTCCCGCAAGCTCAATAGTCCCCGCTGAACGTGAAATCACCACGTTGCAGCTCTCCCGTGGGACAATCATTCTCTTCGGAACGTGATGCCGTACGAGCCTGGAGTTGCGCTCGTACAAGGTGATGTTGTTAAACACCAAAGTTATTATCGAAACAACCAAGTTATAGCGGAAGTCATTTTGTGTACCAAGCACACATCAGAGTATACGCAGCGAAGCTCTCGATAGGGTCCAAATAGAATGCCCCGAAGGCAATGCCACAAAGGCGATGCCACGGAGACGATGAAATGCTCTTGGTCTTTTCTCTAGCCCACAAAGGTACTTACAGTTCATACATCTTGTCCCATATATCCAAGCAGCGCTACTACGCCTGCATACCTGAAATATTACCCACAAATGTGGGTCAGTACACAGCCGTACTGGTGAGCGGGGTAACCCACTCGTCTAAGCCGACACTAAGTAAAAATAGTGAATGCAAACAGTTATATGGTGATCTTTCTAGTTGAATCCTAGATTCGTTTCATGGCATATGGATGACATGTTAAGGAAAGCTGTAAAGCAGTTTATGTATGCAAGCATTTAACTCAAACCAAACGACAAGCATTATATGACCGACCCGAAGGATTCTAGCATGCAACCCGTCCTACTCAATGCCATCGTTTGCACGATAACATATCGAACCATTCCCAAGCCTCAAATATCCATCCTCAACCAAAGTTCATATCCCAAACTCGAGTGCACACTCTTGCCGAGGTAAGGTGACCGTGCCTACACGAAAGCCAAACCAACAAAAGAAAAGCAAGCCAACTCTTATCTATATGAAGTCACTGGCTAAGCCATACAAGACATATCTCAATCATTACGGCGCGCCCTATCAGCCCGGGTTGCAAGCCCCGCTGGAGGTCCCGCAATGCATCGTGACTAGCACGAATCAAATATTTCCCTCCGGATCAAAACGGTTCTAGTGCCCCAGAAAAATACCGTTTCGAGGAAATGCCAAAACTTGTGCACGTCCGTGACATGCAAACACAAGTAGGTATGACGAGAGGATCGAACATTCTCGCCCCACCAAGCGATCCTAGACTCGTTCAGCCGATATCCAACCGAAATATCCATAGCCATTCTTCCAACATATCCAACCAAGGAATCCAAATCTCGACCTTAATATATAGCCCAAGGCACCAAAATACCCATAGGCACAATCTCTCAAGTTGTGCCCAAGTTAAGCCCATATTCACATTGCCGCTCTACAGCAATATATTTATAAACTTGGTGCAACACCCATGCTCAAAGCAATCCCATGGCATAATGTCGTTTCAGTGACACAATGCCCCATTTGTGGCACGATGCCCCATCAAGCGGCACAACACCCTCGCCGATGCAGTTGTTCGGTTTTGAACCACAACTGCTCGCTTTGCAAGACAAATCGACCAAGTGATACTCGTACACGGATGCACGCTCGCTCGCGCGAATTCCCGATATTCCTAATTTGCCTCAATGTATCATTCCAACTTGTATAATTTCAACCGTCCAAGCATAATTCTAATTATCCAACCGACTTCCTCAAATGTGTAATCCAACTATCGCTCTAACTATCCAACGCGTAAATTATTTCAAGCCACAATCCTACCAAGAAACCAACGTACACTCTATGCACGCCTCAGTGTAGTATTTCCGAATGTTTCAGCCCAAGTGTTCAAGCCTTTATCGTGTTTTCCATATTATTAGGCATGAAGGAGTAGAGGAGAAGGAAAAGAGCCCACTCACAATGTTTGATCTCGTTAAGCATCCTGTCCTGCCGATACGGCCAATCCCTTGAACCCGTGGTCCGATGCAAGCACGATTTACTCAACTGGTATGACCGTGTGAGCAGGCCGTGCTCTCCAAATCATCCGACCGATCGGACTAAGGAAGACGACATTATCGCTCCCATCCAGCTATCTCAGTAATATTCTGAACGAACACCTGTTTTCCATTGAACCCGCTAGCCATCTGCACATGAAACCAACTAAATCAATCCTTTTTCCCAAAATCCAACATTTTAAATGTAACCAGCATTTGATTTATTCCATCCGACTCAGCGTAACGCTCCGAGCGGTTGTGGGGTATTACATAATATACCACTTAGAATTAGGTTCGTCCACGAACCGTGCTGGTACTCATTCCTATCACATGCCACAATCCAATTCCAAGATCTGCTCTAGGCGACTTTCATATTCACGATTCTGACTCTGCATCTCGTTCTGCTGAACGCTCGTACAATTTCACGAATTCCCACATCCTCCTTGCAGCTCAATACGAATTCCTCGTATCGCTTAGTTTTGGATCGTACACATATTTAAGGCGTACCTAAAATACATGCATTTCAGCCGAGCTTTGCGATAGCAAATTTGAACAAGTTACATGGGTATCTTTATGTTCGAGGCATCCATTTGCTTTACTCTCAATTGAACCAAATCACGATTTCCATTCCAACATATTCGATTGAGCACTATTCTCAATTATGCAAAAAATTTACCGACTCAATCAATTCGTGTTCCAACTCAATCCATCCAACTATTTCTGAAATTTGCACTAGCAACATCTCTAAATATATCTCTTGTGCACCGAACGATTATCACAACTGATACTACCCAGCTAGGCGACTTACCCAAATATCAAACTTTGCTTAGATCAGCTCACAGTCCAACACCTTTTTCCTGCCATCTCAATACCTCGCTGGGTGAACATCTATATCGAGGTTCGTGTGATCCACGAAGATCTCGCCGCCACGCCAAAAGGATTGTGTCACCACGATTTCAACGTGGACACACTCGCCACAATTCCTAGGTTGCGTATGGAATAGTTCTTCGTGCTGCTTCCACTGCCTCGAAGCAATGGATATCACCTTTGCCTTCCGAACGAGCACGCTTCCTAAACTAAGTTCCGAGATATCTTGTAAATCTGAGACAAATCTGTCCCTTCCAGTATTCGCAAGGATTTGATCTGAACGAGCCAATGCTTTAACTTCACGAGCTAGTTTCACAGTCGTCAATTCATATGAATGTTATTCCCTTCCAGGGCACGATGAGTCAGAGGCGATGCCATCGATAAAAATATGTGACTCTGAATCTCATCAGTTGACTTAGGCCAATCCCACTATCGCTTCGATCTTCCGGCTGCATCTTCAGCTGAAGACTATCCCAAGGGTCTCTCAAATCCAACACTCAGTCAATAAGCCAAATCTCATTGCTCACATCTGCCCTCGACGCATTCCCAAATACACCGCCTCAAGGGTTGTTCTATGGGTTTACCATATTCATCTCCGATTCAGCGGATAAGTCGCTAGGGTCAGCTATCCCGAAGCTATTCTCGATAATTGTAATCATCACGATGGACAGTTACTATAAACCATGCTCTATCTCATCTGCAAATCCGAATCAAAATCCAAACATTCTATCCGTATGAACTTCCGAATTCGAGCACTTCATGCACTACCTCTGCTGATCTGTCAACCAAGAGCCACTTAACCACCTAGAGTCTTGTTATTTATCCGAGCCACAGTTCGAGAACTGCGCTCGTTGAAACCGTCTTCCATTAATCCGTTTGTTCTGTCCTGAATCCATCAAATTTTCTGAAATGCTATGTTCGACTTCTCGCACTACCACTTGCAATTATTCTCAAAACTCAAGACTTGCTCAAATTCTTATCCGTTTGTCGCATCCCACAATGTACGTCCAACTTACTCGAACATCACAGTGATTTGTTCCGACGTTGCTCCCACATTTAGCTATCTTTAAAAGTCCGTCCGCCACAATCTGTTGCCTTTAGTTGTTTCCACAATCTGTCCACGTCTTCCGGAGAATTCGTCTACCATTATTGCACCATCTTGTCCAAAATTCTATTTTCGCTAAACCTGAGTCAACTTCTCGAGCAGCAATATCCAAAAAATTTTAAGTTTGTGTGAATCCATCGCATTGTCCCTCCAAACCAAATCGTGTTTCATTACTCAACCAACAGCTCAAATGTGTTGCCCAAAATTGTAGTCCGTGCTCACTATCCTTCGATTAACCCATCGCTTCGCTCAAGCGTATCCCGATGTTCGTTCAGATCTCATCCATCTCTTAAGCCTAACGATACCTCCATTTGCACGAGTCCGTTCTTGAGTTCTCAAGTCTAATGTATTGAAGAATACCCGAGTCAAATTCTATTGCACTATATACCACTTAGAAATATAGTCGCCCTCGTGCTTACTCTGCGTCAACCAGCATCTATCCCAAACCGACTATTCCGAGGTGATTCTATCGAATCACAACGCAATACTCGCTTGCTCCATTTTCATTCTTCCCAACTCAGCCGATGTGCACCAACCAACTTATATTTCGGTTATCCGAGTCCGTTCAGGCAATTCTCATTGATGTCCAACCAAAATATTTTCAATATCTTGCTCAATATATGGTATCCCATATACCACTCTGAATCAAGTCGCTACTCGCATTACAATTTCTTGCACGAATCCAAAAATTTGTTCGAACCATCCCTTACGCGTGATCCTGCCTTTCCCAACTCGAGTCTGACACAAAACTCAAGCAATGCCTGAATTATCCAACTATTTCCATCAATTTTGCGATGCGACTCATGCTATATCCCGTTCTCAATACTTTCGCAACACGAGCAATCCCATGCATCGAGCTCTCTTCTGAATAGTCCAACCCAATATCCAATATTTCCACACATTTGTTATACGAGCAACTCATGCCAACTTATCCTGATATTCCCAAGCTAAACTCAAACATGCTCAACAGATGCGCCACAGCCAAAATTCCAACTTCTATCCAACACAGTCGCTACACGAGTAACTCGTGCAACGATCCATTCCCATCGAATGTTTCTACTCACAATATGCTGCATTACCAAATCTCGTATGCCAACCCACTGATCCATTGAGGCAATCAGAAACTCCCTAAACGGCAAGCCAACCCAACGAAACCCAACGAAAGCTCTCAACTTGTTGCACAAATACAACAATGCCATCCAACTTGCTGCACGAATGCAACAACGCCTAACGAGGCTAAGCGATCTAACGAAAACCAACCAAGGCAACACAACCAAGAAATAACATGCAGCCATAACCAGCAATATATAGACTTATTGCATGAAACATCCAATGCGGCACCGAGTAGAGCCAAGAGCTAAACGACACGCGAAAGCTATTTAGAGTTTGTGATGAAGCGAAGGACCAAGTCCGAAGAAATGAACCAGGCGCTCTGATACCAATTTGTTACGCCCCAATCTCCCGCAAGCTCAATAGTCCCCGCTGAACGTGAAATCACCACGTTGCAGCTCTCCCGCGGGACAATCGTTTTCTTCGGGACGTAATGTCGTACGAGCCTGGAGTTGCGCTCGTACAAGACGATGTTGTTAAACACCAAAGTTATCATCGAAACAACCAAGTTACAGCGGAAGTCATTTTGTGCACCAAGCACACATCAGAGTATACGCAGCGAAGCTCTCGATAGGGTCCAAATAGAATGCCCCGAAGGCAATGCCACAAAGGCGATGCCACGGAGACGATGAAATGCTCTTGCTCTTTTCTCTAGCCCACAAAGGTACTTACAGTTCATACATCTTGTCCCGTATATCCAAGCAGCACCACTACGCCTGCGTACCTGAAATATTGCCCACAAATGTGGGTCAGTACATAGTCGTACTGGTGAGCGGGATAACCCACTCGTCTAAGCTGACACTAAGTAAAAATAGTGAATACAAACAGTTATATGGTGATCTTTCTAGTTGAATCCTAGATTCGTTTCATGGCATATGGATGACATGTTAAGGAAAGCTGTAAAGCAGTTTACGCATGCAAGCATTCAACTCAAACCAAACGACAAGCATTATATAACCGACCCGAAGGATTCTAGCATGCAACATGTCCTACTCAATGTCATCGTTTGCACGATAACATATCGAACCATTCCCAAGCCTCAAATATCCATCCTCAACCAAAGTTCATATCCCAAACTAGAGTGCACACTCTTGCCGAGGCAAGGTGACCGTGCCTACACGAAAGCCAAACCAACAAAAGAAAAGCAAGCCAACTCTTATCTATATGAAGTCACTGGCTAAGCCATACAGGACATATCTCAAGCATTACGGTGCGCCCTATCAGCCCGGGTTGCAAGCCCCGCTGGAGGTCCCGCAATGCATTGTGACTAGCACGAATCAAATATTTCTCTCCAGATCAAAATGGTTCCAGTGCCCCGGAAAAATACCGTTTTGAGGAAATGCCAAAACTTGTGCACAAGTTGTCCGTGACATGCAAACACAAGTAGGTATGACGAGAGGATCGAACATTCTCGCCCCACCAAGCGATCCTAGACTCGTTCAGCCGATATCCAACCGAAATATCCATAACCATTCTTCCAACACATCCAACCAAGGAATCCAAATCTCGACCTTAATATATAGCCCAAGGCACCAAAATACCCATAGGCATAATCTCTCAAGTTGTGTCCAAGTTATGTCCATATTCACATTGCCGCTTTACAATAATGTATTTATAAACTTGGTGCAACACCCATGCTCAAAGCAATCCCATGGCACAATGTCGTTTCAGTGGCACAATGCCCCATTCGTGGCACGATACCCCATCAAGCGGCACAACACCCTCGCCGATGCAGTTGTTCAGTTTCGAACCACAACTGCTCGCTTTGCAAGACAAAGCGACCAAGTGATACTCATGCACGGATGCACGCTCGTTCGCCCGAATTCCCGATATTCCTAATTTGCCTCAATGTATCATTCCAACTTGTATAATTCCAACCGTCCAAGCATAATTCCAATTATCCAACCGAATGCCTCAAATGTATAATCCAACTATCGCTCCAACTATCCAACGCGTAAATCATTTCAAGCCACAATCCTACCAAGCAACCGACATACACTCTATGCACACCTCAGTGTAGTATTTCCGAATGTTTTAGCCCAAGTGTTCAAGCCTTTATCGTATTTTCCATATTATTAGGCATGAAGGAGTAGAGGAGAAGGAAAAGAGCCCACTCACAATGTTTGATCTCGTTAAGCATCATGTCCTGCCGATACGGCCAATCCTTTGAACCCGTGGTCCGATGCAAGCACGATCTACTCAACTGGTATGACCGTGTGAGCAGGCCGTGCTCTCCAAATCATCCGACCTAACGGACTAAGGAAGACGGCATTATCGCTCCCATCTAGCTATCTCAGTAATGTTCTGAACGAACACCTATTTTCCATCAAACCCGCTAGCCATCTGCACATGAAACCAACTAAATCAATCATTCTTCCCAAAATCCAACATTTCAAATGTAACCAGCATTTGATTTATTCTATCCGACTCAGCGTAATGCTCCGAGCGGTTGCGGGGCGTTACACTAGTCGCTAGGTGAATCACCCCATGCATGCTAATAAGAATACAACGCGCCTAGTTAAGGGAATAATCCTAACTTGTATTGCTTGCTATAATATGGAAATGAAATATTACTTATATTCAAACCCTCGCATGCTAAGTTTCTATACGGTTTCACCTCTCGGCTTACCATCGGGTCTGAGCCAACGTGTTTGCTTAAGTTTCTTAGAAACGAATGCTTGCTTGCTTACAAATGACTAACGTTATTCGTATCGTGCATGCATTGAGTCAGCCAGGAGACTATCAAATAGTCCTTCTACGCAATTGAACCTGCAAGTATCCGGGACCGTTGGGTTGCTAAGGTAGACCCCGCACCAGGAGAATGCATCAAGGCAAGTGAATACTGAACAAAAATCCTGTCACGTTATAACTGAATGATAATCATATCAATTTTACCTCTGAACGAGAATTATGTCAACAAATCCAAGAATCCCAGCTCGTGGAGCAAAATGCTCGGTTCAAAACAAGAATCATGGATTATCATGTCAAGTTATGAATTTGGAAAGACCCTGACCTGCATGTCACGGATAACTTGAAAAAGGTGATCTTCGGATCTCGTTCTACGGGCGGTCACCGGGGCACCGGGGCCGATCCGATCAGGATGGAACTTAACGTATTAGTCTCACGTGATTGGCGGGATGGCTTATAGCACACCATGTACTTTTATTGCATTCCATTCCCGTCAATGACTAAGGTCCTTTATGGCTATGCCAGCGACAAATATTCATATAGATAAGTCATCCTCGCTTAGCGGCTATCCGCGTGCGAGTCATTGTATCGCGTCAAAAGAACAACTGAACACCTGAACGATTATGATATAATGACTCTCGTGTTTCTATATGTTATTGCCTTGGTTTTTATTATGAATGCTCGTGTTTGAATTAACTTGGTTTGCCTTGGACAGGGAAGGACAAATCGATAAGTTGGTAAGTCTCAGCGTGTTTTCTCTTATATCGCACGGTGCACTGCCACACGAGTTAGGTTATTCAATATGCGATGAAACTGATCCTAAGACAACTAGAAAGATAACTTAATAGTTGGTGTACGGAACCTATATTACGTGTTTGGATTTGTCGAGCGGGCGAGTTGCCTCCCCACCAGTACAGTCAATGTACTGATAATCCACCAGATCGTTTACAGGGTGCAGGAGAACCTCGTTCGGTGTAGATGCCTCCTTCGTGCGTGCTAAGGTGTGGAGATCACTCTGAAGCCTTGGAGAGCTGCGTCCGGAACTGAAGCACATATACAAGACATAATATTGGAATATCGCTTGTACATCATTCCACTATTGTAGCCACTTGGCACGCTTTACTATTTCAGAGAGAGAGGCTTGAGCGACTTGTAATCTCGGCTATGCGCCGCCTGTAACACTTGTTTATATCAATAAAGAGTTTGCTTTACTTCAACTTGTGTTATTCAATGCTTCCGCTATCGTCGACTAAGTAAACTTGTTACCAAATCGCCTATGCGTTTATGATTTTGCTTCACTCGGACAATCAGTGCAACTCTGTGGCTTAGAACTCTTACCGCCATCCAATTAACCATGGCCTTGCACGGGCTTGGCTCACGCTTGTACGGCATCACTCCCGGATGGGTCAAAGCGATCGTTCTGCGGGAGCGCTGGCGCGGTGATTCTCGCCTAGCGGGGACGGCCGATTTAGCCTGCGGGAGATCGGGGTGCGACAGCGGTAGGGATAATAGCAGGGTCCAGGCGGTGGCAGAGACAAAAGCACGGGAAGGTCTAATGGTCGATACTAGGACTTAAGAGTGTTACCATTGTGGCAAGAAGGGCCACATCAAGCAGAACTGTTTCGCTTGGAAGAGAAAGAAGAAGGGCGACAAGGGGAAGCAAAGTGAGAACACTACAGCGGCGGCCTCAACATATGGAGGTGACGTGATCATTGTAGGTGATGAGGTAGTTATGAACATCGCCTGCGATGACAACTCTTGGCTGGTGGACTCAGGTGCTTCAGCGCACGTATCTCACAATATGGCACTATTTGCTACATACACAACAGGCGATTGTGGAGTATTGAAGATGGGCAATGGAGATATATCGAAGGTGGTTGCCATTGGAGATATGCATTTGAGGACAAAGACAGGTGCAGTTCTTGTTCTCAAAGATGTCCTTCATGTCCCTGATATCCATTTTAACTTGGTATCGGTTGGAAGGTTGGATGACGAGGGTTTCTTCAGTCTCTTCAGGAATAATCAGTAGAAGTTTTTCAGAGGTTCGATGGTGATTGCCAGAGGAAGCAAGAGGTCCGAACTCTACTATATGGAAGGGAGCGCACAGGGGGCACAAGAGGTTAACGCAGCTACTGATGCGTCTACTGAGTTGTGGCACATACGGCTTATCCATATCAGTGAGAAGGGGATGAGGTAATTAGTGAATAGGAATGTGATTCCAGGACTAAAGTCTACAAATTTGGAGAAGTGCACACACTGTTTGGAGGAGAATCAAAATATTGTGTCTTTCCAAAGTCACCCAAGTTCAAGGAAGCCGGTGTTGATCGAGTTGATTTACTCGGATATCTGCGGTCCTATGAAGGTAAAAGACATTGGTGGTTCTTCTTATTTTGTAACATTTATTAATGACTGTTCCAGGAAGGTTTGAGTCTATACCTTAAAGACCAATGATCAAGTGCTGTCCACTTTCAAGGTGTTTCAGGCCTCTGTTGAAAGGGAGACGGGCAAGAAGTTGTTTTATGTTTGGTCGGACAATGGCAGCGAGTATATCGGTCCCTTTGATGCTTATTGCAGAGAGAAATTGATACGACACCAGAAGACTCCACCAAAGACACCACAGCTCAACGGTGTAGCAGAGCGGATGAACATGACGCTAATGGAGAGGGTGTGGTGTTTGCTGTCAGAATCAAACTTGCCAGGCAGCTATTAGGGTGAGGCAATTTACACAGCTGCTTATGTTATTAATTTATCTCCTAGTGCTTCTTTGCAGGGTAATATGCCTGACAAAGTATGGTACAACAAAGAGCCATCATACAACCACCTGCGAGTGTTTGGTTGTAAGGCCTTCGTGCATGTACTGAAGGACGAGGCAATGTGTCTTTGTCTGCTACGGTCGGGATTAGTTTGGCTATAGACTCTATGATCTAGTAGGAAAAAAGCTCTACAAAAGCAGGGACGTGATATTCGTTGAGGATCAGACCACGACCAACACTCATGATTTCGGGATGCCTTCTAAGTCTGAAAAATTGCCTGAGTTAGAGTTATTTTGCTTCGAGCAGTTTCCAAAGGACATCGTAAAGGATCCAGTTATGGGGGAGCCAGTACATGGAGTTTATCCCAACCTTGATCATCAGCTTGCTGATAGTGGTCAGGGTGACCCTCAGGAGGATGAGCATGTCGAGGAGGCAGATCCTGGAGGGGGGAAGGCTGAAGATATACAGCCAGCACCAGTGGTTCTGTTAAGGAGGAGCGATAGAGAACGTCGATAATCTACGAGATACTCACCGGGTGAGTATGTGCTACTGACTGATGGGGAAGAACCCGAAAGTTTTACAGAGGCTATGGAAGACGAACACAGGCAGGAGTTGTTGGAGGCCATGCATGAGGAGATGAGTTCCTTAGAGGCCAATTCTACTTATGATCTGGTGCGGTTGCCAAAGGAAAAGAAGGATTTGAAGAATCGATGGATGTTCATAGTGAAACAGACAGATGATGCTACTCGCCCTCGATACAAAGCGAGGCTAGTAGTTAAAGGCTACTGTCAGCGGAAAGGCGTAGATTATGATTAGATAGTTTTGCCAGTCGTCAAGCAGTCGTCTATACGATTGGTGCTAGCATTGGCAACCAGTTTCGACTTGGAGGTCGAGCAAATGGACATAAAGACGGCATTCCTCCATGGTAATCTTGAGGAAGAGTTGTACATGGAGCAGCCAGAGGAATTTTGTGAAAAGGGCAAGTCAAATTTGGTCTGCCGGTTGAGGAAGAGCTTGTATGGTCTGAAACAGGCTCCGAGACAGTGGTACAGGAAGTTCGAGTCGTTTATGGGGGACCATGGCTATGTACGAATGTCGTTGGATTATTGTGTTTTTTGTGAAGTACTTCGTCGAGGATGATTTCATTATTTTGTTACTTTATGTTGATGACATGCCACTACTAGAATAAGCGGGTTTAGCAATATTTTTTAGCGACGACAAATAAAACATCGCTAATTTAGCGACTCCATTTAAAAATCGTCGCTAGACGTCGCTAATTGGCGACATTTAGCAACGTTTAGCGACTTTTATTCAGTTTTTAAAAGATTAGTCGCTATAAGTTCAATTTAGGTCGCTAAACGTCGCTAAAATATTTCATTTAGCGACGTATTTAGCGACGTATGTATTTTGGACATTTAGCGACGTAATTAGCGACGTCTCAGACGTCGCTAAGTTAGCGACGTTATTAGTGAAGTTGCTAAAACGTCGCTAAAGTTTTAATTAGGGCTGCTTTTCCCCATTTCTTTCGATCTCTTCCTCTCCCTTTCCCTCTCCCAAACGTCACGATCTCTCCGGCTCCCCTCCGACCTCCGGCGCCCCCTCCTCCCTCCCGGCGACCCCCCTCCGGCCGCGTCCTCCCCCCTCCTCCTCCTCCTCTAGGTAAACATGCTCTCTCTCCCTCTCTCTCTCTCTCACAGGACACACATGGCACTGACACTGACACGACACACACGTTACAAACACTGACACAAACATGACACACACACTTACACGACACACACACGTGACCTAGGGTTATGGTTAGGGTTAGGGTTTTTGACCTGGTTAGGGTTAGGGTTAGGGTTTTTGACCTGGGGTTAGGGCTTTTGACCTGGTGTTAGGGTTAGGATTAGGGTTAGGGTTAGGGTTAGGGTTTTTGACCTGGAGTTAGGGTTAGGATTTTTGACCTCGGGTTAGGGTTAGGGTTTGTTCACATTTCACTTCTGCAATTTAATTCTCACTATGGAAAGACCAACTTGGTCGAGTAAAAGTATAAGTGTAAAGCTGAATGTGTGGCTATTTGTTCATATTTCACTGCTGCAATTTGCCCGAGGAAAGGACTTGTTCCCGATGTTAAACTTAAGTAACCTAAAGTATGTCATTTTATTTTTTTTCAAAGTTGGTGCAAATAGATGTAACTTTCATTGTGAATTTTACTTAAATTGCTCTTTATTTCATACGAGATTCCTCTGCATGCAGTTGTATTATTTTGTTGCACCATGCATCAACTCTCTACTGGGTTTAGTGAATAGGTAGGAAGTGTTGTCCTTGGGGTGAATAATGAGAGCTCCGTAGACTGTAGCCCTGAGCCAGGAGCTGTGCGTGCCACTACAGGGTCCCCTCCTGCCCTTGGATGGTGAACATGTACGTGTAGCTCCCTCCGGGCCTGATCGGACATTGAGTCACGAACTCGGGTACATCAGCCCAACCGCTTCTCATCTGTCGAATTCCATGCCTAATATAATACAATACAATACAACCAGGGAATGTTAATATCATTACTTACAACTCAAAGGCACAATTAATGCTGAAGCGACTAAAGTAAAAATATGTCAACAAGGGCAGTATTTTAGCTATTAAGGTTTGTCTTACTTAAAGCAAATGCAGTGAGTATTTAAAGCAAATGCAGTAAGTATTTAAGTTTGTCTTACAATAAAAATATGTCAACAAGGACAGTCAACATCAAATATTTCTCCTTTTTTTTAATATATTTGTTTGTCTTACTTAAAGCAAACACATTGAGTATTTAATTATAGTGTTCCATTAGCTTAAAATAAACTTATCTATAGTCTAAAACTAAGAAGACCTATACATATCAAGTTGGAGACCTACTTAACAATAGAAGTAGGACTTATGCCAACCAGCAAAAAGCTATACAGGAACCCTAAGTTATATATAAATTCAAACAAGTAGCGTATGCTATAATTATGATTTAGCTACTACAACACACAATGGCAATGCACCAACATGCACAAATGAGTTTAGTCTTCAATAATAACTTAGATATTTTTTTAAAGTAATTTTACAAAATTGTGACATACAACAAAGTCATGGTAGCAGTCCTCAGCATTGGTGTGAGAGAAGAGATGAAGCGAGAGGAGTACTAGAAGGAAGCTGCAGGATGAGATCTTCAATAATAACTTCGATATTTTTTAAAGTAATTTCACAAAATTGTGATCCTACATATGCAAATTATCTGGTGACAAATAACTGCAATAGTCTGTCACAACTTGCATATGCACTTATGAATCCTAACAAGAAGATGCAGGATGAGAAATTCAATAATAAATAAAAGAGAGAAGCTCATAAGCATAAACATAAGCATAAGCAAAAGCATATATATATATTAGTATCAGTTGATAATAGTTAAGATATAAGTAGGGTTTTTGACCTGGGGTTAGGGTTAGGGTTATGGTTTATACTAGTATCAGTTGATACTAGTATCGGTTGATAATAGTTAAGATATAAATTTACACAATATTTAATATTAGACAATATATTTATATCTGTTATCAATTATATTCTTTGTTTTCATCTATCTTACCAGATGGCATCCATGACCCGAGCACGTGCATGTCGCTTGAGAGAGACACCTCCTACTGTTAAGGAGGAAGTGATGCCTCCTACCGTTAAGGAGGAAATGATGCCTCCTACTGTTAAGGAGGAAGAGATACAACCTGTTGTATCTCAGATCGGGAGTTCCAGTCACCCAGCACCTATAGCGGCTGTATCTTAGACAGGGAGTTCCAGTGACCCAACACCTATAGACGCTGTTTATGCGCAGTATCTGAGAGACTAGTATGTGCCCCAGCGTATTGGATATCCTCAAGATTGATACTGTGATGTTTCATATACTTTTATTGTGGTTATTGTGTGATTATGATACTTATATATTTATGTGACTGTGATACTTATATATTATGCAATTTGTGTGACTGTGATACTTATATATAGACATTTTTGTGTTATTGAAAATTCAATGGAGGGTTGCTCCAGGTCTGTCTATAATATTTGTATGTATTGTGTGACTGTGATACTTTTTATTCATATTAAATGATGTTAATTTATCGGTGTTGAGTGTTCCACCGAAGGGGTCGACGAACCCAGAGAATTCAACGGAGGGTTGCTCCGGGCCTATTTTTAATTAGAAATTCATAAATTGCAGGAGATTGATAATTTTTAACATTTTTTTATTTTTCAATGAAATTTAGCGACGTTTAGCGACGTTACTATACGTCGCTAAATACGTCGCTAAACGTCGCTGAATAAGTCACTAATTAGCAACGTTTAGCGACGTATTAAAATGTCGCTAATTTAGCGACGTTGAGTCGCTAAACGTCGCTATTTTTGTAACATATTTAAGTCGCTAAAAAATGTCGGTGTAGCGACGTTTAGCGACGTTTTTCCTTTCAGCGACGTGCTGATTTCCGACTTCTGTATTAGGTCGCTAATTACGTCGCTAAATTCTATTAGCGATATTTTTTGGTCATTTAACGACGTTTTTTTACGTCGCTAATTTGGCTTTTTCTGGTAGTGTGCTGTTGGTGGATCAAAATACCACCAGGATAGCAGAGTTGAAGCATCAACTGGGCGCGACCTTCTCTATGAAAGATTTGGATGCAGCGAAGACTATTCTTGGGATGGAGATCAGTCGAGAGAGAGAGAGGCCAAGCTTTTACACTTGTCCCAAAAGAAGTATATTCACTGGGTACTTCAGCATTTTGGGAAGGACGGTTCAAAGAAAGTGAGTAACCCCCTTGAGGCTCACTTTAAGTTCACTGAGGAGCAGTGCCTATCTACATAGGATGAGAAGGAATATAAGGAGCGAGTTCCATATGCCTCTGCCGTCAGGAGTCTTATGTATGCTATGGTATATACGAGGCCAGACATTGCTCACGCAGTCGGCATAGTTAGCAGGTACACTTTTAATCCTGGAAGGGCACATTAGAGTGGGGTCAAGTGGATTCTACGATATCTTCAGGGTACTACCGATTGGAGACTTTTATTTGGTGGTGACGAGCCGAAGCTGGTTGGATATACTGACGCTGATATGGCTGGAGATGTAGAGACGAGACATTCGACTTTGGGCTATGTAATGATGTTTGCTGGTGGAGCAATATCGTTGCAGTCGCGTTTACAGAAGTGTGTTTCCTTGTCGACGATAGAGACGGAATACATTACGGCGACGGAGGCTTGCAAGGAGTTAATGTGGATAAAGAAGCTGCTAGAGGAAATTGGGCTAAAGCAGGAGCAGTATCATTTGTTTTGCGATAGTCAGAGTGCTATTCACCTTTTGAAGAACCAGATATTTCATAGCCGGTCCAAGCACATTAATATCTGGTATCATTGGATACAGGATGTGGTTGACAAAAAGGAAGCGGCGCTTGAGAAGGTTCATACAGATGACAACGGAGCAGATATGTTCACAAAGGTTCTTCCAAGGAAAAAGTTTGAGTACTGCAGGCGGATCGTCGGGATGATGGCCCCCTCCACATATTTATGAAGGGGAAGATTTGTTGGAGTGGGTAGGGTTCCCAAACTATGTGAAAAATACCACGAAGTATGATTGATTATTTCTACATATAATAGGAATACCTCACTTTATTTGGATTGGATATTCCTAAATATAATTGGAATATCTCAATAGATTTTGATTGGATATTCCTACATATAATAGGAATATGTCAATGGATTTGGATTGAATATTCATATCTATAATAGGAATGCTAGTTGTGGGTTTGAGGCTATATATAGGTGTCTCCTGACCCTACTTTATATCTATCTCTCTTAAAAAAAATATAGCAACAAGGAGAGAAAAAGAGGCAAGATTGGCATTGCAACATTGGAGAGAAGAAATAATGATCGGAGGCCATTTCGAAGAAGGAGATCAGTTTCGGGTATTTCTCGTTGTCTTTCTTCTTCGTGGTTATAATCTATTTTCTGTTCCAAAAGAGTTGTGGTGATCCGTTTGGATCGGTGAGAAGTTTGTAAGGAGTCGATGTATTTCTTATTCCATTAGTGGAGGCTTTTCAGGGTTGGACTCCGATCGTCCAGTGATTTTTTCCGTAAGGATTTTCCACGTCAAAAATCTCTGTGTCTGCGATTTGTGTTTGGCATTTTTTGTTTGTGCATTTTGTTCGGTTCTCTTGCAGATACTCTCTGGTTTGGGGAACAGTTTCCACACTTTCGTTTCCAAAAGGGAGACCGCTTCCGAAATTTTTGGGCCCCCCTTCTTCCTCCTCCAATCCAAGCCGACCACGTCATCCGGCGACATGGTCCCAGGGCCATAAAACAGGATTGTGTTGTTAATTCCTGGATAAGCTAATACGCCATCAAGTAATGTATAACATCATATAAAAAGAGAGAGAGTAATGTATAACATTAATAAGTGTCATTGATAGGCACCTTATAACGTTTTCAACTATGGCAACTTTATTTTAATTGGTGACCTACTTAGGAAAGAGTTGAAATTAATAGTTGAGCACTCAAAACAAAATTTGTTGAAAATCACAATTCTATGAAATTCTGTGGAGGGTCCTAAAATTTTCTAAAGGACTAAAAAGAGAGAAAAAAAATACTTAATAACAAATATCTTCAATATTAGACACTATTGAAAGATCTCAACATAAACTCTTTAATAGTATAAGTATTACTTTAATTAAAATTATAAACTAAAATATATAGGGAAAATGGGTATAAATAGTAGATTTTTTTAATTTGAAGACTTCCTTTCTCTTTTCTTAGATTTGAGAATCTATTTTCACCACCCTCAAATTTTTCTGCAATTTAAGAATTGGTTGGAGAGGAAAATTCCTCAAATAGATAATTTGAGAACTTGGCTGGAGATAGTCTTTGCAGATAATACCCCTAAATATTTCTAAATTACATTAACGTAAAATAAAACTTTGAAAAAAAATTTGTAGAGAATTAATTTATTATTAAATTAGTTACAAAAAATTAAGCTTGAAAATTTTGTCTACAAAGAAAAAAATAACGTCTTTACTTGAAAATATTAAAAAATAAACTTAGCTTGAAAACGATCCTAACAAAGACGTATTCGGCTTGAAAATATTAAAAAAATAGTTCATAAAACATTTAAAAAAAAAATATTCAACTTGAAAACGTTCTTATTAAGTGCGTATTCAACTTTTTAGTTTTTTTTTAAATTTTCAAACGGTCAGGAATAAAAAATAAAAAAAATCGAAAACTCCCTTTGGCATGTTTTTTGTTTTTTGTTTTTTCCTTTTTGAATTTTTTTTCTTCTTTTTCTTTTTCTTTTTCTTCGTGAGATTCGTAGTAGACCCACTTTATTGGAACGAGTGTTAGCTTTTGACGGGAGAGTCATGTATTGGGAGGGAAATTCATCTCCTTGCTGTCAGGTTTGTCGGAGTTAAGGGATTTGGTCGGGTTGTTGGAAGAAAAAAAAAAAACTTATAGAAAAATAAAATAAAATTTTTGTAACGACTATTTTATAACGAATACATAACGTCTATATTTTAACGATTAAATTTTGAATATCTTTTTCTTCTATAAATTTATTTTTTTGCTCATAATATTACTATATCATCACCACACAACATTATTCTTACATCCTTCATACTATTCTCTACTAAAGCAGGTTAAAGACAACTCTTTCTTCTCTTCCTTCAGATTCTTTAGCAACCGATCAAGATCAAAATTTTGTTCGCCTACAATATTAGCTCAAGTTTTCCACAATTTGCAAACTGCACCAGCTCTCTACAAGTTCATTTCTTTCTATTATTTTTTATTACTTATGGATCAAACCATAAATATAATATGTTATCACGGAGGTACACTAAATCATTTATCTTATCAAGGAGATAGAAATGAATTTCTTTTAGCATATCAAAATATTACATTAGATAATTTACACAATCTTATTGTGCAAAATTATTTTATTACATATGAATTTATAATAAACTGAATTTTTTGATACTCGTGTTGAAATAAATTCTGAAAATGTATGAAATTATGTTGTTCAAAGTAGTTACAGTTCATCGTGTATACAAATTTATATTACTCCATCAGTAACAAATTTTGATACAAATATTATTTCAAGTAGTCAACCATTTTGTAATCCAGTAGTCAATCATATTGGTGCTAGTTCTTCAAACCAAATTGAAGAGAACAATGATGATGAAAATAGTGATGATTTAATTGAAGTTTTAGATTATTATTTAGATGACAATGACAATACTAATTTAGATGGTAATAGCACTACTGAATTATTTCTTGGAAGAACTTTTGATTCTCGTTTTGAATTTAGAAATTTTATAAGTGATATTATAATTGCACATAATTTTACTTGTTCAAGTAATGCGAATAATGTCAAAAGAATTGTGTATACTTGTGACTCTCCAAATTGTGGTTGGAGAGTATGCGCTGCAGCTGTTGGTAGAGGCGAGTCATTTACTATTTCTACAGTAGAAAGTCGATATTTATGTTTGGGTGAAGTTACATGAAGTCATCCATTAGCTACAATTGCATAGGTTAACAATGAAATAATTGGAAGAATTAGAGATAACAACTCTTATAGTCTAGCACACACTGTAAATGATATATATAGAGATCATCAAGTACGTAGAAAATAATATATTATAAAGCATGGAAAGCACGAGAAATTGCATTACCTGAAATTTTTGTACAATTATCGAAACAAATTCTGTGAGCAAATGTTTCTTAAAAACGGTAAAAAATAATATATTTCAAAGAATATTTATTTGTTTTACTGCATGTATGGATTATTTTTTGAGTGGTTGTTTACGGTAATTATTGTTGATGCTACTTTTCTTTCATCTAGATATCAAATTAATTTATTTGTTGCTTGTGCTCACGATCCTAACTATCAATTATATTCAATTGTTTATGCTATTGCTGAAAGTGAAAGTACTGATTCATGGACATAGTTTTTAAATAGTTTAAAAATATCTTTTGAATGTTATTTTGATCAATGGAATATAATTTCATTTGTATCAGATAAGCAGATAGTATTAATTCGTGGAATGAGTGACACCTTTTTAGACTCTCCACATTTTTTGTATTCAACATTTCAAACAAAATATGAAAAAATATGCATCTGGCACTCCCCAATATAAAAAGGTTAGATCAACTTGCTAGATCTTATAATGAGGTGGATATGAATGATTTGTTTGAAAAAATTAAATCAGCGGATAGTAATGTTTTCAATTGGATTGTTGGCAGAAATGATAAAAATCGTAGATTTCAACACTGGATAACGGCTTATGCTCCGTGTCCAAGATTTGATATTAACATTCAAATATTGATGAAAGTTTTAATAATTGGATTAAAACTTTGCGTGATAAACCAATAAGACCACTTCTTGATAGTATTAGAGCAAAAATTATAACACTTCATGACAAAATGCTAAAAATTTGTTAATACAATATTGTCCAAGAATGCTACAAAATATGACCCACATCAAAAGAGAGCCACACAAATTTCAAATATTGAATGTTAGTAGACATGCGTTTGAAATAAGAGATCATAAAACAAGTAGAACGTACGTGGTTCATTTAGATCGCAAATGTTGTACATATTGTAGGTGACAACATACTTTACTGTCATGTGTACATGCTTATTTTGCTTGTGAGTCTTCTAATTCTAATATTACAATTGAAAGTTTGTATCCAGCTGAATTTTCTATTGAAGCACTAAGAAGGGTATATGCACCTCAGATGGAACCAATTTTAGACCCTTGCAATCATGAAAATGAATTGGTTAGAGGCTAAATTGGAGTACCAAAGTAAGATGCCACTACCAAAATATGATGAAATAGCGATATTTTTAGCGATGTCGTTATTAAACGTCACTAATTTTAAAGATTTTAGCGACTCCAAAAATAAACGTTGCTATACGTCGCTGTTGGCGGCGCATAGCGACTAGTAGCTACTGTACTTGGGATTTTTTTTAAAAAATAGTCGCTATACGCATCTTTAACGTTACTAAACGTCGCTAATTGTTTTGAGTTAGCATCATTTGGCAACATTTTTACCGATGTTGCTTATTTTTTAATTAGCAATATTTATAAATGTAGCAAGACATCGCAAATATTTTATAGTTGCGACATTTAGTGACATTCAATTTAGACGTCGCTAAAAATTTAATATATGGTTTTGTGTTTTTTATTTCCCCATATTCTCTCGATCTCTTCCTCTCCCAAAAACTTTACTGCACCCCTCGCCCCTGCCCCTGCCCCGGCGACCCCGACCCCTCTCGACTCCGACGACCACCCTCGGCCCCCTGTCCCGGCAACCCGACCCCTTTCGACTCCGAAAACTCCCCTCGCCCCCTACTCCGGCGCCCCTCGGCTCCGACGACCTCTCTCGGCCCCCCTCGACCCCAATGACCCCCTCCTCAATCAGAGGGTTAGGTAACCCTAACCCTATATCCCTCTTGCTGATACGACACAGACACACTAACACAGACACACTGACACGACACACATACATACACACACACTGACACAACATGGGCACACAAACACAGTCACAAAACTAGGGTTAGGGCTAGTATGAAGGACACACAAACACAAACACGATACGGACACAAAACTGACACAAATACAGATACGATACAGACACACAAATACTGACACCGACACTGACACTAAACTAGGGTTAGGGCCAGTATCCCAGCGACCCCAAGCTTGTTTTACTTGATTTCTGCATATTTTTGCAAAGTAGGCTAGTATGAAGGATAGTTATCATGTATGTTGATAAGAATAAAAAAATGCAAGCTTAATAAGTAACCACATCACCAATAACACCAAGGCAATGTTAAGCCCCAAAGACATTAAGACCCTTCTATGTAGACATATCCACACTTGTGAATAAGTAAAATAAAGTTATATATCTCTAAATTTTATATGTAATGTGAAAATTGTTCGAAGGTAGAGCTTTCAAGTAAAATTTGAGATAATGTTGATAATCATGCGACTATAATTTATCTTTTAGCATTTGCATCACAGGTCAAATAGAGTTTGTTTGGAATTATAACACGTATTTAGCGATTGTAGAAGATATATATAAAATTGGTGGGGTTGTGAAGAGGTAGTAGATATATATGAAATATGAGTGTCAGGGGTCTTGGTATCAGTGTGTGCCCCCATATATGGGCTGTGTGTAAATTGGTGGGGTTGTAAAGTAGAGAATATTATGAGTGTGTAGATGATTGTAGGAAGTATGTTATAGTTGGCAATGTAGTGCTAATATTATGATTGTTGTGCTATATATATATATATATATATATATATATATATATATATATATATATATATATATATATAGGAAAAAAGGGATATGAGCTATAGGCTCATATTCCTACATGGGCCAATGCACATGTGGACCAATAGGTATGTAGTGTACTAGTGCACATGGGTGCACATGGGATGTAGAAATTTATTCCTATTGTATTTGAAGGTTGTGCTTCAAAATATATACATATAATTATTGTTTTCAAAATATACACATTTTTAATCATATTATATGCATAGAATTAGGATATTTACATAGATACACAAATTTTATTCGGTTTTCGATTTTTGGATCGAAATTAAAATTCAAAATCGAAAACTAAAACTGAATAAGAAATTTTATTATTTTCAAAACTGAAACAGAACCGATTTTTTTATAACCTAACAAAATCTCTTATTTGATTCAGTTCAGTTTTTGGTCAAAAATCCAATAATACTCACCCTTGGTGGTCTAATAAGGGCCTGTTTGGTATTACAATTATAATTACACTAATGGAGGAGGAAGACAATGAACAAAGAGGTGTTCCAAAGGAACCATCATTGATAAGAGAGCAATGACGCAAAGCCAACATGTATCGCATCCTTACCAGTGGTTCACAAAACTATGTCCACTATCTTAGGATGAGTTGTGGCCCTTTCTATAGGCTTGCAAATATGTTGAAAGACAATGGGTCCCTCCGAGATACAAGACATGTATTTGTAGAGGAGCAACTAGCCCTATTTCTTTACATGTTGGGACATAAGTCTAAGAATAGGGTTTGTGGCATTTATTTTATCCGTTCTAGCGAAACCATATCTAGATATTTTCGAAAAGTACTTCGTGCTATAAGTACTATTAAATAACAATACATGAAGCAACCTAGTGGTGCTGTCCCGATTGAGATTAGAGAGTCTACTGAATGGTTTCCATATTTTCAGGTAATATACTATTTCATAGTCCGTTGGTTATATTTCGAATTATTATGTTTTGGAAATACATATTACACATGCTCATATTGAACTATAGGATTGTATTGGGTTGATCGATGTCACACATATCCAAGTGGGGACTTGGCACGGGATACGTTTTCACATTGGGATAGATGTGAGTACGTAGATAACGATCATCCTAATAGTCCCATGACAATTAGGTCCACCAAGTCATAAAGCAATATTTCTAAAGCGAAGGCTACTCCATCCAATACCACCAACTCGTTGGGGATGAAACATCGTAGGAGTGTGACAGAAGCAAGAGATGATACCATGAGTAAGCTTATTGAGAACGTTAATGTAATGACAACCGCTATCAACAACTCTTTCAATACATATTTTCATTAGAAGCTACCTTTGTTGAGAAGCTAGAATCCATTATTTTTGGCATGCAAAGGTTCGATGCGAACTTACTTATTCAGGCATATATATGACTTTCTAGCGGATCACGAAGTTGAGGCAACAAAGTTTATGGGACTGCCGGAAAAGTTTCGTGTGCAATGGTTGCATAAGTTTGAAGATAAGCACTCCTCCCATATCGCGGACAATTTGTGAACAAGTGAACTTTGAGCCATGTGCTTGCTTCAGGAGAGTTCTGCCACTTTCACCAAAATCTGCAAAATCCAGCCGAGTTTTGTTGTACCAAACATGCCCTTTGTGAGTTTTAAGTTTTATGTATCGTGGTATTGAATATTGGTTTCTGATACTCCAGGTTGGGGAGTTTAAGAATTGTTCCATGTTTCTGATAATCATGATACGTTTGACTTAATTTTGTTTATTTTGTGCAACACTTGAGCCATGTTTTTTTAGTATGAGTACCTTGGTATATTTGGGTATCAGTAGCAAATTTGATTGATTTTCATTTGGCTAGTCTTCATTTTACCTAAGGGTTGTTTGCTGAAGTTTTATGATATCATAGTCTCATATTTTGATACTCATATTATGATACTCATTTGCTGGGCTATGATGCTTGGTATATGTCTTCTATGTTGGATTTTTCATATATTTGTCTTCATGAATTGTTTTGGGCTATGATGAGGTTTCATAGGACACTCACTTCGGAGTATTGTACTTATTTTGGGCCATTTCACGATTCTTTATATGTGCTATGACGAGGAAGCAACATTTGCCTGCTGTTTTTGCTTTTGGCAATAGGCATTTCATCAATCTTTGCTTTTGGCTATCATTTTTTCACAACAGACAGCTGCTTCTCTGTTTGGGTATTATTTTCCTGGATTACTGTTTGGGTATTACCTATCTATTCCTCTGTTTGGCTATTATTTGCTGCCCAAATTTGATATATGATGCTATTGCTGTTGTTGTTTGAGTATTTTTTGAGTATCACTGGAATACCTATTTACAGTATGCTTCTGCTGCCCAATTTTTTTGATTATATGCTCCAAATTTGATATCTGCTCCCTGAATTATTGATTGGTATCATATAAACCCTGTTTATACTCCTCTAAGCCCAAATTTTTACATATATAAGTATTTTCATATATTTTTATTAGTACATGGATTTTTTTTAGTACCCTGGGTTTTATATGTACTGGACTATGATGTCTCCCTGGATTTTTTTAGTACCCTGGCTATTTGGTATCAGTCTTTACAACATTTGCTTTTGGCTATTTGGTATTATATTTTTGTCTCTCTATGCTTATTTGGCCATGTTTTATTCCAGATGCAGGCAAATATAGTCTTGAACTCTTGGGTTGTACTTGTGAAGGAACCTGTATCAAGGCTGCCATGAAAGAAGTTTCTGCTAGCTCATTGTCCGATCTTTGTATCGTATGTGTGTGGTTTGTAAACATCTGTTGCTTGAGAGAACTGCTCGTTGGATTGTATTGGAGTGAAGTAAATTTTGTAAAGATACTTTTTAAATTATATTTTGTCAATGAAATTTGTCTTGAATATAATTGTTCTTTATTTATCATATTTTATTCTTTCTTTTATGAAAACAAAATCCATAAATTACTTGTTAGTTAATAATATCAAAAACTGTTAATTATTTCCTAAATAATCAATAATTATTCCGTATATTGCATAAGGAGTATACACTTATATGAGTATACTAGTTAATTCCCACTATTGACTATACTAATAAATTATATATTGTAAAAATATTATCATATTTTGCAAGATTTTTTTTTTTTTTGTTCACTATGAATTTTTTAACATTTACTATTCAAATATTACTATGAATTTTTTTACATTTACTATTCATATATTTTAAAGGATGAAAATAAATTTTTATGTGAAACATAAAAAATATATTTCCTAATTCAATGATAATTAGTTAGGAACAAAAAATGTGGGTAACCATACCTAAATTTAGCATATCTCCAACTAACATCCATTTTTAACAACCATTTAAACAATGAATTTTTTTTTTCTCAACTTTCAACAACCAACCAAACAATGAAACTAATTTTTTTTTCTACTTTCAACAAACATCCAAACAACGAAACTCTTCTTTCCTCTACTTTCATATATTTTAAATTAACCAACCAAACGACTTTTTAAAACTCATAAATTTTACGTATGCATTGCTAATACAAATCTTATTTTTTTTACTTTCGTACTTTCAACCACTTTTGTGTAACTAACAGCCCCTAAAGACAACTTAGCAACCTCCATAAGGCCTTTCAGAGTCGTCAACATTCTGGCCAACTTTAATTATTTAATTAATATTATCAAGAAGTATTCTATTTGACTCCATTGTTCTCCCCACCGCCATGAATGCATCATAACAATCACAAATATCTACAACTAGTATAATAATATTACGAATCTATTTTTATTCACCCATAAATATTAGGATATTTGTTCATCCTCAATAGAAAATACACACATATCATCTTTATCCAAACAAAACTATCTTGTAAGTAGTTTTGTTCACCAACCAAGATGATTTTGACTTTGAAAATGTCACGTGTGCATTTTCTATTGAAGGGTGAACAAATACCCTAGTATTTGAAAGTGAACAAAAATGGACTCTAATATTATTACTATGTAACAAAATTGTGTTGGAGTTTTGCTTTGGTTGTAGGAGATTCCCTCTCACAAAGCTAAAAAATAGTCCTATATTAAAAAATATTCTAAGTAGATATCTTATTATAATATTATGTGAGTGTTGAGAGATGCACATGATATAGTGGCCCAAATATGAATATTATGCGGAATATTTTTCTATTAGAATGAATGTTAAAACTCCTCAAAAGAGAGAGAGAGAGAGAGAGAGAGAGAGAGAGAGAGAGATTGAAATTTCTTGGATTATTAGGTCGATTTTCGATCTATTTCCAAATTTTTTTTTCCTTCAATTTGAGGATTCAAAACAAAATATTCTCATATTATTTCTTCCTCAAAATTTACAATAACTATTCATCTATCCTCAAACAACAAACAACTATTATTTATTTCTACATAAATTATTTTTTTACTATTATTTTAATATAGTTATGTACACTATGATTTTATACATTATTTATATAGAAAACTTTCAACAGAGAAACACAATTCTATGAAATTCTGTAGATGGTCTTAAATTTTTTTTAAAAGTGTAAATTGAGAAAAAAAAATTAATACTAATAACAAATATATTCAATATTAGACTCTATTAAAAGATCTCAACATAAACTCTTTAATAGTATAATTATTACTTTAATCATATTTATAAACTAGAATATATAGGAGAAATGATTATAAACAATGGATCCTCAAATTTGAAGACTTTTTTTCTCCTTCAAATTTGAGGACTGATTTTCACCAACTCAAATTTTTTTACAATTTGAGGATTGATTGGAGGGAAAAATTTCTCAAATAGATAATTTGAGAACTTGGATGGAGATAGTCTTTGTAGATTAAAAAAATAGAAGGAAGTCTCGTGGCCAAGGGTCTCGAACTCGGCGTTCTATACCAAAAATCTCAGCCATTAGGCTATTCAATTGTTTGTCATGTCCCGTTTTCAGAATAGTTGGCCAGCTGGAAAAAATAATGTGTCCAGACTACGCAACCTATGAAATCATCAATAACCGGACTCGTGAATAAATATTATGCTAAAACAGGGAAATACTACTTCTTATCCACAAAAACATAGGTAAAACATCTAGTACATACGAGTCCAAAAGATGGTTTAAAGTATAATACCCCTTAATAATTCTAAATTACATCAACATAACATAAAAAATCATCATGTAATAACTACAGAGCAACAAAATAAAACACTCAGGAGCACAAATGAAGCATCCAGTAGGCGTCTACTGTTGCTCCTCGCACTTAGGGGTATTTGGCAGTTTAAAACCGAGAATCGAATCGAATCGAATCGAATCGAATCGGACCGGACCGATATACCTATTACATTCGGTTCACATAAATTTCGGGTCGAATTCGGTTATTGAAACCCATTAATTCGACTATTTGGGCCGATTTGAGGTTATTGGGTTTCGGTTTCGAATTAAAACGGGAAACCGAATTATGTGTATTTACCAAAATACCCTCAACTCTAACCCTAAGTATATAACCTCTCTTCCCCGGTGTTCCCACTCTCTCTCTTCCCATTCTGATTTTTTCCTCTGGCAGACACTCGAGCCGCTCGAATGCTCACCCCTACTCGAGCGACTTCTCGAGAACCCTAACCCTACCGACTTACCTCCGACTTCAGATCCGTCGGTCAACGTCAGTCTTCTCGCTTCTCAGTCTCGCTTCTCACTCTATCACGATCTCTTACCATCTCTCTTCTCGAAAACACTAACCCTAACCCTACCTACCTAACTACCTCTAACTTCAGATCTGCTGGTCAACGACGGTCTTCTCGCTTCTCAGCCTCTCTTCTCACTCTATCACAGTCTCTCATCGTCTCTCTTCTTAAGAACCCTAACCTACCTACCTCACTCACAGATGACAAATCTCCTCCCCGTTCACCTCCTCTCCACTCTCAAGTCTCTCGTTTGAACCCTAACCCTAGCCTGTAAGTAATTTGTTTTTCTAATTTTTTCTGATCAAATTTTTTCTTTATTTTCGGTTATATTTTTTTTTATTTCTGAGTCAGATATACTATACATACATGCTACATATCGATCTGATCTCTGCTCACATATCTCCTCTAACTCCAAGTCCACCTTGTAACTTGTAAGTATTCTCAACTTGCAACCAAATTTCGATCTTTGCATCTCGTTAATTTTCTTGTTTTATAATTTGTTTTATTTTTAATTTCTGTTGCATACTTGCATGTCATGAATCACTCTTGGATAGTTGGATTGCATACTTGCTCACAGATCTTTGTTGCCTACTCGCTCACATATCTCTGTTGATCTACTACACCTACAGGCTACATATTTTTAATTTCTGGTGCATACTTGCTTACAGATCTCTGTTGCCTGTAATTTTTAGATTTTTTGTTATATAATTTTCTGTAAGATTCACTCTTGGATTTATCATGTGTTAATTATGCAGTTATTGGGGACCTGGAGTTGGATCCTTTGCTTGGATTTAGGGTTAAATCGTTATATTCTGTAAGAATCACACACATACACTCTCTCTAGTGTCTTAAAATTGTGGATGCATAATGTGTTTGTGTTTGCCATTTAATATCAAAACGAGAATTGGGAGAACTATATTTGATTAACAAACTAAGAAAGTACAAAGAAGAGTCATAGGACATAATATAAGTACAAATTTATTTTCTGGGGGGTGACGATGGAGGCTTAGAAGTATAGCAACTCTCTTTACTCCGTGGACGGTCCGATGCAGAAGCTCTTCTATCTCCCTTGAGTGTTGATTTGTAGATAGCCAGCCAGCACCTTGTCCGGGTCTGGTACCATACTATTTATAGTCATATTTGTGGCCGCATAAATGGTGGGATTGGCCACGTATCCCCTCTCAACGGAAGGGTTCTACAGCTATCCACAAGAATCCGGGCACCGTTGCCACGTGAATATTTGTTGGAATTTTGTTGTTTGTTGAGTATCTGGGCGGTTCTAGACTATGTAGGGGCGACTTGGTCAAATGGACACGTGGCCGCTATTTGGTTGGAGATGACCACTTAGTTGTAACAGCAAGACTTGGTCGTCATGGAGTCTGGGACACATGTGGCCAAAGACGCACGGGATGCACGGAGTTTGGAACGCACGGGGCCAGAGACGCATGGACCGCATGGAGTCTAGAACACATAGGCCCGAGTCGCATGGGACGCACGGAGTCTGTGACGCATGGGCCAGAGACACATGGACCGCATTGAGTTTGGGACGCATGGGCCAGAGTCGCATGAGGTCTTTTGTCCTGTTGTCCACATGGCTCTGCACCCTCCTTGGGACTTCTGCCTCTTAGCGTGTTCCCGTCCTTTGAGGCGATCAAAAAAATTCTTTTTGTCAGGATTCCGTGTCAAGCACCATCTTTGTTATCAGGAAGTCATGTCAGGTCGACCTGCGGCCAGTTGTCAGGACGCTCACTTGGACTTCATGGATGTCCCTTGTCACGCCCCAGTCCCAAAATACGTAGGACTAAGAATACGTAAGCATGCCAGCCGTATGTATATGGAGACTCCAATATATGAAAACCATAACACATACATACGCTGTATTATGTACAATAATTCACAAGTGGTATATAGTTGTCACAAGTTACAGGGCGCATAACTAAATCTCATCCACAAAAAATTCATAAAGAAATAAATGATCAAATATGTCAATGAACCAAATATGAACTAGTCTAGAAGAACTAATAGTTGGATGGAGATAAATCCACTAACAAACTAGAATATAAAAGTAAACATAATAATTACATCATCTAATGACCAGAGAGGCTCGAAGGAAAGACCTCCTCGAAAGAGAACAAAGTAGCAAGTCCAGATCCGTGCTCCTACGAATAGTCATGATCGTCTATACCTGGTAAGAAACCAGGTCCTCAGAGGGACGTAACAAGATACATAGAAGTATGCCAATAAAATACTAAAAATAAACATCCAAAGGGTCGTCTAACCGCCTATGTGAATGCACTTTGAGAACAACTTTCCAATATGTGGGCTATCTAGCTAAAATGGGATTGGCATGATTCTCTCGGAGAATCAGGGACCTAAAAAGCATAACGTCTTTGAATGTCTGAGACCGCCTGTAGATAATATATGGGTCATCAGACCACGCATCTCCGGCAGAGCGTGCGGGTTACACAAGAAAAGTGCAAATGATCCAAAATGCCTTACTTGTTGTTCTCCCCACCCCATGCTCTATTCATGCCATATCCATGACACGATGACATCTCTAATAACTGCCAAGGCTTCTAATTATGCAAATTCTATCAGCAGTTATCCCTATCCGTCGTACGTCCCATATGTACCGGTGGCCAGCCGAATACGCAAGTTCGCGTCCTACATGAGACTCACACTCGTGTAACAACTGTATCACGGCCAATAAAATATAAGGATGCCTCATGATAATGGGGTGGTCTCATAAAACTAGGTCAACATGCATAATATATAATAAAGACAAAATACGACGCCACCGTCGTTGCACCCAAGTTATTCTTGGACACGCAGTTTATATAGCAGTTAAAATATATAAAATAAATGACGGAAATAAAATATATGCACCATATGGAATATAAATTATAGTATAATGGCAAGGTATACTTGCTTGGCAAGAAAGTTGCGTAGTGTAAGCATCCAGAAGTCAAGTACAAGAGATTAGAAACCATGGCATCCGAATGAACGTCTTCGGATGCTAAAATAAATATTACCAAAGTCTCCAGAATTAGCGAGATAGTTAGAAAAGTCTACCCATTTCGTCCAATTTGGACACAAGGGCAAAACAGTAATTTCGGATCAAAACGGGGTCCACATATTGGCTACTTTGCACCGAAATGCATGCCAGAGATAAATATCTCTAAATGGGACAAATTATAGGTCAAACAAATTCTAAATGATGATACAAACTCAACGGTATGTCCAATTTTAGATTCCGGTGAGCCGATCACAAATTCGCCCTTCAAGTCAAACCGTAGGGCCTGCGAATAGGTGGCTCGGTCAACTATCTCGGAATCGCGTAAAACTTGGGTCACAGGACTATCGTGATACCACGAATCCAATGGCGCAAGTTTCGTCATATTCTGACAAGCGTACACAAAGTGGGATGGTGGTTTACAAAAGTCGTGATACGAAAATGTTTTACGGATACAGGTTGATTCCGACACGCATACACGTCCAAATCAACTTCTGCGAAAGCCCACACGACTGGATATTCCATACGCGCCTTTCGGTGCAATTGATACGTGATGAGGAAGTCCCGTTTGGCGGGGCGCACTCCTTATCACAAAAAATTTAGTTTTAAAATATCAAGTTTTTGGTCATTTTGGAGGCCGAATAATTTAACAAATAAAATAAACTAATAAAAACTAAAAGAATAGTAAATTTTTTGGTTATATTGAGAAGAAAATCTTTCAATTAGATTTTGAAAATATTAAACGGGTTGGAGGAAAATTGGGCGTGAACATGGGGGTTTGGGTCAAATTTCTGGACTGTTCTTGGTCAGTTTTTCGGCCGTTTTTTGGTTGATTTTTCGACTAATCTAGGGCACGAAAACTCGTCCCGCTTGTTGAAAATCCTAGAGGGTTGGGGTATGAACGTATACAAACAAACTGCTCGAGAAAAGAATGAGAGATGGGAGAGATATAAAACCATGAATTAGGGGTGTCGGGGCGGTGTTACTGCGCTGTTAGTCCGCGCGGCGGCCCGCAGCTGCTGTGCCGGCGGTCGCCGGCCGGTGCGGCAGCGGTCGCCGGTCGTCGGGGGGTCGGCGTTGGTTTGAGGCGTGGCCGCCGAGGGCTGGGGTAGGGGTAGGGTTTGGTGGTTTAGGTTTTTATGTGTGTGTATATATATAGTCAAGGAGCAAGGAGAGGGGGAAAAAGGCTGCTGGTTGCTGTGGTGTGGGGGGGGGGGTTAATAGAAATTGGGTTAAGGTTTGAGTTAACTTAGGTTTGGTTTAGTGAATAGGTTTAGGATTATGAGTTATATGTTTTTGTTTTTTTTTTATTATTATTGTTATTTTCTTTGTTTTTCTTTTCCTTTTTATTTCTTTACTTTTTTTTTGTTTTTTGTTTTTTGTTATTATTATTATTATTATTATTATTATTATTATTATTATTAATAACTTTATATTTATTAAAATATATATATTTACATATATAGATGAGGTTAAAAAAAAATCTAAAAATAATATTTGCACACAAAATAAATTCTAGAAAATTTTACTTTGTAAAGCTTTAATAAAACACTACACACAAAATATTTTATAAAATATTTTATAATTAATAATTATATATTTATCTAGTTATAATAAATTAAATAACTATATTATCCAATTAACTAAGTAAATAACTAAATAAATATCCAATAAATTAGGATAATAGTAAATAATATGCAATCTTACAAAAAAGAAAATTTGCCTAATTTGGCATATGCAATCTTACAAAAAGGGAATTTGCCTAATTTGGAATGGAGAATTATGGGTTGCTACTTGTAGGAATTTGGGATAAAAAATAACCACAAATAAAAAATATAAATAAAATATCTAAATATTTAATATTTAATCTATGGTTGTTACACTAATGTCATACTAATATCAAGGGATTGAATTTCTGTGTCACAAAAAGATCCTACAGGTAGTGTCTCTTGTGTAGACTACTTCCTATGAAGGGCGATACAGATTTTGGGGCCATCCTATATTATTATTGTCCAAACCACGATGAAGTATCCTAATAAAATTATTGAATTTTAATTAATTTGAAAAATAATCTAAAACAAATATAAGAAATACAAAATACACACAAGATACCTATTTTTGGGTGGGAGAATTACAATCTACCCAACTTACAAGAATTTTGTCCTCAAAATTAAAAATAAGGCATGATTTGCTAAATCATTTACATTCGTATATAAGGCAAGTCAATCGCAATCTCTTCCAAAAATTTAAATAACAAATTCTATTCAAATCCATCGCAATCACTTCAAAATTAAAAATAACCACTGTTTAAATCAAAATTCAACCTACCGTAATCTCTTCTCGATTTTTAAATCATCAACATCCAAATTTAAGTCAAATTCATATAACATCTTCAAGATTTAAATAACCCATATCAAATTTTATATAACTATCATAATCTCCTCTAGATTTTAAATAATAAACAATTCTAATCAAATCTTATTCTTATTTTCAACTTATGAATTTTGTACTCTTCAAATTTTGAACTCAATTTCCATCCTCATTATTTCAAATAGGTGATCCAACAATCAAAATTCAAATTTTAATTGAAATCATCAAATTATAAAATTTTGAATTCAATCCATCAATGTTCATGTTTAGAGTTCTATTTTTTCGTCAAAATTTAAATTGTTGATTCTATATCCAATATTTAAAATTTTAATCATTTGCTCAAATTATAAATATTTGGTCCGCAATATCAAGATTTTAAAATTTATTCTATAATGCATTATTATCTTTAAAGTTAAATCCTCATAATCTTAATCATTCTTCTAAAAAGTTTCAAAATTAAAATGACTTAAATTTCTCAATCTAATCTGATTTGATCACAATCTAAAAAAAAATTCACCTCAAGTTGACAATGTGACTTCTACCCAACTTAGAATTTACCGATCTATCACATAAGACTATACCTTTAAGAAAGACTTCCTCAAATTATTTAATCGTGTTGTTCAATATATCCTCAAAAATTTTAATACCAAACATATCCCATGTGATGTGCCCTTAATTACAAAATATAGTCACAAAGTAATATGATTGGCCTATGGGGTGTATCTAGTACTCTCCGTGTATCAAAATTATATCAAGCACGAGCGTTCGTTTTTCTGAAATAGGGGAAGACAAAAAATAATAATAAAGAATTCAAGAAGGAGGTAATATAATACAAGTACGGGGTTCAAGGCGATAAAAGAATTCAAAAGGGAGTTGTCAATGCAGTTGTGGATTAAAATCTTATTATTATTTTTTGGTAAATTTCTATTCGCATGCTCATATCAATATAGTTATATAACCGATACGATATGTTCGGACATGTCTAGAGGGCAAGTATATTCGTCTACTTGTCAACTATATATCTCAATCCACATAAAATAGTCATTCGAAGAGCGAACCAAGCGCACTAAGGTTAGCTAGACCATAATACACTAATTCTGATTTAGACAATGTATTAATGTGGGCCCTCAATAATACATATGTCATGAACAAGCTCGATAAAAAGATAAGCTTGCAAAACTAGGCTGTAAAAGCAGCATGAGTCAAGATATTCCAAATAACATAAATACGCGAGATTATGATGAGTGAAAGGTACAAAATAATTCAAGTTCACCAAGAAGCTAAGACTCGTCTGGTGTTGTGCCTCTATAGTTGCCATACTAACTTCTTGTCTAAGTCTCTAGTCGACCAAATGGGGGTATGGGCCTCTAAGTTCTACAATGTGGATAAATACTATATTCTTATGGAAGCCTATAGTTGGTGTCATTCAATTACACTTTATTAATGGGTCAAAAGGACTATGTGATATTAGGTTGTGAGGCATACTACCCAACTTACAAGAATTAACTAATACTGTAACTGCCTTAAGGGGATTCTATAAAATAATCTTGTTTTTGTAAATAAAGTAAAAAACTCTTGTTGGGATATACGAGAAAAAAAATCTTGGTACTTATTAGGGTATCATATTGCATTATATAGGTAATGGTCATCTTAAGTCTTAATCATAGTACTTATAGAACAAAAGCGTTAATATTAAGAATAGAGAAGTTACTGGCTCTCAAGTGAAAGAGGATATAACCTGTATCAAATTACGTGATTTGAAACTAAAGTATAATCATAAAATCATAATCTAAATGAACAACTCAAACTATCAAGTTCTAACTACTAAGCACATAATTTCAAAATTCAAGATTAACAACTATAATCCTAGCAAACTATATATCCTAACATAAAAGAAATCACTTGGCCTACAATCATAAGGGTTAGATGGCATGAATTGAAAGATGAAGAAAAAAATTTAGTCATCGCACAAATAGCGAGCGTTAAGGTTTCGGAGGAACAATATATAAAATTAAATAGAGAGACTCTTGATAATATCATGGTTTCCTAAGGAAAGGTGGTATGTTAATCTCTGTGTTCGAGGTATGATCAAGAAAAATGTTATATTCGTTCAGTGGGTTTTAATTGGGTAAAGAGCTATGATAATTAATCTATGATAGAGGGAGGGATTAATGCAAGATGGAAAAGTATATAGATAGTTGGATGAGATAGCAGGGTTAGTGACTCAGGGAGACTCAAGTATGACTCAAAGATGATCATAGATTCTAGGGGACCTACTAAGCTGAAGGCAGGGTACCCTTGATCTTACTATGGTATTGGTTCATTCCTTTTTGTTTCCTATGGTACTATTATGCTAATATCAAGACAAGAAACTAAATTTATAGTTCTATAATATTATCTCACTATGAAAGGTAGGTTTAGTCCTAATATTCAACCTTGGATTTCTATTGGTTCCTCAATACTAGGGTCAAACAATATGATCAAATTTTTAACTAACCCTACTAGTGTTTATACTATCTTAAGTGATTCATAAATATTAAAGGAAAATGGTCAATCAATTTATAGGTATTGGATGTTAGGGTTCATTAGGTATTCTAAATTTAGTGATGTGTCAATATTCTAGTTGTATTCTTAGTAGGAATGTTACCCTAATTATCATCCTAACAACAAGGATTCTTATATTCTAGGAGAAGGCTATACTCAAGGAACTATTAGGGAAGTACATGAATCAAGAATGATACAACTATTTAAATAGAATGGATTGGAAGGAAGGTGAGTCATAGTCAAATGTGGATGAGACCTAAAACTCTAATCCTAGGTGCAGGCCCGCTAAGTAAAATTACGTAACTGAAACGGCTAACTCGACCTGCGTGGGCCACCATAAAAATATGTCACGCTCCAGTCCCAAAATACGTAGGACTAGGAATACGTAAGCATGCCAGCCGTATGTATATGGAGAATCTAATATATAGAAACCATAACACATACATATGCTGTATTATGAACAATAATTCACAAGTGGTATATAGTTGTCATAAGTCACAGGGCATAACTAAATCTCATCCATAAAAAAATCATAAAGAAATAAATGATCAAATATGTCAATGAACTAAATATGAACTAGTCGAGAAGAACTAATAGTTGGATGGAGACAAATCCACTACCAAACTAGAATATAAAAGTAAACATAATAATTACATCATCTAATGATCAGAGAGGCTCGAAGGAAAGACCTCCTCGAAAGAGAACAAAGTAGCAACTCCAGATCCATGCTCCTGCGAATAGTCATGATCGTCTACACCTGGAAAGGGACCAGGTCCTCAGAGGGACGTAACAAGATACATAGAAGCATGCCAATAAAATACTGAAATAAATATCCAAAGGGTCGTCTAACCGCCCATGTGAATGCACTTTGAGAACAAATTTCCAACATGTGGGCTATCTAGCTAAAATGAGATTGGCATAATTCTCTCAGAGAATCAGGGGCCTAAAAAGTATGACATCTTTTGAACGCCAGAGGCCGCCTGTAGATAATATAGGGGTCATCAGACCACGCATCTCCGGCGGAGCGTGCGGGTTACAAAAGAAAAGTGCAAAGGAGCCCAAACGCCTTGCTTGTTGTTCTTCCCACCCATGCTCTATTCATGCCATATCCATGACATGATAACATCTCTAATACCTGCCAAGGCTTCTAATTATGCAAATTCTATCAACAGTTATCCCTATCCGTCGCACGTCCCATACGTACCGGTGGCCAGCCGAATACGCAAGTTTGTGTCCTACATGAGACTCACACTCGTGTTAGAACCGTGTCACGGCCAATAAAAAATAAGAATGCCTCATGATAATGGGGCGGTCTCATAAAACTAGGTCAACATGCATAATATATAATAAAGACAAAATACGACGTCACTTTCGTTGCACCCAAGTTATTCTTGGATACGCCGTTTATATAGCAGTTAAAATATATAAAATAAATGACAAAAATAAAATACATGCACCACATGGAATGTAAATTATAGTACAATGGCAAGGTATACTTGCTTGGCAAGAAAGCTACGTAGTGTAAGCATCTAGACATCAAGCACAAGGGATCAGAAACCATGGCATCCGAATGAACGTCTCCGGACGCTAAAATAAATATCACCAAAGTCTCCAAAATTAGCGAGATAGTTAGAAAAGTCTACCCATTTCGTCCAATTTGGACACAGGGACAAAACGATAATTTTAGATCAAAGCGGGGTCCACATGTGGGCCACTTTGCACCGAAATATGTGCTAGAGGTAAAGGTCTCTAAATAGGACAAATTATAGGTCAAATAAATTTTAAACGATGATACAAACTCAACGGTATGTCCAATTTTAGATTTCGGTGAGCCGATCATAAATTCGCTATTCAAGTCAAACCGTAGGGCCCGCGAATAGGCAGTTCGGTCAACTATCTCGGAATTGCGTGAAACTTGGGTTACAGGACTAGCGTGATACTACGAATCCAATGGCACAAGTTTCGTCGCATTCCGACGAGCGTACACAAAGTGGGGTAGTGGTTTACGAAAGTCACGATACGAGAACTTTTTACGGATACGAGTTGATTTCGACATGCACGCACGTCCGAATCAACTTCCACGAAAGCCCACATGTCAGGATATACCATACGCGTCTTTCGGTGTAATTGGTATGCAACGAGGTGGTTATGTTTGGTGGGGCACACTCCGTATCACAAAATTTTAGTTTTAAAATATCGAGTTTTTGGTCGTTTTGGAGGCTGAATAATTTAACAAATAAAATAAACTAATAAAAACTAAAAGAACAGTAAAATTCTCGGATATATTGAGAAGAAAATCTTTCAATTAGATTTTAAAAATATTAAATGGGTTGGTGGAAAATTGGGCGTGAACATGGGGGTTTGGGTCGAATTTTTGGATTGTTCTTGGTCAGTTTTTCGGTCATTTTTTGATCGATTTTTTGACCAATCCAGGGAACAAAAACTCGTCCCGCTTAGAGAAAATTATATAGGGTTAGGTTGTAAACGTATACGGATAAACCGCTCAAGAAAAGAATGAGAGATGAGAGAGATATAATACCATAAAGTAGGGGCGTCGGGGCGGTGTTACTGTGCTGTAAGTCCGCGCGGGAGGCCTGCGGCTGTTGCGTCGGCGGTCGCCGGCCGGTGCGGCGGAGGTCGCTGGTCCTCGGGGGGTCGGCGTTGGTCTGAGAGAGAGAGAGAGAGAGAGAGAGAGAGAGAGTTAGGGAGGGGGGAAGAAGGCTGCGAGTTGCTGTGGTGTGGGGGGGGGGATTAGTAGGATTTGGGTTAAGGTTTGAGTTATCTTAGGTTTGGTTTAGTGAATAGGTTTAGGAGTAAGAGTTTTAGGTTTTTGTATTTTTTTTTGTTTCTATTATTATTTTTATTTTATTTTATTTCTTTTTCTTTTTCTTTTTCTTTTTCTTTTTCTTTTTATTTTATTACTTTTGTTTTGTTTTGTTTTGTTTTTGTTTTTGTTTTATTTTATTATTATTATTATTATTATTATTCATGATAATAACTATATATTTATTAACATATATATATATTTACATATATAGATGAGGTTAAAAAAATCTAAAAATAATATTTGCACACAAAATAAATTCTAGAAAATTTTACTTTGTAAAGCTTTAATAAAATACTACACAAAAAATATTTTATAAAATATTTTGTAATTAATAATTAGATATTTATCTAGTTATAATAAATCAAATAACTGTATTATCCAATTAAGTAAGTAAATAACTAAATGAATATCCAACAAAATATGATAATAGTAAATAATATGCAATCTTATAAAAAGGGAATTTGCCTAATTTGGCATGGAGATTTATGTGATGCTAATTGTAGAAAGTTGGATAGAAAAATAACCACAAATAAATTATATATATAAAATATCTAAATATTTAATATTTAATCTATGGTTGTTACACTAATATCATACAAATATCAAGGGATCAATTTTTTGTGCCACGAAAAGATCCTACAGGTAGTGTCTCTTGTGTAGGCTACTTCCTATGAAGGACGATACAAATTTTGGGGCCATCCTATATTATTAATGTCCAAACCACTGTGAAGTGTCCTAATAAAATTATTGGATTTTAATTGATTTAAAAAATAATCTGAAACAAATACAAGAAATACAAAATACACACAAGATACCTATTTTTGGGTGAGGGGGATTACATCCCTTTTCTGGGCCGCATGGTGTCCATGCGGTCTATCATCTGTTGAGTTTTATTTGGGGTGCATAGACGTTGGGCGCATGGATGCGTCTTTTTCATGCTTCTACAAGATCCCCTTCAAAGTTTTAAATCTGATAAGTTTAAAATACTTTGAATAAGAAGCATGGATGGGGTACGTCCATCCGGGCTGCATGGACATTGAACCATATGGACGAATTCTGCCAGGTTGTCCCTTATTTATTAACTCTAAGATTTTGCCTTGACCCTTGGGTGGATTTTATTCGAATTCTGCACCATCTCCTGACACGGGGCTCTAGGCGACGGTTTCCAAGGAGATAAAAGTGGCACTTAAAAAATTGAGGCATCAAGTTTATCGCCATAACTGTCCCGTTCATCATCTCAATCTCTTCACGCGTCTCTTGGAGCCTATAAGTAAGCGACTTGGGGATGAGAGAGAACTTTACCTTCAATTCCCCCTAATTCGTGAAGATGTTGTATGGTGTTGTCTCTCTCGCTGAGGAGTCGATCGAGAGCAGGATCGATCTGTGGCCCCCTGATGCATGGACTCTACTCCGAGGTAAGGGGTACCCTGTCTCTCATGTTGGGCTGCTAAGGTCACAGAGCCACAGGTACACAGATTTGATGTATGGGTAGGAAGTCCTTCCCAACATAAGCCGATCCTTAGCAAAGTTCTGACACATAGATGAAGGCTCCCCTTGGACATGTGCAGACCTCTTCATAGGGCTTTGTCGTATGGGTGAGCACTTATTCATGGTATACGTACATGATCTGTCTGACATGTGCGTCGAGCTTTGGCGAGGACACATGGATAAGAAATTATCTATTTTTATGCGTGTAGAGATTGTATGTGGCTTGGCCACATGGGTGAGGTCTCATCTTGCTCGTTCATACAGACTTAACTGCACGTGGCTGCAGCCTGGCAGCAGTATGCGACAGTTATACCTTTTTATAATCTTCGCTGAGACTGATGCATCTTCTTTATGCAGGTTTTGTCTTCGCTCGTGTTGCCTATGATGGGACATGGAAGAATATCATAACACCCATTGTTCGGGACGAAAACCAATCTTATGAAGTATTTCTCTAGGAGACACGGTCAGTTTTACAAGAAATAATCCAGGAGACGAGGATAAACATCTCGTATCATATGCTGAGCTGCCCTTGTTCATGCAGCGCGTCATCTGCTTTTTCTTCTTTTTATGTGGTTCGCTATCGGCAGGGAGACTGCGGGGTCGATAACAGAATTTGGATTAATTGGGCCATTCCTGTCGTCGGTCTTTTCGTATGGCTGTAGAGCGTTTGCTCCTACCCTTCCTTTGCTATCAATCAGTATGGATTTTCCATATACTGAGGTTTGCACTGTGGAGTAGTGAGCCAGAAAGCATTGAGGTTTACTGCGGGCTCAACTTGTGTCAGTAGCGATGACAACACGGAGGGGCGCTTCTAATAAAAAAGTTTTGTATCAGCGAGACTTCATGGAAAATCCTTTAAGACAGGTTTCTGTCATATGTAATCATGACCTTGAATACCAATTAGAACCCTTGAATGTAATAGATTTTCATCATATGAACTCATGATCTTGAATATTAATTAATAAAGTTTCTCTTTTTTAAATTTTTTTATATGTTGTGGACTTTTGGGTATTTTATTGGAGATAATATGAATGTAGTACTATACCGTTTATTTTTAAGGATATCCCACTGGAGGATTTTTGTGGACCTATTACCCTTTTGTGCACTTTGGGGTACGAGTAATAGATTTGAATTAAACACTTTCAGAGGTAATATGGGTGTGATAGATTTTGTGGATTTTAAGGACATCCCGCTGGGGTATTTTAGTGGACCAATTATCCTTTTGCGCACTTGGGGTGCCAGTAATAGATTCGAAACAAACCCTATCAGAGGTGATGTAGGCGTGATAGGTTTTGTGGATTTTAAGGATATCCCGCTCGGAGATTTTGGTGGACCTATTACCTTTTTGTGCACTTGGGGTGCGAGTAATAGATTCGAAACAAACCTTTTCAGAGGTAATATGGACATAATAGATTTTGTGGACCCACTACTTTTTGTGCACTTTAATGCAAGTAATATGTTTGAGATAAGCCATGCCAGAGGTAATATGGACATGGCAGTTTTTATGGACTTAACACCACGGGCATACTCCGGATTGAGTACGAGTGATAAATTGGAAGACATTCGATATCAAAGATAATATGGACGTGATGATTGATGTTCAAGGCCGAAAAGTTTACTCAGAGGTAATATGGATATGACAAACTCCGCCGGAGTAGTGTATTATAGCGACAGTCCAGAGGTCCTGTAGACATGAACCAACGTCCAGGAGGATACGATGTAGTTTGGTAATCAAGGAGTACCAGTCTAATTTATACATAGTAATTTTTAAGGAACTTGCCATTGATAGGCATCAAGATCAAGTCACTGTTAGATTTTGCTAGCCTGTACGCACCGTTGGAAAATATGATTTCCAAATTGAAAGGGCCCTCCCATTTAGGTTAGAATTTGTCGACCGTCTTCTGAGTCATAACCATTGGTCTTCTTACTATTAGGATGAGATCACCGACTTGAAATATTTTCTATTTTATCTATTTGTTAAAGGCTCCAAAGAGACGCGCTTGATACAACTCTATGTGGTGTTGAGCTAAGAGTCATTTCTCGTCGAGTGATTCAAACTCCTATAACCATTGGTGGTAGTTATCGTCCATGGTTAGTTGGTTGGAGAGAGCCACTCGTAGTGAAGAAATTTGGAGCTCTAGCGGGAGTACCGCCTCACTTCCGTACACCAAGGAGAATGACGTATTCCTAGTAGCTGTCCGGACTATTGTTCTATAGGCCTAGAGACATTCACCCAGCTTCTCGTTCCAGTCACGTTTGTTGGAAGACACGAATTTCTTGAGGAGCTTGATGATGACTTTGTTGAATGCTTCTGCCAGACCATTTCCTGTAGGGTTATATGCCGTGGAGGCTATATTTTGGATTCAGTTCTTGTCACAAAATCGATAGAAGGCGTGACTTGTGAACTGTGGACCATTGTCGTGGATGATCCTATGTGGCAAGCCGAAGCGATATATGATGTGATGCTTGACAAAGTTTATAATGTTTTCTGTTTTGACTTCAGTGAGAGAAACAACTTTCGCCCATTTGGAGAAGTAGTCAGTGATCGCCAAGATAAACCGATGTCCTTTTGATAAAGGCGGACTAATTGGTCCGATGATGTCCATTTCCCATGCCTCAAACCGCCAAGTTGCTACTGTTAGGTATAGGAACTCAGATGGCTGGTGGATGAAGTCCGCTTAGAATTTACATGCTTGGCACTTCCTTGCGTAATCGACCGCATCTGCTACCATCGTCGGCCAATAGTAGCCCATTCTCCGAAGACGGTCTTGTAGCTTTGGGCCGGGTTGATGCGCCCCGCAGACGCCATCGTGAGATTCGCGGAGGGCTTGCTTTGCCTCTGTGTTCAATAGACATCGAAGCAGAAGGCTATCGTAGGAGCGACGGTAGAATATTTTGGTCTCGGTGTCGTAATAGAAATGGAGGGAGCACTTCTGATTGGGGTAGCTTCTTTTGGGTTTTTAGGGAGAATTCCATAGAGTGCGTAGTCAATGAATGGAAGCCTCCAATCTTGAGTATTGGTGTCAACCTCCGCTGCATAGCTGAGGCATAAGCATAGGTTACTTTTGGGATAGACTAGCTTTTTACCGATCATCGTGATTAACTATTGGGTGTTGTCTGGGACTGCCAAGGAAGCAGCAAGGCTGGCTAAAATGTCCTCCTCAATATTTTGCAACTGAGGGACATGCTCAATAAAGAACATCTTGAAAGTCATGATAATGCTCTGTGTAGCATTGTGGTAGGGAATCAAGTCTTCGTTTCAGACTTCATATACTCCCCGGACTTGATTGGAGATAAGCTGAGAATCATCGTAGGCTTTCAAGTACTCTACTCTGACTTGTTTGGCGAGCTGGAGTCCGATGATTAGGGCATTGTACTCTGCCATATTATTGGAGCATGGCCCCATGAGAGAGTATGCGCGATTGATGACGATGTCGTATGGGGAGATCAACACTGTCCCGATAATGTTGCCTTTGGGTCCTGCTCTTGAAGCACCATCAAAGAACATTCGCCAGGCTATTTCGTATGAGGTGACATTGGCGTCTGCCAATTCATAGAGCTTTAAGATTTTTGACCCCGGGTGGGCTGCCAGAAAGTCGGCCAATGCATGACCCTTGATGGCCTTCTGTGGGATGAATACCATATCATATGGAGATAATATTATTTCTCAGGTAGCCAAGCGAAAACTGAGTGCCCCAAGTTTGGTCATGAGGAGACTGAGGGGGTTGACTCACGAGATTACATGAATGTTCTGTCCAGTCACGTATTGTCGAGTTTTCTGGATGGCGAATACCAGCTCAAGGTACTCCTTCTCGATAGCGGTATACCTATGCTCTGGACCAATCATCATTCGGCTGAGGTAGTATATGGCCTGCTCGTGATCTGAATCACTATTCTGGGATAACATGGCACCAAGAGAGTGATCCATTGCACGTACATAGAGCAGGAATAGCTTCCCCGTGACTGGGGCTACCAGCATAAGAGGGTTTGATATGTATTCTTTGATGTTGTCGAATGCTCATTGGCACTCTTCATTCCAAACAAAGAAGACACCCTTTTTTATGAGCTGTGTGAATGGCCGACAACGTACATAGAGGTTTAATATGAACCTCCTGATATATGCCAACCTCCCTTGGAGGCCACAGAGTTCCCAGAGGTTCCTTGGCGAATTTATCTCTAGGATGGCCTTGGTCTTATCAGGGTCTATGTGGATACCCTAGGAAGTGATAACAAAACCTAGGAATTTGTCGTTGGAGACTCCCAAGATGGACTTGGTAGGGTTCATCTTGAGGTGGTGTGCGCATATTAAGTCAAACTCAGTCCTCAGGTCTTGGAGGTGATCATCTTTTGAAAATCTCTTGACGGCGATGTCGTCGATGTAGCATTCGACCATCTTGCATAGATATTTACAGAAAATGGTGCTTATAGCTCATTGATATGTAGCACCTGCGTTCTTCAGGCCAAAAGACATGACCGTATAACAGTATATGCCTATCGGGGTCCGAAATAATGTATGTTTCTTATCATTAGAAAACATCTTGATTTGGTTGTAGACTGAGAAGCTATCATGAAGGACATGCTCTCAAAGCCACAAGTGTTGTCGTTTATTACGCCAGCGATTGAAAAAGGGAATTCATCTTTGGGATATATCGCATTTATAGCACGGAAGTCGATGTAGACTCGGAACTTCCCATCCTTCTTAACGATAGGCATGATGCTGGCTACCCAGTCGGGGTATTGTTCCTCGTGGATGAAGCCACTAACTAACAGCTTGTTGACTTCAGCTTCGATGGAATCCATTACATCTGGCCGAAACTGCCGTTGCTGTTGCTTGACTGGTTTTGTGTCTGGCCGAATATTGAGCTTGTGGACCCCGATTTGGGGGTCCAGTCCTGGCATGTCTTAGTAACTCCAGGCAAAGACATCGATGTATTCCCTGACGAGTTATAATAGGGATTCCCGATCTTTGTCAGGCAAACTTTTGCTGACAAAGATAGGCTTTGGGGAGGTCTCATCACCTAGATCGACTTGAATAAATTCGTCCTTGGTAAGAGGTTTTTGCTACTTAAATCATATCTCCCATTGTGAACCTAGGTGTTGGGCCCAAGGTTCCATCTCAATTGATGCTCAGGTGGATCCTCGTTGTCTTCCTCAAGGTCAGCAGACACAATGTTAGAGGATAGTGTTTGTCAGAGCATGTTCCCGATGCTGATGTCGGAGTTATAGGCTGGCATTTGTGAAGAGTACGAGCGCTCTTTGTCTTCTTTATCTGAGCCCTCGAGGGTTATATGAGGTGTTACATATCCTAACCAGGCTTAGTCTTATGATAGTAATCTTCGGGCTTGCCCGTGGGGGAGGAAAGTCATAAAGGCGACCTTCGGCTTTTGCCGTAGTTTAATCCTTCAATGACCTCCAGGTTGTATCCCATCCTTTAGATAAGATGTAGGGCTTGCGAGCTGTACCGATAGAGTGGCATTCTGCCTACCTCAGATTCTGGTTCTACTTCATTTGGGAAGAAGGACCGAGGGCATTCCACTCTGCCGAAGATAATGATCTTATCTTCCTTCTTCCTGGGTGGGACTAAGAAATAAGAATCTTGGATTGAGCGAAGATGATGAACAGTACAGGTAGTGGTCACTTGTGTGTGCAGATGAAGGCCCAGACCGTATTCCAGGGAGTAGAGTATACTTATATGCATACGCTCCGATTAGTTACAAGATAGTCCTTTATTGAGAAAATAAGGTATCTCTTCCGGCAGGATTACATTGTCAGGGGAAGGGAAGTTGACATTGGCGGATATATATTCCTCCAGCTCATCCTTCTCCTTGGCTAACCCTAGCGTAAGCGAAGGCTTTGGTGGTTTTCTGCATAATTTTACTACCAAATATCCGAAAGTAGCAGCCGAGGTCAGGTCTTCCTTTGGTGGTCGTCTCGACCTGTGAAGGCAAACGACCATTGATTCTAAGGATGTAGATAGGGCAAAATCTCCTTTTGGTGGTCGATTCGGCCTACGAAAGCGGACGACCATTAGTTCTGGCGATGCTGAAGGTACCGGAGATTCTCATAGGCTCCCCGGGTGCTGTTGTGGCCTCGGCTTCATCGTCGGCCTCGTTGCCGCCTTTATTTTGGCGGACTTCTTGTAGAGGATCGAGTCAGAGTAGTAGATATCGATACCCTAAAACGGATCGATGTCAGCAAACTCTGTTTTAATGAAACCATGTTTATCTACATATTTTAGGCACTAGTGGAGGGTGGATGGCACGATCCTGTGTTTATATATCCACGGATGCCCCAACAAGACGTTGTAGGATGTATCTATGTCTATGACGTAGCAGGTGACTTATATTTTTAACTAGCTGATACGACATTTTAGGAAAAAAATTCCCAGAGGGTAGCTCCTCCCCTTGTTGAAGCCACTAATGGCGGTATTAGTAGCCGCCAAATGATGCATCGGGATCCCCAGGGTCTGAAGCAAACTTCTCGGGATGATGCTGATCGACGATCCTTGGTCAATATGCATTCGGTCTACCTTGATATCGACAATATATCCTGTATAGTACAGGGGTCGATCGTGCCTATTATTCTTGAGCAACATGTCCTATTGTGAGAATGTGATATTGGGTATCGCATCCATGTCGTTGTTGTAATGTGGACAAGCAGCTGGATCTTCGGTTGGCGGCTTGACTTGCGCTAGGTAGATATCGGCATTCTGCAGTACCTTACTCAGGGCAGCCCGAGTATCTTTAGAGAGCCGTAAAAGCTCAACTACTGACAATTTCACCAGAGTGTGGGCTAATTGTGCTAAGATGTCAAAATTATAGGGCCTTTCCAGTCCTTGTGGTTCATCCTTTTGTAACGGCTTATCGAAGGGTGTCTCTTTCTGTTTGGACTTGTCTACCATTGGGGGTTGAGATAGCCCAGGACCAGTAGTGGTAGGCATGACAATCGGGGGCGTATCACCGTGCATCAGTTGGTATATTGTGCTTGACCTTGTCGTACCTGCTGCCAGCTCTTCAGTCGAGGAGGAAACTGTGTAGCAGGTCTTAGATTTCCTGCCTTTGGACTTGGCGGTGGAGGATGGCATCGGCTGCGTCAAGTCTGGTAGGAGGTTGGGATGGACCCACATGACCTCCCCATGTGATGTGGCGAGAGGTGTTAGCCCGGCCGACTGATCTCGAGTTGGTGGAAGGTTGACAACTTTCATAGTCGCCTTAGGGACATGGACTACTCCTTTTGGGGCTTCTGTCGGTGGAAAGTTGCCAAATTCGAGGGACACCATGTTGGCGGTGACCTTCACGTCATCGAAGTCCATTAAAAGATCTTTGGTGTCTATCAGACGTTGGATGTACCGCTTCATGGTATAGCACTCTTACATCGGGTGATGGACGTAGTGGTGGAAGTGACCATACTTTGGGTTGGCGATCTCCGCCGCCTCAGGCTGACGTCTGACGTCTGGGAGCCAGATTTTGCCTCCCTGCATCAGTATGTCAAAGATGGGTTTGACATCAGCATCTTCGAAAGAATTTGTCTCCTTTGGTTTTGGAGGCTCTGTCGGCTTTTGCTCAGGCTTCTTGGTCAAGGTAGCGACTATAGCCTATTTTCCCTTTCCGTCGCGGCAGCTATTACCGCTGTTAATGTTGTTGTTGTTGTTATTGGGATGCTTGCCCTTTTTCTCAGCAGTAGGATATGGATTCCCAAGTGTCGAGCGTCCTTGAGCTTCTTCTCAGCGTTAACACCACTGACAATGAACGTTGTCCAGTCTTTGAACTGGCTCTCGCCCATCCAGAGGCTGACTGTCGGGAGCATGTTCTTTTGGCACATCTCCATTAGTGTTGCCTCATGATTTCCATGAGGCAACCTTAGCGTGACCTATCAAAACCATTCGTTATAGTTTTGTGTCAGTTCATTTTTACCCTGGGTGATGTCCATCAGAGAAGACATCGTCATATTATTTCCTGCCTTATAGAATCTGCTAAGGAATAGACGCTTAAGGTCATCGAATGATGAGATGCAGTTAACTTCAAGACTACAGAACCAATCGAAAGGTACCCCTGCCAATAATCCGACGAAGAGCCTGGTAAGGATAGGTTCGCTGCGGGGTAAGTGTCCCGTGGTGATCTCGATGTAGCTCATAAAGCGGCGAGGGAAGGACTTTTCTTCAAATATGTTAATATTGAAGGGTTTGTACTTGTACGGATACGGTACATCCTTCCACTCTATCGGGTATGGTTGTTGCACCCCGAGATCGCGGAGTGAGTCCCAATTGCTCATGGAGTCTAGGCGAGTTTAAAGTTCTCGGACCTCCCTCCTTGCTTCCTTAGCTTCATCTCCTGCTGAAGGCGTCGATGAGCCAGGTAGGAGAGGATCACCTCCTGAGGGTAGAGCGGTCTTATTTGAATCCCCATTGGTCCCGGGGTCCAGGTTTGCTTGCCCGGAGGCCCTTGCTGGCTGGGAGGCCATATTTGCTTTGATCTCCAGCATTGTCTGGGTCATGGGTTACATTGATGCACTTATTGTATGCATTATGGCTCGAGCATCTCGAGGCACTTTCGGTCACTAGGGCCTTCATGGTCGTCTTCGGCCATGTACACCGTCCTTACACGAAGAGAAATAGAGGGGGTAGTGGATGTCGTGCTCCCTGTCTCGTACCCTTGTAGTGAGTAGTCTTCGAGGAGGGCTGGAGCCATTATGGATTCCTCGAATTCAGAGGGGATACTACCCCCGGCGTAGAAGATTGTGTCATCTTGGTGGGAATAGCTACCCTCCAGGATCTCGTAGTTTGTTCCTTGAGAATCATTGTCTCCTCGGTATGCCGGGTTGTTACGTACGTCTAGGGGGGCACTAATCCCATCTTGGGCCACCCAGAGGTTCTGAGGAAGAACTACCCCCAGGAGCTGATAGCTTCTTCCTTGAGCGGGTGCCTTGGAAGACGCCTTTTATAGTGTAAACTTCCTTGACCAAATTTATGTTTATTTAGCTTAGACAGAGAGACTAGGATTAAATTGGTAAAAATTAGAGTTGAATGTAGTAAATTAGATTTATTATGCAATAATTACATCACTTAATACACCTTACCGTTGCTTCGATATTTGGAGCGCTACACTAGTATTTACCTTCAAACTAATTTCATACACATTTCCTAGACATGCCAGACTACCATTCTGCCCCTTGTATAACTCATAAATACTCTATTTTGTGCTTCATTTTAGTCGCACAATATTCGTTGAAATTGCCTCATTTTAAATTCCAATAAATCCAACCTTGCATAATTGTTCGTTTTAATTGAAATTTAAGACAAAGACCCAACCCACTTCCATACAACCCAAATTATGGCATTAACCTATTCTGAGTCTGCTACGCCCATGACACTCGTGTTCCACCCAATTTTAATCCCATGTATTTCCAATTGATTAAGGAACACCTTGTGCATTAGTTTTTAATTAAATTATTGCGAAGACCAACCTCACCCAAAGCTAGACCCAACCTAGCCATATACACCCTATACTCCTTCATGACAACATGTTCCCAGACCCAAGAAACCCTAGCCGGCCCAATTCCCTAGGAGGACCCCCCTTTTTCTCCCCTATATATATACATATATGTTTCTCTCTCCCCTAACCTAATAAAACCCTAGCCGAATCTATTATCCTTCCCCTCAACCCGATCACCCACCTCCTCCTTCCCCCGATCATATCCGGCCGCCACCACCTCAACCACCGACCTCCTCTGCCTGGCCCTCGACGTCGACCACAGACCCCGATCGCCTGTGTAACGCCCCGCAACCGCTCGGAGCGTTACGCTGAGTCGGACTGAATAAATCAAATGCTGGTTACATTTGAAATGTCGGATTTCGGGAAGAAGGATTAATCGAGTTGGTTTTAATGTGCAGATGGCTAGCGGGTTCGATGGAAATCAGGTGTTCGTTCAGAACAGTACTGAATAGCTGGATGGAAACGATAATGCCGTCTTCCTTAGTCCGATCGGTCGGATGATTTGGAGAGCACGGCCTGCTCGCACGGTCATACCAGTTGAGTAGATCGCGCTTGCATCGGACCACGGGTTCAAGGGATTGGCCGTATCGGCAGGACAGGATGCCTAACGGATTCAAACAATGTGAGTGGGCTCTTTCCCTTCTCCTCTACTCCTTCATGCCTAATAATATGAAAAACACGTAATGGCTTGTACACTTAGGCTGAAACATCGGGAAGCACTACACTGAGGCGTGCATAGAGTGTGCGTCGTTGGCTTGGTAGGATTGTGGCTTGAATGGTTTACGCGTTGGATAGTTGGATACGATAGCGGGATTATTTATTTGAGGCGATCGGTTGGATTACTTGGGATTATGCTTGGACGGTTGGAAATATACAAGTTGGAATGATACAATTGAGGCAATAGGAATATCGAGAATATCGGGAATCCGGACGAGCGAGCGTGCATCCGTGCACGAGTATCACTGGGTCGCTTTGTCTTGCAAAGCGAGCAGTTGTGGTTCGAAACCGAACAACTGCATCGGCGAGGGTATTGTGCCACTGTTGGGGCATTGTGCCACGGGATTATTCGGAGTGTGGGGTGTTGCACCCAATGTGAAACACTGTGTTGGGAAGCGGCATTGTGAAACACTGTAGATTTTGGTGCCTTGGGATTAAATCCTGAGGTCGAGATTTGGACTCCTTTGGGAGGATATGTTGGAAGAATGGTTATGGATGCTTTGGTTGGTTATTCGGTGGAACGAGTTTAGGATCGCTTGGTGGGGCGAGAATGTTCGATCCTCTCGCCTCACCTACCTTTTGCATGTCACGGACAACCTGGGTGCACAGGGTGTTGATTTCCTTGAAACGGTTTTTATCCGGGGCACTGGAGCCGTTTCAATCCGGAGGAAAATATCGATTCGTGCTTTGGCGCGGTGCATTGCGGGACCTCCAGCGGGGCTTGCTACCCGGGCTGATAGGGCGCGCCGAAATGCTTGGAATATGTCCTTTATGGCTTGGCCAGTGACTTCATATAGATAAGAGTTGGCTTGCTTTTCTTTCGTTGGTTTGTGCATCGTGTAGGCGCGGCCACCTTGCCTCGGCAAGAGTGTGCATTCGAGATGGGAATATATAACTTTGGTTGAGGATGGATATTGAGGCGAGTCTGATGGTTCGATATGTTATCGTGCAAACGATGCCATTGAGTTAGACGGGTCGGCTATATATAAACTGCTTGTCGTTTGGTTTGAGAATGAATGCTAGCATGCTTAAACTGCTTTACTGCTTTCCTTAACATGTCATCCCTATGCCATGAAATGAATCTAGGATTCAACTAGAAAGATCACCATTTAACTGTGTGCATTCACTATTTTACTTAGTGTCGGCTTAGACGAGTGGGTTACCCCGCTCACCAGTACGGTTGTGTACTGACCCACGTTTGTGGGCAATATTTCAGGTACACAGGCGTAGTGGCGCTGCTTGGATATACGGGACAAGATGTATGAACTGTAAGTACCTTTGTGGGCTAGAGAAAGAGCAAGAGTTATTTCATCGTCTCCGTGGCATCGCCTTTGTGGCATTGACTCGGGGCATCTCATTTGGACCCTATCGTGAGCTTCGCTGCGTATACTCTGATGTGTGCTTGGTACACAATTGGCTTCCGCTGTAACTTGGTTGTTTCGATGATAACTTTCGTGTTTAACAACATCGCCTTGTACGAGCGCAACTTCAGGCTCGTACGGCATCACGTCCCGAATAGAACGATTGTCCCGCGGGAGAGCTGCAACGTGGTGATTTCACGTTCAGCGGGGACTATTGGGCTTGCGGGAGTTTGGGGCGTGACAGATTGGTATCAGAGCGCCCGGTTCATTTCTTCGGACTTGGTCCTTCGCTTCATCACAAACTCTAAATAGCTTCCGCGTGTCGTTTAGCTCTTGACTCTACTCAGTGCCGCATCGGATGTTTCATGCAATAAGTCTATTTATTGCTGGTTTTGGCTGCATTTTATTTTCTTGTTGGGTTGCCTTGGTTGGTTTTCGTAGGATCGCTTAGTCTCGTTAGGCGTTGTTGCATTCTTGCAGCAAGTTGGTTGGCGTTGTTGCATTTGTGCAACAAGTGTGGGCTTTCGTTGGGTTGGCTTGGCTTATCGTTCTGGAGTTTCTGATTGCCTCATTGGATCAGTTGGTTGGCTAACGAGATTTGGTTATGCGCGGCATGTTTTGGGTAGAAACATTCGATGAGAATGGATCCTTGCACGAGTTGCTCGTCAAGTGATTGTGTTGGATAGAAGTTGGAATTTTGACTGTGGCGCATCGGTTGGGCAGATTTGAGTTGGCTTGAGAAATATCAGATAAGTTGGCATGAGTTGCTCGTACAATAAAGGTGTGGAACCGTTGGGTATTGGGTTGGACTACTTGGAATACAATCGTTGCACGATTGCTTGTGTTGCGAAAGTATCAGGCAGGTTTGAGAATAGCTGGGAGCAGTGAGAATGGAACATAGCACGAGTTGCCTAACGAGATTGATGGTTAAAGAATCAGCTAAGTTTTTGTGTCAGACTTAAGATGGGAATGGCATGATCACACCTAAGGGATGGTTCGAACGGATCTCGGATTCGTGAAAGGAAACGTAATGTGAGTAGCAAATTGATTCGAAGTGGTATATGGGATCAAATGTGTTAAGCAAGGCATTGGAAATATTTTGGTTGGACATCTATTGGAATTGCCTGAACGGACTCGAATAACGAATACAAGTCGGTTAGTGCAAATTGATTGAGTTGGAAAGAGTAAAAATGGAGCAAGCGAATATTGAGTTATGATTCGGCAGAATCACCTCGGAATAGTCGGTTTGGGATAGACGCTGGTTGACGCAGATTTTGCACGAGGGTAACTATATTTCCAAGTGGTATATGGTGCAATAGAATTTGACTCGGGTATCCTTCGATACATTAGACTTGAGAACTCAAGGACGGACTCGTGCAAATGGAAGTATCATTGGGCTTAAAAGATGGGGGAAACCGGAATGAACATTTGGGTTATGCTTGAGCAAGGCGATGGGATTATCGGAAAGATAGCGAGCACGGACTATGATTTTTGGGCAACGCATTTGAGCTGTTGGTTGAGCAACGAAACACGAACTTGGCTTGGAGGGGCAATGTGATTGATTCACACAAACTTGAAGGATTTTGGATATTGTTGCTCGAGAAGTTGAATCAGGTTTAGCGGAGATGAAATTTTGGGCAAAATGGTGCAACGATAATAAACGGATTCTCCGGAAGACGTGGACGGATTGTGGCAACAACGGAAGGCAAAGATTTTGGCGGACAGGCTTTTAAAGATAGCTAAAGGTGGGAGCAACGTTGGAACAAATCACTGTGCTGCTCGAGTAAATTGGAAGTGCAAGGCGGGACATGGCAAACGGATGTGAATTTGGGCAAGTCTTGGGTTTTGAGAATCATTACAATTTGTAGTGCGAGAATCGAACATGTAATTCGGAAATTTGATGGATTCAGGACAGAACGACGGATGGATGGTAGACGGTTTCAACAAGCACATTGCTCGGATTCGGGAGTTCGCTCGGATGGGATGGTTGGAATTTTGATTCGAAATTGCAGATGAGATATAGCATGGTTTATAGTAACTGTCCATCGTGATGATTTCAATTATCGAGCGTAGCTTCGGGACAGCTGACCCTAAGTGACTTGACCGCTGAATCGGATATGAATATGGTAGACCCATAGAACGACCCTTGAGGCGGCGTATTTGGGAATGCGTCGAGGGCAGATGTGAGGCAATATGATTTGGCTTATTGACTGAGTGTTGGATTTGAGAGATCCTTGGGATAGCCTTCAGCTGAAGATGCAGCCAGAAGATCGAAGCGATGGTGGAAGTAGCCTTGTCAACTGATGAGATTCAGAGTCGCAGATTTTTATCGATGGCATCGTCTCTGACTCATCGTGCCCTGGAAGGGAATAGCATTCATATGAATTGACGACTGTGAAACTAGCTCGTGAAGTTAAAGCAGCGGCTCGTTCAGATCAAATCCTTGCGAATATTGGAAGGGACAGATTTGCTTCAGATTTACAAGATGTCTCGGAACTTAGTCTGGGAAACGTGCTCATTCGGAAGGCGAAGGTGATATTCTATGCTTCGAGGCAGTGGAAGCAGCGCGAAGAACTATTTCATGCACAACCTAAGAATTGTGGCGAGTGTGTCAACGTTGAAATCGTGGCGACACAAATCCCTTTGGCGTGGCGGCGAGATCTTCGTGGATCACACGAACCTCAATATAGATGTTCACCCTGTGAGATATTGAGATGGCAGAAAATGTGTTGGACTGAGCTGATCTAAGCAAGTTGATTTATTTGGGTAAGTCGCATAGCTGGGGTAGATCAGTTGTGAGAATCGTTCGGTGCACGAGATAATATTTGGAGATGTTGCTAGTACTGATTTCAGAAATAGTGGGACGGATTGAGCTGGAACACGAACTGATTGAGTCAGTGGAAAATCTGCATAATTGAGAATAGTTCTCAAGTGAATGTGTTGGAATGGGAATTGTGATCTGGTTCAATTGGGAGCAAAGCAAATGGACGTCTCGAACATAAAGATACCCTTGTAACTTGTTCAAATTTGCTATCGCAAAGCTCGGCTGAAATGCATGTATTTTAGGGACGCCTTAAATACGTGTACGATCCAAAACTAAGCGATACGAGAAATTCGTGTTGAGCTGCAAGGAGGATATGGGAATTCCTGAAAATTTATTCGAGCGTTCAGCAGAACGAGATGTTGTGTCAGAAATAGTAAATATGTGAGTTGCTTAGAGCAGATCCATGGAATTGGATTGTGGCATGCTAGTAAGGAATGAGTACCAGCACGGTTCGTGGACGAACCTGATTCTAAGAGGTATATTATGTAACGCCCCGCAACCGCTCGGAGCGTTACGCTGAGTCGGACTGAATAAATCAAATGCTGGTTACATTTGAAATGTCGAATTTCGGGAAGAAGGATTAATCGATTTGGTTTCAATGTGCAGATGGCTAGCGGGTTCGATGGAAATCAGGTGTTCGTTCAGAACAGTACTGAATAGCTGGATGGAAACGATAATGCCGTCTTCCTTAGTTCGATCGGTCGGATGATTTGGAGAGCACGGCCTGCTCGCACGGTCATACCAGTTGAGTAGATCGCGCTTGCATCGGACCACGGGTTCAAGGGATTGGCCGTATCGGCAGGACAGGATGCCTAACGGATTCAAACAATGTGAGTGGGCTCTTTTCCTTCTCCTCTACTCCTTCATGCCTAATAATATGAAAAACACGTAATGGCTTGTACACTTAGGCTGAAACATCGGGAAGCACTACACTGAGGCGTGCATAGAGTGTGCGTCGTTGGCTTGGTAGGATTGTGGCTTGAATGGTTTACGCGTTGGATAGTTGGATACGATAGCGGGATTATTTATTTGAGGCGATCGGTTGGATTACTTGGGATTATGCTTGGACGGTTGGAAATATACAAGTTGGAATGATACAATTGAGGCAATAGGAATATCGAGAATATCGGAAATCCGGACGAGCGAGCGTGCATCCGTGCACGAGTATCACTGGGTCGCTTTGTCTTGCAAAGCGAGCAGTTGTGGTTCGAAACCGAACAACTGCATCGGCGAGGGTATTGTGCCACTGTTGGGGCATTGTGCCACGGGATTATTCGGAGTGTGGGGTGTTGCACCCAATGTGAAATACTGTGTTGGGAAGCGGCATTGTGAAACACTGTGGATTTTGGTGCCTTGGGATTAAATCCTGAGGTCGAGATTTGGACTCCTTTGGGAGGATATGTTGGAAGAATGGTTATGGATGCTTTGGTTGGTTATTCGGTGGAACGAGTTTAGGATCGCTTGGTGGGGCGAGAATGTTCGATCCTCTCGCCTCACCTACCTTTTGTATGTCACGGACAACCTGGGTGCACAGGGTGTTGATTTCCTTGAAACGGTTTTTATCCGGGGCACTGGAGCCGTTTCAATCCGGAGGGAAATATCGATTCGTGCTTTGGCGCGGTGCATTGCGGGACCTCCAGCGGGGCTTGCTACCCGGGCTGATAGGGCGCGCCGTAATGCTTGGAATATGTCCTTTATGGCTTGGCCAGTGACTTCATATAGATAAGAGTTGGCTTGCTTTTCTTTCGTTGGTTTGTGCATCGTGTAGGCGCGGCCACCTTGCCTCGGCAAGAGTGTGCATTCGAGATGGGAATATATAACTTTGGTTGAGGATGGATATTGAGGCGAGTCTGATCGTTCGATATGTTATCGTGCAAACGATGCCATTGAGTTAGACGGGTCGGCTATATATAAACTGCTTGTCGTTTGGTTTGAGAATGAATGCTAGCATGCTTAAACTGCTTTACTGCTTTCCTTAACATGTCATCCCTATGCCATGAAATGAATCTAGGATTCAACTAGAAAGATCACCATTTAACTGTGTGCATTCACTATTTTACTTAGTGTCGGCTTAGACGAGTGGGTTACCCCGCTCACCAGTACGGTTGTGTACTGACCCACGTTTATGGGCAATATTTCAGGTACACAGGCGTAGTGGCGCTGCTTGGATATACGGGACAAGATGTATGAACTGTAAGTACCTTTGTGGGCTAGAGAAAGAGCAAGAGTTATTTTATCGTCTCCGTGGCATCGCCTTTGTGGCATTGACTCGGGGCATCTCATTTGGACCCTATCGTGAGCTTCGCTGCGTATACTCTGATGTGTGCTTGGTACACAATTGGCTTCCGCTGTAACTTGGTTGTTTCGATGATAACTTTCGTGTTTAACAACATCGCCTTGTACGAGCGCAACTTCAGGCTCGTACGGCATCACGTCCCGAATAGAACGATTGTCCCACGGGAGAGCTACAACGTGGTGATTTCACGTTCAGCGGGGACTATTGGGCTTGCGGGAGTTTGAGGCGTGACAGCCTGAACCCTCGACCGCCAGTCCCCCTCTCCACATCACCACCATCACTATCATCAACACCATCACCTCCTCCGCATCCCCTTCTCCCGACTTCCAACCACCACCTCCACCGCCCGACTACAGCCAACCATCGCCACCAGCCTTACCGTCTCCACCACCCCAGCGCCACCAGCAACCATCACCTGCACCACCGCCAACCACCACTCGCACCACCATCATCAACATCACCAACACCAACTGCAGCCGAGACTGCTATTGCTGCCGCTGCTGCTTTCCCAGGCACCGCCGGAGCTCCACCCACGCTGGAGAACAGGTCGTCGATGAGCACAGACCCCCCCCCTCGACCACGACTAGGTATTGCATGTTATTTCAATTAGAATTTCATGTATCGTGGTGTATACATGTCGTCGAACGGACACGAGTAACAATAATTTCCAAGGGCAATGTATGTGTAGATGTAGTTGTTGTTAAATTGCTAATTTAGGGTCAAGTAACTACTCTAATGAAATGACTGTTAATATGAACGCCATGTTGACCTAGAAATCTGGACATTGACCAAGTACACCCTAACATGATAGTTAGGATAGGTAATTCTGTACTAAACGTAATTAATTTCGTTACATAACTTTGGTAATTCGTTGCCTTGAGGTACCTGGTAACTAAGGACAGGACACGTGTACGTCTTAGTTGTGTACATACACGGCCCTGTAGTTGATCAGCTGTGACCCCTTGCGTCAGTGCCTAAGAGCAGCGTAGAGTTTTTGTGCATTTTACTTTAGTAACTGATGATCGAATTGTTATATTATATTATATGTATAGGGTCGCTGGACCATTCAGGAGAGACTTCAGGAGCAGGTTATTGGCACTCGTAGCTTGAGGACCCAGGCAAGATACCTTGCCATATTTACTGTTTAATTTAAATTATACAAATGTTGTATGATATCTTGTTGCTTTATTCCATATAACTGTGCGCGTCCGAGATTGACTTGGGTACAGTCGACGAGTAAGTCGATGAGTAGTGTAATTGACCTAGTCACTAGCAGACTTACCCCCAATTGGGAGGATACTCTGATATCTTCCGAGACCTGACACTCTTACATGCATCACGGTGACAAATTCATGTTGGGATGCGGGTTCGCATACCCGACTAGCTATCGGTGCGTGTGATATGCATCACGGTTAGTACGTAGTCAGGGTTATATAATTAGTGGAGACTTGGCATATAGATATGTGGTATACACGTCGTGTATTCGACTTGTATATCTATATTGGGCGGGGAGGACCACTAATAGGCGTATGGGATACACACATTAGAATCCGTAGTATCCGGAGGAGCCACGGATCTAGTGACTTTCTTTATTCAGATACCGCGTTCTTCGGAGCGATATAGACGTATATATATTTGCAGATACCTCATTCTTTGGAATGATGGATGTTACATGTACATATACCTCGCTATTCAGAGTGTGGACGTTATGCCTACACCTACCCATACGTACCAGGGTTGTCCTCACATTGTATTCACTTAGATGGTTATCACACCCCTTTATTTTATTCAGTATTTATATATGGCATGCATTTTTGTATCTTGTTATGTCCCTCTGAGAACCTGGTTCCCTTCCAGATTTGGACGAGGCATATTATCCTACAGTGTACAGACCCGGACAGGAGACGAGGTACGCATCCGAGGAGGAGCTAGAGGTGCTACCGTCAGAGTTCCCGTGATCATTTGGTAGGCCTTCCGTATAGGATTGGAGCATCATTATCTAGTCAGCCGATGCCCTAGTCATTACTCTTTTTATCTGTCTTTCAGTACTTGTATTTCGTTATAGTAGTGGGTTTGTTCCCACCAGACATTTTGGATTATAATATGACATTTCAGACTGGCATTTATTTTCCAATATTTATTTTAGTACTTCTTGGTTATATTGTGGATGAGATTAGATTACCTGTTTTGATGTTAGTATTGGACTTGTTAGTATTTTTAGGACAGCGGAGTACTCTTCGTAGGATCCATTAAATTGGGAAATCCCTCGAAGACGTATTAGCTGACTATTGCCACGTGGCCTGGTCCCGTGTATCTTGGGACTGGGCGTGACACGTAAGTGCCATTGTCAGCCCTTCGGGTAATTGCCTTTTCGATGCAGTGGTAGAGAGCGACGGATTGGTGGTGTTTGACTGCTTTCTTCCCTTAGTGGCGTAAAGCTTTCCAGTTGAGTAGCATGAGACGAAGGACAACTCCTCCTCCTCTGATACTTGCACCTGATCTCCAGGTTGCTGCCGTGTAGGTTCTTTTCAGTGCAGTCACTGGAAGGCCGACTGCTTGTCTGTGAGTACTACTGCTTTATTGCAGCAACAGTTGATAATAATGTTGGCACAGCAGTGCCTCGGAGAGGGCTTGTCGCACGTCACAGTTGTTTTCCTTACTTTACGTTTGTGAGTAATCATGTCATGCAAATCATATGAAGGGTGTTTTACCTTTGCATCCTCTTTATGAGTCAGGGTATCCCGGGCACATGGATGCGCATGTACTGTATTTGCTCGCTGGCCTGGGGTTCGTACATGAAGTTGCCCCGAGGTACCATTGGAAGACTTTTGAGACTAACCCTGTCTATTGGTCCCTGTGGGTTGGACGCATGGGTCAGTCCAGTACAACTTTTCGTTAGAGGCTCGCATAATGACTAGCGATGCCTGTTGGTGGTCGGTCGTATGAGTAGTTGCTTGAGCTTGACGTGCTCGCACCGCCCTGGACTTATTCAGCTTAGCTACTGTAGGCGCATAGTATGAAGAGTCCATTTTTTGGTTTTTATTATTCTCAACGGGTCACATAGGATTTGTGCCGCATGAGATATGGTCAAAAATAAAGGTTCTGTTGCTATTAGGGTCGGATGTGGCCTGCCGTCTGCTATTGTGAGTTGATACCGCATGGACAGTCTTATGCGGCCTCCTCCTTGGCCGCATAGAAGCTGTCTCAGCACTAGAACGTCTGGCATTATTGTGTTTTCCTCTGCCAGAGTTTAGGTGCTGAGTAGTCCCTGCGTCAGCCCGGGATGCCGAATATATGTGGATATTATTGGTGTTCATCCGACGAACGTTATAGATAACAGATTGAGAGGGTGGAAGCGTCTGCTCCATAGTTGGGTGGGGTGCATCGGCCTTGGCCACCTACGTTCTGTAGGTCTTCGAGTGGGGAGCACCCTTTTGGTTGGAAGAGACTGCCGAATAGACAGTGGCCGCATGATGTGAGGTCCTTGCGGTTGGGAGAGAGATGGGGAGCGCATGCTCCGCAGTTAGGTAAGGCATAGAAGCCTTTGGTACCCACGTAATTTGGGTCTTCTTGGGCTTTGTTTGCCTTAGAGAAGGACCCGCGTTGTCCCCAGAGAGCATATCCTTGAACACTTGCTGGTCGAAGTGGACCACCAAAATCTTTTGTGTCGAGCCAAACTTGGCCGCATCGGACCGTGTCACTGAATTCTCAACAGAGGAGAAGGAAGTCCCCCAGAAAGTCACCACCATATTTTCCATTTAATATCAAAATGAGAACTGGGAGAAGTAGATTTGATTAACAAACTAAGAAAGTACAAAGAAGAGTCCTAGGAGACAATCTAAGTACAAATTTATTTTCTATGGGGTGACGATGGAGGGTTAGGAGTGTAGCAACTCTCTTTACTCATGGATGATCTAATGTAGAAGCTCTTCTCTCTCCCTTGAGTGTTGATTCGCAGATAGCCAGCCTGCCCTTTGTCCGGGTCTGGTACCCTACTATTTATAGTCATATTTGTGGCTGCATGGATTTTGGGCCGCATGGATGGTCGGATTGGCCACATGTCCCCTCTCAACGGAAGGGTGCTACAATAATACACAGGAATCCGGGATCCGCTGGCACGTGAATATTTATTGGAATTTTGTTGTTTGCTGAGTATCTGTACGGTTCTCAACTGTGTAGGCGCGACTTGGTCAAATGGGCACGTGGCCTCAATTTGGTTGGAGAGGAACACTCAGTTATAAGAGCAAGACTTGGTCGTCATGGAGTCTAGGACACATGTGGCCAAAGACGCACGGGATGCATAGAGTTTGGAACGTACGTGACCAGAGATGCCTTGACCGCATGGAGTCTCAATCGCTTGGACCAGAGTCGCATGGTATGCACGGAGTCTGAGACACATAGGCCAGAGATGCATGGACCACATGGAGTCTGGGACTCATGGGCCAGAGCTGCATGAGGTCTTTTGTCGTGTTGTCTACGTGGCTCTGCACCCTCCTTGGGACTTCTCCCTCTTAGCGCGTTTCTGTCCTTCGAGGTGATCAAAAAAATCCTTTTTGTCAAAATTTTGTGTTAGGCGCCATCTTTGTTGTCATGACTTCATGTCAGGTCGACCTGCGGTTAGTTGTTAGGATGCTCGTTTGGACTACATGGGTGTCCCTTTTTTGGGCCGCATGGTGTACCTTTTTTGGGCCGGATGGTGTCCCTGAGGTCCATCATCTGTTGAGTTTTATTTGGGCCGCTTGGACGTTGGGCGCATGGATGCGTCTTTTCCATCCTTCTACAGTTTGCAGGGTAAATATTATTTATATATACTATATAGTGCCAGTTTGCACAAATACTGCAATGCAGCCATTGCCAGTTTGCTATTTGTTTTGTTTATATATAGAATAACTCTGTCTCTCTCTCTCTATTTATATTATGTTTATGTTCAGTGCCAATACTATTTGGGTTAAGTGTTTAACTATTTATGTTTTGTTGGATAGTTGGATTGCACTTGCTCATAGATCTCTGTTGGCTACTTGCTCACAGATCTTTGTTTATGTTTATATTTGGTTTCTGTTCAGTACCAAGATTTTGGTTTCTATTTGACAAATATTAGTGTTAGATAAGTGTTAGGCAGCTTAGGTTACTCATCTAATTATGTGGTGTTTATTAGGTAGTATGAATCATAGTCAATGGCAACTACTTCATATTCATGCAATGTACGTATTTCTTTATTTTTACTGAAAATTTATATTAATAGTTCATATATTGAAAGACATATTTTTTTTAGATGTTGCACGAAAGTAATCCACCTCAGCCACTAACTAGTTCCCAAGCCACTAATGAGCCAGTTTCTAATCATAATTCGAGTCTTCGGTTTACTAGAAAACCTATGAAGAAACGGGCAATCTATTTGGATGATTTTACTAAAATTGTGGATGTGGAAGGTCGTCCAAAAGCTAGTTGCAACCATTATAAAAGAGAGTACCATTGTCATAGTAAAATAAATGGGACAACAAGTATTAAAAATTATTGGAATGCATGTCTGTCGTATCCAAGAAATCATGATTCCAATCAATCAATACTCAACTTATAACTAAATGCCAAGGGTACGGATAAAATAATCACTAGTTGAAAATTTATTCAAGATGAGGTTAGAAAAGCCTTGACACATATGGTTATTGTCGATGAGCTACCATTTTGATTTGTGGAATGCGAAGGCTTTTGACACTTTATGAGTGTTGTGTGTCCCATCTTTCGTAGTCCATTAAGATGGACCATGGCACGAGATTGTTATGATATTTACTCTATTGAAAAGAGTAAGTTTAAAGCATATTTGAAAGTATCTAAGCAAATGGTTTGCCTAACAATGGATTCGTGAACATCATTACAAAAGATAAATTATATATGTCTAACGGTACATTATATAAATGAAGAATGGGAATTGAAGAATTTTTTTTATAAACTTTTGGCCAATTTCTAGTCTTAAAGGGGTGGCAATTGAGAAAGAGGTTGAACAATATTTGCTTGAGTAGGGTATTGATAGGATATTCACCATCACAGTTGATAATACTAGTTCTAACAATGTTTCTATTTTCTATTTGAGCAATAAGGTCCAAAATTAGGGAAATAACATTCTTATTTTTAAGTATTTACACATGAGATGCATTGCACACATTATCAATATCATTTTGGTTGACGGTTTAAAATTGATGCCTTCGTCTATTTCTCTTGTTAAGAATGCACTAAGATATATGAGACACTCTTCTAGTAGATTCCAAAAATCCAAGGAATGTGTTGATGCTGAAAAGATACAAAGCAAAAATTTGTTGGCTTGATGTTAGCACCCGTTGGAATTCTACATTCTTAATGTTAGGCACGACTCAAAGGTTTGAAAGTGCCTTTGAGAGATTCACATCTATTGATCCATGGTTCAAAGTAGAGTTAGCTGAGAATGGTGGATATCCTAGTGAAGAAGATTGGTCTAATGCAAGAAGATTGTGCACTTTTCTAGAAAACTTTAATGACCTCACAAACCGTATCTCGGATTCTTTATATGTCACTTACAATAACTTTTTTAATGAAATCACATCAATTGACATTCTATTGTGCACTTCAAAGGAGAGTAGTGACTTTGACTAATATATAATCGCTGACAAAATGAGAGAAAACTATGATAAGTATTGGGGGGCATTGAGAAGATGAATATGGTTATCTTTATTGCACCAATTCTTAATCCACGACATAAGTTAGAGTATGTGGAATATGCTCTTAATCAACTATATGGTATGGAGAAGAGCGATTCCATGAAAATGAAAGTGAAGAGTGTAGCGTACTCCATGTTCAATGAGTAAAAAATATTAGCACTACTCTAATTGGTGGCAATAGTACTATAATTAGTAGTGATAGAGTTTATTCTTCTAGTAAAAATTAACCGGGTCACACATTGCAATTAAAAAAATTTATGAAGGCACAATTCAAGAAGCATAAGTTGGAATTGTGTGGTGGTGATACTGAATTGGAGCTTGATCGTTATCTAGATGAGAGTATCATATATGATGATGATGATGATGATGATGACGATGATGATAAAAGTGATGATTTTAATATTTTGGGATAGTGGAAGTTTAATTCTTCTCGTTTTTTGATCCTATCTAAGATGGCTAGGGATGTTTTGGCTGTTCCCATATCTACCGTAGCTTCAGAGTCCGCTTTTAGTATGGGTGGTCATGTTCTTGATGCTAATAGTAGCTCTTTGATTCTAAAGATTGCTTAAGCACTAATTTGTTGTCAAGATTGGTTTAGGGTTCCTTTCGATCGACCTATCATATCTATTATTGAAGAGGATTTTGAGGACATCTACAAAGTTGAAATGGGTAACTTGAACTTTTTAAATTTTATTATTTTTTTCAATTTGATATTAGTTGTGTTTTAACTTGTTTATTGATTTATTCTTATTATTTAGATGTAGGTAATTTGACAAAGGAATCAACATCAACAAGCAAGTTTTGATTTGGGTAAATTGACCATGGAATCAACATAAGTTCATGACATTCTGAATCTCTGGAACAATCTCATCTGGATCTATTTTGTGATCTATTCTGATCTGTTTTGTGATATATTCTGATTTTGGGTAATCTAAATCATGTTCTAGTTCTATGTTCTGTAATATTCTATGTAATTTGAAACATGTTCTTAAACTGTATTTAATTTTGACATATTCTGGTTCATATGAAGGTTTATATACTATATAGTTCAGTGGTTCATGTTCTTAAATTGCATTCAGTAGTTTTAGTTCAGTTTGGCTCTAGTTCAGTGTTTCTGAGTTTGGCTCATATGAATATTTTTATACTATATATGAATCATGTTCTGGCTCTAGTTCAGTGGTTCTTGTTCAGTTTGGGGTTCTACTTATGGTTCAGTATCTAAGGATACACCATACTATATAACTTATCCGTATCTGTATTTGTATCTGTATCTGGTTTACCTGTTTCCATTACAAAAATAAGTTTACTGACTTTTGAGTGTAAAATTTAAAAAAAGAAAAAAGAGTACAAAGAATAGCAGAAACTCTGAGTACAGTTGATCTTGGAGAAGTATAAAGATGGAGATCGAGTACTGCAGATGACTTATTTACTCCGTTGACGATCCGAGAACGAAAGAGAATTGCAAGGCTCCGGCTCACTGGTAAGGAGGAAAACAACTAGGCTCTCTTTACTCTCGGGGTCCGTGTGTGTGTGCAAACACATGTACCTGCTATTTTTGGACTTCTACTTGACCATGAGCGCGCATGCGCTAGAAAATGCATGCATGGCTTTAGGTTGCCGCATGGTATCTTTAACAGAATATGGTTGTAACCGCATGCACATGTTGCGGCCCGACTGCCATGTGGCATGGGTTAAGATTTGCCCGTTGCTGAGATGTGTCTATAAAATATGGGTTGTTATATCTGTTTGCAAGGGTGACCTAGTCAGCGTGACACACGACACGCATCGGGTATAGGAAGATCTATGTTGGTTGCAACAGACATATTCTGTCGTATCCTACCGCATGATAATACTGCCGTATGGAGGATTCATGGGAACACTGCCGCATAATAATACCACCGCATAGGGGATTGATGGGGATACCGCCATATGATACTATTGTCGCATGGAGATTCATGGGAGCATCGGTGCATGATACTACCGCCACATAGGGATTTATCATTTCTGGGCATGTGGAACTGCACAACTGTATCTAATAAAATAATTATGAGGTAGATATAAACGCTGACGTATGAAGTGCACGTTGTAATAAATGCTTGTCAGTATTGCGAGTTCAGATACCCTTTACGTTATAGCCATCCTTGTCGCATTAGTAGTTTTTTACTAAAGGAAAGCAGACACATGACTCGTTTGTCGCATGGGAACACTACCTCATGGACGTCTTCATCGTACTGACACGAGTGCTGACTTTTTGTCACGTAACTGCTGCCGCCCTCACGAAGTCATGAAGCACTTTGGTGTCGTGGTCAGAGCAATTATGACTGTTGACATGAATCGCTTGTGATTCGGCTTTTGGGGGCTCTCTTTCTACTGACCATTAAATGATCCTGTCAGTGGCAGTGTGACTAAGGTGACAGCCACAATATCTTGAGCCATATTGGGTCTTTTGTTCTCTTTGCTGCATCAGGGCTTAGCTGTATTTGTCTCATGGCATTGTGCGCGCATGGATTGATAATTTTCCATGATTCTACAAGCCCCCTTCAAAGTTTTCAAATTTGAATAAATTTGAAATACTTTGAAAAAGAAGCATGGGTAAAAGAGCTTTCATGTCGCATAGATTATCTGTCGCATAGTCGACTTGATGCCGTATGGCTTGTTTGACGCATGACTTGATGTCGTATGGTCTTTGACAAGCTGTTAAATCTTTTTCAAATAAAACCCTTCTATTCTCGAGGAGATCTTTTTGGAAAGTCAAAATCCCGTATGCCACGGGATTTAAGGCTCTTTTGCAACTGTCGTCGGTTATATTTTTGAGGTACAGGTTCATCTCATAAATTCAAGGTTCAACCATCGGTTCTGGTGCCTGTTTCCTCGAGGATCCATGAGTTGGGTCAGTTGACTGTGCCTATCTTGAACCTTCTCCTTCTGCCTATAAATAAGAGGTCGGGAATAGGGAAGACCTCTATAGTTCTCCTTCCCATAATGCTTCTACTCTTTCCTATGCTGAAGTCGGAGACAGGGAGTCTTGTCGAGCACTTCGTTGATCCTCTGCCTCTGATGGTCGACCATTCTACTACGACTTCTCCTAATAAAGGTAGAGAGAATAGAGCTCTTACCTCCTCAATTTAAAGGCTAAGAGATATGTCGATCCTCGCCCTGTGTGTATACATATAGGAAAACAAACACACAGTTTATTGCATGAGTGAGAAATTGCCAGGAACGTGCATAGACTAACCCCACAGCTTGACGCAGATGGTCATAGTTGAAAAGTCTTCGACATGAAGATGCGTTGATGGAAGGACTTTCCTTTAAGCGCATGGATACAGGTATTCTCAGAACACTTATCCCAGACATGCGTTGGAAGGCTATGCGTGACTACTCCCTGCATGGATGCGACCGTCTCCTTGGGGCACCTCATATTGAATATGCGACCTGGTCGATGTGCGCATATGTACATAACATTTTATCTGTGCACACGGTATCTTGTGCATGTTCTGTTACAAAAATAGTTACTATGGATTAGGTTTAGCAAGCCTAGCTCAGAAATAGTACTTCTTGAGGAACTTATCGTTGATCAAAATCAACAAGTCTCCATTAGCTTTTGCAAGACTATAGGTACCGTTGGAATACACTGATTCCACGATGAAAGGGCCTTCCTACTTGGCTTAGAATTTTTTGGTTGTCTTATGTGTCATGACCATCGCTCTTCTCACTTTTATGACGTAGTCATCGACTTAGATCGCTCTTTCCTTGACTCGTTTATTAAAAGCTCCAGAGAGACGTGCTTGGTATAACTAAATGCACTATTGAGCTAGGAGACGTTTCTCGTCGAGTGCTTCTAATTCCTGAGCCACCGCCTGTGGTTATCGTTAGCTGTTAATTGATTGGTGAAGGGCACCCGAAGCAAGGGGATTTGGACCTCCAGAGGGAATACTACTTTGCTTCCATAAAGTAAAGAGAATGACGTACTGCCAGTTGGGATTCAGACCATTGTACGATAGGCCTAGAGGTATTCCCCAAGTTTTTTGTTCCTGTCACATTTATTAGATGAGACAAATTTCTTGAATAGCATTATGATAGTTTTGTTGAACACTTCTGCTAATCCATTCGTTGCTGGATTGTAGGCCGTCGAAGCTATTTTATGAATTCGATTTTTATCGCAAAATTGATAGAAATCATGACTTGCAAACTTTGGACAGTTATCGTGGATGATCCTCTAAGGCTGTCCGAATCAGTATTTAATGTGATTTTTGAGAAAGCTGATCACGCTTGACATTTTTACTTTAACGAGTGGTACGACTTCTGCCCACTTGGAGAAGTAGTCTGTTATGGTAAGAATAAACCGGTGCCCTTTAGACGACGGTGGGATAATTGGTCCGATAATGCCATTTCCCATGCTTCGGTTGGCCATGATGCCATGGTTGGTTGCAAGAATTATATAGGATGGTGTATGTATTCCATATGGATTTGACACATCCTGTATATTTTGGCATAATCTATTTTATCTGCTACCATAGCCGGCCAATAATAACCCATACGTTGGAGATGATCTTGCAGCTTAGGGCTGGGTTGGTGTGCACCGCAAATACCGTCGAGAGCTTCACAAAGTGCTTGCTTTATTTCTGCATCCGATAGGCACCGTATCAGGAGCCCATCATATGAACGGTGGTATAATATCTTAGTTGTTGGATCATAATAAAATCAGATAGAGCATCTTCTGACAGAAGTGGCTTCCTTCGGGTCGTCTGAAAGGATTCCGTAGACTACATAGTATATGGAAAAGAACCTCCAGTCTTTGAAGCTAATGTTAGTCTCCAAATAGTAGCTCAAACACATGCATAGGTTATTTCTTGGGCAGAACAATTCTTGACCAATCACTCTGATCAATTGCTGGGTTTTGATAGGGACTGCTAAGGAAGCTGCGAGACCAGCAATAACGTTAGCCTTGATATTTTGCAGCCGTGATATGTGTTCTATGAATAACCCGATGAAGGTGCAAATTATGCCAGTCGTGACTTGGTAGTAAGGGATTAGGTTCTCATGTTGGACCTCGTACTCAACTCGGACCTGACTGACTATCAGCTTGGAGTCGTCATATGCCTCTAAGTAATCCACACCCAGCTGTTTAGCTAGTTGGAGCCCAATAATAAGAGCATTATATTCTCCTTTATTGTTGGAACATGGCTCCATGAGTGAATAAGAGTGGTGGATGACCAGGTATTGGGCAAAATTAATACTACCCCCACTCCAGTGACAATATCACCCTTGGGCCCTGTTCTTGAAGCACCATCGAAGAAAATTCGCCAAACTGACTCTTTCATCGTCGTGTTAGACTCTAACACCTTATTTGGGATCTCGTCGTAGAGATTTTAAATTTCTAGCACTGGATTAGCCGCCAGAAAATCAGCCAACGCTTGACCTTTGACTGCCTTTTATGGGACGAATACCATGTCATATGGTGATAGCAACATTGCCTACGTGGCTAGGTGAGAGTTCAACATCCTTGGCTTGGTCATGAGTACCCTGAAAGGTTTGACCCGAGAGATAAAATGGATTGTCTGCCCGGTCACATAATGGTGGGTTTTCTGAATGGTGAAGATCAAAGCGAGGAACTCCTTCTCAATGGGGTTGTACCTATGATCGACACCAACCATCATTCTACTAAGGTAGTAGATAGCCTACTCATGGCCTGTGTCGCTCTTCTGAACTAACAAAGCTCCAAGAGAATGATCTATTGCTTTGACGTATACGTATAGCAATAGAGGTTTTCCAATGACTAAAGCTACCAACACTGGGGGACTCGTAAGATACTTCTTTATATCATCTAAAATGCACTGGCATTCCTCCGTCCAAATAAAGGATACTCCTTTTTTCATGAGGTGAGTGAACGACTGACAACACCTTAAGAGGTTGGATATGAACCTTCTGATGTATGCCAATATCCCTTGAAGGCTGCAAAGTTCTTTGAGATTCTTCGACGGATGCATATCAATGATCGCTTAGGTCTTCTCAGGGTATATATGGATACCCTTCGAAGTTATAATGAAACCCAAGAACTTGACACTAGAGACTCCAAGGAAGTACTTGGTCGGATTCATCTTAAGCTTGTGGGCTTGTATCAGATCGAATACCATCTTTAGATTATGGAGATGATCATACCAAAAATGGATCTTGACAGCAATGTCATCAACGTAACACTCTACCGTCTTGCGCAAATTCTCATGAAAGATGGTGCTCATAGCTCGCTGGTATTTTGTACCTGCATTTTTCAGACCTAAGAGTATCACCATGTAGCAGTATACCCCCAACGGTGTTTATAATAACATATGCTTCTCATCATCTAAAAATATTTTAATTTGGTTTTAGCTTTAGAACCTATCCGTAAAGGACATACGTTCGAAGCCGCATGTGTTATCGATCATCACATCCGTTATCGAAAGAGGGAACTCGTCCTTTGGACAGGCCGCATTTAAATTATAAAGTCTTTACAGACTCAAATTTTGTCATTATTTCTTATGACAAGAATGATAGTGTCTACCTAGTCTGGATGTTGCTCCTTGTCACTACCACATTCTAAAATAGGGTTATTTTCGTCTTTTTAATTATTATAAGTATTGTGTTAATATATGTTGCATGATATATATATTATATATTGTTCTTTAATGTATGAGTTAGTAGACTAGACCTAGAAGCCCACTAGATGAACCTCTGACCAATTATAGGATTATGGATTTTAATTAGTATATTTTTTGGGTTTAGTTATTGGGGATTATATTATTATTGTGATTTTATTTGATTGTTGTTCCTTACCGTTGCTTCGATATTTGGAGCGCTACACTAGCTTTTATCTTCCAACAAATTTCACATCCTGGTCCTAGAAGTGCCAGCCTTCCATTCTGACCTTTGTGTAACTCATAAATATGCCCTTTTGTGCTTCATTTTAGTCGTATAATATTCGTCGCAGACGTTTATTTTTATTTTTAAATAAATCCAACTTTGCATCTTTGTGTGTTCCAATCAAAATTGAGACACAATCTCGACCCATTTTGTGCAACCCAAATTATGATAATATTCTATTCTGAGTCTTCTAGCCTATGACACTTGTGTCCCACCTAATTTTAACCCTATGTACTTTCAATTAATTTAAGAACACCATTTGCATTATTTTTAATTAAATTCGTGTAAGGACCCAACTTAACCAAAAACTAGACCCAACACCAAGCCAAACCCCTACTCACACCCTCAAGGTTCATACTAAATACCATACACCCTTTTTAGCCACTACATCACGCCAAACATGGTATTTTCCCTCATTCAATCCAAATTCCTACTTTTTGTGCAATTTTTCAATTGTTGGGGACTTTTATGCAAAGTTCAGTGAGGTGTCCACCTCCCATTGGACCCAACACATGAAGAAACACCTCCCTTCTTCTTTGACCGGTTATGTGCATTTTCTCCATATTTTTGGAGTGTGCAACACTCAAACCTCACCCCCTTAAGCTATCTCCACCCTCCATTCAACCCAACAACATCTCCACCCTTCAATTCTTTCATGTAAAAACAACAAACCCCATCCCAAGGAGTACTTGGCCGACCCTAATCCCTAGGATGTCATCATCTCTCTCCTCATGCAAAACTCTTCCTCCATTATTTTTTATTATCCCCTACATACAAACTATAAAACCCAAAACCCTAGACTTCAACCTCACCACCTTCCTTCGGCCTCTTCCCTGACTCCACCCTCACTACCTTCCTCCGGCCTCTTCCCTGACTCCACCGCCAGACTCGACCCCGACTAATGTCCGTCATCCCCGGCCTCCTCCTCCCATCTCCGTCATCCCCGATCATCCCCGGCCTCACCGTCCTCCGTCGACTGCAATCCCAGCAGCCACCCCGCCTAAGCGCATCTACCCCTCTCCATCGTCCCCGACTCCCTCTTCCCCGATCGACCCCTCTTCACTGACGACTTACACCACTGCCTTCAACAGCACCACCACCCTCTTTTCTCCTCCTCCATCAACAATCATGACCCTGCAGTCTCGACCACCTCTCATCCCTGACTCCACAGAACCCCGACTTCCCCACAATCATCTCCTCCCACCTTCGATATCTCCTCCTCGACCAAAGATTAACCACTATGACCTTCCTCCACCGCAGCCATCCCTGCATCGACAAATCGTCTAAAAGACTTTTTATATAGCATTATCGTATGGATGGGAGATCATCGTAAGCATACACGGGCTTTCCTTATTAGTCTGTCGTATGTGGATGGGCAAACATCATGTGGCAGCTACGATTCTGTCGTATGGATGAAGGCTCGACCTAGACATGCGATGACCATGACTTTGTTGCATGGATGAAGGTTCGATCCTGATATGCGACACCATGGCTCTGTCGCATGGATGGAGATTTGACCCGACATGCGACCATCATGGCTCTGTCACATAAATGTAGGCTTGACCTGACATGTAACCATCATGGCTCTACCGCATGGAAGATACCTCAAGCACCGACAAGGCTCTGCCATATGGATTTTATATTGTCTTTGTTTGCTAATGCCACATGTTTTCCTTGTGCAGGCTTTGTTCTCCCTCGTGCTGCTTATGATGGAGCATGGAAGGATATCACATGCCCGTTGTTCGGGTTAAAGACCAACTTTATGCGAAGGTTCCTCGTCAAGAACTCATCTAGGAGACGAGGACAGTCTACCAAGAACTGGTCCAGGAGACAAGGATGATCATCATACGTCATGCACGGAGCTTTCCTTGTTCATGTAGCATACTAGCTGTGTTTCTCCCCTTTATGCCGCTTACTATCGGCCAAGAGACTGCCGTGTCGATGACAGGATTTGGATTAATTGTCATTTCTTTCTTCGGTCTTCCCGCATGATTATAGAGCGCCTGCTCCTGCTCCTCCCTTGCTATCCATCGGTATAGATTCTTTTCCATATACCGAGGTTTGCATTGTTTAGGGATGATCCAGAAAGCATTGAGTTCTATTGCGGGATCGACTTGTGTCAGTAGCAAAGACAGCACAGAGGGGCGCCCATAATAAAAAATGTTTGTATCAGCGAGACTTCATGGAAGCCATTAAAACATGTTTCCATTATATGTACTCATGACCTTGAATACTAATAAAAAATTCTTGAATGTAATTAATTTTTATCATATGTACTCATGATCTTGAATATTACTCAATAAAGTCTCTCATTTTTTTAGAATTTCTCTTTTTATTTGTCACATTAAATGTTATGGACTTTGGGTATTATATTAGAGGTAATATGGATGTAGTACAATATCACAGTCTGTTTAAGGATGTTCCACTGAGGGGACTTAGGTGGACCTATTACTTCTTGCGCATTGTAGTGCAAATAGTTGGTTCGAGACAAGCCCTGCCAGAGGTGATATGGACGTGGCAGGTTTTGTGGACTTAATACCACTGGCGTACTTAGAGTTAAATACGAGTGATAAGTTGAGATGACAACAGATATCAGAGGTAATAGGGACGTGACAATCGATAGCCAAACCCGGGAGGTTTGCTCAGAGGTAATATAGACATAGCAAACACGACCGGGAAGAAATATTAGGATAGTAGTTCAAAGGAAATATAGATGTGAACTAGCGACTGAGAAACTCACCGAGGAGTGGTTTATTGGGTGTGGTCTACCCGATAATGTAGTTAATATTGACATAGAAAACACGACCGGAAAGAAATATTAGGACAGTAGTTCAAAGGTAATATGGAAGTGAACTAGCGTCTGAGAAACTCACCGATGAGTGGTTTGCTGGGTGTGGTTACCCGGGAATGTAGATAGACCTGAGGGTTACTCCATTGGGAAGATTGTTAGGCCGATAGTTCAGAGGTAATATGGACATGGCTAGCATCTAACGAGATTGGTTTTGGAGTGGTCCCTGCGGGACTGTGCAGGTGGACCTGAGGATTGCTTCACTGGAGAGCTTTTGAGGATCCATTATCTATTACATATCCAGGACTCCTGAATACTGATAATAGCTTATTGAGGAAAGGTTCTACTGTGTGTAGAAGCATAAAAATACGCATCCATGCGTCCAACAACTATGCGCTCCAAAGTAAAGATGAGATTGGGCCGTAGAATCAACCTGCAACCCAATCAGGCAAAATCCATGCATCCCAATAAACCGAAGCAGCTTTGGCCGCCGATAGAACTGACATGGCATCCTAGCAACGGGATTATCTCTGATACATAATCCTAACAAAGAGGATTTTTTGAATGCCTTAAAATATGTCAACACACTAAACGACATATGTCTCATGTCAGCACAGAACTTCACTCTCGATGGGTGTACAGAGCTACATGTATAATACATCAAGGACCCCATGCGTCCCAAACTCTATACATTCCATGCGTCTCTGTCCTCATGCATCCCAGACTCCAAGCATTTTATGCGTCTCTGGCCCCATGCGTTCTATACTCTATACGTTTTATACATCTCGGACCCTATGCATCTCAGGCTCCATGTGTTTCATGCGTCTCTGGCCCCATGCATCCCAGACTCCATGCGTCTCTGGCCATATGTGTTTCAAACTCGATGAAGACCAAATCTTGATGTTAGAACATGAGTGATTCTCTCCAACCAAGTGCAGACCATGTGTCAAGCTGACCAAGTCATGCCCACAAAGGACGAGAACCACCCAGATCTTCATCAACAGAAAATTCTAACAAGCACGCATGTGACAGACTAGCCCGCTCACGGTTACAGCTTCACCCTATTAATGAGGCACACGTGGCACCCTCTAACATCCATGTTGTCCAACATATGCGCGCCCAAGAATGACTATATATAACTGGATGGCCTGCCCAAACAGGGGGAACGGACACAGAGGGGTCAAAAATACAGAGAGAGAACATACATAGATGAACAAAGAGAGAACATAAGCTTCTTCACCCTGCATCGGATCATCAACAGAGCAAAAGAGTCACTGCACTTCTCAACCTCCATCGCCACACCCTAGATCAAAATATTGTACTTAGATTATTCTGTTTAGGATTCTTTGTACTCTTTTTGTTCCTTAAATACAAAGTTTGCAAGAACACATTAAATGACGAATAAGATGGCGACTCTGCTGGGGACCTCTTTCTCCTCTGATGAGAAAGTTGTGACGCAATCCAACATAACCAAGTTTCGATCAACTCAAAGAATGCTAGTGGTCCACTTTGACCAGCAGGCTTTCGAGGAGATGCTCTCGGAGGGAAGCGCTAGTCCTTCGTTAAGGCTAGAAAGCCCAAGAAGACCCTCAGGACATGGGTAGAAAAGGCCTCTATGCCGCACCCAACTGCGGAGCATGCGTTCCCTGTCTCTCTCTGATACTGAAGACGCATAACATGCGTACACTCAGGCTATCCCCGTTCATGCAGACTCCTTGCCTGAAAAGGAGAATGCTCAACACCCGAACTTTGGCAGAGAAAAATAATATGATGCCAAGAGTTTCGGGGTTGATGCATAGCCCATACAGCCGCAACAAAGGATGCAGAGACGAAATCAGTATGCGGCTTCCAGCTCAACCACATGCATCTTTGACACCCCCAAAATCTGTCTTAGACAGAATCTCATCTAGTCGTGCTTTCATGTGCCGCTTTGAGGAAAATCAAAACTTGGACTCTTCATACTATGCGCCTGTACGTGCTAAGTCAAAGAAGTCTAGGGAAGTGTGAGCTCGTCAAGATAAAGCAACTGCCCATTTCGCTAGTCGTCAGTGGGCACCTCGAACCGTTATGCGAGCCCCTGATGGAAAGCTATATAAGATTGCCATGTGCGTTCAGCCCGCAGCGGCAAATGGGCAAGGTCCGTCTCAAAAGTCTTCCATTGACGATCTGTAGAAAGTTCTTGTAGGAACCCTAGATCAGGGAGCAAAAGCAACACCCATATACCCGTGCGCTCGGTCTACCCGTACTCACGAAAAGGATGAAAAGGTTAATCAGCACTCGTCTGACTTGCGCAACATGATCAATCATAAGCGCAAGATGAGGGAGACAACTACGGAACGTGGAGTGTCATCCCCAGGACCTCACTGTGCCAAAATTATCATTAATTACTTCTGCAATAAAGTAGCAGTACCCACAAATAGGCAGTCGACATTCCAACGACTACATCCGAAGGCACCTAGCAGGTAATAATCCAAAAATTAGGTGCACACACCAGAGGAGGAGGAGCTACTATTCGCCTCATGTTACTATACTCGGAAGGACCCTTCCACTATGCGAGGAAGGAAGACCAACACCTCCAGTCCGTCACTCTCAACTAACACATTGAGAAGATGACTAACAGAAGGACCAGCAGCGGGACCTACAGAAGGTATTTTCTAAGGTACCCACTTGAAAAAAAAGCTATCAGCCGCTGTGGATATTTCTTTCTCAAGACCCCTGGGGATTACACAAGCTGGGGGTAGTAATCCTCCGGACCTATACAACAACCCGGCGTTCTAAGATGGTGGTGATTCCTAAGGAACAAACTCTGATATACCTGGGGGTGGCCACCCTCGTCAAAATGACATAGCCTCCTACACTAGGGGTAGTATTCTCTCCTAATCCGATGAGGATGCGGCGATACCTGATTACTACTCCCAGCAAGAATCTGAGTTAGAAAGTGCGACATCCATTGCCCCGTACATCTCTCCTCGGGTGAGGACTGTATACATGGCAGGGGACGATCATGAAGGCCCAACAACCGACAAAGCCTCGAGGCTATTGAGTCCATGATGTAGATGGTGAGTTCATCAATGCAAGTCCTGACCCTGACTATGCTAAAAATTAAAGCAAACATAGCTTCCCAACCAGCTAGGGCCTCTGGACAAGCAAGCTTGGACCCTGGGACCAATGCGGATTCTGACGCAACCGTTCCGCCCATAGGCGGTAATCACCCTCTGCCTGGCTCATATGGCCCTTCCGTCGGAGATGAAGCTAGAGAAGCAATAGGGGAAGTCTGGGAACTCCGGACTCACATAGATTCCATAGGAAGTCGGGACTCACTGCGTGAGCTCTGTATACGACAATAATACCCCCACGAGTAGAGAGATGTACCGTACCCGCCCAAGTATAAGTACTTTAACTTGAACCCATTCGACGGGAAGACTTGCCCCCGTCAATACATGAGTTATTTTTAGACTGCAACATGGAAACTGCCTCGCAGTGACATACTTCTCACTAAGCTCTTTGTAGGTGTTATGCCCTAGTCCCAAAATACAAGGGACTAGGCCACGTGACAATGACCAGCTACGTACTAAGGGGACTCCAGTTCGACTCTGAATACGTATAAGCTGTAAACGAGGGTTACTATCTAGATAACACGGTCTATATGTCTATGTTTCAAACCACAAGGATATGTAATAAAGAAAGAATAACATGTATCATGGTGTACACCCCACACTACACTCGTCCGAATAGACTCGAAGAAAAATAATACGAGTCTATAAATACTAGGCTATACTAGCAGAAAATAAGCAAAGATCATAATAGCTGAACAATGAAGAAATAGACACAAATATTGAGTAACAATACATGCATACCGGTATAATACTCATCAGCAGCTCCAGCCTCCCGTCATCAATCGACCCTACAATCTGGCAGGGAACCAGGTCCTCAGAGGGACATAACAAAATATAAAAATAATATGTTATAGTAAAATAGAAAGGAAACATGTGATACGCCGGTGTAATCTAGCATAACCACCTAAGTGAGACACAACTTTGAAGACAATGTTCGACATGTAGGCTTTCCAAATATAAAATTATAGCTCCAAGGCACAAAGACACACGGGGCGTACCGTAGCTCCGAGCACAGAGTCACACGGGTGATACTATGACTCCAGATACAGAATTACCACATAAAATAGGAACATATACATACATATAGCGCGTGCAAAGTAGTCCAAATGTCTAGTAACTATCTTTCTCTCATAATGCGGTCAATGATTGTTCGCTGAACCTGAACCTCTATCTAACAATCTCGTCATACTGAAGTAACTATCAACAATCACGACCTTAAAGTCATCCCAGATTTCGGTCATGCTGACAGTATCAGGATACATGAAGTCTGGCACGATGACGGTGTCTGAATGTATCCTAGGGTTCTGATGTAACCAAGTAGGTACATCAAGGTGTCACGAACATCTATCAATCGATACAAGATGTTACCAACGAACGTCTGCATTCGGTTATGACCCGGACACTAAGTAACGATTCTTATCCAAAGCGCACACAAAGCATCAATAAAATAAATAATAAATCTGGAACTGAGATACAGGATGGCAAGGTACACTTGCCTGGATCCGGTTGCTGAAGGCGGGGCTCCGGAACAACGTCCAAGTCCACGGATCCCCAAGTACCTAGAGACGATATATAAAATTAATTAATAATCTAGCTTGATACTATTCTAAAATAAGAGGTGACAACACGTCTAGCATAGGCTTCTGTCTTAGTTACATATAGCTCATATAGCTACTAACTAGAGGATCGACCCAAGTTGACTAGGGTAACGTTACATCAAATACGATCAACAATCAGTATAACATCCTCAACAAAATCTCCAATCCCCTAATATTCATCATAGTAATTTTAGTCGTCCAAGTTATGCTCATCCTCAACCATACCATCCTTATATTTACAGACATTATTTATACACCCAATTTATTCATCCTCAAATAATAAGTTATAAATTATCAAGTTCACAATAAATAATCGTAATTAAAATACTATATCACCATTTCCACATGTATAACTAACCTCAATATTTACCATAAAAATTGCATGTGAAGTATTTACGTAACCCTAACCCTAACTAGGGTTTCTCTAGCACAAATATCATACTACACAAAAAAGGAGGGTGAGGAATTACCCCGGTGGCTGCGGGTGGTGGCAACGACGATGCTGTGGCTTCGGTCAGGAATGGCGCACATGTCGACCGAGGTGGTAGGGGTGCTCGGTTGTGTGAAGGTGGTGGTGCTCAGCTACGTGAAGGAGGTAGTGCTAGAGGTAGTGGTTGTGGTGGTGGTAAAGCTGGTCGTGGAGGTCGGAATGGTGCTAGAGGTGGTGGTCGTGGTGGTGGTGAGGGTTGTGGAGGTCAGGATGGTGCTGGAGGTGGTGGTCGTGGTGGAGGCGAAGGTGTAGGAGATAGTGGTGATGCTGGCGGGTGGCCGGAGGCAGTGAGGGTGGTGGTGGCCGTTCGTGGTGGTGGCCGGAGCTAGTCGTGGAGGTGGTACGTGAAGTGGCAATGGCGGTGAAGGTAGTGAAGCTGCTGGTGGGTGGCTGGAGATGGCAGCGACGGTGGAGCTGTGAGGTGGAGGCGGTGAAGGTGGTGGTAGCCGGAGCTGTGAGGGTGGTTCGTGGTGGTGGGGATGTTGAAGTACAGCGGGTGGTAGCCGGAGATCGACTACGTGAATGAGGTAAAATGAAGAAGAAGAAGAAGAAGAAGAAGAAGAAGAAGAATAAGAATAAGAAGAATAAGAAGAAGAAGGAGAGGGAAGGAATTTGACTGTTAAAAAAATAGAGGGAGGAGGAGAGAGAGAGGGGGATTCCTAGGTTTCTCTAGGGATTAGGTTCGGCCACATTGGGAAGGGGGTGTGTGTGAGTTAATATAGGGGGATGAGTGGTTGTCATGGGGGGGAGAATTTGAATCAATAGTTATGATTTCACATAAAGAAAAATACTTTGCAAGGGGAGAGAGAGTGTGATGTGACCGGATATATGAGGTTGGGGGGGTTCTTCATTAGCTTTAACCAATATGGTGGTGACACCTAGCATCCTTTTTGCCATTAAGCCCCTTAACTTTTGGATATTTGCACATGATGGAAAAATGGTGAGAATTTGGTGTGGTAAGTGGTATTTGATGTTTTGAAGGGTGAGAGGGTATTGTGTGTTTTGTATGGGCCTCATAAAAGGGGTATTGGGTTAAATTGGGGTTAGGTTGGGATTAGTTTAAGTTGGTATCCCCAATTTAATTAAATAAAGTGTCATGTGCTCTTAAATTAAATGGAGGCACATGGGGTCTTAATTAGGAGTGACACAAAGGTCATAAACGGTGTAGGCTTGGTGTCAGTCTTGGCCCCTTTAATTTGTTCGATGAAACAGGTTAAGTTTGTGTCCCCAAATCAATGTCAACGACATAGGTACGCGATATAGGATTAAAAAATTAATTTTGTGACTGGAAAGTTGTGCAACTAAATTAGAGCACAAGAGAGTATGTTTGTGAGTGACAAAAATGTCTAGCGCCTAGGTTGGCTTGTCAGGTCAAGAATGCAATAATTTGTTGGAAATTAAAGGCTATTGTTGGGCTCCAATTATTTTAGCAATGGTAAGGTGCACCAAGGGTTTAAATTAAAGAACCAGTCTACGCAACCAAATTTCTAAACCTTAAACAGTAAGATGCCAAACCAAAATTCCTAACCATATCTAGTCTATCTAAAATAATAATTTGAAGGGGTTTACAGTAGGGGCATTATCCGGATAGCATTCGACTGGTTTTGCAGCCTACTAGATAACTACATATTGTCATTTGATGACCTTAAGAGCCTTTTTCTCAAAAGATTCTATGACGGAGGAAGCGACATGACGATGTCCTCCCTGATGGATGTTACCCAAAGGGAAAGGGAACTCGCCCAAAATTATATTTAGCATTTCCGACAAGCAGCGCTGATGTTTCCCCCAGGAAATTCCTAGTCGACACCGATGGACATATGCCGCAGAAACTTACTTCCCGTAGTCAGTCTTTGGATGGGCGACGGTCAGTTTAAAGACTGGACGACGTTCATCATAAGCGCTATCAGCGCTGAGAAGAAGGTTAAGGATATCTGACACTTGGAAATATATATCCCTGTCGCCGATGATAGGGAAAAATGTCCCAACACAACAGTGGCAACAACATCCACGATGGAAAAGAAAAGCAGGCCCTGGTGGTCAACTTAACCAAGAAGCCCGAGAAAAGGCCGGTTGAGATTCCAAAGCCCAAGGAGACTTACTCCTTCGAAGATTAAGATATCATGCCCATCTTCGACATGCTGATGAAGGATGGTAAGTTCTGGCTCCCCGAAGTCAAACTTCATGATGAGGCAGTCGACATAAACAGCCAGAAGTACTACCACTTTCATCGGTACATCCACCATGCAATACGGGATTGCTACACACTCAAGTGATACATCCAGTGCCCGCTTTACACCAAGGCCCTCACCTTGGACTTCGACGATAAAACCTTCACCGCCAACATGGTGTCCCTCCAATTCGGTAACTTTTTGGCAACGGAGGCACATGACGGAGTAATCCCTATTTCCAGAGCAACAATGAAGGTTGTTAACCTCCCACCAGCACATGATCAAACAGCCGGGCTGATACCTCTCACCACATCATAAGGAGAGGTTGTGTGGATTCATCCAGACCTTGATCTAGACGAAATGCAGCAAGTAACACCTTCCGCCACCAAGTCCAAGGGCAAGAAGTTCAAGTCCTGCTATACGGTTTCTCTCCCATTTGAGGAAGCTATAGTAGGAACAAAGAGGTCAGGCTTGACATACCAGTGAGAGTACAATACCCTTGACGATGATGCACTCCCAACTATCATCCCGACCTCCTTTGATCTGGCTACATCCCAGCCTCCACCAGCGGAAGTCTAAGCAAAAGCAAGTTCGCTTCGACAAATCGCTGCACAAGGATGCAACTCTGGGGTTGGAAAAACCCTACAACTTTGACATCTTGGCCCAAGTGGCAAATACTCCAGCAAAGCTATCACTATTCGAGCTTTTGCGGCTCTCCAGAGACACCCGGGCCACTCTGAGTGAGGCTCTGCATAATGCAGACATCTACTTGGCGCAGGTCAAACCGGCCAGATGAGGATCCGGCTACTTATACCCACTACAATGATATCATGGAGGCAATACCCAATATTATATTTTCACAACAGGACATGTTGCTAAAGAATAACCGATATGATCATCTCGTGTATTACACATGGTACATTGGTGCCATCAAGATGGACCGGATGCACATCGATCCCGGTTCGTCAATCAGCATCATCTCGCAGAGTCTGCTTCAGACCTTGGGCATTTTGATGCATCGCCTAGCAGCCACCAATATTTCTATCACTGGCTTCAATACAGGAAGGAGATACCCTTTGGGAAAGATTTGCCTGAAATGCTAGATCGGGGACTTAAAAACAGAGGTCACTTGTTATGTCATTGACGTAGATGTATCCTACAATATTTTGCTTAGACGCCCATGGATACATGAATAAATGATCGTGTTATCGACCCTGCACCAGTGCCTGAAGTACGTCGACGAGTATGGCACGATCAAAACAGAGTTTGCTGGTGTTGATCCGTTCAAAGCAATTGAAGCCTATTACTCTGATTCGATCTTTTAGATATAGGTCTACCAAGATGAAGGTAGAAATAATGCCTGATGAGGCAGAGGCTGAGACAACACCAGAAGAGCCCTTGAGAGTCCGTCTAAAGGCACACGCTCCCGACACAATATTTTCCCTCATCGTAAAACTACACAGAAAGGCACCGAACCTTTGGTCGTTCACCTTCACAAGCCGAGTCAACCTCTGAAGGATGCTCCGCTGCCTCCTACCAAATTTGAACCTCTCGTCATTCACCTTCACAGGCCGATTCAACCTCCAAAGGATGCTCCATCGCCTCCTATAATTTTTGAACCTCTGGTAGTAAAGCTGCATAGAAAACCTCCAAAGTCGTCGCTCGTATTAGGGTAGATCTCGGAAACGACGAGCTGGAGGAGTACGTAGTTGCTCACGCAAACGTCCCTTCTCTGGACGATGTAATTCCTAAAGAAAAGATACCTTATTTTGTGAATAAAGGGCTATATTTGAACTACTCTAAAGTTGCACACATAAGCACATTGTATTCCATAGAGCACGGTCTAGGCCTGCGCCTGCCGACACAGGTGACTACTACCTATACAGTAAATTAGATCCTCCCTATCCAAGGTTCTTACTTCACAGTTCCAGCAAGGAGGAGGGGAAACAAATCCATCTTCTTTGGCAGGGTTGAATGACCCTGGTCCTTCATCCCGGAGGAATAAGAACCTGGACTCGATACCGGCAAAATATAACTCTATCGGTTAAGTGGTCAAGCCAAACACCTCATCCAGAAGATGAATTATGATCTTAAAAGCAACCGAGGTCTGAATTAAGGCAAATTTCTATGACTGCCCTTGTGCCTCACCACTCCGGCAGGCAAATCTGAGGATTACTACCATAAGACCAAGCATGGCTTAGGGTATGTTACACCTCCATAACCCCCGAAGGCTCGAATGAAGAAGATGAGTCAAAGTCTTCCTCTTGGGAGGATTACTACCAGAAGACCAAGTATGGTCAGAGTCTTCCTCTTGGGACTCTGATGTCAGTATCGGGGAGATGCTCAAGAAAATATTATCTTCCATCATGGTGTCAGCTGACACTGAGAAATACGACGAGGATCCACCGAAACTCTTTGAAGTAAAACTGTGGGCCCAACGCCTAGACGCATAATGGGAGATGCGATTCGAACAACAAAAACTTTCTACAGAGGATAAAGTCGTACAAGTCAATCTGGGCAACGAATCCTCCCCCAAATCTATCTTTATCAGCAAGAGTTTGACTGATGAGGATCGGGAATCCCTACTATAGCTCATCAGGGAGTACATTGATATCTTCGTCTGGAGATAAGAAGACATGCCGGGACTGGACCCCCAAATCTTGGCCCTCAAGCTCAACATCTCGCCGAATGTTAAACCTTTCAAGCAGAAGCAACGACGGTTTTGACCGAACATTAAGAATGCCATCAAAGTTAAAGTCAACAAACTGATAGCTAGTAGCTTTGTCCGCGAAGAACAATTTGGATAGCAAACATTATGTCCGTGATCTAATAGCGACCTGCCCTAAGGACAAATCCTCCTTCCCAATCGTAGACATAATGATCGACAACACTTGTGGCTTCGAGCGCATGTCCTTCATGGATGAATTCTCGGGCTATAATCAAATCAAGATATCTCCTGACGATCAGAAGCATATATTGTTCCAAACACCGATATGAGTATACTGCTACACAGTCATGCCCTTCGACCTGAAGAACATAGGTGCTACATACTAGAAGGCTATGAGCACCATCTTTAGTGAGCATCTACGCAAGACTGTCGAGTGTTATGCTGATGACATCGCCGTCAAGAGTCGCTCCAAAGATGATCGCCTCTGGGACTTGAAGACTGTGTTCGACCTCATCCGTATGAATAAGCTCAAGATAAACCCTACCAAATTTTTTCTAGGAGTCTCCAATGGAAAATTCTTGGGTTTTATCCAAACTTCGAAGGGTATCCACATAGACTCTGACAAGACCAAAGCGATCCTTGAAATGGGTCCACCGAAGAACCTCAAAGAAATTTGTGGCCTTCAAGAAAGACTGGCCTATATCAGGAGGTTCATATCAAACATCTATGGAAATTGTCAGCCGTTCACGCAACTTATAAAGAAGGGAGTCTCCTTTATTTGGAACGAAGAATGCCAGTGCGCCTTCGACGACATCAAGGAATACCTCATAAGCCCTCCAGTATTGGTAGCCCTAGTTATGGAGAAGCCCTTTTTGCTCTATGTATGAGCAATATATCACTCTCTTGGAGCTCTACTAGCCCAGAAGAGTTATGCGTGTCACGAGCGGTGTCATGCCCCAATTTCCAAAATACGAAAATCGAGTGCAATAATACATCTCCAGGCTACGCACATGTATAATATTTTGGAAATGTGCTTGCGATTTTCGCCTGTAATTTCTAGTATAAAGTATAAGACAATATAAGGTACATTCTAAAATATCCACATATTATACAACTCTTATTTACATAAACAAGTCTTCTTCCAAACATAATTTATATATTCTGCGATAAAATAAAATAAGCCGACTATTCCAAAAGTTGTCTTCCGTCAACCATCAACTTCATCAATACTATAAAGAGGTAGTATTTCTTTCTTATCTTCTTAAGTTTCTAGTGAACAAAAACTATATCGTCAAAATGACTAGCAAGCCCTTAAGTTAAGAATAGACAAATAAAAATAAAGTTTTATGAGAAAAATAATCAAAAGATAAATGGATAATTGATATAGAAATTTTAGAAAACTGCTTTTCACACAATTTAGTGTAAACTTAAAATATAATGTTTGTATTCCTAACTAATCCCTATTCTACAAAGTATCCAAATCACAGTCACAAAACATAATCCACAATACAAAATTTCTATATGCAAAGGCAACTTAGAGAATGCTTTTGGATCACCATCTCACCTATTGTCCCGACAATAATCCTATTTACCCTGGATTAGGTATTTTTTTGGCGGAAGGTGCTTAGATTCCAATCCCCACAGGTGTTTTGACAATATTCAGATCATGTGGTAATAAAATCAATTATCGAATATCTTGAACTTTTTCAAGAACTTCGAACATAGGTAAAATATTGGACATATACAATTGTCGAATTTGATCTCTTTTGAAATTCAGATACAATGAAAAATAAGTGAGCTAAGCCTCACTGCGTTCATCGTATGGCCATACGTATGCTGAGAACTACTGATCAGTTTAAAATATTGTTGAGAGTTCGACGGTGTGATCCAAATGTTCTCTCCCACCCAATGTAATTCTATAAAATTACAATCATCCTTATCTATCAATCCAATTAAGTAAAAAAAATATTATTCTTGATTTCGTACCTCAGCTTGTGTGTTAGAGACTACACCTTTTGCGAGAACATCTCTTTTAGCAAAATATTTTGTCTTTTGTGGTAATGTTTTAATATCCAATAAAAGTATAGAATTCTGTTTTGTATACTCAAGTATCATATCTAACGAAACTATTCCATCTAGTAGAAAAATTCCTGAGAACCTGGAAATTATAATCTTACCTTGGAATATAATTAAAAGCTATCTTTGTTGCTCTTTTGTGCACGTACAAAGTGTCCTACGCATCCTAAAATTAAATAAATTCGTAATCTAAAGATTTTATGGTTTGAAACTAAACTAAAATTATATTAGAGAATAATCGATTATTCAAATTTTTCTGAAACGACTATCTCTAAAAATTCTTACAAATTTTGGCAGAGTCTCCTTTATATTTTGGACTCCAAAAATTTCATAATTTAATAAAAAAGATCCGGAGCAACCCTTCGCACAATTTTGGGTTCGCCGACCCCTTCGGTGGAGCAATTCTCAATACCAGTAATACACGCAGTTGTATATATAAAATTTTGATTTGTAAAGAGAATGAAAACCTTCTTATCATTTCCAAATATACCTTAGCTACTTGCTATTGTTGGCAATGCAAAGCGATCCTGATTGCTACAAAAATTTTAGAACACAATAAGGGTTATAAATCATGATAGTTTTGTACAAAAACTATCTCATCCCATAAGATAATGGTTATAGATTAACTTAAGAGAATATTCTTAAGAAAGTAAACTTTTTGGACTTTAAAATCCTTGAGGTGAAAGATCAACATATTTCCAATTATCCAAAGTACTTAGGAAGGATTCTAACTGGTCTAAATGCTGAATTTGAAGTAAAAATTGTGTTAAACGGTCACTTTCAACCATTCGGACTCAAAATACATCTATACGCTTAGTAATCTATTTTTTTTATTAAACTGAATTATGTGTCCCCTAAAAATATAGCGAATTTGTTATCGAATTACTACCTTGAACTTCTTATCTAATTCTAGGTCTTCATATAATCAAGGGTTATGAATATAGTCTTAACATGACTTATCCTTATGCACTACATACTACCGATGATGCAATATACTCATTCTTTATTTCAAGAACTAAACTAAACGTATGTTAGCACACGTAGGTGTTGGATGAAAAAACAAATGGAATTTAATTAACTTTTCGGGTCCGATAGGGCCCCAGAATGTACTCGAATTAATTTGGACTTACCCTGGATGCTTGTGGTCATAATTTTTAATAAATAAACCTCATTTTCACTCACTAACATAACATTGAATTCTGAAAATAAATCTGGACAACAAGCATATTCTCAAAAAGTGCAAGAAAAATAGCTAATACGCCACTTCTAACTTGGTTTTAACGTACTAAGGTAGTAGTATAAGTTTCCTCTAAGGTAGTAGAAGAAAATATATTGCTAAGTATGTAATTTAATCTTGACAATAATGGAAAGGCAATGCATCATACAACAATACCAAATAAATCATACAACAATACCAAATAAATCAATCTTAAGATAATTAACCTAATAGATTAAAATTAAAATATAAGTTTGTAATGGTTTCCATTGGTACTTAAACAAACAATAACTTCAATGTCTATTTGGAACATACAAGTTTTACTCTTATAGGTTCTCTCTCTCTCTCTCTTTTGAGTTTCCACTTGAATGTTAAGAAGAAATTTTTTTTAACAACCCAAAATAAATCATAAGTTATGTTATATAACAAAATTTGAAAGAGGCTTTATGACAAACATTTTATGAGCAAACTTTTGAAGAGTAAAAAAAAAATTATGAGATAACATAGAGAGCGCTTGCCTAACTTTAGGTTCTTTCCTTGATTTAAAAAATTCTTCTTGTTTCTCCTTCACTCCTTCCTAAATACAACCTCGAACTCAAAGATTACATGTGTATGATCCAAATTAAATTCCTCATCTAGAAGAATTTAACCTAGGTTTCTATTGGAAGAAAAGAAAGACTTAAAAGATAATGAGAAGGGGAAATTTATACCTAGAGCAAGGGAAATGATGATGATGATGGGATGGCCGGATGGGGGTGGCCGGCATTGGTGGTCGACGGTTCCGCACCAGTAGTCACGACAGCAGCAGGAAAGCAGCGGCAGCACCAGCAGCAAAGCAGTGGCAGCACCAGCAGAGTAACAACAGCAAAGCAGAGTAAAAAGGGAGAGAAAAATGAGGAGAGAGGTGAAGAGGACCGGAACCCCCCTTCTCCTTTTACTTCTGGTCATTTCCCCTATTTCCCATAAACCTAAACACTAAAATGATGGTGTTTTATGGGTGAGTCACCCATACAATCAACCATCAAGCGACACCTTGGTAGTAGGTGAGAATTTTTTTTATGTAATTACAACATTTTTCTTAAGGATTACATTGCAAACTTCTAAGTATAGGAAAATGGCATGATTTTCTTGAGAGCTAAATTGCAAAACAATAAAAAAAATATAATAACAATAAATTTTAACTAAATAATATTTATTTTAGAAATTATTTTGAAAATAGGTCATGATACTCTACCCTCCTTATATAAATTTTGTGCTCGGAATTAGAAAAGATGCAAGGAAAAGAAATAAAATATAGACTAGAACTTAACCTTAGTCCCCAAATAGATATGGATACTATATTCGCATGTCATTCTCCCTTTTCTCGGTAGATTCTCCTGGCGAGTCTTTATTCCATAATATTCGGACCAGAGAAATAGTCTTTTTCTTGAGAATCTTTTGCCTTCGATCCAGAAGTTCTACTAGCTTTTGTTCTAGGTGTAATGTTGGGCCCACTAAAATTTAAGAATGATTGAATACATGAATTGAATCTGGCACATATTTGCGGAGCTAGGAAATATGAAAAACATCGTGAACTCCCTCCAAAGATGATGGTAAAGCCAACCAATACGACATGTCTCCAATTCATTCTAGTACATCAAAAGGACCTACGTAGCGTGGACTTAACTTTTCTCGTGTTCCAAACCTAATAGTCCCTCGTGTAGGCAAAAATTTTAGGAACACACGGTCACATGCTTTGAATTCCAAATCTCTTCGATGTTTATCTGTCCATATTTTGTGTCTATCTTTTGCTGCCTGAATATGACTTCAAATTGTCTTGACTTTATCCATAGTTTGGATAACCAATTTTGATCCTAAAAGTTGACGTTCCCCTATGTCACTCCAACATATTAGGGATTGATATTTTCTTCCACATAAAGCTTCAAATGGTTCCATTTTAATACTGGCCTGATAACTGTTATTATATGAAAATTCAATCAAATAAAAATTATCATCCCAGGATCCCCTGAAATCCAAAATACACGTCCTCAATATATCTTCTAAGGTTTGAACTGTCCGTTCAGATTTACCATCAGTTTGTGGGTGGTATGCTGAACTAAATTTCAGATGAGTACCCAGAATTTCTTGTAAACTTTTCAAAAATCTGGAAGTAAATCGAGTATCCCTGTCTGATACGATACTCACTGTCACCCCGTATTGGCTAACAATATTTTTTATGTACATATATACTAAAAGTTTGGTTGACTGACCAACTCGAAATGGCTAAAATCTAGCAGATTTTGTCAACCTATCAATGATTACCCAAATGACATTATTCCCTTTTTGAGTCCTCGGGAGTCCCGATACAAAGTCCATGGTCATATGTTCCCATTTTTATTCTGGTATAGGTAGAGGTTGAAGAAGTCCTGCAATCCTCTGATGCTCGACTTTCACTAATTAATAAACCAAATATCTTGACACGAATTTGGCAATTTCTTGCTTTATTCTGTGCCACCATAAGTTATGTTTCATATCTTTGTACATCTTTGTACTCCTAGGAAGATAGAATATTGTGAACTGTGTGCTTCAAACATTATTTCTGTCCTGAGATCTCCAAAAGGTACATACAATAGATTTTTGAATCTTAAAGATCCATCAACATGTTTAATTAAGCCAGTTTGTAATCCATTTTCTGTCTGCTTTCATAACTTTTGCAATTTCAAATTATTTTCCTGTGCTATCTTAATCCTTTCCACCAATGATGATTGTATTTATAAACTGGCATAAATTCCTTCTGTTACTGGGCATATCACCTCGATCCCCATTTTTCTAAAATCTTCTTAGGTGTATTTAGGAAAAATGATGTGGGTCTTCTACTTAATGCATGAGCTACTTTATTAGCCTTTTTCGAATGATATTCTATCTCCATGTCAAAGTCTTTAAGTAACTCTAACCATCTTCGTTGTCTCATGTTTAACTCCTTCTGAGTAAATACATACTTGAGACTTTTATGATCTGTAAATATATTAATACTTTCTCCATACTGATTGTTTCTCCATAATTTTAGTGCAAAGACTACAGCTGCTAATTCTAGATCATGAGTCGGATAGTCTCTCATGTGTCTTCAGTTGACAAAAAGCACACACGATAACCCATGCATGTTGCATCAATACACAACCCAATCCTTTTCCAGAAGCATCCCCATATATCTCATATCCTTCTAGATCCTGATGGTAATGCTAGCAGCGGGGCAGAAATGAGTCTCTTCTTTAATTCCTCAAAAGCTGATTGGTATTTATCAGTCCAAATATACTTTTTATCCTTCTGAATTAATCGGGTAAGTGGTTCAACAATCCTTGAGAAATTCTCTACGAATCTTTTATAATATCCGGCTAAACCATGAAAACTTTGAATCTCTGCTACATTCTTAGGAATATGCTATGATTTGACTGCTTCTATCTTTTTATGATCTGGTTTGAAAGCTATTGTTGTATGCAAATTCTGAATGCTGGATTAAAAGCTATTGTTGTATGCAAATTCAGCTAACGGAAGATGCAAGTCCTAACTCGTCTTCAAGTCCAAGGCGCTGAGTCGTAGCATGTCTTCGAGGATCTGGTTGACACATTATGTTTGGCCATCTGTTTATGGATGGTAGGCAAAGCTAAACTTCAACTTCGTCCCATTGCAAACTGCAGGCTTTCCCAGAAATGCGATATAAATCGACCATCTATGTCGGAGATAATGGATACGGGCACGTCGTGGAGCCGAACAATTACGTTAAGGTAGATCTTAGCCAAGTGGCCGGCACTCCAAGTAGACTTGATAGACAGAAATTGAGCTGACTTGGTGAGGCAATCAACAATGACCCAGACGGCATCATTCCCCCGTTGCGTCTTTGGCAAGCCAACAATGAAATCCATTGTTATATGTTCCCATTTTCACTTCGGAATAACGAGGTTCTCCATCTCTCCGTCCGGCTTCTGGTGCTCGGCCTTTACTTTCTGACAAGCTATGCAATATGACACGAACATCGCCACATCTTATTTCATACCGTGCCACCAAAACGTCATTCAGAGATCTCGATACATCTTTGTGCTACCCGGATGAGAAGTATAACTAACATAATGGGCTTCCGTGAGTATCTCCTTTCTGAGGGTCGTATCGTTTGGAACGTACAGTCTTTCCTTCAATCAGATCATCCCATCTGTGCCTGCCGCAAAGTCGGATGCCTTTCCTGCTGAGATAAGACCTTGCATCTTTTGCATGAACAGGTCATCCTTCTGTGCGGACTTGACTTTTTATAACAAGCCAGGCTCAAGGCGCAGTTGAGCCACTTTCGCCCCCTTTTTGTATCTGATTAGTAGTGTAATGCCCAAAGATTCAAGATCCCAACGCAGCTTATCATCAATAGCCAAACTTCCAACGAACACTCGACTCAGTGCATCAGCTACAATATTTCCCTTGCCAGGCGTGTATCTGATCATTAAGTCAAAATCGCTAAGAAGTTCAAGCCAACGTCATTGTCGAAGATTCAAATCCTTTTGTGTATAAAGATATTTTAAACTCTTATGGTCTGTATAGATTTTGCATGGTACACCATAAAGGTAGTGGCACCACAGCTTCAATGCGAACACCACTACGGCAAGTTCAAGATCATGCGTTGGGTAATTCTTCTCGTGAGGCTTTAGATGCCTCGACGTGAAGGCTATAACTTTGTCCCTTTGCATAAGGATGCATCCCAATCCCTTACCTAAAGCGTCATTATATATTTTGAAGTCATCAGGTCCGTCCGAAAGGGTAAGAATTGGGACAGAGATGAGGCGCTGCTTTAACTCCGTAAATAAAGCTTCACAGTCGTCCGTCCACACGAATGTTGCACCTTTCCGAGTGAGCTGAGTCAGAGGCGATACAATTCTAGAAAAATCTTATATAAATCTATGGTTGTAACCTGCCAGTCCAAGGAAACATCGAATATCGCTAGCTGATTCAGGCTGTTTCTACTGCATAATGGCTTCTACTTTCCTTGGATCAACTGAGATGCCCGTTGCAGAAATAATATGCCCTAGAAAAGATATACTGTCCAACCAGAACTCGTATTTACTTAGCTTGGCATATAGCTTATTGTCTTAAAGGGTCTGAAGCACCATCCGCAGGTGTACTGCGTGTTCATCCCTATTCTTCGAGTACACTAAGATATCATCGATAAAAACTACCACAAATTTATCGATGAATAGTCGGAATACTCGATTTATCAAATCCATGAACGTAGCAGGTGTGTTCATCAATCCAAACAGCATAACGAAAAACTCGTAATGCCCGTAACAGTTTTGGAAGGCAGTCTTGGGCATGTCTTCAAGCTTAATCTTTAGCTGGTGGTAGTATGAGCGAAGGTCAATTTTCGAGAATACCGTTTTCCCTTGCAGTTGATCAAATAGGTCATCTATCCTTGGCAGAGGGTACTTGTTTCTGATAGTGACCTTGTTCAGCTCCCGATAATCAATGCAGAGGCGTAGAGTTCCATCTTTTTTCTTCACGAAGAGTACAGTCATGCCCCAAGGAGACACGCTCGGACGGATGAACCCACGATCCAGTAACTCTTGCAGTTGGCACTTTTACTCCTTTAGCTCAGCAGGGGCCATTCTGTACGGAGGCTTAGAAATCGACTATGTATTCGGGAATGTGTCAATGGTAAACTCTATCTCTCGGTTAGGTGGCATGCCGGGTAGTTCACTCGAAAACACATCAGGGAACTCTGCCTCAATGGAAGAAGACTCAACATTTGCGTAGTCCACCTGTGTGTTCCGAACCGACGCTAGGAATCCCTCACAGTCTGAGTGTATTATTCTCCGAGCAGATATCGCAGAAATTATCTTGCAGGCCCTGGTCGCATCAGTTGCTAGACTACTCGTGTAGCAGAATTCGACTTCTCCAGGCAGGCGGAAGATGACTCGCTTTTCTATACACTCGACTTAGCCAATCCATTCCCAAAATGATATCATAGTCCCGAAAATCTAGAACTAAAATATCTAGCGATAGCTTCCTTCCTCCAATACAGACATAATCACCTTGGCATACTGAACGGACATGTATTTTCATGCTAGAAGGTGTGCTAACACTTAAATCTAGATACAACAGAGTTATTTCTATATTGTTCTCTATGGAAAAATTTGTGGATATAAAACTATACGTTGTACCAGAATCAAATAACACACGTGCAGGTATGTTATTAAAAAGAAAAGTACCTGACACAATGGTTTCTGAAGCTAGAGCTTCCTCTGGTGTCATTGTGTAGACCCGACCTTGAGCTTGGCGACGCACTTGCTGAGACGCAGCTCGGTTGGCCTGGGTTGCAGTAGCCTAATTTGGATATTGAGATGAAAGCTTAGAAGGAAGCGGACAATTTCGAGCTATATGGCCTTGACCACCACAGTTGAAGCACAGCCCTTTCTTGCTGTAACATTTTTCGATGGTTTGCCCCCACCTTTTGCAGAAATTATAATATGGTCTCTGGTTCCCTTTCTGATGACCGCCGTTGTTTTGACGCTTTGCAGTGGTGTTTCATCTTTTATTGCTTTGGCGTTTGTGATTGGAGGTATGCACAGCGCTGGCAAGAACGGGAGGATACTAAGATTCAAGAGAAAGGGCGTGATTCTAGACTTACAGCATTGTCTGGTACCAGGGAACGACCACGTGTGCATGGACAGCAGGACGCAGGCCTCCTTCAAATCTTCTGGTATGACTCGCCGCATCAGGTAAATAGGAATTAACGAATTTGGTGAGCCGGTTAAATTCGGCTGAATACTGCTTAATTGTCATGCTGCCTTGGCATAGTTGCATAAACTCGTTCTTCTTCTGACGACGTACGGGAGGGGATATAAACTCCTCTTTGAATGTGCCACGAAAAGTAGCCCATGCAATCTTCTCTTCATCATCGTCTGTTGGAAGAGATCGTCGATGCACGTCCCACCAGTCGTGCGCGTTCAAACGGAGCTGGAGTTGGGCACACATAACACGCTTCTGCTCAGGTACCTCCAGGAGTTTGAAGTGGTCTTCCAGTTCGGCCAACCAATCTAGAGCCGCGATTGGGTCCTCAGTCCCCTTGAATGGTGTGTTGCAGACTTTCTTGAAGTCGCCAAAGTCGAAGGCAGTCACATCCTTCTTCCTTGGTGTCTGAGGCATCTCGACTTCAAGTGCTGGTTGCTCCACCGGGGTTGCCGCTGTTACCGTTGACTGGTTGGAGGCCAAGGTCTGAATAATCTGCTGTAGGATATCTAACCTACTTTTGTTGGACTAAGAATCGGGCTTCTATTTGATCTTGAAACAGCTATTGCCTCTCTTTCGCTCGCTTCTCAGTCCGTTCATAACGAGTCTATTCCCTCTGTTGGTTTGCTTCCAACATCGGCATCATTTGTTGAATGGGATCTACACGGGACATAGCTTGATGGCTCCGAGAACTTTCCAAGTGCCAGAACTGTTTTCTTGAGCTTGCGTCTCACCCGGTGCTAGTGCCAATGATTGCGCTTGTGTCATTCCTTCAAAAGAAGGTAATTTATATCAGGATCATAATGTATTATGGACTTATTATATGAACGTATCTTATTTTGGCCTAACGAGTTCAAGAGTTCGCACAGGGATTTGATCGTTAAAGGAACTTTTCCAACACGAGGGTCAAGGAACTTGAAGCTGTGCTCTGATACCAATATGCCATGTCCCGATTCCATGGAATCGATAGTCACCCCCCGGGCGTGACGCCGTGCGGGCCTAGGTTGCACACCGCACAAGGCTAAGGTATTTTGCATAGCGATCACATATTCAGAGTACGCAGATAAATTGAAACACAAGTTAAAATATGAAAAAGTTCTCTTTTATTGATAATGAACATCTATTAAAAACTCTTGAACGAGTCATAGGGTTGTCGCACGGACTTACAAAAGTTAACACAAAATGAGATAGTTGTCCTGTATATTACATCACTTTACTAAAAGTTCAAAATGTAAAGACCTCCTGGTAGAATGATGGCCTTTCCACGGAGCTGTATTAAATTTGGGTTGCTAGCTCCTTGCTTCAAAATGCTTCAAAGATGGCACGATCAGGACGCGCCTACAGCTAGACTGGATCGGGGAATGACTTCGGCTCCTCGCTCAGATCTCCTTAGTGCGGGGAACCTGTTTCAACGAGGGTCAGTACATCGAAATATATTAGTGAAGGCAAGCTAACCCAACTATACTAATCAACACGTTGTTTAAATGAAGCATGCATATTCTTTTTATGATCTTTTTATCTTGCCTTAGTTGATTTTACAAGCAGGCAATATATATAGAAACTACTGAAATAAACTTGCCACCGTTCGGTGACATTTACCTGCCCGTCTAAACCACCTGCACAATACTTACCATGTCCTTCCCTGCCACGAAGACACAAGTTAGTTTGCACAAGTTTAAATATCCGAAAGGATCACTAGCTTAATGCCACAGAGGGACGGTTTATAGTCTCAAGATAGGAATGATACGCAACGCAGGTGGCGAGCCCCGCTACATAACACCTTGCCCCATAACATACGACTATACATAATGTTCCGCCCGGATCGGATCGGTCCCAGTGGCCCGGCGACCGTCTACGGAAATCGTAAAACCTTGTGCACAAGTTGTCCGTGATCAAACGACGTTCATTAAGTTTTCCATTCATTTTATGTAGTTTAAGGAAATACAAACACGATACAAGTTTCATAGCATAAACGATTTTTGTATAATCTTTCTGATCAATATAACACATAACAAGGTGTGTTCTATATGCATAGCACAATTTATAGAAGAAGTATACATTCTAACTAAAATTGAAGCATAGGCAGAATATTCTAAACGAACTAGCATGCAATATGTAACTGTTCACAAGTTTGATTGACAAGCATAATAATCCAAGTCTATTCCTTTTTATCTTGATATATTTTAGTTATTACTTGGTATCATTTGATCGGGGCAAACAAGAATGCAGGATTTTTAGGTGTGAAGACTTGGAAGAAGGGCCAACTGAATCGAATATAAGCCACTCACTTAGTTGGTTGGGAGAAGGAAAGAGGTGCTTCAGGACTCCGCTCGTGCGTCGCCTACTGCTCGTTCACCTGCATTGCCATGAACAGCTGATCAATACCTCTTCCACTCTTTCAAATCTAGGAATTAAAGTGCAGTTGAATGAAAAAAATAATAAAATCCATCTAAACTATTCAAGAAAATGCAAGCAAATCCGAAAACTAACTCAAAGCACGAAAGCAACAAGCGACAGCAAAAACTGAGCCAACAAAAGATGCAGCGGAGAGTTCCCTCCTGACTCTGCCGCTAAGTCGATCCTGGGGGCACGGTCCACTGAATATGGGAATCGATTCCGAAGAAGCAAATCCATAACGAGGATGAGTTCTTGATTCAATCTATCCCGATCGAACGATACCGTCTAGTATTTCTTAGTCGCGCTCCCCGAATAGGGGGAACGGGGTACTATAGTACTTTTGATTGTCGTCTGTAATTTCTAGGATAAAGTATAAGACAATATAAGGTACATTCTAAAATATCCACATATTATACAATTCTTATTTACATAAGCAAGTCTTCTTCCAAACATAATTTACATATTCAAAATAAAATAAAATAAGTTGACTATACCAAAAGTTGTCTTCCGTCAACCATCAACTTCATCAATACTATAAAGAGGTTGTATTTCTTTCTCATCTTCTTCAGTTCTTAGTAAAGAAAACTAGGTTGTCAAAATGACTAGCAAGCCCTTAAGTCAAGAACGAATAAATAAATAAAAATAAAGTTTGAAGAGAAAAATAATCAAAAGATAAATGGAAAACTGATATAATTTTTTTAGAAAAACAGCCTTTGACACATTATAGTGTAAACTTGAAATATAAGGTTTGTATTCCTAACTAATCCATATTCTACAAAGTATCCAAATCACAGTCACAAAAAATAATCCACAATACAAAATTTCTATATGCAAATGCAACTTAAAGAATGCTTTTGGATCACCATCACACCTATTGCCCCGACAATAATCATATTTACCCCGGATTAGGTAATTTCCTGACAAATAGTGCTTAGATTCCAATCCCCACAGGTGTTTTGACAGCATTGTGTTAACAACATTAATACTAAATCACATAAAAATTCGATAAGCACATGATGAATTTTCTTTATTTTAGAAAATTTAGATCATCTGGTAATAAAATTAATTGTCGAATATTTTGAACTTTTCCATGAATTCGGAACATAGGTCAAATATTGGACATATATAATTGTCGAATCGATCTCTTTCGAAATTCGGATCCAATAAAAAATAAGTGAGCTAAGCCTCACTGTTGTCATCGTATGGCTATACGTATGCCGAGAACTACTGATCAGTTTAAAATATTGTTGAGAGTTCGACGGTATGATCCAAATGTTCTCTCCCACTCAATGCAATTTTATAAAATTACAATCATCCTTATCTATCAATCCAATTAAGTAAAAAAAATTATTCTTGATTTCGTACCTCAACTTGTGTGTCAGAAACTACACCTTTTGCGAGAACATCTCTTTTCTCTAAACATTCCGTCTTTTGCGGTAACGTTTTAATATCCAATAAAAGTATAGAATTTTGTTTTGTATACTCAAGTATCACATCTAATGAAATTATTCCATCTGGTAGAAAAATTTCCGAGAACCTGAAAATAATACTTTTAGCTTGGAATATAATTAAAATCTATGTTTGTTGCTCTTTTGTGCACGTGCAAAGTGTCCTACACCTCCTAAAATTAAACAAATTCGTAATCTAAAGATTTTATGGTTTGAACCTAAACTAAAATTATATTAGAGAATAATTGATTATTCAAATTTTTCTGAAACGATTATCTCTAAAAATTCTTGGAAATTTCGGCAGAGTCTCTTTTATATTTTGGACTCCAAAAAAATCATAATTTAATAAAAAAGACCCGGAGCAACCCTCCGTAGAATTTTCGGGTTCGCCGACCCCTTCGGTGGAGCAATTCTAAACACCGGTAATACACGCAGTTGTATATATAAAATTTTGATTTGTAAAGACAATAAAAACCTTCTTACCATTTCCAAATTTACCCTAGCTACTTGCTATTGTTGGCAATGCAAAGCAATCCTGATTGCTACAAAATTTTAGAACTCAATAAGGTTTAGAAATTATGATAGTTTTGTACAACAACTATCTTATCCCATAAGATAATGGTCATAGATTAACTTAAGAGAATATTCTTAAGGAAAGTATACTTTTTGGGCTTCAAAATCCTTGAGGTAAAAGATCACCATATTTTCAATTATCCAAAGTACTTAGGAAGGATTCTAGCTTGTCGAAATGCTAAATTTGAAGTAAAAAATTATGCTGAATGGTCACTATCAACCATTCTAACGCAAAATACATATATACGCTTAGTAATCCATTTTGGTATTAAACTGAATTATGTGTCCTAAAAATATAGCAAATTTGTTAATGAATTACTAACTTGAACTTCTTATCCAATTCTAGGTCTCCATATAATCAAGAATTATGAATATAGTCTTAACACGACTTATCCTTGTGCACTACGTACTACCGATGGTGCAGTATACTCATTCTTTATTTCAAGAACTAAACTAAAAGTATGTTAACACACATAGGTGCTGGATGAAAAAAATAAATGGAATTTAATTATCTTTTCAGGTCTGATAGGGCCCCGGAATGTACTCGAATTAATTTGGACCTACCCTGGGTGCTTGTGGTCCTAATTTTCAATAAATAAACCTCATTTCCACTCACTAACATAACATTAAATTCTGAAAATAAATCTGACAGCAAGCATATCTCAAAAAATGCAAGAAAAATAGCTAATACGCCACTTCTAACTAGGTTTTAACGTACTAAGGTAGTAGTATACGTTTCCTCTAAGGTAGTAGATGAAAACATATTGCTAAGTATGTAATTTAATCTTGACAATAATGGAAAGGCAATGTATCATACAACAATAGCAAAAAAATCAATCTTAAGATAATTCACCTACTAGATTAAATCTAAAATATAAATTTGCAATGGTTTCCATTGGTACTTAAACAAATAAGAACTTCAATGTCTATTTGGAACATACTACAAGTTTTACTTTTATAAGTATATATGAAAAAATTATATATATATGATATTGTAGGTTTCCTCTCTCTCTCTCTCTCTCTCTCTCTCTCTCTCTTGAGTTTCCACTTGAATGTTAAGAAGGGAAATTTTCTAACAATCCAAACTCAAGCATAAGTTATGTCATATAACAAAATTTGAAAGAGACTTTATGAGAAACATTTTATGAGCAAACTTTGAAGAGTAAAAAAAAATTATGAGATAACATGGAGAGGGCTTGCCTAGCTTTAGGTTCTTTCCTTGATTTGAAAAATTCTTCTTGTTTCTCCTTCACTAATTCCTAATTATAACCTAGAACTCAAAGATGGCATGTGTATAATCCAAATTAAATTCCTCATCTAGAAGAATTTAACATTTCTATTGGAAGAAAATAAAGACTTAAAAGATAATGAGAAGAAAAAATTTATACCTAGGGAAAGGGGAATGATGATGATGGGATGACCGGATGGGGGTGGCCGGTGCCGACGGTCGGGGTCCCGCACCAGTAGCAGCGGTAACAACAGCAAAGCAGATGCAACAGCAGCATCATCAAAGCTGCGGTAGTACATCAGAGTAACAGCAACAAAGCAGAGTAAAAAGGGAGAGAAAAATGAGGAGAGAGTTGAAGAGGACCGGAACCCCCCTTCTCCTTTTACTTCTGGTCATTCCCTCTATTTCCCATAAACGTAAATACCAAATAATGGTGTTTTATGAGTGAATCACCCATACAATCAACCATCAAGTGACACCTTGGTAGTAGGTGAATTTTTTTTTATATAATTGGAACATTTTTCTTAAGTATTACATTGCAAACTTTTAAGTATAGGAAAATGGCATGATTTTGTTGAAGGCTAAATTACAAAACAATAAAAAATGTAATAATAATAAATTTAACTAAATAATATTTATTTTAGTAATTATTTAGAAAATAGGTTATGACAAGCGGGCCATCTACTACCTCAGCAGGATGATGATCGGTGCGGAGCACAGATACAACCCCGTCGAGAAAGGGTGCCTCACTCTAGGAAACTCTACGAGGAGATCCCCGACGAAGTCGCAGACTCCAATACTGTGATGAACGCAGAAGCCGTTTGGCGAATGTTCTTCGACCGTTCTTCGAGAACTGGGCCCAAAGGCGATATCGTCGCTGGAATCGGGATAGTGTTGATCTCTCCATATGATCTGGTTATCAACCGCGCCTACTTCCTCACTGTGCCATGCTCCAACAATGTGGCAGAGTACAATGCTTTCATCATTGGGCTCCAACTCGCTAAACAAGTAGGTATGGACTACCTAAAAGCCTACGATGATTCCAAGCTGATAGTCAATCAAGTCTGAGGCAAGTACGAAATCTGAAATAAAGACCTACTCCCCTACCACCAAGCCACGCTTGGAATAATCCCCACCTTTGAGGGATTCTTCATAGATCATGTCCCTCGGCTTCAAAATATTGAGGTTGACGCCCTGACCGGCCTCGTAGCCTCTCTGGCTATTCCGGTTAATACTCATAAACTGACCAACGTGATCGGTCGAGAGCTGGTCTGTCCGAAGAACAACCTATATCAGTGCTTGCGCTAATCAGTAGAGGCGAGCACTGACTCACAAGGCTGGAGACATCCATTTATCGACTACACGGTCTACAGAATTCTCCTCGAGAACCCAAAGGAAGCTACTTCGATCAGAATACGTTTCCTCTGTTTCTATTACGATACGGCTACCAAAATGCCGTTTCGCCACTCTACGGCGGTCTTCTGCTATAATGCCTATCGAAGGCAGAAACAAAACAAGCTCTTTGTAAGGCTCACAATGGGGTTTGTGGTGCCCATCAGTCAGGGCCCAAGCTACAAGACTGCCTCTGTAGAATGTGTTACTCTTGGCCAACAATGGTAGCAGATACCGTTGACTACGCAAGGAAGTACCAAGCATGCCAAATCTATGCCGACTTCATCCACCAATCCTCGGAGTTTTTACACTCAATCGTGGCATCCTGGCCATTGAATCTTGGGGCATGGATATCATAGGGTCGATCAGTCCACCTTCGGCTAAGTGACATCTGTTCATCTTGGCTATCACCGACTACTTCTCCAAGTGGACAAAAGTTGTACCACTCGCTGAAGTTAAGACGTCTAACGTGATCAGCTTCGTCAAATATCATGTCATATACCGCTTTAACTTGCCACAAAGGATCATCCATGACAACGGTCCACAGTTCTCAAGTCACGCATTCTACCGGTTTTGCGATAAAAACTAAATTCAGAATGTAGCGTCAACTGCCTATAACCCAGCAGCAAATGGTCTGGCATAAGCCTTCAATAAGACCATCATAAAGCTACTCAAAAAGTTAATGTCATCCAACAAACGCGATTAGAATGAGAAGCTGGGTGAATGTCTCTGGACCTACCGTACAACAGTCCAGGCAGCTACTGGCAATATGCCTTTTCTCTCTGGTATACAGAAGCGAAGCGGTCCTCCCACTCGAGATCCAAATCCATTTACTCTAAGTGGATCTCTCCAACCCATTAACCGTCGATGGCTATAAGAGTTAGAAGCACTCGACTAGAAACGTCTCTTAGCTCAACAGCACATTGAGCTATACCAAGTGCGTCTCTCGGGAGCCTTCAACAAACGGGTGAAGAAGAGGACCAACCAAGTGGGTGATTTTGTCCTGACTGTAAGGAGGCCGATGGTTATGACGCACAAGAAATCCAAAAAATTCTAACCCAAATGGGAAGGCCCGTTCATCGTAGAATCGGTATTCTCCAACGGCACCTACCGACTCGCGAAATCCAACGACGACTTGCTCATGATGCCTATCAACGACAAGTTGATGAAAAAGTACTATGTCTAAGCTAGACTCGTACTCCCCTTATCCCCAGTTGGGGAATCAATATGTATAGTCCTTACACTCTTGGTTCTTTATCCCCAGCAAGTGCCTATGTATAATATTTCTTCTTCTTTACAAATTTCTGTAAAAGCCATTATCTGTATCCAGGAGTCCTAGATACGCAATAGATGATGGATCCTCAAAGTCTCCCCAGCGAAGGAATCTTTAGGTCCACCGGCACACTCCCGCTTGGACCACCCAAAAACTAGTCTCGTTAGACTAGTCTCCCCAGAGGAGCAATCCTCAGTTCTATCTTCATTCTTGGATAGACCACACCCAGCAAAGTCACTCATCAGTGGATTTTCCATACTCTAGTTCACTTCCATATTACCTCTGAACTATTATCCTAACATTTCTCCCCGGCTGAGTTTGCCATGTCTATATTACCTCTGAGCAAACCTCTCTGGTCTTGGCTATCGATTATTACCTCCATATTATCTCTGATATCGGTTGTCATCTCCACTTATCACCCGTACTTACCAAGGTATGTCAGCGGTATTAAGTCCACAAAATCTACCACGTCCTTATCATCTCTGGTAGGGCATGTTCCAAATCTATTACTTACACTTAGGTGCGCAAGAAGTAATGGGTTCACAAAACCTATCACGTCCATATTACCTCTGATAGGGATTATTTTTGAACTTATTATTTGCACTCAATATGCGCAATAAATAATAGGTCTACCTAAGTCCCCCAGTGGGACATCCTAGATAGGCTGCGATATTGTACTACGTCCATATTACCTCCGGTATGGTATCCAAAGCTCACATAAATAATTGCAAATGAATGAAATAACTTTTATTTTTTCTATGAAGAGAAATTGAAAGCAAAACTACATTCAAGGGATTGTTAAGATCCCAAGCACGAAGGCAAAATAGGGACACAAAACAGCAAAAGAAGAGCTACTGGTGCGATGATTCAGAGCATAACACTGCTATCCGCTCATGGAGACGGACAATATGGCCATCCAGGCACACCTGGGCCCGACATTGAATCTCTTGGGCCAAAACCTTGGGATCCTCGTAGCGAGCATAAAACTCGTGTCGGTCCTCTAGATTTTGTACCAGAACCTCAATGCCAGCCGTATTCTGTACTACATGGCTTGCCGCGGTTCGGATAACCTCCTCTTCTTGTTGGGCCTCCCACAGTCTATTCCCCAGAGCATCAAGCTCGACCTGGAACCGTCTAATTTTCTTAGTTAGGCCCTTTTATTGGGAGAGGCACTCTTCTCTGAGATCGCCTAGCCGGTCACGCCTGTCCTGTAATTTTCGGAGATCATGCTGCAAATACTCCATGGACGAAGCAAAGAAGGCATTCTCCGTCTCCACCTTATTTGAAAACTCGTTATATTTATAGGATTTCAACATTCCCATATCCACCTGCTAGTACTGCCGTAGCTCCGTTAGGCATTTCTCCACCTCTACCAGTTTATGGCTCAAAAAGTCGGTCATCTGTTCGAAAAAAATGATACCACTCAGAGAGTGGACCTGTCCCTCGACAAAGTGCCTTGTCCAGGCAAAATATTTGTTGCTCTCCAACACGCCCTCGATCCCTTGCTTCAAGAACATGTGGAAGCTCCAAATGGAGAGCTTGACGTTCTCGTCAATCTCTTCCAACGTAGCCGGAGTCAGAGGTGTCGGGATTGAGAAAAGGCTACAAATGCAGTAGAAGGCACAATGATGTTCGAAAACTTAGAAGGCGAAGCAGCAGTAGAGGAGAAACCAACAGTCCTATTGGCAATCCAATCTTTCGTGGATGTATGAAGTGCCTGGATACCCGGCAGCTGAACCACGGACGCCGGAGTAGTACCGAGACTGGGACAAAAGAATGGGGCACCTCGTCGTATCGGCTCCTACCGGTGTACCATCCCTAGACTGAGTCACGGCAGCTTCATAAGGTGACCCAGCGACCTCAAGGACCTCATCACGGCGACTTCCTACCCCGCTGTACAAAGAGGCTTCAGCCACAGAACCCCCAGCGACAATAGTTGGAGGAGCATCCGCCATGACATAAGGGCCTATAACAATAGGAACCTCCTCTGTCACAGCCTCAGTAGGGGGCACGACGTGATGTTTCTTGCCTCTAGAAAAGCGAAGAAGGAACTCAGACCTTCCCCTAACAAGTCCACTACCTTCTTCTTCTGTGACACCTTCCTCCGCGGTCACATCCACAACCTTAATGGGAGAGGTAGGGTCTGCAGAACCAGAACAACCAATAATTAACTTCGCTCAGAGAAAGTGAAGCTGAAGCCGAAAAATCTCATCTCTAGAAAAGTTGTGAAATAACATATCCGAAGAAGACAATGGGACCTAACGCTCGTCCAATGCGGTCCGAACTTCCTCCGGATCATCTAAGTCATCCACCAAGATAGGGGAGGTGGCCGGTTCCACCAGCGACTCCCCCGGGACATAACCACCAGAGCCCTCAGGAACAGGCTCAGTGGCCTCGGACCTAGGAGAAGCGACCTCTTCATTCAGCTGGGCATAAGAAACCTTGACGGCCGTAGACCGTTAAGGTCGGTCCCTCTCCTCCTGCATCTACAAGCTTTCAAACAGACCAGAAGAAAGATATTTATAGAGGGGACCAGGAAAAAATAAACTAAGAGATCACGCGAATACCGTCTCAGCGTCTAGAATAAGCTCTGGGTCAAAAGCCAGCAGAGCTAGGTGTCCTACCTCCTCCTTCTCTTCTTCTGGTCCTTCTTCTTTGTCCCCAGCCGGCACAGGGGCCTTGACAATAACCCGCTTCCTATAACGCGGTCTCGCAGCCACGGATGGTTCCTGCCTTCTCTTTTTGGATGAAGGGCTCCGTATTGGGGAGGCCCTGTGCTTTATTGGAGAGTTCACTAGAGGCGAGGGATCATAGGAAGCATTCTCTTCCCCCGTCGTTGAGTCAAAATTGATAAGCACAGCCTTCCCCTTGCTTTTTCCCTAACCTTTCTTGGACTCCCTACATCGGGGCTTCTACTTAGTACCCATGATGAAGCAACTGTCTCGGTCAAAGCCAGGTGGAGGCACACTCACGGCTACATAAAAGAGCCTAGTGATTGTCACGCCCCGATCTTCCGTAGGCAAATCGGCCGTTCCCGCTAGGCGGGAATCACCCTCGCCAGCGCTCCCGCGGAATGATCGCTTGACCCATCCGGGCGTGATGCCGCACGAGCGTGAGCCACGCCCGTGCAAGGTCATGGTTCATTGGCTGGCGGTAAGAGTTCTAAGCCACAGAGTCACACAGATTTGTCCGAGTGCAGCAGAGTCATGAACGCATAGGCGATCGGTAACAGGTTCACTGAGTCGACAATATAGCGGAAGCATGGAAACACAAGTTGGAGTAAAGCAAGCTCTTTTATTCATATTGAAACAAGTGTTACAGGCGGCGTATAGCCGAGATTACAAGTCGCTCGAGCACTCTCTCTGAAACATAAAAGCGTGCCAACTGGCTACATTTATGGATGATATACAGGAATGTTCAGGCGATGTTCAGGTGAGGTGATGTTCCAACATTATGTCTTGTATATGTGCTTCAGTTCCGGACGTAGCGTTCCAAGGCTTCTGAGTTGAACTCCACGCCTTAGCACGCACGAAGGAGGCATCCGCACCGAACGAGGTTCTCCCGCACCCTGCAAGCAATCTGGTGGGTTATCAATACATGAATGCACTGGTGGGGAGGCTACTCGCCCGCTCGACAAATCTAACACGTAATACAAGTTTCGTGCACCAACTATTAAGTTGTCTTTCTAGTTGCCTTAGGATCTGTTTCATGCAAGATTTGAATAGCCTAACTCGTGTGGCTGTGCACCGTGCGATATAAGAGGGAACACGGCGAGACTTACCAACTTACCATTTGTCTTTCCCTGTCCAAGGCAAACCAAGTTAATTCAAGCAGAAACATGTATAAGCATTCAGGGCAAAGCATATGCAAACACAAGCGTTTCAGTGCGAGATCCCGTTCTGGGTGCATGGATTACAGGAAATATCAGGTGTGTTGCATACGATGATCAAGTGCTCTTTATGCACAAGTGTTGTTATAACAAGATCGTTCAGGTGTTCAGTTATTCTCGATGCGATGCAATAACTCGCACGCGGGTAGCCGCTAAGCGATGATGACTTATCTATATGAACATGAGGTCACTGGCACGGTGCCATTAGTGGACGGCGTAGTCTCTTGTCGGAATGGTGCGCAAGCAAAACAGGAGGCATTGTACCACATTCCGCTCGAAGCAGGCGACTACTCAGGAGTTCCGTCCAGATCGGATCGGTGCCAGTGCCCCAGCAACCGCCCGCAGAACTAATCCTTGTTTTCCAAGTTGTCCTGTGACCTGGCAAGTCTCTAATCTTCAGGTTTCGGGTCAGGAACAGGAACAAGTTCTAAGCAGGATATATATATATATAGAACAAGTTTCATGGAACGAGTTCAAGTCAGGAGATATATATATATATATATTGAACTTGTTGAGGCAGGATCAGGATTACTCTAAATATTGAGTATCGGCTCCACGAGCCATTTGATTCAGTACAGGACAGTATTGCTCCACGAGCAGGGATTTGGAATCAATGACTTGGTGCAAATTCCCTGGTTCGGGAAATACCTTCGCGACCTAACAGTCCCGGATACATTCAGGTTTATTCATGCACGGAACGACTATCAGGTAGTCTTCCGAGGAGAACCTAAATGAATGCATGACAAGCAAAGTGCTTCACGGTCTGGGCATAGTTATGCAGCAAGCATTGAAACTAGGCAATATATATAAAAGCAGGCAAGCATGCACTTGTATCACTTAAGCATTCAAGTTCGCTCGGGCCCGAAGGTAAGCCGAGCAAAACCGTACGGGGCCTTTTCGAGCGATGTTATCTAGGGTCGTGCAGTGTTAGGGAGAGAACAGTGCACTACTGAATATATATATGTCGTCTACTCGAGGCATAGCGGGTCCAGTTGCACGAGGCAAAGGTAACATGCGAAGGTCTGAATATATAACAATATTTTATTTTCCATGTTCTAGCATAAGCAATACAAGTTAGGATTATTCCCTTAGCTAGGTGCATTGTATTCTTATTAGCATGTAGGGGATAATTCACCTAGCGACTAGCATGTATCATTCCGTATTTTATGTGTGCTGGCTAAGCAAAGACAAGTTCACCGTAGCCACCCACCTTAGCAATGATCCGCCTCGGTCGAGTGATACTGCGAGCGAGCCTCTGAAAACCTAAGCCAAACTCCTGTAGGGACCAAGTCTGGATATCCTGGCCTCAAACGAGTTACCTCGCTGAGCAAGGCAGGTCGGGACGTTTGCACTTTTACCGTTTGAATCGGCAGTCCGCTTGAGCGAAACGGGGTATTACATTATCCACCACTCAGAAAAAGTCTCGTCCTCGAGACTTCCTGAGGGCAAGCCATACTATCAAAATTTTCGAATCTAGCCCAAGCGTAGCTATCGGTACCACTAGATCCATTGGAACACATTCTCCTATTCGATGCTTATGCCGTGTTGTGTGTATACTGAGTCAGTCTCATTTGCGCCTTGGTGCGGGACAAGTTTCTTAACACGAGGCATGTTTCAATCGATCTTGGATAGCGATCTAAGGCTGAGACAAACTTATACAAGTCGTTATGCTTGTTCAGGAGGATTTTCACTTGCACTAGCATTTGAGATCAGCATATCGCGTGTCTGGATCGTGCACATATTCGAAGCGTCCCTCAAACACATGCATGTCAACCAACTTAGCGATAGCGAAGTCTTAGCACTCGAGTTTCACATTTCTTAAGTCTTGGATCGTGCACATATTCAAAGCGTCCTTCAAACACATGCAGTCAACCAAACTTAGAGATAGTGAAATCGGACAAGCTACTTGCGAAAATTTCAAGGGTTCAATCCAATTCCATATAAATCACCAGGATACTTCCAACAGAGTCAATCAAATCTGATTTCCATATCATTTCCTTTTCAACCAAGTATTTGCACTGCCGTTAAGCACGATTAATCTGATACCGACTAGCGTCCATCCATTCGGGTCAACTTAGCATACGTTATCGTTCCCAAGTCTAACCCTAAATCTTGCTGCCCCAGTTGTGATACTTTATACAAGCAATATGGTAAAGTCGGTAGCACAGGTTCATTTACTCGGCACAGGGTCATCTACCTAATCACTAGGTCAGCTCACAAGGTCATAGGTACAGGTTTAAGCATATCGCGATTCATCGTACAAATTTGTCGCACGATCCTCGCCCCAATTCCTAGGGTCAAACCATTGTTCATTCACAGGGGGTATTCTACCCAAGCTCGTTTCACTCAGATTTCTAAACATCGAGCACAGATTTACCTACTCTCATTAACACGTTCGTTTTCACGGGGGACGAGTTCGTTCGATAAAATCCAAAATATATCCAAGTTGCAGGACAAGCCTAGTGGTTTGCATATTCTATCCCTCAATTGATAGAATCATATCCATTCCAAGCCTAGTCCACCAAGCCAAGATTCAATTCTAAACCTTAGATTATTTCTCCAAGTCGTTCAACCTGATTCACGTATTCGTTCACAAAACCATCAAATATGATTTATTCCAGGTTCAAGGCTAACTAATCCATTGAAACTTTTCCAATCACTTGTATTCCAAGTTTGTCTTATCGTATCGAGCCAGAAGTCAAGACGATCCATAAGTTGTCACACCTCGGTCTCCCGCAAGTTCGATCATCCACGTTGGACGTGAGATCATCACGTCAACGCTCCCGCTGGATAATCGTCCTAATCCGGGCGTGACACATGTTCGGCATAGAGTTATGCTCGTACAAGACAAGAACGTTTGAATGTTATGGCTATCTTCAACACGATCGAGGCGCCTTATCCTTTAACCTTTTAATTTCATCCAACTGTATATCCATCAAGTCAAATCCATTTTATGCAGTGATTGTAGTTCGTCTTACAAAATCATCCAACTTCAATGTTAACGTTCGATATTTCTACAGTCTACTTTTGGCATTCCTCGATAACCAAGTTCAAATATTCCAGTCCCAGTCTTACTTTTCTGATATGTTCCATATATCGAGTTCGTTCTTCCAAACTCCAAGCAAGATCTGTTATCGCTTATATCATTCCTAGAAACCTAATATTTTCTTTGCTTATATCGATCCATGCTATCTTCAAATTATCGATACCAAGTTAATTTATATTCCGAAGCCAAATATTCACTCTCGGGTTAACTTGTTCGAGCGATAATTTATTCACGTACAATCCGTTTGTTTAAATCCGAAACCGTTCGCACGATTCTCTAATTTCCAACAAGTTTTTCTTAACCAAGATATTGGTTTCCATTTCCGAGAGTTTCTATTCGATATAAGCCTTATCATTTATTCAAGTTATTCTCAATATCGTTCAGTCTGACTATCGCACGGGTTAGGGATCCGTTTGGACGTTTCTAAATGATCCATCCACCACTCGGAATCGAGTCATTCCATCAAGTTCTTAATCGGTGCTCGTATTATCGTTAGCTTACTCACTAACTCGTTCCATAATTCTAGCATGGTACTCAAGTTTCGCCTGATAAGAATCTAATCTCACTATATATCTTGGATTGATAGTCATCCAAGCAACTATATTTGATTTTGTCTTCCAACAAGAATTTTCGTTCAAGCTATTTCCTAAAATCAAGCATGATTCTTAATATTCGCCTAAGCGATAAAATCCGATGAAGTCTATCGATTTGCAGCTCTAAGTCTGACTTGTATCATTCCTGAACGATATCCAAATCTCGTTTATAACTGGCTTGCACCAAAGGGTCTTGGTGCGCGATATTCTATACAACTTAGCCGAAAGGCTGAGTGCATAGATAATCGTTCGGGCAATATTCGTTTTCGCACTAACCAGTTGGGTAAACATGTATAGGCATTTCAGGTTGCATATAATGCACGAGTCTAGCACGAATCTAATCCCATAAGGACTAGTACAGGTTGGCACAAAGGCCCTTGTAACACAATTTCTTACAAGCAATCATACTATTCAAATGCAACTCTTTGAAAGTATTTAGACTTATTGTTTGGAACATCCCATCGAGGTATTGAGAGAGTGTGTGTACATAACCCACGAATGAGCTTTCGAAACAGAGATATTAGAAACGAAGTTCAAAGGCGTATAAGCCAGGCTCTGATACCAATCTGTCACGCCCCGATCTCCCGCAGGCAAATCGGCCGTTCCCGCTAGGCGGGAATCACCCTCGCCAGCGCTCCCGCGGAACGATCGCTTGACCCATCCGGGCGTGATGCCGCACGAGCGTGAGCCACGCCCGTGCAAGGTCATGGTTCATTGGCTGGCGGTAAGAGTTCTAAGCCACAGAGTCGCACAGATTTGTCCGAGTGCAGCGGAGTCATGAACGCATAGGCGATCGGTAACAGGTTCACTGAGTCGACAATATAGCAGAAGCATGGAAACACAAGTTGGAGTAAAGCAAGCTCTTTTATTCATATTGAAACAAGTGTTACAGGCGGCGTATAGCCGAGATTACAAGTCGCTCGAGCACTCTCTCTGAAACATAAAAGCGTGCCAAGTGGCTACATTTATGGATGATATACAGGAATGTTCAGGCGATGTTCAGGCGAGACGATGTTCCAATATTATGTCTTGTATATGTGCTTCAGTTCCGGACGTAGCGTTCCAAGGCTTCTGAGTTGAACTCCACGCCTTAGCACGCACGAAGGAGGCATCCGCACCGAACGAGGTTCTCCCGCACCCTGCAAGCAATCTGGTGGGTTATCAGTACATGAATGCACTGGTGGGGAGGCTACTCGCCCGCTCGACAAATCCAACACGTAATACAAGTTTCGTGCACCAACTATTAAGTTGTCTTTCTAGTTGCCTTAGGATCTGTTTCATACAAGATTTGAATAGCCTAACTCGTGTGGCTGTGCGCCGTGCGATATAAGAGGGAACACGGCGAGACTTACCAACTTACCATTTGTCCTTCCCTATCCAAGGCAAACCAAGTTAATTCAAGCAGAAATATGTATAAGCATTCAGGGCAAAGCATATGCAAACACAAGCGTTTCAGTGCGAGATCCCGTTCTGCATGCACGGGTTACAGGAAATATCAGGTATGTTGCATACGATGATCAAGTGCTCTTTATGCACGAGTGTTGTTATAACAAGATCGTTCAGGTGTTCAGTTATTCTCGATGCGATACAATGACTCACACGCGGGTAGCCGCTAAGCGAGGATGACTTATCTATATGAACATGAGGTCACTGGCACGGCGCCATTAGTGGACGGCGTAGTCTCTTGTCGGAATGGTGCGCAAGCAAAACAGGAGGCATTGTACCACATTCCGCTCGAAGCAGGCGACTACTCAGGAGTTCCGTCCGGATCAGATCGGTGCCAGTGCCCCAGCAACCGTCTACAGAACTAATCCTTGTTTTCTAAGTTGTCCTGTGACCGGGCAAGTCTCTAATCTTCAGGTTTTGGGTCAGGAACAGGAACAAGTTCTAAGCAGGATATATATATATATAGAACAAGTTTCATGGAACGAGTTCAAGTCAGGAGATATATATATATATTGAACTTGTTGAGGCAGGATCAGGATTACTCTAAATGTTGAGTATCGGCTCCACGAGCCATTTGATTCAGTGCAGGACAGTATTGCTCCACGAGTTGGGATTTGGAATCAATGACTTGGTGCAAATTCCCTGGTTCGGGAAATGCCTTCGCGACCTAACGGTCCCGGATACATTCAGGTTTATTCATGCACGGAACGACTATCAGGTAGTCTTCCGAGGAGAACCTAAATGAATGCATGACAAGCAAAGTGTTTCACGGTCTGGGCATAGTTATGCAGCAAGCATTAAAACTAGGCAATATATATAAAAGCAGGCAAGCATGCACTTGTATCACTTAAGCATTCAAGTTCGCTCGGGCCCGAAGGTAAGCCGAACGAAACCGTACGGGGCCTTTCCGAGCGATGTTATCTAGGGTCGTGCAGTGTTAGGGAGAGAACAGTGCACTACTGAATATATATATGTCGTCTACTCGAGGCATAGCGGGTCCAGTTGCACGAGGCAAAGGTCACATGCAAAGGTCTGAATATATAACAATATTTCATTTTCCATGTTCTAGCATAAGCAATACAAGTTGGAATTATTCCCTTAGCTAGGTGCGTTGTATTCTTATTAGCATGCAGGGGGTAATTCACCTAGCGACTAGCATGTATCATTCCGTATTTTATGTGTGCTGGCTAAGCAAAGACAAGTTCACCGTAGCCACCCACCTTAGCGATGATCCGCCTCGGTCGAGTGATATTGCTAGCGAGCCTCTGAAAGCCTAAGCCAAACTCCTGTAGGGACCAAGTATGGATATCCTTGCCTCAAACGAGTTGCCTCGCTGAGCAAGGCAGGTCGGGACGTTTGCACTTTTGCCGTTTGAATCGGCAATCCGCTTGAGCGGAACGGGGTATTACTGTCACGCCCCAATCTCCCGCAAGCTCGATAGTCCCCGCTGAACGTGAATCACCACGTTTACAGCTCTCCCGCAGGACAATCGTTCTCATCGGGACGTGATGCCGTACGAACCTGGAGGTGCGCTCATACAAGGCGATGTTGTCAAACACCAAATGTTATCATTGAAACAACCAAGTTGCAGCGAAAGTCAAGTATTGTGTACCAAGCACACAATCAGAGTATACGCAGCGAAGCTCACGATAGGGTCCAAATGAGATGCCCCGAGTCAATGCCACAAAGGCAATACCACGGAGACGATGAAATAACTCTTGCTCTTTCTCTAGCCCATAAAGGTACTTACAGTTCATACATCTTGTCCCGTATATCCAAGCAGCGCCACTACGTCTGTGTACCTGAAATATTGCCCACAAACGTGGGTCAGTACACAACCGTACTGGTGAGCGGGGTAACCCACTCGCCTAAGCCGACACTAAGTAAAATAGTGAATATGATAAGTTGTATAGAGCAGATCTATGGAATTGGATTGTGGCATGCGATAGGAATGAGTACCAGCACGGTTCGTGGACGAACCTGATTCTAAGTGGTATATTATGTAATGCCCCGCAACCGCTCGGAGCGTTACGCTGAGTCGGATTGAATGAATCAAATGCTGGTTACATTTGAAATGTCGGATTTCGGGAAGAAGGATTAATCGAGTTGGTTTCAATGTGCAGATGGCTAGCGGGTTCGATGGAAATCAGGTGTTCGTTCCGAACAGGACTGAATAGCTGAATGGAAACGATAATGCCGTCTTCCTTAGTCCGATCGGTCGGATGATTTGTAGAGCACGGCCTGCTCGCACGGTCATACCAGTTGAGTAGATCGCGCTTGCATCGGACCACGGGTTCAAGGGATTGGCCGTATCGGCAGGACAGGATGCCTAACGGGATCAATCATTGTGAGTGGGCTCTTTCCCTTCTCCTCTACTCCTTCATGCCTAATAATATGGAAAACACGTAAAGGCTTGAACACTTGGGCTGAAACATCGGGAAGCACTACACTGAGGCGTGCATAGAGTGTGCGTCGTTGGCTTGGTAGGATTGTGGCTTGAATGGTTTACGCGTTGGATAGTTGGATACGATAGCTGGATTATTCATTTGAGGCAATCGGTTGGATACTTAGGATTTTACTTGGACGGTTGGAAATATACAAGTTGGAATGATACAATTGAGGCAATGGGAATATCGAGAATATCGGGATTCGGGCGAGCGAACGTGCATCCGTGCGCGTGTATCACAAGGATGCTTTGTCTTGCAAAGCAGGCAGTTGTGGTTCGAAACCGAACAACTGTATCGGCGAGGGCATTGTGTCGTTTGATGGGGCATCGTGCCACGAATGTGACATTGTGCCACTGAGACGGCATTGTGCCATGGGTTTTGCTTCGAGCATAGGTGTTGCACCAATTTGGATTGTGTTGAGAAGAGGCTTCGTGCCTATGAAACACTTGATATTTTGATGCCTCGGGCTATGTTTTGAGGTCGAGATTTGGGTTCTTGGAAGGACATGTTGGAAGATTGGTTATGGATGTGTTGGTTGGATTATTGATGGAACGAGTCTAGGATCGCTTGGTGGGGCAAGAATGTTCGATCCTCTCGTCATACCTACGTGTCTGCATAAGTCACGGACAACCTGGGTGGCACAGGGTTTGGTTTCCTCGAACGAGTGCTCCGGGGCACCGGGACCGTTCGGCCATGGAGGAGACAATTTGGGTAACGCGTCTTGGGCGCGGTGCCAGCGGTTGGATGCGATTCAGGTGGGTTAGCTACTTAGCGCTATTTCGAATAGAACCGCATTTGATCTGTCCGATCAACGTCCTTTATGGCCTTTGGCCAGTGACTTCATATAAGAATAGATGTTGGCTTGCTTTACTTTGGTTGGTTTGTGCATCGTGTAGGCGCGGCCACCTTGCCTCGGCAAGAGTGTGCACTCGAGAGTGGGATATATAAACTTTGGTTCTGGATGGATATCGAGGCGAGACTGATGGTTCGATATGTTATCGTGCAACCGATGACATTGAGTTAGACGGGTCGGCTATATATTAAAATGCTTGTCGTTTGGTTTGAGATTGAATGCTAGCATGCTTAAACTGCTTTACTGCTTTCCTTAACATGTCATCCATATGCCATAAAATGAATCTAGGATTCAACTAGAAAGATCACCATATAACTGTTAGCATTCACTATTTTACTTAGTGTCGGCTTAGGCGAGTGGGTTACCCCGCTCACCAGTACGGTTGTGTACTGACCCACGTTTGTGGGCAATATTTCAGGTACACAGACGTGTGGCGCTGCTTGGATATACGGGACAAGATGTATGAACTGTAAGTACCTTTGTGGGCTAGAGAAAGAGCAAGAGTTATTTTATCGTCTCCGTGGCATCGCCTTTGTGGCATTGACTCGGGGCATCTCATTTGGACCCTATCGTGAGCTTCGCTGCGTATACTCTGATTGTGTGCTTGGTACACAATACTTGACTTCCGCTGCAACTTGGTTGTTTCAATGATAACATTTGGTGTTTGACAACATCGCCTTGTACGAGCGCAACTCCAGGTTCGTACGGCATCACGTCCCGATGAGAACGATTGTCCTGCGGGAGAGCTGTAAACGTGGTGATTCACGTTCAGCGGGGACTATCGAGCTTGCGGGAGATTGGGGCGTGACAAATGGTATCAGAGCCCACTCACAATGATTGATCCCGTTAGGCATCCTGTCCTGCCGATACGGCCAATCCCTTGAACCCGTGGTCCGATGCAAGCGCGATCTACTCAACTGGTATGACCGTGCGAGCAGGCCGTGCTCTACAAATTATCCGACCGATCGGACTAAGGAAGACGGCATTATCGTTTCCATTCAGCTATTCAGTCCTGTTCGGAACGAACACCTGATTTCCATCGAACCCGCTAGCCATCTGCACATTGAAACCAACTCGATTAATCCTTCTTCCCGAAATCCGACATTTCAAATGTAACCAGCATTTGATTCATTCAATCTGACTCAGCGTAACGCTCCGAGCGGTTGCGGGGCGTTACAATTACAGTGATGGCGTAAATCATATGTATAGCAGTGATTCTATGCCTAAAAAGGCAAAATCAGTGCATTTTACCAATGGCTATAAATAGCCCAATATTAGTGCTACCAAATGATAAAAAAGCTTTGGTCCTTGAGCAAAAAGTCTACTTATTTCCACTCTCTTCTCCGTAGTGTTGTGAGCTTGAGGGTTTCTCTTCTTCATAATGTTGGAGCTTGAGACTTAGCAAGTTTCCTTTCCAACGTCGTGTCGGATAGTCAATGGAGTAAAGTGATCCCGCGTCGATCGGATCTATACTACTGTAAACTCCATAATCTCAAGCTTGTACTCAATTTTGTTTTGCATAGTGCTATAATAATTCTTTTAAATTATTTCTAAGCTAATTATAAAGTTTTCCATCAAAAGAATATCCTAAGTTGTTTTCATCGAAAACAAACATGATCGACAATACCAATATTCATGAATAAATGTTTATAACATTATCATGCTTAATCACAACAATCAATAAATAAAATGACAAGGCATATATCAAAACTAAGAATTTAGGATTGGTCGTCAAAAGTTGTCATGTAATCATTTGAATCATGGTATGTAAGTCAGGGTGTGTATCGGGCCGGACCGAACTTAGCCCGAGTAGGTGATGGGTCGAGCTGGCCCGGACCGGATGTTTAGAAACCCAAATCCAGTCCGAACCCGAACCGGGATAGGAAGTGGACCGGACCTGACCGGGCTGGATTCAGGTGGATTCAGAACCAGGTTCAGGTTGGCACAATTTTTTTATTAAATTTTTTTTGGGTTTTGGGCTTCGGTAAAGCGTTTTAATTATAAAAAAAATTTGGACTTGGGCTTTAGTCTCGAGTAGACCATTTTTTATAAAAAAAAAACTTGGACTTTAGATATAAACATTTAATTATTTATTTTTTATTCTAACATTTTAAGCCCATTTGTACAGCCATTTATTTGTAAAAAATTATATATATATATATATATATATATATATATATATATATATATATATATATATATATATATAAAAGACATTTATTGTACAAATATTTTAAGGTCAAATATGACACGTACAAATATTTTAAGGTCAAACAAATATGACTACTACCATATAAGTTAAATGTTTGAATAAAGACCATATAAGCTATACATATAAATGTTTGTATACCATAAAGTCTAATATTTGAATAAATATCATATAAATTAAATGTTTGAATAACTAGCATAAAAAAGTTATTGTATATACATATATTTATAATATATTTATTGTACAAATATTTTAAGGCCAAATATGACAGGTACAAACATTTGAAAGCCAGACAATATGATCGTTTTTGAATAACTACCAAATTAAGTTATATTTTAACTCTTATGATTTTAGTGGATACCAATTAATTATTACATTATTTTGAATAATCATAATATGTAGCATTCTAGTAGTTCCCAAAAAATTTGGATGATTGTAATCTCTCATTATGTGAGGTATGACATAATCGTTAACATAACAAAATTTTAATTTTTTGGTCATATCATCCAATGTTAATGTCAGATACCATATAATAATAGATGATATCACCCAAATCTTTTGGGAACATAATTGGAAGAAAATAAATACAGCATAAATTCCTACACAGACATACATAAATAAGTACACACAATGAATTCTTCTTCCCAACATAGACGGGCGACAGCGGTCCTCCTTCTTTCTCCACCCTCGCTCACTTTCTTACTTTCTTTTCTCCTAAAGAATTATAGTTAGGGTTCCTTCTTCCTTCTCTCCATCTCACCGTCGCCACAAGGAGGAGGCCATGGAGCCGAGCTTCAGAAGCAGCAACAAGTTCGAGTTCGCCTTCAACTCGATGAACTTCTCCGACCGCGTGCTCAAGATCGAAATCGTCACCGAGGGATGCAGCAGCAGCATCGCCGACTGGGCCCGCCACCGCAAGCGGCGGAGGGAGGACACCAAGAAGGATCATGGTACGGACCGACTCCTCCACGTAATTGTTATGTTGGCAATGGTTCCTAAATTTTGGGTTTCAATAGAAGTAATGCTATTTGGCTAAGCATTGGTAACGTTGGTCTTTTCTCCGAGGCATAGAATCGCCCATTCCTTTATCAGTGACCGGCGGGCCAGACAAACTCTTGGTCTGCAAGAATGACAAACTCTTGGTCTGCGCATGGCCCACCTGTCATTTGAGACGGCTCGCGATTGAGTAATCTACGGCTGGAAAATAAGAAACTTAGGGGTGTTTAATTTTTCAGAAATTTTTGGCTGGCGAAAGAAATTTTGACAAAATAGGAACAAAAGAAAGAATTTCCAAAAATACAAATCCAATAACATTCCGCCAGATGTTCATCCTCTTAAATATATTTGAATTAATATTTATTATATATATGTTTATATTTTAATTAGAATTTGTTATATATTTGTTTATATTTTAATTATATTTTGTTATGGATATATTTCTAAGTTTTAAAAATGATTAGCCATCTAAGCATATATCCTCACGTAATTAAAAATAAATAAATTTAACTAATTGTTTAACTACGTAATATTATTAAATTATAAATAAATTTATTTTCTAACTCATGTGGTTAAGGTGGGAGGTATTCTCCCTGGTTGCTGGGTTCGAATCTTATTTATAACAAATTTTATTTTTTTAACAATTTTTTTACATAATATTTTTTTAAATAATTAATTGATGATATACATACGGTTTAGATGACTCAATTTTGTGTCATTTCCAATCCCCCTTATATTAGTAGAGATATATAATAGATATTTTACATATAACAAATAGTTATTTTATTATCATCCAAACTTTATACCATTTTATATATACTTTTTTTAATTTAATATATAGTTTTTTTTTATCTATACATGAAATTTATTTGATTTATATATATTATATAGATAAAAATAGTTATTTTATTATCAATATCATCCAAATATATATATATATATATATATATATATATATATATATAACACAAATTCAGATAAAAAATTAATATTGTATTTTTTATTACCTACACAACATTATTTATTTGAATTTTTTTGGGTATTATCCATATTATTTTTTTAAAATATTTTTATTTTTATTATCTATATTATATTTTTTGTGATCTCATTATAGATAAATTATCATTATATAATACACAAAATTTAATTGATTCAAAAAGAAATGAAATAAATAATTATATATATTTTTAAATAGATATAATATAGATAACAAATAGATATTGTATGATGATCAAGGTGTGTAATGGGCAGGGCGGCCCTTTACCCGGCCTTGGATCGGCACGGTTAAACCCGGGCTGGGCCGGCCCGGCCCGGCCCGGCCCGGTCAACGAGCTGACCCGCCCGACACACATAAAATTTGGGTTCAGACTGGATTACCTTTCGTGGTGCGTAGGCCCAAACCGGCCCTACCCAAAACCTTTGCCGAATATGGTTCTCCCCCCCCCCCCCCCCTCCCCCTCCCCCCCCCCAATCGGGGCCCGGTCAGGCCCAGTTCTAGACCTGGTCTCTCTCTCTCTCTCTCTCTCTCTATATATATATATATATATATATATATATATATATATATATATATATATGAGGAGGGATCCATATCCCTCCCTATTATGTATCCCCAAGCATCTTCATGTTTATAACCGTTGGATCTTGTTTAAGCCATCTAATCTTAACCGTTGATTTAAAAAAGATAAGTATGGACTAGGGGCAAAAGTCCGGTTTCTTATCGAAGAATGGGAGCTCTATTTATTGTCAGTATCTTAAGATAATTGGTCTGCAATCACATTAGATAGTCCTGTAGGTCTTGTCCTGCGTCGTAGTTATCAAAGATGAAAAATGCACTTAGGTTCCAATGTCCTTCTGGTCTTAGGTGTGAGGCGCAAAAATGAGTCACATGCCTAAGGAAAGCAAGGCATATATAATTAAAAGAAAATATAGGTCCTAAGACCTCCGCTTTTGATTACTATGATCATAATTGCAATAAATTTAGCAACTTCTTTAATGTTCTATTGCTCTAAAAACTGTTAAGAGTTATGTGGCCATGCCATCTACTTTGTTGTTGTTGACATTCATGTCTGAGGTGACACTGTTTTGCTTATGCTAAAGAACTCATCTACTTATTTGTTGTTGTTTAGACTTTCTATAATATGATAGATATTTGGACATTGTTGTGCTCTGTAGCTTCCAGTGTCCATTGTCAATTATTTTGCCTCTTCTAGAAAAATATATTTAAAGTTGGTCATCAAAGATGTATCCAACTTTGTGGTCATGTTTGACAAATGAAAATTCCAACAAAATGTGTACTTCAAGATCTGGAAGTCTTTTGTGCTTCTTGACTAGTGGCTTTTTAAGTTTGAAATGATTTTAGATGCTACTTGAGTAATAGTAAAGAGATGAAATGTAGCTACATGGACAATGTACTTGACATTCGCTTCCTTCTCCAAGCAATTATTTTTGGCTGCATGTAGTTTGAGTTTACAGCATTTCAAATCTCCATCGAGGTTCCATGCTTTACCTATTCTCCCTAAATTTGTATACTTATCTTTTTTAAATGCATAGCATGGCCAGTACACATTCTTTCTTGATATACCTGTCCATTTAAGCAGAATGTTTGTTTTTGCTTTTATGTGAAGACCATGTCTGCTAATCTTTGATTCTTTTGGTACTACTACTTAGCCGCAGAGTTTGCAGTTTACAAAACAGATAGCATCGTAAATGTCAGGGGGAGGCACATTCACGGCTACATAAAAGAGAGCCTAGTGATGGCGTAAATCATATGCATAGCAGTGATTTTATGCCTAAAATGGAAAAATCAATGCATTTTACCAATGGCTATAAATAGCCCAATATTGGTGCTACCAAATGATAAAAAAACTTTGGTCCTTGAGCAAAAAGTCTACTTATTTCCACTCTCTCTTCTCCGTAGTGTTGTGAGCTTGAGGGGTTCTCTTCTTCATAATGTTGGAGCTTGAGACTTAGTAAGTTTCCTTTCCAACGTGGTGTCGGGTAGTCAATGGAGTAAACTGATCCCGCTTCGATCGGATCTCTACTACTAGTAAACTCCAGAATCTCAAGCTTGTACTCAAATTTGTTTTGCATAGTGCTATAATAATTCTTTTAAATCATTTGTAAGCTAATTATAAAGTTTTCCATCAAAAGAATATTCTAAGTTGTTTTCATCGAAACAAACATCATCGACAATACCAATATTCATGAATAAATGTTTATTTAATTATCATGCTCAATCAAACAATCAATAAATAAAATGACAAGGCATATATCAAAAGTCTTCAAATTAACTAAAAGAATCTAAAAAATAATCCTTAAACAAATATTAGGAAAGAAATCATGGTAACAAATCCCATCAAAATAAACTAATTAAAAGATTCTAAAAGCTCACTAAACTACTATAATCAAAAACTACTATAATCAAAACTAAGAATTTAGGATTGGTCGTCAAAAGTTGTCATGCCATCATTTGAATCATGGTATGTAGGTCAGGGTGTGTCTCTGGTCGGACCGAACTTAACCCGAGTAGGTGATGAGTTAAGCTGGTCTGGACTGAATGTTTAGAAACCCAAATCCAATCCGGACCCGAACCGGGATAGGAAGTGGACCGGACCTGACCGGGCTGGATTCAGGTCGATTCAGGGTCAGGTTCAGGTGGGCACGATTTTTTTATTAAATTTTTTTGGGGTTTGGGCTTGGGTAAAGTGTTTTAATTATAAAAAATATTTGGACTTGGGCTTTACCTCGAGTAGACCATTTTTTATAAAAAAAAAATTAGACTTTAGATATAAACATTTAATTTTTTATTTTTTATTGTAACATTTTAAGGCCATTTGTACAGGCATTTTTTTTGTAAAAAATTATATATATATATATATATATATATATATATATATATATATTCGTACTCTCATTTCTTAGTCAATAAATTGAACTACAACAACATTTAATCTAATAATATTTGTAGACACAATATTTATTTATATCTTATATTGATTTTTCATAGTTTATTATTACCATTTTTTAGCTGTCATAACTTATTTCGAGTAAATAACTTAAATTCGGATGGAAAAAAAATCAAAAATGTTATTTATCTCCCAAAAAATTTGGATGATCGTAATCTCTCATTATATGACTTATGACATAACCGCTAATATGACAAAATTTTAATTTTTTGGTTTAAAATTTGTCATATCATCAAATGTCAATGTCAGATATCACATAATGGAAGATGACATCCCCCAAATCAATCTTTTGGGGACATAATTGGAAGAAAATAAATACAGCATAGATCCCGGCGAAAGTACGTACGTGACTGGCTCCCTTAATATTCCTAAACATACATACATAAATACGTACACACAATGAATTCTTCTTCCCAACATAGACGGGCGACAGCGGTCCTCCGTCTTTCTCCTCCCTCGCTCACTTTCTTACTTTCTTTCTCCTAAAGAATTAGAGTTAGGGTTCCTTCTTCCTTCTCTCCATCTCTTGATGAGAAGGGACGAGACGGATCTCTTCGACCACCACAGCCACCGTCGCCACAAGGAGGAGGCCATGGAGCCGAGCTTCAGAAGCAGCAACAAGTTCGAGTTCGCCTTCAACTCGATGAACTTCTCCGACCGCGTGCTCAAGATCGAGATCGTCGCCGAGGGATGCAGCAGCAGCATCGCCGACTGGGCCCGCCACCGCAAGCGGAGGAGGGAGGACACAAAGAAGGATCATGGTACGGACCGACTCCTCCACGTAATTGTTCTTAGATGTTGGCAATGGTTCCTAAATTTTGGGTTTCAATAGAAGTAATGCTATTTGGCTGAGCATTGGTAACGTTGGTCTTTTCTCCAAGGCATAGAATCGCCCATTCCTTTATCAATGACCGGCGGGCCAGACAAACTCTTGGTCTGCGCATGGCCCACCTGTCATTTTAGACGGCTCGCGATTGAGTAATCTACGGCTGGAAAATAAGAAACCTAGGGGTGTTTAATTTTTCAGAAATTTTTGGCTGGCGAAAGAAATTTTGACAAAATAGGAACAAAAGAAAGAATTTCCAAAAATACAAATCCAATAACATTCCGCCAGATGTTCATCCTCTTAAATATATTTGAATTAATATTTATTATATATATGTTTATATTTTAATTAGAATTTGTTATATATTTGTTTATATTTTAATTATATTTTGTTATGGATATATTTCTAAGTTTTAAAAATGATTAGCCATCTAAGCATATATCCTCACGTAATTAAAAATAAATAAATTTAACTAATTGTTTAACTACGTAATATTATTAAATTATAAATAAATTTATTTTATAACTCATGTGGTTAAGGTGGGAGGTATTCTCCCTGGTTGCTGGGTTCGAATCTTATTTATAACAAAATTTATTTTTTTAACAATTTTTTTACATAATATTTTCTATGATTATGTTTATTTCATATGATTATGTTCGAATCTTATTTATAACTTAATTAGCTAGTTGTGTTTGTAGTGTAACGATAGTTTGTTTAACTCCAATTTTGTATGATTATGTACATTTCATATGATGTTTGTATTTTTTTTTTCTTTTCTTAAAGAAAAATATTTCTTGCTAGTTTATCGCACTTTTTTTTTTCTAAAGAATATTATCATATACTGTAATATAGTTAATATGAAAATATTACAATGCCAATGTATTTTAATATATACTTATATAGACAACCCACTATATGAGTATCTAATTACAATGAAGAATCCATATTAAAAGTAAGTACAAATTAATGATAGCTAATATGAAAACTACTATGTATTTGAAATAATATGACAATTAATTAGTAGGCATTCAAAATATATAGTTAACTAAACATTTAACTAATGTAATTATTTTAAATTTTATATGTAGCCAGCTAGATCATTCACAAAAATACTAAAATTACTTAGCACAATTAATATGGAAGTATTTTCATGTTACTGTATTTTTAGTATATACTTAAAGACAACCCACCATATGCATTATCTAATTACAATAAAGAATCTATATAGAAAGTAATTATATAAAATTAATGATAACTTATATAGAAACTACTACATGCTTCGTATATTATAGTTTATGAAAACTACTATTTATTTGAAATAATATGACAATTAATTAGTAGGCATTCAAAATATATAGTTAACTAAACATTTAACTAATGTAATTATTTTAAATTTTATATGTAGCCAACTAGATCATTCACAAAAATACTAAAATTACTTAGCACAATTAATATGGAAGTATTTTCATGTTACTGTATTTTTAGTATATACTTAAAGACAACCCACCATATGCATTATCTAATTACAATAAAGAATCTATATAGAAAGTAATTATATAAAATTAATGATAACTGATATAGAAACTACTACATGCTTCGTATATTATAGTTATTCAAAATAATATAATAATTATTTTGTAGCCATTTAAACCAAGAGTTAAAATGTAAGTTATATAGTAGTTATTCAAAAATGGTCATATTTGTTTTGCCTTCAAATATTTGTACCTGTCTATTTGTACAATAAATGTCTTACAATTATATCTATATAGAATAACTTTTTTATGGTAGTTATTCAAATATTTAACTTATATGGCAGTTATTCAAAGACGGTCTTATTTGTTTGGCCTTCAAATATTTGTACCTGTCATATTTGACCTTAAAATGTTTGTACAATAAATGTCTTACAAATATATGTATATAGAATAACTTTTTAATGATATTTATTCAAACATTTAACTTATATGGTAGTTATTCAAACATTTAACTTATATGGTAGTTATTCAAAGACGGTCATATTTGTTTGGCCTTCAAATATTTGTACCTATCATATTTGGCCTTAAAATATTTGTACAATAAATGTTTTACAAATATAAATATATACAATAACTTTTTATGGTAGTTATTCAATCATTTAATTTATATAGTAGTTATTCAAACATTGAATTTTATGTTAGTTTTTGTATAACTTATATGGTAGCTATTCAAACATTTAATTTGTATGGTAGTTATTCAAAGACGACCGTATTTGTTTGCCTTAAAATATTTGTACCTGTTATATTTGGCCTTAAAATGTTTGTACAGTAAATATCTCACAAATATATGTATATTCAATATTTTTTTTACAAATAAATGTTTGTACAAATGACCTTAAAATGTTACAATAAAAAACAAATAATGAAATATTTGTACCTAAAGTCAAGTCTTTTTTAATATAAAAATGGTCAACCCGAGCCTAAAGTTCAAGTCCAATTTTTATTTAATAAAAAAGGTATGCCCAAGCCCAAAGCCGAAAAAAAAAATTAACAAAAAAATTGGGCCAACTCGGACCCGACCCTAAACCGGCCCAAACCCAACCTAGTCAGGCCCGACCCACTATCTATCCGGGTTCGGGCAGGGTTTTGGGTTTCTAAACATCCGGTCGGGACCATCCTGGTCCGTCACCTACTCGCGCTAAGTCTGACCCAACCCAGGACCGGTCAAACCTGATCAACACTAAGCCCGACCCGTTCCTGTCCGTTACACACTATGATATATGGATAACAAATGGATATATATATATAGAAAAGAAAAAGAAATCAAACAAATAATTTGATATATACAATTTTTAAATAGATATTTGATGGTCTTTTATGTATAAATAGATATTTGTTGGTCTTTTATGTATTGCTTAGCTCATTTACTGTATACAAGTAGAGAAATGCTTCAGTCAGACATCCCACTTTAATTGCTCACTCCTTTATCAATGACAGGTGGGCCAGGCAAACTCTTGGTCATTCTTGGTCTGTGAGTAATGCGGTTGGCCCACCTATCATTGAGACGAAAGCATGCGATTAGGGGGGCTGGATGACGATTGAGGAACGTACTTCTCGGTATAAGTATTTAGTGATTAGTATATGTTTTAGCTTTTAAAGTTTTATGTATGAATATTTTGATCTCGGTAAAGTTTTATGTATTTTAAAGTCCCTACCACCTCATTGAAACTCCATAGTTGTGGTGGAAATTGAAGGTTAAAAATTTATATTATTCTGTTATATCCACGCAGGTCAAATGCCCTATTGGGCTGAGAGCTGGATTAATGTAGACAATTTTTTTTTACAAAATCCCCTTAAAATGCATGCAAAATAAGTTTGAACATGAGTTGCTTTACCATGTTAAAGTCCTAGACACTGCACCAAAACTCTATAGTTGTGTGGTTTGAGGGTTAATTATTTACATTATTCCAACAATATTTTTCTCTTTTCCGATGTATGAAAGTTAATATGTATGTTTGAAGTTTCCTTTTTTTAGATTTTTCACCTAGCTAATTTCTTCTTGCAAAGAATATTTTATTAGTCTTTCTTCCTATATTGCATAGACATGGATATGACACGAAATGTTAAGGACATGGCATAACTGACATGACACATATTTGGTATGTCCTAGTGAGTTTTGGAGTGTTCGTGGTGTATCCAATATGCGTCCGACATGACAAGGACTGTTCTTCCTAGCGTTCTTCTAATCATTATATCCGTTAATCCTGGTTCATTTTCCCCAAGTGTTCTTGAACTTCCAAGTAGCTAATCTAATCCTGCTCATGCTCTTGATTCTGAGGTCTTGGGTATATATTCCTTGAAATTTGTTGCCTATTTATTGCTTCATATTTCCCGTGATCAAGCTGGTCACCCTATTTTTTTAGTCATTGTGATGCAACTTGTCGCTTAAGAATGATGCCCTTGCAAGCCATCTATGTGCATTTATTATTGCACTGGGTGTTATCAATGAAAATGGTTGCTATTGAGGATACCATATGTTGTATTCTGTATGAATTTATTTCCTAGAGCTCGGGCAAAGTTACAGTAGCTTTCAGCTACCAGATGCAACCTGGGACCGGGTATCATTTAGATATAAGACATTAAGCATACCACAAGACTTATTTGGTTTTGTATTATATAATTTTTATATGTAGAGGTGATCATCGACTCGCTCCACTAAATGCTAGTAGTGCACCATGTTGGATCCAATATTCAGACAGATGATATTTATGGTTCTTGGGCGTAGTCATCATTTTTTTTATCATGAAGGGTTGCAAGGCTGATTGTGTAAGGAGTATGTGGTCCTTGTTTTGATATCCTGGTACCAGTTCTTTAGATCTTTTTTCCTGAATGAGGTCCTTGGTTTCATATCCTCATTGGTAAATAATGTTTGTTTTGAAAAATTGAAGTTGAAATGGATGAGCGTTCTTTTTTGTTTGTTTGTTTTTTTTTTCTTTAAATTTTTTTTTTAATGTGGAATGCATTTGATCGAAAGTTAAACAAATAAAATAAAGCAATGTTGGCCATTGCATGAATAAAAAAACTGTTAACGAAGAGAGAGTGGGTGAACATCTAAGATGAGATTAGTCATGATCAAGATTTTCCATGCAAAACTTATGATGTCGAGCATGTACTTGAGGTTTGAGTTTTATTTGAGACATTTAAAACTGTAATTATTCGAGTATCAAAATAGGCCTAAGCTATTGATATGGATCTATGATATTGGGATGAGAGGTTTTTGTGGTAGTTGGAGGGGAAAAAGGCACAAAAAAATGAAGGAAAGGATATAAAGGAAAGAATATGAAGTATGGACTAGGCGCAAAAGCCTGGTTTCTTATCGAAGAACGGGAGCTCTATTTATTGTCAGTATCTTAAGATAATTGGTCTGCAATCACATTAGATAGTCCTGTAGGTCTTGTCCTGCGTCATAGTTATCAAAGACGAAAAATGCACTTAGGTTCCAAGGTCCTTCGGGTCTTAGGTGTGAGGCGCAAAAATGAGGCACATGCCTGAACAAAGCAAGGCATATATAATTAAAAGAAAATATAGGTCCTAAGACCTCCGCTTTTGATTACTATGATCATAATTGCAGTAAATTTAGCAACTTCTTTAATGTTCTATTGCTCTAAAAACTGTTAAGAGTTATGTGGCCATGCCATCTACTTTGTTGTTGTTGACATTCATGTCTAGAGATGCCACTGTTTTGCTTATGCTAAAGAACTCATCTACTTTGTTGTTGTTGTTTAGACTTTACTTTCTATAATATGACAGATATTTGGACATTGTTGTGCTCTGTAGCTTCCAGTGTCCATTGTCAATTATTTTGCCTCTTCTAGAAAAATATATTTAAAGTTGGTCATCAAAGATGGATCCAACTTTGTGGTCATGCTTGACAAATGAAATTCCAACAAAATGTGTACTTCAAGATTTGGAAGTCTTTTGTGTTTCTTGACTAGTGGCTTTTTAAGTTTGAAATGATTTTAGATGCTACATGAGTAATGGTAAAGAGATGAAATGTAGCTACATGGACAATGTACTTGACATTCGCTTCCTTCTCCAAGCAATTATTTTTGGCTGCATGTAGTTTGAGTTTACATCATTTCAAATCTCCATCGAGGTTCCATGCTTTACCTATTCTCCCTAAATTTGTATACTTATCTTTTTTAAATGCATATCATGGCCAGTACACATTCTTTCTTGATATACCTGTCCATTTAAGCAGAATGTTTGTTTTTGCTTTTATGTGAAGACCATGTCTGCTAATCTTTGATTCTTTCGGTACTACTACTTAGCCGCAGAGTTTGCAGTTTACAAAACATATAGCATCGTAAATGCTAATCTGCCTGATATAAATGGTGTGGCATATGAAGACCCTGGCGGGGAGGCTGTAGTGATGATTGAAGAATCTCCATCAGGTGCTTACTGAGTTAGTACAATTAATTAGTTGCCATAAATGTTCTATATAATTCATTAGGTGAAATATATGTATGTCGTATTTTGGAGTTTTGATGTAGATCTCTTATCAATACCTCAATATTGTGGCTAATCATTTCTATACATCCGCACTCCAAGTTTTTTGTTTCAGATAGATCTGTAATATATTTGTTATGAGCTAGATTATCTGGTTATTTGTTTCTAAACCGAAGTCATTTTTTTGTATTATAGATGCCATCAATATACCTGAGACAGCTGGGTTAATATGGTAACATTGTCTGTATGTTATCTACTTAATGAAGTAGATATTTTAATTTTTATACAGCAAGCAATGAATAAAAAATAGACATTCAAGAATAACCAACTACCTGTACATTTGGGTGGCATAGGTAGAGACAAATTAGTGATTTGTTCTCTGTAGCTTTCCCCTGCGTTATGCATAGAGCATCTCTTTGGTCCAGAGTGCTGTTATTAACCAGCTCCATTAATCTTTGTAAAATTGGTATCGTGGAGCAATCTCGGGAATGTAGATTGGTTGTGAAAAATGAGTGCAAACAGGTTGCTTACTCGTTTCAATTGCTCAAAATATGAATATTACAGTGCATGACCCATTCACCACGCACTATATGGCTGTGCATATATGAAGGCTCAGATGCTATCAGCTAGCTGTGTCATTTGTAGCTCCTTTTTTTGTTCAACAATTTCAATTCCCATCGGTTTTGTTTCTCCACTAAAAATATTTTATTTCTTTCACTTTGTAGGTGATGAGCATTCCTGTAGCAGCGATTTCTCTCGGAGTATGGATTGCTCTCCTGTTTTGAGAGTCAGCGAAGTATACATCAGTTCGGCAATTTTAGCTGCAGAAAGCCCATTTTTCTACAAGGCAAGATATGGATTTTTATATATTATGTGGTTTTCCTTAATTTTCCTGACTATGACTCGATCTTTTATGCTTTATGCTACTGAAATAGCTTTTCTCAAATGGCATGCGAGAATCTGGCCAAAAGCATGCAACATTGCGAATCAGTGCCTCAGGTAATTCAAATCTATGCAGCAGATACTTTTTTGCATGTAGTTCCTAGATATCGCACTCATATTTAATGCTCTTTATTAAACATCTAAGCGACAACTTTACTGTTTAATTTCCTGTTCATACTTGTGGTATTGATTTTGATACACAACGTAAACTAGGTATCTGTGCTTTACCCCTAAGTATCCATTTCTCATCGTATCATAGCTTGCACACATATCTCCCTCCCTGAGTTGTAACTTTGTATATAACTTATGTGCCTTAGTCCTCATTAATTACCTTTTTAGCTTCCTTTTTTCCCCTACATCTTTCACATCTTCAAAAGGTTTTACTATTTTCCAATTATCATAAGATGCCTCATTTTGCCTTGACTACCTACTAAAATTTCCATTTCACTACCAATTATTTTACAAGGGAAATATTTACCTTTAGATTCAGCAAGACCATGTTTGGTGCAGAAGAGGCCTGCCTTTCTACCTTACTACCATAAAAGAGTGGTGTAAACCGTATTTTACATTGAAGACAATTGTCCAGCTAGTTTGTTTCAGCTTAAACAAGATAAACAGAGGAAAATTGTTTAGCTAAACCAAGGTGGTATTGTGCTCTTCCACTATGCACTTAAAACCATGGGCCCTGCCAGGTACTGCATAGATGTCCAGTACAGGCACCCCCACAAGCTATAACGTAAAGCCACACCTTTTTGTTGCATGCACATATTTAGAGTAAGTGTTGCCTTTGCGGTTTAGTTAGATCTAGATCATCCGGTCTGATATTGGCAGTTAAATTAGAAAGTTCTTATATTGTTCCCTAGCACAATGGTCAGTTTATAATTTCTTGGAACAAGTTATCATTACTATTTTACATAATTTTAGTGACGTCATGTATATTCTACAATTCCTATTTATCATTCAAAGTACTAAGTTATCTCCTTTTAGGTTCCACCATTTTTTCCTCTTAGTAGCTTTTTGGTTTACATTTTCTCATTGATGTTTTAATAGTTGTATATCCTATCAACTATCTTGTGATCTCAAGGCCTCGTATGGTATAACTTCTACAATATTTTACATTGCTAAATGTTCTACCCATACCATGAAACTATGAGAGTAATTTAACGAAAGATACTAGAATTTCATAAAACTAATTTGGTTTTATGCCGGAAAGATTTGCTGTAGAAGCCATTTACTTAGTAAGAAGATCAATGGAAAATTTTAAAAATACGAAGTAGATATTATACATGTTTTTTTATTAACATAGAGAAAGCTTGATAGAATTCTTAGGTACATAACTTTTACAATATTTGTTTGAAATATTTCTCTCCATGACTAAGAGATCGTCGTCAAAGTTCCAAGGACTAGTATTGAAGATCTTTTCAAGGTCTTCTAGGTTTTCAAACTTGCCATAAAATCCTCTTCATGGAGTTCCATCTTTGAGACCTTGGCAGAGTCATTTAATCTCTATATCTTTGGGACAACTCTTTATATCTATGCCAACGTGACCAAACTTTGGGAGATAATCTTGAAATACATCACCAACTTCCAGTTCTCAACCTTTCAGACTTGCCCATACTAGGTTTTGCTCCTTCTCGAGTAAGAACAAAAAAATAACTTCTCGAGAGGGCTCTGTAGTCTTGGTTGTTGAAGCTTCCGACCATGATAGGTAGATAGGAGATGGCAAAAGAGTGAGCTGGACGGAGGATGGGAAAGGAGAGAAGGAGGAGAACGATGAGGTTATTAGGGTTCGGGGGATGAAGGAATATGGGGAGGAGACTCTGATACATCACAATATGATGAGAGAAAAACTCCACCTATTTGTGGAGAGAATCCGCTACCATCTATAAGGTGATATAAAACTTGTATGCTTATGGTATAACTTAAATTAATCTGTTGTTACAATATCACCAAATCCTTCATCCCAAATTAAATTTGTTTAATTAGACATCATGAAGATGGTTTATTATTTCTATCATTATACCTATTATTACTTGTGATGGTGAATCTTTCAGATATTAGTCTCTTCTACTAATATATCTCACCACATCTTCTTTTGCATATATTTTCATGACAATTAGTAACCCTGCTCCACTTTCTTCATTTCATATATATATATATATATATATATATTAGTGCAATTGTGAAGCCTCTTCCAATCAAGATTCTGTTAAAATACAATATAAGGAATCCAATGAATATACACGACATTGTAGTGATTGTTAGGACTTGGAAGATTGTTGGCATCATGATGCTATATATTTATTATTATTATGTTCCATTTCTTAACCATTAATTTGATAATCACTTGGATCAGAGGAAGCTGCTCTCATGGAACTACTAAGTTTCATATATAGTGGGAAGTTATCGTGTATTTCAGCTCCCCTTGTGCTGGATGTGCTGATGGCTGCTGACAAATTTGAGGTCACTTCCTGCACGAGGTACTGCAGTCAATTATTGAGCCAATCCATGACTACAGAATATGCACTACTCTTTTTGGAGCTTCCCTCCAGAGTCTCAATGGCATCAATTGTCCAGTCGCTGACCGATGCAGCCAAGGAGTACCTTGCTAATAAATATCGAGATCTAAGCGAGTGAGTGGGTATAGATTTTATGTTACTATTATAATAACAACTCAGCAATCCAGAGACTGAACACACAGCACTTTTCTCTAATTGTCAGGTCGCAAGATGAATTGATGAATTTTCCTCTGGCTGGCATTGAGGCAATCCTTAGCAGCGACATTCTTCAGGCCGCATCAGAGGGTGCAGTCTATGACTTCGTTCTCAAGTGGGCTCGTGGTCGGTACGAAAAAGTGGAAGAAAGGCGGGAGATATTGGAGTCCTGCCTTTGTCGCCTTGTTCGATTCCCATATATGAACAGCACAAAACTATGGTGGGTTCTGAAATGCAATGAACTGAGCAAAGAGTTTGCCTGCAAGGTCGTGCTAGAAGCCTTGGTCATCAAGTCTACTGATACGGCGGCAGGACAGCGTGCCCTTGCCTTGCTTGCCTCGCGGGAGTCTTTTGTCCTCAGTTGGTTTGTGGAGCGAGCTTACAAATACCGACCAGTAAAGGTGGTAGAATTCGAGCTTCCCCACCCTCAATGCATCGTCTATCTAGATCTGAGGAGGGAGGACTGCGCAAACCTCTTTCCATCAGGAGGGGTGGTGTGCTCCCAGGCATTTTACTTGGGTGGGCAGGGATTCTCTCTCTCGGCCCACTGCAGTAGTACTGTAGATCAACCGAGTCAATTTCATAGCTTTGGACTCTACTTGAGGATGATGATGCAACAACAACAAGAGGAGGAGGAGGTCAGCTTCACAGTAGAGTTTGCTGCCAGGACGAGACCAGCAGGTGATTTCGTGAGCAGCAAATACCCTAAGGCGTACTGCAAATTTACTGGTGGAGATGCGGTGGGCTACAGGAATTTCTTTGCAATCCCCTGGGATGCTTTCTTGGCAGAAGACAGCCTCTACTTCATCAATGGCATCCTCCACTTGAGAGCTGAACTGACCATAAAGCAGCAGCCACAACAGACACCACGGTAGCTTAGCAACAGATAGACAGACACAGCTGTCCTAGTTAGATAAGCGATGGACCTAGTTTTTTTATCATCTTTTTATAGCTCAACTGAATGACAATTTATTGTTGCCACTTGTTGCATACAGCTGCTGCTGTCTTAAATGCAAAATCAATTTCCTTATCATTTTCTTCCTATTCAATGTCTGCAACGTAATGGCCTCCAACGGCTTGCTTTGTACAGCAATGAGCCTTAATTTCATTCTTTATTCCCGTTAAATCCTTTTTATTCCTTGAGGGTAAGTGATTACAATATATATATATATATATATATATATATATGGTTCCTTTGTTGTAGTACTAAAAAATATACCAGAAACAAAGACTCTACCGAGTTCTTCCTCCTTTCTTCCATTTCTCTCTGGGCAAAGCTAAATTCGGATCGTTCTTCCGAAGCCGTGTGTAGTGACAGGCCGGTAGGAAGAGGATTTTACCACTGGAAGAATTCGAGAGGATGTTTTCACATAGAACTCGAATAAATTCTTAGGACAGTGCTTCGTGCACGACTTTTCCGTAGACCGGTAAATCTTACTCATTGTTATTTTTTTCATGAATCGAAGATAATGTTTTCCAACAATCTAAGAGCTTAATCTTCACACAAGTGACAGGTCTTGATACACATCACTGGTTTATCTACCCATCAATTTGGTTTACAACTGTGAAAATGCAAAGACGAAAGACATCCTATACAAATTCCTGAAATATTGCTGAAGTCCTTGCAACTTAAGGTGTTGGCCATGAAAAGGTTCCATTCACCGTCATAGAGAGCCCTGCTCTCTATTCTGGTGCTAAATGAAATTAAGAATCAGAGCTTCTTTTTTAGAATCTATTTTGTATTGGGGGTTTGATTGTTTCTCAATGTCAGTTTTTTTTTTTTTTGTAATTTGGGAGCCCAGTACTTGTAAATTGCATATATTTCTCATGTTTCCCCAAACAAATCTCATATTGTGGCTAGCAACAAAAAAAGGAAGATAAAAAAGATTTATTTCCCTATTTTCAGTTGTATTTGGAATGATATCTGCTGCGATATCTGTTATATCAAAATATGTGTTCATACATAAACACAGGAACATACGAGCAATCTAGCATCAAATTGGCTTATGGTTCTTTACTTCAATAAAAAGATTATTATTTATTAGTCTAGTGAAAATTACTATGAGAAAACAGGGTAATCTTCTAATTGTCAGTAACGGAACAATTATACATTATTTCTCAGTGACATTTTATAATCACATTTAATTTTTTACAATGTACTTTGAGAAGTCCAACCACTTGTTGTTTCTGTGATTGAATGTTCTGTATGCAACTATTTTATATAATTAGTTTTTTAGATAAGCGATGGACAGTTTTATCACTGAATCCAATTATGTATTTTCTCTTCTAAAATTTTATAGAAACCTTTTGTAAGGAGTGGAATTGCCATGGGATTTTATTTTAGCATTAAAATAAAAACCCCTTATGTACTCATATCAATGTTGTATTACCATATTTAGTACATTCCTTAATGCATCCTTGGATGCTTTGCTAAAGAAGAGCAAGCTCTGGGTGACATACAAAGTTTTAGTATTTTTTTCGTTAAAATTGGGGAACAATATATGCACACAATCGATTCCGTAGAATCGATAGTCATCCCCCAGACGTGACGTCGCGCGTGCCTAGGTTGCGCATCGCACAAGGCCAAGATATTTTTGCATAACGAATACATATTCAGAGTACGCAGATAATTGAAACACAAAGATGGCATGCATATAATCCAAATTAAATTCCTCATCTAGAAGAATTTAACGTTTCTATTGGACGAAAAGAAAGACTTAAAAGATAATGAGAAGAAAAAAAAATTATACCTAGAGAAAGGGGAATGATGATGATGGGATGACCGGATGGGGGTGGCCGGCGCCGGCGGTCGGGGTCCCGTACCAGTAGCTGCGGCAGCAGAAACAAAGTAGATGCAGCAGCAGCAGCATCAAAGCAGCGGTAGTAGCAGCAAAGTAACAGCAACAAAGTAGAGTAAAAAGGGAGACGAAAATGAGGAGAGAGGTGAAGAGGACCGGAACCCCCCTTCTCCTTTTACTTCTGGTCATTCCCCCTATTTTCCATAAATATAAATACCAAATAATGGTGTTTTATGAGTGAATCACCCATACAATCAACTATCAAGTGACACCTTGGTAGTAGGTGAATTTTTTTTTTTATGTAATTGGAACATTTTTCTTAAGGATTACATTGCAAACTTCTAAGTATAGGAAAATGGCATAATTTTCTTGAGGGATAAATTACAAAACAATAAAAAATATAATAACAATAAATTTAACTAAATAATATTTATTTTAGGAATTCTTTTGAAAATATGTTATGACAAGCAGGCCATCTACTACCTCAGCAAGATGATGGTCGGTGCGGAGCACAAATACAACCCCGTCGAGAAAGAGTGCCTCACTCTAGGAAACTCTACGAGGAGATCCCCGACGAAGTTGCAGACTCCAACACTGTGATGAACGCATAAGCCATTTGGGGAATGTTCTTCGACGGTTCTTCGAGAACAGGGCCCAAAGGCGACATTGTTGCTGGAATCGGGATAGTGTTGATCTCTCCATATGATCTGGTTGTCAACCGCACCTACTCCCTCACTATGCCATACTCCAACAATGTGGCAGAGTATAATGCTTTCATCATTGGACTCCAGCTCGCTAAACAAGTAGGTGTGGACTACCTAGAAGCCTACGACGATTCCAAGCAGATAGTCAATCAAGTCTAAGGCAAGTACGAAGTCCGGAATGAAGACCTGCTCCCCTACCACCAAGCCACGCTTGGAATAATCTCCACCTTTGAGGGGTTCTTCATAGAGCACGTCCCTCGGCTGCAAGACATTGAGGTTGATGCCCTGACCGGCCTCGCAGCCTCTCTGGCTGTTCCGGTCAATACTCATGAACTGACCAACGTGATCGGTCAAGAGCTGGTCTGTCCGAAGAATAACCTATATCAGTGCCTGAGCTACTCAGTAGAGGCGAGCACTGACTCACAAGACTGGAGACTTCCATTTATCGACTACACGGTCTATGGAATTCTCTTCGAGAACCCAAAGGAAGCTACTTCGATTAGAAGATGTTCCCTCCAGTTCTATTATGATACGGCTACCAAAATGCTATATCGTCGCTCCTACGACGGTCTTTTGCTATGATGTCTATCGAAGGCATAAGCGAAACAGGCTCTCTGTGAGGCTCATGACGGAGTTTGTTGTGCCCATCAGTCACGGCCCAAGCTACAGGACTGCCTCCATATAATGTGTTACTCTTGGTCGACAATGGTAGCAGACGTCGTTGACTACGCAAGAAAGTGCCAAGAGTGCCAAATACATGCTGGCTTCATCTACCAACCCTCAGAGTTTCTATACCCAATCGTGGTGTCCTGGCCATTTGAAGCCTGGGGCATGGATATTATAGGGCCGATCAGTCCGCCTTCGGCTAAGGGATATCGGTTCATCTTGGTTATCACCGACTACTTCTCCAAGTGGACAAAAGTCGTACCACTCGTTGAAGTCAAGACGTCCAACGTGATCAGCTTCGTAAAACATTACGTCATATACCGCTTTGGCTTTCCACAAAGGATCATCTATGACAATGGTCCACAGTTCTCAAGTCACGCGTTCTACCGGTTTTGCGACAAAAATCGAATTCAGAATATAGCATCAACTGCTTATAACCCGGCAGCAAATGGTCTGGCAGAAACCTTCAACAAGTCCATCATAAAGCTACTCAAAAAGTTAATGTCATACAACAAACGTGATTGGAATGAGAAGCTGGGTGAATATCTCTGGGCCTACCGTACAATGGTCCGGACAACTACTGTCAATATGCCTTTCTCTCTGGTATACAGAAGTGAAGCGGTCCTCCCGTTCGAGATCCAAATCCATTTACTCCAAGTGGCTCTCTCCAACCCATTAACCGTCGACGACAATTACCACTGACGACTATAAGAGTTAGAAGAACTCAACGAGAAATGTCTCTTAGCTCAGCAGCGCATTGAGCCATACCAAGCACGTCTCTCGGGGCCTTCAACAAACAAGTAAAGAAGAGGACCTATAAGTGGATGATCTCGTCCTGACCGTAAGGAGGCCGATGGTTATGACGCACAAGACTTCCAAAAAATTCTAACCCAAATGGGAAGGTCCGTTCGTTGTAGGATCAGTATTCACCAACAGTGCCTACCGGCTCGCAAAATCCAATAACGACTTGCTCATGATGCCTATCAACGACAAGTTGCTAAAAAAGTACTATGTCTAAGCTAGACTCGTACTCCCCTTATCCCTAGTCGGGCAATCAATATGTATAGTCCTTACACTCTTGGTTCTTTATCCCCAGCAAGTATCTATGTACAATATTTTTCCTTCTTTACAAATTTCTGTAAAAGCCATTATCTGTCTCCAGGAGTCCTGGATACGCAATAGATGATGGGTCCTCAAAGTCTCTCCAGCAGAGGAATCTTCAAGTCCACCGACACACTTTCGCTTAGACCACCCAAAAATTAGTCTCGTTAGAGTAGTCTCCCCAGAGGAGCAATCCTCGGGTCTATCTTCATTCTCGGATAGACCACACCCAGCAAATCACTCCTCAGTAGATTTTTGATACGCTAGTTCACGTCCATATTACCTCTGAACTACTATCCTAATATTCCTCTCCAGCTGAGTTTGCCATATCCATATTACCTCTGAGCAAACCTCTCGGGTCTTTGCTATCAATTATTACGTCTATATTACCTCTGATATCGGTTATCATCTCCACTTATCACCCGTACTTACCAAGGTACGTCGGTGGTGTTAAGTTCACAAAACCTGCCACGTCCTTATCTATGCAGTTAATAACGGTTTTTTTATGATAACGGTCCAGTAGAGTTATAGATATATCACCGATATATCGGTTTTATAACGGTAAATATCGGTTTGCATTTTTAACACAATTTTTATATATGAACAATACACTTAATAGTTTTATATTATAAAATATGCATAAAGTATACATATCGTCAAAAAATCTAAGAGATCCAAGATAAAGAAGATCACTTAAGAAACTACATCTCTGAATAAGTTTCATGCATGAAAATTTTGATGGAAGAAGATGTAATCTCCATTCTCCATTGATGTGAATATTATATCATTCAACATCAGATGTAATATCCATTGATGTGAATGTCATATCGTTTGATGGCAAAAGATATAATATCCATTGATGACAGAAGCTTGTATTGTATTGTATCTTGACTTAACAGCTGATTTTTCCATAGAATATCGTCTGCAGGCCCAGGCCCATAAGATTTTTTTTAGCAAAACCAAAACCGTGAGAAATCATTTTTTTTGTAAACCGATATTTCGAACAATATCGGCCAAATCGGCCGATAATATCGGTTCCGATATTTTATCGATATTTCTGCAAAAAAATATCGGTACAGGACCGATACCATTATATATCGGTTATATAACCGATATATAACTGTTTTTTATTACTTAGGTCCTTATCACCTTTAGTATGGTTTATTCCAAATCTAATACTTGTACTTAGGTGCGCAAGAAGTAATGGGTCCACAAAATCTATCACGTCCATATTATCTCTGATAGGAATTATTTTTGAACTTATTATTTTCACTCAACGTATGCAATAAATAATAGGTCCACCTAAGTCCCCTAGTGGGACATCCTAAATAGGCTGCGATATTGTACTACGTCCATATTACCTCTGGTATGATATCTAAAGCTCACACAAACAAATGCAAATGAATGAAATAACTTTTATTTCTTTCTATGAAGAGAAATTGAAAGCAAAACTATATTCGAGGGATTGTTAAGATCCCAATCACGAAGGCAAAATGGGGACACAAAAGAGCAAAAGAAGTACAACTGGTGCGATGATTCGGAGCATAACTCTGCTATCCGCTCATGGAGACGGGCAATATGGCCATCCAGGCACACCTGGGCCCGACGTTGAGCCTCTTAGGCTATAACCTTGGGATCCTCGTAGTGAGCATAAAACTCGTGTTGGTCGTCTAGATTTTGCACCAGAACCTCAATGTCAGCCGTACTCTGCGCTACTTGGCTTTCCTCGGTTCGGATAACCTCCTCTTCTTGTTGGACCTCCCGCAGTCTATTCCTTAGCGCATCAAGATCGACCTGGAGCCGTCTAATTTTCTCAGTTAGGCCCTTTTATTTGGAGAGGCACTCTTCTCTGAGACCGTCCAGCCGATCATGCCTCTCCTACAAATTCTAGAGATCACGCTGCAAATACTCCATAGACGAAGAAAAGAAGGCATTCTTCGTCTCCACCTTCTTTGAGAACTCGTTATATTCATAGGATATCAACATTCCATATCCGCCTGCTAGTACTGTCGCAGCTCCGTTAGGCATCTCTTCACCTCCACCAGTTTATGGCTCAAAAAGTCAGCCATATGTTCGAAAAAGATGATACCCCTCAGAGAGTAGACCTGTCACTCGGTTAAGTGCCTTGCCCAGAAAAATAATTGTTTCGCTCCAACACGCCCTTGATCCCTTGGTTCAAGAACTTGTAGAAGCTCCGAATGAAGAGCTTGACGTTCTCGTCAATCTCTTCCAACGTAGCCGGAGTCCGAGGCGTTGGGATTGAAGAAGAGGCTACAAGTGCAGCAGGATACACAACGATGTTCGGAAACTTAGAAGGCGAAGCAACAATAGAGGAGAAACCAGCAGTCCTGTCGGCAATCCAATCTTTCATGGACGCATGAAGTGCCTGGATACCCAGCAGCTTAACCACGGACGCCGGAGTAGTACCGAGACTGGGGATAGAAGTAACGGGGTGCCTCTCGGCTCCTACCGGTATACCATCCCTAGACTGAGTCGCGACAACTTCATAAGGTGACCCAGCAACCTCAAGGACCCCATTGCGGCGGCTTACTACCTCGCTGTCCAAAGAGGCTTCCGCAACCGAAACCCCAACGACAATAGTTTGAGGAGCAGCCGCCATGCCATAAGGGCCTGTAACAATAGGAATCTCCTCCACCATAGCCTCAATAGGGGGTATGGTGTGATGTTCCTCATCTCTAGAAAAGCAAAGAAGGGACTCAGACCTTCCCCTAACGAGCTCACTACCCTTTTCTTCTGCTACGCCCTCCTCCGCGGTCACATCCACAACCTTCAGGGGAGAGGTAGGGTCTATAGAACCAGAACAACCAATAATTAACTTCGCTCGAAGAATGTGAAGCTGAAGCCGAAAAATCTCTTCTCTAGAAAAGTTGCGAAATAACATACCCGAAGAAGACAATGGGACCTGACGCTCGTCCAGTGCGGTCCGAACTTCCTCCGGATCATCCAAGCCATCCACCAAGATGGGGGAGGTGGCCGGTTCCACCATCGACTCCCCCGGGACATAACCACCAGAGCCCACGGGAACAGGCTCCGTGGCCTCGGACCTAGGAGAAGCGACATTTTCATCCGGCTGCGCATAAGAAACCTTGACGGTCGTAGATCGTTAGGGTCGGTTCCTCTCCTCCTGAACAGACCAGAAGAAAAATATTTATAGAGGGGATAGGGAAGAAATAAACTAAGAGATTGCGCGAATATCGCCTCAGCGTTTGGAATAAGCTCTGGGTCAGAAGCCACCAGAGCTAGGGGTCCTACCTCCTCCTTCTCCTCTTCTGGTCCTTCTTCTTCGTCTCCAGCTGGTACAGGGGCCTTGACAATAACTCGATTCTTATAACGCGGCCTCGCAGTCACGAATGTTTCCTGCCTTCTCTTTTTGGACGGAGGGCTCCGTATCGGGGAGGCCCTGCGCTTCATTGGAGAGTTCACTGGAGGCGAGGGATCGTAGGAAGCATTCTCTTCCCCCGTAGTTGAGTCAAAATCGATAAGCACAGCCTTTCCCTTGCTTTTTCCCCAACCTTTCTTGGACTCCCTGCATCGGGGCTTCAACTTAGTACCCATGATGAAGCTACTGTCTGTCAAAGTCAGGGGGAGGCACATTCACGGCTACATAAAAGAGAGCCTAGTGATGGCGTAAATCATATGCATAGCAGTGAATCTATGCCTAAAATGGAAAAATCAATGCATTTTACCAATGGCTATAAATAGCCCAATATTGGTGCTACCAAATGATAAAAAAACTTTGGTCCTTGAGCAAAAAGTCTACTTATTTCCACTCTCTCTTCTCCGTAGTGTTGTGAGCTTGAGGGGTTCTCTTCTTCATAATGTTGGAGCTTGAGACTTAGTAAGTTTCCTTTCCAACGTGGTGTCGGGTAGTCAATGGAGTAAACTGATCCCGCTTCGATCGGATCTCTACTACTAGTAAACTCCAGAATCTCAAGCTTGTACTCAAATTTGTTTTGCATAGTGCTATAATAATTCTTTTAAATCATTTGTAAGCTAATTATAAAGTTTTCCATCAAAAGAATATTCTAAGTTGTTTTCATCGAAACAAACATCATCGACAATACCAATATTCATGAATAAATGTTTATTTAATTATCATGCTCAATCAAACAATCAATAAATAAAATGACAAGGCATATATCAAAAGTCTTCAAATTAACTAAAAGAATCTAAAAAAATAATCCTTAAACAAATATTAGGAAAGAAATCATGGTAACAAATCCCATCAAAATAAACTAATTAAAAGATTCTAAAAGCTCACTAAACTACTATAATCAAAATCTACTATAATCAAAACTAAGAATTTAGGATTGGTCGTCAAAAGTTGTCATGCCATCATTTGAATCATGGTATGTAGGTCAGAGTGTGTCTCTGGTCGGACCGAACTTAACCCGAGTAGGTGATGAGTTAAGCTGGTCTGGACTGAATGTTTAGAAACCCAAATCCAATCCGGACCCGAACCGGGATAGGAAGTGGACCGGACCTGACCGGGCTGGATTCAGGTCGATTCAGGGTCAGGTTCAGGTGGGCACGATTTTTTTATTAAATTTTTTTGGGGTTTGGGCTTGGGTAAAGTGTTTTAATTATAAAAAATTTTTGGACTTGGGCTTTACCTCGAGTAGACCATTTTTTATAAAAAAAAAAAATTAGACTTTAGATATAAACATTTAATTTTTTATTTTTTATTGTAACATTTTAAGGCCATTTGTACAGGCATTTTTTTTGTAAAAAATTGTATATATATATATATATATATATATATATATATATATATATATATATATATATATATATATATTCGTACTCTCATTTCTTAGTCAATAAATTGAACTACAACAACATTTAATCTAATAATATTTGTAGATACAATATTTATTTATATCTTATATTGATTTATCATAGTTTATTATTACCATTTTTTAGCTGTCATAACTTATTTCGAGTAAATAACTTAAATTCGGAGGGAAAAAAAATCAAAAATGTTATTTATCTCCCAAATTTTTTGGATGATTGTAATCTCTCATTATATGACTTATGACATAACCGCTAACATGACAAAATTTTAATTTTTTGGTTTAAAATTTGTCATATAATCAAATGTCAATGTCAGATATCACATAATGGAAGATGACATCACCCAAATCAATCTTTTGGGGACATAATTGGAAGAAAATAAATACAGCATAGATCCCGGCGAAAGTACGTACGTGACTGGCTCCCTTAATATTCCTAAACATACATACATAAATACGTACACACAATGAATTCTTCTTCCCAACATAGACGGGCGACAGCGGTCCTCCGTCTTTCTCCTCCCTCGCTCACTTTCTTACTTTCTTTCTCCTAAAGAATTAGAGTTAGGGTTCCTTCTTCCTTCTCTCCATCTCTTGATGAGAAGGGACGAGACGGATCTCTTCGACCACCACAGCCACCGTCGCCACAAGGAGGAGGCCATGGAGCCGAGCTTCAGAAGCAGCAACAAGTTCGAGTTCGCCTTCAACTCGATGAACTTCTCCGACCGCGTGCTCAAGATCGAGATCGTCGCCGAGGGATGCAGCAGCAGCATCGCCGACTGGGCCCGCCACCGCAAGCGGAGGAGGGAGGACACAAAGAAGGATCATGGTACGGACCGACTCCTCCACGTAATTGTTCTTAGATGTTGGCAATGGTTCCTAAATTTTGGGTTTCAATAGAAGTAATGCTATTTGGCTGAGCATTGGTAACGTTGGTCTTTTCTCCAAGGCATAGAATCGCCCATTCCTTTATCAATGACCGGCGGGCCAGACAAACTCTTGGTCTGCGCATGGCCCACCTGTCATTTTAGACGGCTCGCGATTGAGTAATCTACGGCTGGAAAATAAGAAACTTAGGGGTGTTTAATTTTTCAGAAATTTTTGGCTGGCGAAAGAAATTTTGACAAAATAGGAACAAAAGAAAGAATTTCCAAAAATACAAATCCAATAACATTCCGCCAGATGTTCATCCTCTTAAATATATTTGAATTAATATTTATTATATATATGTTTATATTTTAATTAGAATTTGTTATATATTTGTTTATATTTTAATTATATTTTGTTATGGATATATTTCTAAGTTTTAAAAATGATTAGCCATCTAAGCATATATCCTCACGTAATTAAAAATAAATAAATTTAACTAATTGTTTAACTACGTAATATTATTAAATTATAAATAAATTTATTTTATAACTCATGTGGTTAAGGTGGGAGGTATTCTCCCTGGTTGCTTGGTTTGAATCTTATTTATAACAAAATTTATTTTTTTAACAATTTTTTTACATAATATTTTCTATGATTATGTTCATTTCATATGATTATGTTCGAATCTTATTTATAACTTAATTAGCTAGTTGTGTTTGTAGTGTAACGATAGTTTGTTTAACTCCAATTTTGTATGATTATGTACATTTCATATGATGTTTGTATTTTTTTTTTCTTTTCTTAAAGAAAAATATTTCTTGCTAGTTTATCGCACTTTTTTTTTTCTAAAGAATATTATCATATACTGTAATATAGTTAATATGAAAATATTACAATGCCAATGTATTTTAATATATACTTATATAGACAACCCACTATATGAGTATCTAATTACAATGAAGAATCCATATTAAAAGTAAGTACAAATTAATGATAGCTAATATGAAAACTACTATTTATTTGAAATAATATGACAATTAATTAGTAGTCATTCAAAATATATAGTTAACTAAACATTTAACTAATGTAATTATTTTAAATTTTATATGTAGCCAGCTAGATCATTCACAAAAATACTAAAATTACTTAGCACAATTAATATGGAAGTATTTTCATGTTACTGTATTTTTAGTATATACTTAAAGACAACCCACCATATGCATTATCTAATTACAATAAAGAATCTATATAGAAAGTAATTATATAAAATTAATGATAACTGATATAGAAACTACTACATGCTTCGTATATTATAGTTTATGAAAACTACTATTTATTTGAAATAATATGACAATTAATTAGTAGGCATTCAAAATATATAGTTAACTAAACATTTAACTAATGTAATTATTTTACATTTTATATGTAGCCAACTAGATCATTCACAAAAATACTAAAATTACTTAGCACAATTAATATGGAAGTATTTTCATGTTACTGTATTTTTAGTATATACTTAAAGACAACCCACCATATGCATTATCTAATTACAATAAAGAATCTATATAGAAAGTAATTATATAAAATTAATGATAACTGATATAGAAACTACTACATGCTTCGTATATTATAGTTATTCAAAATAATATAATAATTATTTTGTAGCCATTTAAACCAAGAGTTAAAATGTAAGTTATATAGTAGTTATTCAAAAATGGTCATATTTGTTTTGCCTTCAAATATTTGTACCTGTCTATTTGTACAATAAATGTCTTACAATTATATCTATATAGAATAACTTTTTTATGGTAGTTATTCAAATATTTAACTTATATGGCAGTTATTCAAAGACGGTCTTATTTGTTTGGCCTTCAAATATTTGTACCTGTCATATTTGACCTTAAAATGTTTGTACAATAAATGTCTTACAAATATATGTATATAGAATAACTTTTTAATGATATTTATTCAAACATTTAACTTATATGGTAGTTATTCAAAGACGGTCATATTTGTTTGGCCTTCAAATATTTGTACCTATCATATTTGGCCTTAAAATGTTTGTACAATAAATGTTTTACAAATATAAATATATATAATAACTTTTTATGGTAGTTATTCAATCATTTAATTTATATAGTAGTTATTCAAACATTGAATTTTATGTTAGTTTTTGTATAACTTATATGGTAGCTATTCAAACATTTAATTTATATGGTAGTTATTCAAAGACGACCATATTTGTTTGCCTTAAAATATTTGTACCTGTTATATTTGGCCTTAAAATGTTTGTACAGTAAATATCTCACAAATATATGTATATTCAATATTTTTTTTACAAATAAATGTTTGTACAAATGACCTTAAAATGTTACAATAAAAAACAAATAATGAAATATTTGTACCTAAAGTCAAGTCTTTTTTAATATAAAAATGGTCAACCCGAGCCTAAAGTTCAAGTCCAATTTTTATTTAATAAAAAAGGTATGCCCAAGCCCAAAGCCGAAAAAAAAAATAACAAAAAAATTGGGCCAACTCGGACCCGACCCTAAACCGGCCCAAACCCAACCCAGTCAGGCCCGACCCACTATCTATCCGGGTTCGGGCAGGGTTTTGGGTTTCTAAACATCCGGTCGGGACCATCGTGGTCCGTCACCTACTCGCGCTAAGTCTGACCCAACCCAGGACCGGTCAAACCTGATCAACACTAAGCCCGGCCCGTTCCTGTCCGATACACACTATGATATATGGATAACAAATGGATATATATATATAGAAAAGAAAAAGAAATCAAACAAATAATTTGATATATACAATTTTTAAATAGATATTTGATGGTCTTTTATGTATAAATAGATATTTGTTGGTCTTTTATGTATTGCTTAGCTCATTTACTGTATACAAGTAGAGAAATGCTTCAGTCAGACATCCCACTTTAATTGCTCACTCCTTTATCAATGACAGGTGGGCCAGGCAAACTCTTGGTCATTCTTGGTCTGTGAGTAATGCAGTTGGCCCACCTATCATTGAGACGAAAGCATGCGATTAGGGGGGATGGATGACGATTGAGGAACGTACTTCTCGGTATAAGTATTTAGTGATTAGTATATGTTTTAGCTTTTGAAGTTTTATGTATGAATATTTTGATCTCGGTAAAGTTTTATGTATTTTAAAGTCCCTACCACCTCATTGAAACTCCATAGTTGTGGTGGAAATTGAAGGTTAAAAATTTATATTATTCTGTTATGTCCACGCAGGTCAAATGCCCTATTGGGCTGAGAGCTGGATTAATGTAGACAATTTTTTTTTACAAAATCCCCTTAAAATGCTCGGGCAAAGTTACAGTAGCTTTCAGCTACCAGATGCAACCTGGGACCGGGTATCATTTAGATATAAGACATTAAGCATACCACAAGTCTTATTTGGTTTTGTATTATATAATTTTTATATGTAGAGGTGATCATCGACTCGCTCCACTAAATGCTAGTAGTGCACCATGTTGGATCCAATATTCAGACAGATGATATTTATGGTTCTTGGGCGTAGTCATCATTTTTTTATCATGAAGGGTTGCAAGGCTGATTGTGTAAGGAGTATGTGGTCCTTGTTTTGATATCCTAGTACCAGTTCTTTAGATCTTTTTTCCTGAATGAGGTCCTTGGTTTCATATCCTCATTGGTAAATAATGTTTGTTTTGAAAAATTGAAGTTGAAATGGATGAGCGTTCTTTTTTGTTTGTTTGTTTTTTTGTTCTTTAATTTTTTTTTTTAATGTGGAATGCATTTGATCGAAAGTTAAACAAATAAAATAAAGCAATGTTGGCCATTGCATGAATAAAAAAACTGTTAACGAAGAGAGAGTGGGTGAACATCTAAGATGAGATTAGTCATGATCAAGATTTTCCATGCAAAACTTATGATGTCGAGCATGTACTTGAGGTTTGAGTTTTATTTGAGACATTTAAAACTGTAATTATTCGAGTATCAAAATAGGCCTAAGCTATTGATATGGATCTATGATATTGGGATGAGAGGTTTTTGTGGTAGTTGGAGGGGAAAAAGGCACAAAAAAATGAAGGAAAGGATATAAAGGAAAGAATATGAAGTATGGACTAGGCGCAAAAGCCTGGTTTCTTATCGAAGAACGGGAGCTCTATTTATTGTCAGTATCTTAAGATAATTGGTCTGCAATCACATTAGATAGTCCTGTAGGTCTTGTCCTGCGTCATAGTTATCAAAGACGAAAAATGCACTTAGGTTCCAAGGTCCTTCGGGTCTTAGGTGTGAGGCGCAAAAATGAGGCACATGCCTGAACAAAGCAAGGCATATATAATTAAAAGAAAATATAGGTCCTAAGACCTCCGCTTTTGATTACTATGATCATAATTGCAGTAAATTTAGCAACTTCTTTAATGTTCTATTGCTCTAAAAACTGTTAAGAGTTATGTGGCCATGCCATCTACTTTGTTGTTGTTGACATTCATGTCTAGAGGTGCCACTGTTTTGCTTATGCTAAAGAACTCATCTACTTTGTTGTTGTTGTTTAGACTTTACTTTCTATAATATGACAGATATTTGGACATTGTTGTGCTCTGTAGCTTCCAGTGTCCATTGTCAATTATTTTGCCTCTTCTAGAAAAATATATTTAAAGTTGGTCATCAAAGATGGATCCAACTTTGTGGTCATGCTTGACAAATGAAATTCCAACAAAATGTGTACTTCAAGATTTGGAAGTCTTTTGTGTTTCTTGACTAGTGGCTTTTTAAGTTTGAAATGATTTTAGATGCTACATGAGTAATGGTAAAGAGATGAAATGTAGCTACATGGACAATGTACTTGACATTCGCTTCCTTCTCCAAGCAATTATTTTTGGCTGCATGTAGTTTGAGTTTACATCATTTCAAATCTCCATCGAGGTTCCATGCTTTACCTATTCTCCCTAAATTTGTATACTTATCTTTTTTAAATGCATATCATGGCCAGTACACATTCTTTCTTGATATACCTGTCCATTTAAGCAGAATGTTTGTTTTTGCTTTTATGTGAAGACCATGTCTGCTAATCTTTGATTCTTTCGGTACTACTACTTAGCCGCAGAGTTTGCAGTTTACAAAACATATAGCATCGTAAATGCTAATCTGCCTGATATAAATGGTGTGGCATATGAAGACCCTGGCGGGGAGGCTGTAGTGATGATTGAAGAATCTCCATCAGGTGCTTACTGAGTTAGTACAATTAATTAGTTGCCATAAATGTTCTATATAATTCATTAGGTGAAATATATGTATGTCGTATTTTGGAGTTTTGATGTAGATCTCTTATCAATACCTCAATATTGTGGCTAATCATTTCTATACATCCGCACTCCAAGTTTTTTGTTTCAGATAGATCTGTAATATATTTGTTATGAGCTAGATTATCTGGTTATTTGTTTCTAAACCGAAGTCATTTTTTTGTATTATAGATGCCATCAATATACCTGAGACAGCTGGGTTAATATGGTAACATTGTCTGTATGTTATCTACTTAATGAAGTAGATATTTTAATTTTTATACAGCAAGCAATGAATAAAAAATAGACATTCAAGAATAACCAACTACCTGTACATTTGGGTGGCATAGGTAGAGACAAATTAGTGATTTGTTCTCTGTAGCTTTCCCCTGCGTTATGCATAGAGCATCTCTTTGGTCCAGAGTGCTGTTATTAACCAGCTCCATTAATCTTTGTAAAATTGGTATCGTGGAGCAATCTCGGGAATGTAGATTGGTTGTGAAAAATGAGTGCAAACAGGTTGCTTACTCGTTTCAATTGCTCAAAATATGAATATTACAGTGCATGACCCATTCACCACGCACTATATGGCTGTGCATATATGAAGGCTCAGATGCTATCAGCTAGCTGTGTCATTTGTAGCTCCTTTTTTTGTTCAACAATTTCAATTCCCATCGGTTTTGTTTCTCCACTAAAAATATTTTATTTCTTTCACTTTGTAGGTGATGAGCATTCCTGTAGCAGCGATTTCTCTCGGAGTATGGATTGCTCTCCTGTTTTGAGAGTCAGCGAAGTATACATCAGTTCGGCAATTTTAGCTGCAGAAAGCCCATTTTTCTACAAGGCAAGATATGGATTTTTATATATTATGTGGTTTTCCTTAATTTTCCTGACTATGACTCGATCTTTTATGCTTTATGCTACTGAAATAGCTTTTCTCAAATGGCATGCGAGAATCTGGCCAAAAGCATGCAACATTGCGAATCAGTGCCTCAGGTAATTCAAATCTATGCAGCAGATACTTTTTTGCATGTAGTTCCTAGATATCGCACTCATATTTAATGCTCTTTATTAAACATCTAAGCGACAACTTTACTGTTTAATTTCCTGTTCATACTTGTGGTATTGATTTTGATACACAACGTAAACTAGGTATCTGTGCTTTACCCCTAAGTATCCATTTCTCATCGTATCATAGCTTGCACACATATCTCCCTCCCTGAGTTGTAACTTTGTATATAACTTATGTGCCTTAGTCCTCATTAATTACCTTTTTAGCTTCCTTTTTTCCCCTACATCTTTCACATCTTCAAAAGGTTTTACTATTTTCCAATTATCATAAGATGCCTCATTTTGCCTTGACTACCTACTAAAATTTCCATTTCACTACCAATTATTTTACAAGGGAAATATTTACCTTTAGATTCAGCAAGACCATGTTTGGTGCAGAAGAGGCCTGCCTTTCTACCTTACTACCATAAAAGAGTGGTGTAAACCGTATTTTACATTGAAGACAATTGTCCAGCTAGTTTGTTTCAGCTTAAACAAGATAAACAGAGGAAAATTGTTTAGCTAAACCAAGGTGGTATTGTGCTCTTCCACTATGCACTTAAAACCATGGGCCCTGCCAGGTACTGCATAGATGTCCAGTACAGGCACCCCCACAAGCTATAACGTAAAGCCACACCTTTTTGTTGCATGCACATATTTAGAGTAAGTGTTGCCTTTGCGGTTTAGTTAGATCTAGATCATCCGGTCTGATATTGGCAGTTAAATTAGAAAGTTCTTATATTGTTCCCTAGCACAATGGTCAGTTTATAATTTCTTGGAACAAGTTATCATTACTATTTTACATAATTTTAGTGACGTCATGTATATTCTACAATTCCTATTTATCATTCAAAGTACTAAGTTATCTCCTTTTAGGTTCCACCATTTTTTCCTCTTAGTAGCTTTTTGGTTTACATTTTCTCATTGATGTTTTAATAGTTGTATATCCTATCAACTATCTTGTGATCTCAAGGCCTCGTATGGTATAACTTCTACAATATTTTACATTGCTAAATGTTCTACCCATACCATGAAACTATGAGAGTAATTTAACGAAAGATACTAGAATTTCATAAAACTAATTTGGTTTTATGCCGGAAAGATTTGCTGTAGAAGCCATTTACTTAGTAAGAAGATCAATGGAAAATTTTAAAAATACGAAGTAGATATTATACATGTTTTTTTATTAACATAGAGAAAGCTTGATAGAATTCTTAGGTACATAACTTTTACAATATTTGTTTGAAATATTTCTCTCCATGACTAAGAGATCGTCGTCAAAGTTCCAAGGACTAGTATTGAAGATCTTTTCAAGGTCTTCTAGGTTTTCAAACTTGCCATAAAATCCTCTTCATGGAGTTCCATCTTTGAGACCTTGGCAGAGTCATTTAATCTCTATATCTTTGGGACAACTCTTTATATCTATGCCAACGTGACCAAACTTTGGGAGATAATCTTGAAATACATCACCAACTTCCAGTTCTCAACCTTTCAGACTTGCCCATACTAGGTTTTGCTCCTTCTCGAGTAAGAACAAAAAAATAACTTCTCGAGAGGGCTCTGTAGTCTTGGTTGTTGAAGCTTCCGACCATGATAGGTAGATAGGAGATGGCAAAAGAGTGAGCTGGACGGAGGATGGGAAAGGAGAGAAGGAGGAGAACGATGAGGTTATTAGGGTTCGGGGGATGAAGGAATATGGGGAGGAGACTCTGATACATCACAATATGATGAGAGAAAAACTCCACCTATTTGTGGAGAGAATCCGCTACCATCTATAAGGTGATATAAAACTTGTATGCTTATGGTATAACTTAAATTAATCTGTTGTTACAATATCACCAAATCCTTCATCCCAAATTAAATTTGTTTAATTAGACATCATGAAGATGGTTTATTATTTCTATCATTATACCTATTATTACTTGTGATGGTGAATCTTTCAGATATTAGTCTCTTCTACTAATATATCTCACCACATCTTCTTTTGCATATATTTTCATGACAATTAGTAACCCTGCTCCACTTTCTTCATTTCATATATATATATATATATATATATATTAGTGCAATTGTGAAGCCTCTTCCAATCAAGATTCTGTTAAAATACAATATAAGGAATCCAATGAATATACACGACATTGTAGTGATTGTTAGGACTTGGAAGATTGTTGGCATCATGATGCTATATATTTATTATTATTATGTTCCATTTCTTAACCATTAATTTGATAATCACTTGGATCAGAGGAAGCTGCTCTCATGGAACTACTAAGTTTCATATATAGTGGGAAGTTATCGTGTATTTCAGCTCCCCTTGTGCTGGATGTGCTGATGGCTGCTGACAAATTTGAGGTCACTTCCTGCACGAGGTACTGCAGTCAATTATTGAGCCAATCCATGACTACAGAATATGCACTACTCTTTTTGGAGCTTCCCTCCAGAGTCTCAATGGCATCAATTGTCCAGTCGCTGACCGATGCAGCCAAGGAGTACCTTGCTAATAAATATCGAGATCTAAGCGAGTGAGTGGGTATAGATTTTATGTTACTATTATAATAACAACTCAGCAATCCAGAGACTGAACACACAGCACTTTTCTCTAATTGTCAGGTCGCAAGATGAATTGATGAATTTTCCTCTGGCTGGCATTGAGGCAATCCTTAGCAGCGACATTCTTCAGGCCGCATCAGAGGGTGCAGTCTATGACTTCGTTCTCAAGTGGGCTCGTGGTCGGTACGAAAAAGTGGAAGAAAGGCGGGAGATATTGGAGTCCTGCCTTTGTCGCCTTGTTCGATTCCCATATATGAACAGCACAAAACTATGGTGGGTTCTGAAATGCAATGAACTGAGCAAAGAGTTTGCCTGCAAGGTCGTGCTAGAAGCCTTGGTCATCAAGTCTACTGATACGGCGGCAGGACAGCGTGCCCTTGCCTTGCTTGCCTCGCGGGAGTCTTTTGTCCTCAGTTGGTTTGTGGAGCGAGCTTACAAATACCGACCAGTAAAGGTGGTAGAATTCGAGCTTCCCCACCCTCAATGCATCGTCTATCTAGATCTGAGGAGGGAGGACTGCGCAAACCTCTTTCCATCAGGAGGGGTGGTGTGCTCCCAGGCATTTTACTTGGGTGGGCAGGGATTCTCTCTCTCGGCCCACTGCAGTAGTACTGTAGATCAACCGAGTCAATTTCATAGCTTTGGACTCTACTTGAGGATGATGATGCAACAACAACAAGAGGAGGAGGAGGTCAGCTTCACAGTAGAGTTTGCTGCCAGGACGAGACCAGCAGGTGATTTCGTGAGCAGCAAATACCCTAAGGCGTACTGCAAATTTACTGGTGGAGATGCGGTGGGCTACAGGAATTTCTTTGCAATCCCCTGGGATGCTTTCTTGGCAGAAGACAGCCTCTACTTCATCAATGGCATCCTCCACTTGAGAGCTGAACTGACCATAAAGCAGCAGCCACAACAGACACCACGGTAGCTTAGCAACAGATAGACAGACACAGCTGTCCTAGTTAGATAAGCGATGGACCTAGTTTTTTTATCATCTTTTTATAGCTCAACTGAATGACAATTTATTGTTGCCACTTGTTGCATACAGCTGCTGCTGTCTTAAATGCAAAATCAATTTCCTTATCATTTTCTTCCTATTCAATGTCTGCAACGTAATGGCCTCCAACGGCTTGCTTTGTACAGCAATGAGCCTTAATTTCATTCTTTATTCCCGTTAAATCCTTTTTATTCCTTGAGGGTAAGTGATTACAATATATATATATATATATATATATATATATGGTTCCTTTGTTGTAGTACTAAAAAATATACCAGAAACAAAGACTCTACCGAGTTCTTCCTCCTTTCTTCCATTTCTCTCTGGGCAAAGCTAAATTCGGATCGTTCTTCCGAAGCCGTGTGTAGTGACAGGCCGGTAGGAAGAGGATTTTACCACTGGAAGAATTCGAGAGGATGTTTTCACATAGAACTCGAATAAATTCTTAGGACAGTGCTTCGTGCACGACTTTTCCGTAGACCGGTAAATCTTACTCATTGTTATTTTTTTCATGAATCGAAGATAATGTTTTCCAACAATCTAAGAGCTTAATCTTCACACAAGTGACAGGTCTTGATACACATCACTGGTTTATCTACCCATCAATTTGGTTTACAACTGTGAAAATGCAAAGACGAAAGACATCCTATACAAATTCCTGAAATATTGCTGAAGTCCTTGCAACTTAAGGTGTTGGCCATGAAAAGGTTCCATTCACCGTCATAGAGAGCCCTGCTCTCTATTCTGGTGCTAAATGAAATTAAGAATCAGAGCTTCTTTTTTAGAATCTATTTTGTATTGGGGGTTTGATTGTTTCTCAATGTCAGTTTTTTTTTTTTTTGTAATTTGGGAGCCCAGTACTTGTAAATTGCATATATTTCTCATGTTTCCCCAAACAAATCTCATATTGTGGCTAGCAACAAAAAAAGGAAGATAAAAAAGATTTATTTCCCTATTTTCAGTTGTATTTGGAATGATATCTGCTGCGATATCTGTTATATCAAAATATGTGTTCATACATAAACACAGGAACATACGAGCAATCTAGCATCAAATTGGCTTATGGTTCTTTACTTCAATAAAAAGATTATTATTTATTAGTCTAGTGAAAATTACTATGAGAAAACAGGGTAATCTTCTAATTGTCAGTAACGGAACAATTATACATTATTTCTCAGTGACATTTTATAATCACATTTAATTTTTTACAATGTACTTTGAGAAGTCCAACCACTTGTTGTTTCTGTGATTGAATGTTCTGTATGCAACTATTTTATATAATTAGTTTTTTAGATAAGCGATGGACAGTTTTATCACTGAATCCAATTATGTATTTTCTCTTCTAAAATTTTATAGAAACCTTTTGTAAGGAGTGGAATTGCCATGGGATTTTATTTTAGCATTAAAATAAAAACCCCTTATGTACTCATATCAATGTTGTATTACCATATTTAGTACATTCCTTAATGCATCCTTGGATGCTTTGCTAAAGAAGAGCAAGCTCTGGGTGACATACAAAGTTTTAGTATTTTTTTCGTTAAAATTGGGGAACAATATATGCACACAATCGATTCCGTAGAATCGATAGTCATCCCCCAGACGTGACGTCGCGCGTGCCTAGGTTGCGCATCGCACAAGGCCAAGATATTTTTGCATAACGAATACATATTCAGAGTACGCAGATAATTGAAACACAAAGATGGCATGCATATAATCCAAATTAAATTCCTCATCTAGAAGAATTTAACGTTTCTATTGGACGAAAAGAAAGACTTAAAAGATAATGAGAAGAAAAAAAAATTATACCTAGAGAAAGGGGAATGATGATGATGGGATGACCGGATGGGGGTGGCCGGCGCCGGCGGTCGGGGTCCCGTACCAGTAGCTGCGGCAGCAGAAACAAAGTAGATGCAGCAGCAGCAGCATCAAAGCAGCGGTAGTAGCAGCAAAGTAACAGCAACAAAGTAGAGTAAAAAGGGAGACGAAAATGAGGAGAGAGGTGAAGAGGACCGGAACCCCCCTTCTCCTTTTACTTCTGGTCATTCCCCCTATTTTCCATAAATATAAATACCAAATAATGGTGTTTTATGAGTGAATCACCCATACAATCAACTATCAAGTGACACCTTGGTAGTAGGTGAATTTTTTTTTTTATGTAATTGGAACATTTTTCTTAAGGATTACATTGCAAACTTCTAAGTATAGGAAAATGGCATAATTTTCTTGAGGGATAAATTACAAAACAATAAAAAATATAATAACAATAAATTTAACTAAATAATATTTATTTTAGGAATTCTTTTGAAAATATGTTATGACAAGCAGGCCATCTACTACCTCAGCAAGATGATGGTCGGTGCGGAGCACAAATACAACCCCGTCGAGAAAGAGTGCCTCACTCTAGGAAACTCTACGAGGAGATCCCCGACGAAGTTGCAGACTCCAACACTGTGATGAACGCATAAGCCATTTGGGGAATGTTCTTCGACGGTTCTTCGAGAACAGGGCCCAAAGGCGACATTGTTGCTGGAATCGGGATAGTGTTGATCTCTCCATATGATCTGGTTGTCAACCGCACCTACTCCCTCACTATGCCATACTCCAACAATGTGGCAGAGTATAATGCTTTCATCATTGGACTCCAGCTCGCTAAACAAGTAGGTGTGGACTACCTAGAAGCCTACGACGATTCCAAGCAGATAGTCAATCAAGTCTAAGGCAAGTACGAAGTCCGGAATGAAGACCTGCTCCCCTACCACCAAGCCACGCTTGGAATAATCTCCACCTTTGAGGGGTTCTTCATAGAGCACGTCCCTCGGCTGCAAGACATTGAGGTTGATGCCCTGACCGGCCTCGCAGCCTCTCTGGCTGTTCCGGTCAATACTCATGAACTGACCAACGTGATCGGTCAAGAGCTGGTCTGTCCGAAGAATAACCTATATCAGTGCCTGAGCTACTCAGTAGAGGCGAGCACTGACTCACAAGACTGGAGACTTCCATTTATCGACTACACGGTCTATGGAATTCTCTTCGAGAACCCAAAGGAAGCTACTTCGATTAGAAGATGTTCCCTCCAGTTCTATTATGATACGGCTACCAAAATGCTATATCGTCGCTCCTACGACGGTCTTTTGCTATGATGTCTATCGAAGGCATAAGCGAAACAGGCTCTCTGTGAGGCTCATGACGGAGTTTGTTGTGCCCATCAGTCACGGCCCAAGCTACAGGACTGCCTCCATATAATGTGTTACTCTTGGTCGACAATGGTAGCAGACGTCGTTGACTACGCAAGAAAGTGCCAAGAGTGCCAAATACATGCTGGCTTCATCTACCAACCCTCAGAGTTTCTATACCCAATCGTGGTGTCCTGGCCATTTGAAGCCTGGGGCATGGATATTATAGGGCCGATCAGTCCGCCTTCGGCTAAGGGATATCGGTTCATCTTGGTTATCACCGACTACTTCTCCAAGTGGACAAAAGTCGTACCACTCGTTGAAGTCAAGACGTCCAACGTGATCAGCTTCGTAAAACATTACGTCATATACCGCTTTGGCTTTCCACAAAGGATCATCTATGACAATGGTCCACAGTTCTCAAGTCACGCGTTCTACCGGTTTTGCGACAAAAATCGAATTCAGAATATAGCATCAACTGCTTATAACCCGGCAGCAAATGGTCTGGCAGAAACCTTCAACAAGTCCATCATAAAGCTACTCAAAAAGTTAATGTCATCCAACAAACGTGATTGGAATGAGAAGCTGGGTGAATATCTCTGGGCCTACCGTACAATGGTCCGGACAACTACTGTCAATATGCCTTTCTCTCTGGTATACAGAAGTGAAGCGGTCCTCCCGTTCGAGATCCAAATCCATTTACTCCAAGTGGCTCTCTCCAACCCATTAACCGTCGACGACAATTACCACTGACGACTATAAGAGTTAGAAGAACTCAACGAGAAATGTCTCTTAGCTCAGCAGCGCATTGAGCCATACCAAGCACGTCTCTCGGGGCCTTCAACAAACAAGTAAAGAAGAGGACCTATAAGTGGATGATCTCGTCCTGACCGTAAGGAGGCCGATGGTTATGACGCACAAGACTTCCAAAAAATTCTAACCCAAATGGGAAGGTCCGTTCGTTGTAGGATCAGTATTCACCAACAGTGCCTACCGGCTCGCAAAATCCAATAACGACTTGCTCATGATGCCTATCAACGACAAGTTGCTAAAAAAGTACTATGTCTAAGCTAGACTCGTACTCCCCTTATCCCTAGTCGGGCAATCAATATGTATAGTCCTTACACTCTTGGTTCTTTATCCCCAGCAAGTGTCTATGTACAATATTTTTCCTTCTTTACAAATTTCTGTAAAAGCCATTATCTGTCTCCAGGAGTCCTGGATACGCAATAGATGATGGGTCCTCAAAGTCTCTCCAGCAGAGGAATCTTCAAGTCCACCGACACACTTTCGCTTAGACCACCCAAAAATTAGTCTCGTTAGAGTAGTCTCCCCAGAGGAGCAATCCTCGGGTCTATCTTCATTCTCGGATAGACCACACCCAGCAAATCACTCCTCAGTAGATTTTTGATACGCTAGTTCACGTCCATATTACCTCTGAACTACTATCCTAATATTCCTCTCCAGCTGAGTTTGCCATATCCATATTACCTCTGAGCAAACCTCTCGGGTCTTTGCTATCAATTATTACGTCTATATTACCTCTGATATCGGTTATCATCTCCACTTATCACCCGTACTTACCAAGGTACGTCGGTGGTGTTAAGTTCACAAAACCTGCCACGTCCTTATCTATGCAGTTAATAACGGTTTTTTTATGATAACGGTCCAGTAGAGTTATAGATATATCACCGATATATCGGTTTTATAACGGTAAATATCGGTTTGCATTTTTAACACAATTTTTATATATGAACAATACACTTAATAGTTTTATATTATAAAATATGCATAAAGTATACATATCGTCAAAAAATCTAAGAGATCCAAGATAAAGAAGATCACTTAAGAAACTACATCTCTGAATAAGTTTCATGCATGAAAATTTTGATGGAAGAAGATGTAATCTCCATTCTCCATTGATGTGAATATTATATCATTCAACATCAGATGTAATATCCATTGATGTGAATGTCATATCGTTTGATGGCAAAAGATATAATATCCATTGATGGCAGAAGCTTGTATTGTATTGTATCTTGACTTAACAGCTGATTTTTCCATAGAATATCGTCTGCAGGCCCAGGCCCATAAGATTTTTTTTAGCAAAACCAAAACCGTGAGAAATCATTTTTTTTGTAAACCGATATTTCGAACAATATCGGCCAAATCGGCCGATAATATCGGTTCCGATATTTTATCGATATTTCTGCAAAAAAATATCGGTACAGGACCGATACCATTATATATCGGTTATATAACCGATATATAACTGTTTTTTATTACTTAGGTCCTTATCACCTTTAGTATGGTTTATTCCAAATCTAATACTTGTACTTAGGTGCGCAAGAAGTAATGGGTCCACAAAATCTATCACGTCCATATTATCTCTGATAGGAATTATTTTTGAACTTATTATTTTCACTCAACGTACGCAATAAATAATAGGTCCACCTAAGTCCCCTAGTGGGACATCCTAAATAGGCTGCGATATTGTACTACGTCCATATTACCTCTGGTATGATATCTAAAGCTCACACAAACAAATGCAAATGAATGAAATAACTTTTATTTCTTTCTATGAAGAGAAATTGAAAGCAAAACTATATTCGAGGGATTGTTAAGATCCCAATCACGAAGGCAAAATGGGGACACAAAAGAGCAAAAGAAGTACAACTGGTGCGATGATTCGGAGCATAACTCTACTATCCGCTCATGGAGACGGGCAATATGGCCATCCAGGCACACCTGGGCCCGACGTTGAGCCTCTTAGGCTATAACCTTGGGATCCTCGTAGTGAGCATAAAACTCGTGTTGGTCGTCTAGATTTTGCACCAGAACCTCAATGTCAGCCGTACTCTGCGCTACTTGGCTTTCCTCGGTTCGGATAACCTCCTCTTCTTGTTGGACCTCCCGCAGTCTATTCCTTAGCGCATCAAGATCGACCTGGAGCCGTCTAATTTTCTCAGTTAGGCCCTTTTATTTGGAGAGGCACTCTTCTCTGAGACCGTCCAGCCGATCATGCCTCTCCTACAAATTCTAGAGATCACGCTGCAAATACTCCATAGACGAAGAAAAGAAGGCATTCTTCGTCTCCACCTTCTTTGAGAACTCGTTATATTCATAGGATATCAACATTCCATATCCGCCTGCTAGTACTGTCGCAGCTCCGTTAGGCATCTCTTCACCTCCACCAGTTTATGGCTCAAAAAGTCAGCCATATGTTCGAAAAAGATGATACCCCTCAGAGAGTAGACCTGTCACTCGGTTAAGTGCCTTGCCCAGAAAAATAATTGTTTCGCTCCAACACGCCCTTGATCCCTTGGTTCAAGAACTTGTAGAAGCTCCGAATGAAGAGCTTGACGTTCTCGTCAATCTCTTCCAACGTAGCCGGAGTCCGAGGCGTTGGGATTGAAGAAGAGGCTACAAGTGCAGCAGGATACACAACGATGTTCGGAAACTTAGAAGGCGAAGCAACAATAGAGGAGAAACCAGCAGTCCTGTCGGCAATCCAATCTTTCATGGACGCATGAAGTGCCTGGATACCCAGCAGCTTAACCACGGACGCCGGAGTAGTACCGAGACTGGGGATAGAAGTAACGGGGTGCCTCTCGGCTCCTACCGGTATACCATCCCTAGACTGAGTCGCGACAACTTCATAAGGTGACCCAGCAACCTCAAGGACCCCATTGCGGCGGCTTACTACCTCGCTGTCCAAAGAGGCTTCCGCAACCGAAACCCCAACGACAATAGTTTGAGGAGCAGCCGCCATGCCATAAGGGCCTGTAACAATAGGAATCTCCTCCACCATAGCCTCAATAGGGGGTATGGTGTGATGTTCCTCATCTCTAGAAAAGCAAAGAAGGGACTCAGACCTTCCCCTAACGAGCTCACTACCCTTTTCTTCTGCTACGCCCTCCTCCGCGGTCACATCCACAACCTTCAGGGGAGAGGTAGGGTCTATAGAACCAGAACAACCAATAATTAACTTCGCTCGAAGAATGTGAAGCTGAAGCCGAAAAATCTCTTCTCTAGAAAAGTTGCGAAATAACATACCCGAAGAAGACAATGGGACCTGACGCTCGTCCAGTGCGGTCCGAACTTCCTCCGGATCATCCAAGCCATCCACCAAGATGGGGGAGGTGGCCGGTTCCACCATCGACTCCCCCGGGACATAACCACCAGAGCCCACGGGAACAGGCTCCGTGGCCTCGGACCTAGGAGAAGCGACATTTTCATCCGGCTGCGCATAAGAAACCTTGACGGTCGTAGATCGTTAGGGTCGGTTCCTCTCCTCCTGAACAGACCAGAAGAAAAATATTTATAGAGGGGATAGGGAAGAAATAAACTAAGAGATTGCGCGAATATCGCCTCAGCGTTTGGAATAAGCTCTGGGTCAGAAGCCACCAGAGCTAGGGGTCCTACCTCCTCCTTCTCCTCTTCTGGTCCTTCTTCTTCGTCTCCAGCTGGTACAGGGGCCTTGACAATAACTCGATTCTTATAACGCGGCCTCGCAGTCACGAATGTTTCCTGCCTTCTCTTTTTGGACGGAGGGCTCCGTATCGGGGAGGCCCTGCGCTTCATTGGAGAGTTCACTGGAGGCGAGGGATCGTAGGAAGCATTCTCTTCCCCCGTAGTTGAGTCAAAATCGATAAGCACAGCCTTTCCCTTGCTTTTTCCCCAACCTTTCTTGGACTCCCTGCATCGGGGCTTCAACTTAGTACCCATGATGAAGCTACTGTCTGTCAAAGTCAGGGGGAGGCACATTCACGGCTACATAAAAGAGAGCCTAGTGATGGCGTAAATCATATGCATAGCAGTGAATCTATGCCTAAAATGGAAAAATCAATGCATTTTACCAATGGCTATAAATAGCCCAATATTGGTGCTACCAAATGATAAAAAAACTTTGGTCCTTGAGCAAAAAGTCTACTTATTTCCACTCTCTCTTCTCCGTAGTGTTGTGAGCTTGAGGGGTTCTCTTCTTCATAATGTTGGAGCTTGAGACTTAGTAAGTTTCCTTTCCAACGTGGTGTCGGGTAGTCAATGGAGTAAACTGATCCCGCTTCGATCGGATCTCTACTACTAGTAAACTCCAGAATCTCAAGCTTGTACTCAAATTTGTTTTGCATAGTGCTATAATAATTCTTTTAAATCATTTGTAAGCTAATTATAAAGTTTTCCATCAAAAGAATATTCTAAGTTGTTTTCATCGAAACAAACATCATCGACAATACCAATATTCATGAATAAATGTTTATTTAATTATCATGCTCAATCAAACAATCAATAAATAAAATGACAAGGCATATATCAAAAGTCTTCAAATTAACTAAAAGAATCTAAAAAAATAATCCTTAAACAAATATTAGGAAAGAAATCATGGTAACAAATCCCATCAAAATAAACTAATTAAAAGATTCTAAAAGCTCACTAAACTACTATAATCAAAATCTACTATAATCAAAACTAAGAATTTAGGATTGGTCGTCAAAAGTTGTCATGCCATCATTTGAATCATGGTATGTAGGTCAGAGTGTGTCTCTGGTCGGACCGAACTTAACCCGAGTAGGTGATGAGTTAAGCTGGTCTGGACTGAATGTTTAGAAACCCAAATCCAATCCGGACCCGAACCGGGATAGGAAGTGGACCGGACCTGACCGGGCTGGATTCAGGTCGATTCAGGGTCAGGTTCAGGTGGGCACGATTTTTTTATTAAATTTTTTTGGGGTTTGGGCTTGGGTAAAGTGTTTTAATTATAAAAATTTTTTGGACTTGGGCTTTACCTCGAGTAGACCATTTTTTATAAAAAAAAAAATTAGACTTTAGATATAAACATTTAATTTTTTATTTTTTATTGTAACATTTTAAGGCCATTTGTACAGGCATTTTTTTTGTAAAAAATTGTATATATATATATATATATATATATATATATATATATATATATATATATATATATATATATATATATTCGTACTCTCATTTCTTAGTCAATAAATTGAACTACAACAACATTTAATCTAATAATATTTGTAGATACAATATTTATTTATATCTTATATTGATTTATCATAGTTTATTATTACCATTTTTTAGCTGTCATAACTTATTTCGAGTAAATAACTTAAATTCGGAGGGAAAAAAAATCAAAAATGTTATTTATCTCCCAAATTTTTTGGATGATTGTAATCTCTCATTATATGACTTATGACATAACCGCTAACATGACAAAATTTTAATTTTTTGGTTTAAAATTTGTCATATAATCAAATGTCAATGTCAGATATCACATAATGGAAGATGACATCACCCAAATCAATCTTTTGGGGACATAATTGGAAGAAAATAAATACAGCATAGATCCCGGCGAAAGTACGTACGTGACTGGCTCCCTTAATATTCCTAAACATACATACATAAATACGTACACACAATGAATTCTTCTTCCCAACATAGACGGGCGACAGCGGTCCTCCGTCTTTCTCCTCCCTCGCTCACTTTCTTACTTTCTTTCTCCTAAAGAATTAGAGTTAGGGTTCCTTCTTCCTTCTCTCCATCTCTTGATGAGAAGGGACGAGACGGATCTCTTCGACCACCACAGCCACCGTCGCCACAAGGAGGAGGCCATGGAGCCGAGCTTCAGAAGCAGCAACAAGTTCGAGTTCGCCTTCAACTCGATGAACTTCTCCGACCGCGTGCTCAAGATCGAGATCGTCGCCGAGGGATGCAGCAGCAGCATCGCCGACTGGGCCCGCCACCGCAAGCGGAGGAGGGAGGACACAAAGAAGGATCATGGTACGGACCGACTCCTCCACGTAATTGTTCTTAGATGTTGGCAATGGTTCCTAAATTTTGGGTTTCAATAGAAGTAATGCTATTTGGCTGAGCATTGGTAACGTTGGTCTTTTCTCCAAGGCATAGAATCGCCCATTCCTTTATCAATGACCGGCGGGCCAGACAAACTCTTGGTCTGCGCATGGCCCACCTGTCATTTTAGACGGCTCGCGATTGAGTAATCTACGGCTGGAAAATAAGAAACTTAGGGGTGTTTAATTTTTCAGAAATTTTTGGCTGGCGAAAGAAATTTTGACAAAATAGGAACAAAAGAAAGAATTTCCAAAAATACAAATCCAATAACATTCCGCCAGATGTTCATCCTCTTAAATATATTTGAATTAATATTTATTATATATATGTTTATATTTTAATTAGAATTTGTTATATATTTGTTTATATTTTAATTATATTTTGTTATGGATATATTTCTAAGTTTTAAAAATGATTAGCCATCTAAGCATATATCCTCACGTAATTAAAAATAAATAAATTTAACTAATTGTTTAACTACGTAATATTATTAAATTATAAATAAATTTATTTTATAACTCATGTGGTTAAGGTGGGAGGTATTCTCCCTGGTTGCTTGGTTTGAATCTTATTTATAACAAAATTTATTTTTTTAACAATTTTTTTACATAATATTTTCTATGATTATGTTCATTTCATATGATTATGTTCGAATCTTATTTATAACTTAATTAGCTAGTTGTGTTTGTAGTGTAACGATAGTTTGTTTAACTCCAATTTTGTATGATTATGTACATTTCATATGATGTTTGTATTTTTTTTTTCTTTTCTTAAAGAAAAATATTTCTTGCTAGTTTATCGCACTTTTTTTTTTCTAAAGAATATTATCATATACTGTAATATAGTTAATATGAAAATATTACAATGCCAATGTATTTTAATATATACTTATATAGACAACCCACTATATGAGTATCTAATTACAATGAAGAATCCATATTAAAAGTAAGTACAAATTAATGATAGCTAATATGAAAACTACTATTTATTTGAAATAATATGACAATTAATTAGTAGTCATTCAAAATATATAGTTAACTAAACATTTAACTAATGTAATTATTTTAAATTTTATATGTAGCCAGCTAGATCATTCACAAAAATACTAAAATTACTTAGCACAATTAATATGGAAGTATTTTCATGTTACTGTATTTTTAGTATATACTTAAAGACAACCCACCATATGCATTATCTAATTACAATAAAGAATCTATATAGAAAGTAATTATATAAAATTAATGATAACTGATATAGAAACTACTACATGCTTCGTATATTATAGTTTATGAAAACTACTATTTATTTGAAATAATATGACAATTAATTAGTAGGCATTCAAAATATATAGTTAACTAAACATTTAACTAATGTAATTATTTTACATTTTATATGTAGCCAACTAGATCATTCACAAAAATACTAAAATTACTTAGCACAATTAATATGGAAGTATTTTCATGTTACTGTATTTTTAGTATATACTTAAAGACAACCCACCATATGCATTATCTAATTACAATAAAGAATCTATATAGAAAGTAATTATATAAAATTAATGATAACTGATATAGAAACTACTACATGCTTCGTATATTATAGTTATTCAAAATAATATAATAATTATTTTGTAGCCATTTAAACCAAGAGTTAAAATGTAAGTTATATAGTAGTTATTCAAAAATGGTCATATTTGTTTTGCCTTCAAATATTTGTACCTGTCTATTTGTACAATAAATGTCTTACAATTATATCTATATAGAATAACTTTTTTATGGTAGTTATTCAAATATTTAACTTATATGGCAGTTATTCAAAGACGGTCTTATTTGTTTGGCCTTCAAATATTTGTACCTGTCATATTTGACCTTAAAATGTTTGTACAATAAATGTCTTACAAATATATGTATATAGAATAACTTTTTAATGATATTTATTCAAACATTTAACTTATATGGTAGTTATTCAAAGACGGTCATATTTGTTTGGCCTTCAAATATTTGTACCTATCATATTTGGCCTTAAAATGTTTGTACAATAAATGTTTTACAAATATAAATATATATAATAACTTTTTATGGTAGTTATTCAATCATTTAATTTATATAGTAGTTATTCAAACATTGAATTTTATGTTAGTTTTTGTATAACTTATATGGTAGCTATTCAAACATTTAATTTATATGGTAGTTATTCAAAGACGACCATATTTGTTTGCCTTAAAATATTTGTACCTGTTATATTTGGCCTTAAAATGTTTGTACAGTAAATATCTCACAAATATATGTATATTCAATATTTTTTTTACAAATAAATGTTTGTACAAATGACCTTAAAATGTTACAATAAAAAACAAATAATGAAATATTTGTACCTAAAGTCAAGTCTTTTTTAATATAAAAATGGTCAACCCGAGCCTAAAGTTCAAGTCCAATTTTTATTTAATAAAAAAGGTATGCCCAAGCCCAAAGCCGAAAAAAAAAATAACAAAAAAATTGGGCCAACTCGGACCCGACCCTAAACCGGCCCAAACCCAACCCAGTCAGGCCCGACCCACTATCTATCCGGGTTCGGGCAGGGTTTTGGGTTTCTAAACATCCGGTCGGGACCATCGTGGTCCGTCACCTACTCGCGCTAAGTCTGACCCAACCCAGGACCGGTCAAACCTGATCAACACTAAGCCCGGCCCGTTCCTGTCCGATACACACTATGATATATGGATAACAAATGGATATATATATATAGAAAAGAAAAAGAAATCAAACAAATAATTTGATATATACAATTTTTAAATAGATATTTGATGGTCTTTTATGTATAAATAGATATTTGTTGGTCTTTTATGTATTGCTTAGCTCATTTACTGTATACAAGTAGAGAAATGCTTCAGTCAGACATCCCACTTTAATTGCTCACTCCTTTATCAATGACAGGTGGGCCAGGCAAACTCTTGGTCATTCTTGGTCTGTGAGTAATGCAGTTGGCCCACCTATCATTGAGACGAAAGCATGCGATTAGGGGGGATGGATGACGATTGAGGAACGTACTTCTCGGTATAAGTATTTAGTGATTAGTATATGTTTTAGCTTTTGAAGTTTTATGTATGAATATTTTGATCTCGGTAAAGTTTTATGTATTTTAAAGTCCCTACCACCTCATTGAAACTCCATAGTTGTGGTGGAAATTGAAGGTTAAAAATTTATATTATTCTGTTATGTCCACGCAGGTCAAATGCCCTATTGGGCTGAGAGCTGGATTAATGTAGACAATTTTTTTTTACAAAATCCCCTTAAAATGCTCGGGCAAAGTTACAGTAGCTTTCAGCTACCAGATGCAACCTGGGACCGGGTATCATTTAGATATAAGACATTAAGCATACCACAAGTCTTATTTGGTTTTGTATTATATAATTTTTATATGTAGAGGTGATCATCGACTCGCTCCACTAAATGCTAGTAGTGCACCATGTTGGATCCAATATTCAGACAGATGATATTTATGGTTCTTGGGCGTAGTCATCATTTTTTTATCATGAAGGGTTGCAAGGCTGATTGTGTAAGGAGTATGTGGTCCTTGTTTTGATATCCTAGTACCAGTTCTTTAGATCTTTTTTCCTGAATGAGGTCCTTGGTTTCATATCCTCATTGGTAAATAATGTTTGTTTTGAAAAATTGAAGTTGAAATGGATGAGCGTTCTTTTTTGTTTGTTTGTTTTTTTGTTCTTTAATTTTTTTTTTTTAATGTGGAATGCATTTGATCGAAAGTTAAACAAATAAAATAAAGCAATGTTGGCCATTGCATGAATAAAAAAACTGTTAACGAAGAGAGAGTGGGTGAACATCTAAGATGAGATTAGTCATGATCAAGATTTTCCATGCAAAACTTATGATGTCGAGCATGTACTTGAGGTTTGAGTTTTATTTGAGACATTTAAAACTGTAATTATTCGAGTATCAAAATAGGCCTAAGCTATTGATATGGATCTATGATATTGGGATGAGAGGTTTTTGTGGTAGTTGGAGGGGAAAAAGGCACAAAAAAATGAAGGAAAGGATATAAAGGAAAGAATATGAAGTATGGACTAGGCGCAAAAGCCTGGTTTCTTATCGAAGAACGGGAGCTCTATTTATTGTCAGTATCTTAAGATAATTGGTCTGCAATCACATTAGATAGTCCTGTAGGTCTTGTCCTGCGTCATAGTTATCAAAGACGAAAAATGCACTTAGGTTCCAAGGTCCTTCGGGTCTTAGGTGTGAGGCGCAAAAATGAGGCACATGCCTGAACAAAGCAAGGCATATATAATTAAAAGAAAATATAGGTCCTAAGACCTCCGCTTTTGATTACTATGATCATAATTGCAGTAAATTTAGCAACTTCTTTAATGTTCTATTGCTCTAAAAACTGTTAAGAGTTATGTGGCCATGCCATCTACTTTGTTGTTGTTGACATTCATGTCTAGAGGTGCCACTGTTTTGCTTATGCTAAAGAACTCATCTACTTTGTTGTTGTTGTTTAGACTTTACTTTCTATAATATGACAGATATTTGGACATTGTTGTGCTCTGTAGCTTCCAGTGTCCATTGTCAATTATTTTGCCTCTTCTAGAAAAATATATTTAAAGTTGGTCATCAAAGATGGATCCAACTTTGTGGTCATGCTTGACAAATGAAATTCCAACAAAATGTGTACTTCAAGATTTGGAAGTCTTTTGTGTTTCTTGACTAGTGGCTTTTTAAGTTTGAAATGATTTTAGATGCTACATGAGTAATGGTAAAGAGATGAAATGTAGCTACATGGACAATGTACTTGACATTCGCTTCCTTCTCCAAGCAATTATTTTTGGCTGCATGTAGTTTGAGTTTACATCATTTCAAATCTCCATCGAGGTTCCATGCTTTACCTATTCTCCCTAAATTTGTATACTTATCTTTTTTAAATGCATATCATGGCCAGTACACATTCTTTCTTGATATACCTGTCCATTTAAGCAGAATGTTTGTTTTTGCTTTTATGTGAAGACCATGTCTGCTAATCTTTGATTCTTTCGGTACTACTACTTAGCCGCAGAGTTTGCAGTTTACAAAACATATAGCATCGTAAATGCTAATCTGCCTGATATAAATGGTGTGGCATATGAAGACCCTGGCGGGGAGGCTGTAGTGATGATTGAAGAATCTCCATCAGGTGCTTACTGAGTTAGTACAATTAATTAGTTGCCATAAATGTTCTATATAATTCATTAGGTGAAATATATGTATGTCGTATTTTGGAGTTTTGATGTAGATCTCTTATCAATACCTCAATATTGTGGCTAATCATTTCTATACATCCGCACTCCAAGTTTTTTGTTTCAGATAGATCTGTAATATATTTGTTATGAGCTAGATTATCTGGTTATTTGTTTCTAAACCGAAGTCATTTTTTTGTATTATAGATGCCATCAATATACCTGAGACAGCTGGGTTAATATGGTAACATTGTCTGTATGTTATCTACTTAATGAAGTAGATATTTTAATTTTTATACAGCAAGCAATGAATAAAAAATAGACATTCAAGAATAACCAACTACCTGTACATTTGGGTGGCATAGGTAGAGACAAATTAGTGATTTGTTCTCTGTAGCTTTCCCCTGCGTTATGCATAGAGCATCTCTTTGGTCCAGAGTGCTGTTATTAACCAGCTCCATTAATCTTTGTAAAATTGGTATCGTGGAGCAATCTCGGGAATGTAGATTGGTTGTGAAAAATGAGTGCAAACAGGTTGCTTACTCGTTTCAATTGCTCAAAATATGAATATTACAGTGCATGACCCATTCACCACGCACTATATGGCTGTGCATATATGAAGGCTCAGATGCTATCAGCTAGCTGTGTCATTTGTAGCTCCTTTTTTTGTTCAACAATTTCAATTCCCATCGGTTTTGTTTCTCCACTAAAAATATTTTATTTCTTTCACTTTGTAGGTGATGAGCATTCCTGTAGCAGCGATTTCTCTCGGAGTATGGATTGCTCTCCTGTTTTGAGAGTCAGCGAAGTATACATCAGTTCGGCAATTTTAGCTGCAGAAAGCCCATTTTTCTACAAGGCAAGATATGGATTTTTATATATTATGTGGTTTTCCTTAATTTTCCTGACTATGACTCGATCTTTTATGCTTTATGCTACTGAAATAGCTTTTCTCAAATGGCATGCGAGAATCTGGCCAAAAGCATGCAACATTGCGAATCAGTGCCTCAGGTAATTCAAATCTATGCAGCAGATACTTTTTTGCATGTAGTTCCTAGATATCGCACTCATATTTAATGCTCTTTATTAAACATCTAAGCGACAACTTTACTGTTTAATTTCCTGTTCATACTTGTGGTATTGATTTTGATACACAACGTAAACTAGGTATCTGTGCTTTACCCCTAAGTATCCATTTCTCATCGTATCATAGCTTGCACACATATCTCCCTCCCTGAGTTGTAACTTTGTATATAACTTATGTGCCTTAGTCCTCATTAATTACCTTTTTAGCTTCCTTTTTTCCCCTACATCTTTCACATCTTCAAAAGGTTTTACTATTTTCCAATTATCATAAGATGCCTCATTTTGCCTTGACTACCTACTAAAATTTCCATTTCACTACCAATTATTTTACAAGGGAAATATTTACCTTTAGATTCAGCAAGACCATGTTTGGTGCAGAAGAGGCCTGCCTTTCTACCTTACTACCATAAAAGAGTGGTGTAAACCGTATTTTACATTGAAGACAATTGTCCAGCTAGTTTGTTTCAGCTTAAACAAGATAAACAGAGGAAAATTGTTTAGCTAAACCAAGGTGGTATTGTGCTCTTCCACTATGCACTTAAAACCATGGGCCCTGCCAGGTACTGCATAGATGTCCAGTACAGGCACCCCCACAAGCTATAACGTAAAGCCACACCTTTTTGTTGCATGCACATATTTAGAGTAAGTGTTGCCTTTGCGGTTTAGTTAGATCTAGATCATCCGGTCTGATATTGGCAGTTAAATTAGAAAGTTCTTATATTGTTCCCTAGCACAATGGTCAGTTAATAATTTCTTGGAACAAGTTATCATTACTATTTTACATAATTTTAGTGACGTCATGTATATTCTACAATTCCTATTTATCATTCAAAGTACTAAGTTATCTCCTTTTAGGTTCCACCATTTTTTCCTCTTAGTAGCTTTTTGGTTTACATTTTCTCATTGATGTTTTAATAACTGTATATCCTATCAACTATCTTGTGAGCTCAAGGCCTCGTATGGTATAACTTCTACAATATTTTACATTGCTAAATGTTCTACCCATACCATGAAACTATGAGAGTAATTTAACGAAAGATAATAGAATTTCATAAAACTAATTTGGTTTTATGACGGAAAGATTTGCTGTAGAAGCCATTTACTTAGTAAGAAGATCAATGGAAAATTTTAAAAATAAAAAGAAGATATTATACATGTTTTTTATTAATATAGAGAAAGCTTGATAGAATTCCTAGGTACATAACTTCTACAATATTTGTTTGAAATATTTCTCTCCATGACTAAGAGATCGTCGTCAAAGTTCCAAGGACTAGTATTGAAGATCTTTTCAAGGTCTTCTAGGTTTTCAAACTTGCCATAAAATCCTCTTCATGGAGTTCCATCTTTGAGACCTTGGCAGAGTCATTTAATATCCATATCTTTGGGACAACTCTTTGGATCTATGCCAACGTGACCAATCTTTGGGAGATAATCTTGAAATACATCACCAACTTCCACTTCTCGACCTTTGAGACTTACCCATACTAGGTTTTGCTCCTTCTCGAGTAAGAACAAAAAAATAACTTCTCGAGAGGGCTCTGTAGTCTTGGTTGTTGAAGCTTCCAACCATGATAGGTGGATAGGAGATGGCAAAAGGGTGAGCTGGATGGAGGATGGGAAGGGAGAGAAGGAGGAGAACGATGAGGTTATTAGGGTTCGGGGGATGAAGGAATATGGGGAGGAGACTCTGATACATCACAATATGATGAGAGAAAAACTCCACCTATTTGTGGAGAGAATCCGCTACCATCTATAAGGTGATATAAAACTTGTATGCTTATGGTATAACTTAAATTAATCTGTTGTTACAATATCACCAAATCCTTCATCCCAAATTAAATTTGTTTAATTAGACATCATGAAGATGGTTTATTATTTCTGTCATTATACCTATTATTACTTGTGATGGTGAATCTTTCAGATATTAGTCTCTTCTACTAATATATCTCACCACATCTTCTTTTGCATATATTTTCATGACAATTAGTAACCCTGCTCCACTTTCTTCATTTCATATATATATATATATATATATATTAGTGCAATTGTGAAGCCTCTTCCAATCAAGATTCTGGTAAAATACAATATAAGGAATCCAATGAATATACACGACATTGTAATGATTGTTAGGACTTGGAAGATTGTTGGCATCAGGATGCTATATATTTATTATTATTATGTTCCATTTCTTAACCATTAATTTGATAATCACTTGGATCAGAGGAAGCTGCTCTCATGGAACTACTAAGTTTCATATATAGTGGGAAGTTATCGTGTATTTCAGCTCCCCTTGTGCTGGATGTGCTGATGGCTGCTGACAAATTTGAGGTCACTTCCTGCACGAGGTACTGCAGTCAATTATTGAGCCAATCCATGACTACAGAATATGCACTACTCTTTTTGGGGCTTCCCTCCAGAGTCTCAATGGCATCAATTGTCCAGCCACTGACCGATGCAGCCAAGGAGTACCTTGCTAGTAAATATCGAGATCTAAGCGAGTGAGTGGGTATAGATTTTATGTTATTATTATAACAACAACTCAGCAATCCAGAGACTGAACACATAGCACTTTTCTCTAATTGCCAGGTCGCAAGATGAATTGATGAATTTTCCTCTGGCTGGCATTGAAGCAATCCTTAGCAGCGACCTTCTTCAAGCCGCATCAGAGGATGCAATCTATGACTTCGTTCTCAAGTGGGCTCGTGGTCGGTACGGAAATGTGGAAGAAAGGCGGGAGATATTGGAGTTCTGCCTTGGTCGCCTTGTTCGATTCTCATATATGACCAGCAAAAAACTATGGTGGGTTCTGAAATGCAATGACCTGAGCAAAGAGTTTGCCTACAAGGTCGTGCTAGAAGCCTTGGTCATCAAGTTTCCTGATACGGTGGCACGACAGCGTGCCCTTGCCTTGCTTGCCTCGGGGGAGTCTTTTGTCCTCCCTAGGTTTGTGGAGCGAGCTTACAAATACCGACCAGTAAAGGTGGTAGAATTCGAGCTTCCCCACCCTCAATGCATCGTCTATCTTGATCTGAGGAGGGAGGACTGCGCAAACCTCTTCCCATCAGGGGTGGTGTACTCCCAGACCTTTTACTTGGGTGGGAAGGGATTCTCTCTCTCGGCACACTGCAATAGTACTGTAGATCAACCGAGTCAATTTCATTGCTTTGGACTCTTCTTGAGGATGATGATGCAACAACAACAAGAGGAGGAGGAGGGTACGGGGGGTTCTGTTGTCAGCTTCACAGTAGAGTATGAGTTTGCTGCCAGGACGAGACCAGCAGGTGATTTCGTGAGATGCAAGTACCCTAAGGCGTACTACACATTTACTGGTGGAAATGCGGTGGGCTACAGGAATTTCTTTGCAATCCCCTGGGATGCTTTCTTGGCAGAAGACAGCCTCTATTTCATCAATGGCATCCTCCACTTGAGAGCTGAACTGACCATAAAGCAGCAGCCACAACAGCCACCACGGTAGCTTAGCAGCAAACAGACAGATAGCTCTCCTATCTTCACTTAGAAAATTATGAATATCTTATTTTGCCCTTTGTTTTCCACTCTTCCAATTTCAGCTGGTGCTGTAACTGTAAACTCAGCAAGCATTTTTCATATTCTAAATCTCAAAGCTAACAAAAATCCATATAAAATGGAAAACTTGCACTACCATTCCTGCAAATGCCGAATTGAATTTAAGAAGCATTTTCAGATCTGACAAAAACCCAAATTTGTCAACACTAAGAGCATCTCCAACCCTCTTGTCTGGAAAAAAATGGTTGTCACAGAGGTTACGAGAGAATCAATTACTACTCTCCTCTTCTATTATGTTAGAGCATCATTTGTAGATGGTGCTCAAAATTTTATCTTGAGATCCAACATTTCCAAAAAAAAAAGAAGAAGTAAATATAGAATGGATTTGGTTTTTATGGGAATTGTAGATAATGGATCCAATGATTGCGTGGTCAAAAATTAACGTAGAAAAAATAATAATATAAATTTAGAATTAGGCTTCAAATTGGGATTTACTATTCTACAAAATGATTTCCTACATTCTGAATCTAGAAATTTTCTGATCCAACCTATAGCTCAGGTGGATGGATTAGACATGAGAATCTATAAATTAGAACTTAGATGGTTCTTACTATTCTACAAATTGAGCTCTTTACATTCTAAATCTAAAATCTAGAACTTTGGATGGACCTTACTAGTGATGCTCTTCTAGAACACATCTATCTTTGAAAAATATACTACAAACTGATTGTACAAGGTGAGAGAGATTCAGAGAACGAGGAGGTGAGATTAGCTTCAACGGCGACGACGCTCGTGGAGACGATAGAAGAGTAAGAGTTGCGAGAAGACGATGAGGGCAAAATTGTATTTTCTTACATTTAACTCTTGGGCCACGATTGGTTTTTGTTCGCGGAATCATGGTCTTTAGAAAGCAAAGTCATTAATTTTTTTGTTTGAATGTGAATGGAAATAAGAAAAAAGAAATATTATCCCCAAAGTAAAAAAAAAAAAAAAAAAGGAAAAATGTTTCTCCATCCAAAGAATTCAGTATTCTTTCCAATTATTTTGGCTTTTCCAAACATTGAAAAAAAAAATTGTAATAATTATAAATTTTTCAAAGGAAAAAAAAAGATAAAATAATTATTTTTTTTCTTTTTTTTTTCCACGAACCAAGCGATACCTTGGGTTGTATTAATTTTTGGCTTAGTGTTAAAGCGGAAGAGGCTTCTAAGTCAATTTCTAATTATTTGAGTGACTTCCAAACAATTCAGAGGATTCCAGAGATTCATTTAAAAAACATAGGAAATTAAGGCTTGCTTGACATCGGTATTTTTTATCGATTTTGGAAGATTTTTGAACAGACCATTTATGAAGTGTTCAAAAAAAAAAAAAAAATCTTATTTTATAATTTTTGGGGTCACAAGTTTTGGTCAGTTCTCAAAACCCCCGAAAATCAGTGTATGGGGTGTCTTTATAAAAACATTCCAAAACAGAATATTTTGAGAGTTTCTATTATTTTCTTCCATTTGTGTCCTTATAAAAAAAATATAACTGCAACTATAAATACATTACCATAATTTTTCTTTCTCATCTTTGTTTTCTTGAGATCCCATATAAGAGTTACTTTCTTCAAAATGTAAGTTTTTAAAAATTTGCGGTCCAATTGATGTGGTGGTGAATAATTGTCATAAATTTTTATTGTTCATTTGATGTGGTAATGGATGCTTTGCTCTGAACATTTATGTTTTACTACTTGTGAAACTATTTTATGCTCGCATGTTCTATGACTGTATAAGCCAAGGTCGGCCGTGGGGTAAGTCCAACAAGACCTTGAGCTTAGGGCTACAACTCAGACCATAAAAAGCAACCCCAGCCTCCATGTTCATATACATCAAAAGATAAAAAAAAAATACCAAAAATATAATGTAAACTTTTAACCGGAGAGAGAAAAGGATTTTTATTTGGAGATACAATAGCGAATGACGGCAAAGAAGGCCAACGGATCAGGTCAGTATGTCGTTACTTTGGCATAGAGAGATGGGTAAGATCTGACTGGGAACAGATTATCCGACTCTATTCCAATAGGGAGTCGGTCGCACATCGTCAACTTCTCCGCCGCCACCAATAGAGCCTCTGCCAAGCGCTAGACTCCAGTCCCTATAAGTTCTCTTCTTTAGTACTCGACTCCATGATCTTTTTTATTTTGCTGGACTAAATCATAGATTGATAGTTTATTGTTGGTGTCATGTTCTTTTTTATCATCTTTTTATAACTCAACTGAATGACAATTTATTGTTGCCACTTGCCATATGTTACGTTGTCTTTGTCTTTGTCTTTGCTACATGCTTTAGTTCTTTTTTTAAAAGTATAAGTTTACAAGTAATGTTAGTCTGGTGTCTGGTTCATTTTATTTTGTTAAATCATTTTGTATTCCGATTTGGTTGAACCTAGTTATTCACTTAGTCTTTAGATAAGTAAAAAAAAGGTCTTACAATTAAAAAAAAAAAAAAACTACTTTCTATTTTCTATTTATCTTTGTTAAAATTTAAGAAGTTAGTTGATTTGTCGGTAACTCGTTGAGAAAGTAATATTTCTATTTTCTATTTATCTTTGTTAAAATTTAAGAAGTTAGTTGACTTGTCGGTAACTCGTTGAGAAAGTAATATTGATAGTGTTAGAATAATGAGAAATCAAGCACCCGAATTAGAGATGCTTTGATTAAAATTGTAAATAGTTCTGAAAGGAATGTTGTGATATCAGAAATTAAAGGTCTGTGGTAAGATCTTATTAGAAAGATGATGGTTTTCAGAATGTTTGGGTTGCTTATCAAATTTTGTTGACTATACTGATGACGTTTGCTTTAGCGGAAAGAAGCTTTTCTTGTTGCATAGAGCTGCTGCTGTCTTAAATGCAAAATCAATTTCCTTACCATTTTCTTCCTATTCAATGTGTGGAACGTTACAAATTTTTCATTCCTATTGAATGGCCTCCAACGGCTTGCTTTGTACATCAATGAGCCTTAATTTCATTCTTTATTCCCATTAAATCCTTTTTATTCCTTGAGGGTAACTGCTTACAATATATATATATATATATATATATATATATATGGTTCCTTTGTTGTATTACTGGAAAATATATCAGAAACAAAGACTCAAAACTCTACCGAATTCTTCATCCTTTCTTCCATTTCTCTCTGGGCAAAGCTAAGTTCGGATTGTTCTTCCGAAGCCGTGTGTGGTGACAGGCCGGTAGGAAGAGAATTTTACCACTAGGAGAATTCGAGAGGATGTTTGCACATAGACCTCGAATAAATTCTTAGGACAGTGCTTCGTGCACGACTTCTCCGTAGACCAGTAAATCTAACTCATTGTTATTTTTTTTATGAATCGAAAGTAATATTTTCCAACAATCTAATCTTCACACAAGTGACATGTCTTGATATACATCACTGGTTTATTTACCCATCATTTTGGTTTACAACTGTGAAAAAGAAAAGACGAAAGACATCCTATACAAATTCCTGAAATATTGCTGAAGTCCTTGCAACTTAAGGTGTTGGCCATGAAAAGGTTCCATTCACCGTCATAGAGAGCCCTGCTCTCTATTATGGTGCTAAATAAAATTAAGAATCAGAGCTGCTTTTTTAGAATCTGTTTTGTATTGGGGGTTTGATTGTTTCTCAATGTGCATATATTTCTCATGTTTCCCCAAACAAATCTCATATTGTGGTTAGCAACAAAAAAAGGAAGATAAAAAAGATTTATTTCCCTATTTTCAGTTATATTTGGAATGATATCTGCTGCGATATCTGTTATATCAAAATATGTGTTCATACATAAACACAGGAACATACGAGCAATCTAGCATCAAATTGGCTTATGGTTCTTTACTTCAATAAAAATTACTATGAGAAAACAGGGTAATCTTCTAATTGTCAGGAACGGAACAATTATACATTGTTTCTATGATTGAATGTTCTGTATGCAACTATTTTATATAATTAGTTTTTTAGATAAGCGATGGACAGTTTTATCACTGAATCCAATTATGTATTTTCTCTTCTAAAATTCTATAGAAACCTTTTGTAAGGAGTGGAATTGCCATGGGATTTTATTTTAGCATTAAAATAAAAACCCCTTGTGTACTCATATCAATGTTGTATTACCATATTTAGTACATTCCTTAATGCATCCTTGGATGCTTTGCTAAAGAAGAGCAAGCTCAGGGTGACATAGAAAGTTTTAGTATTTTTTTTCGTTAAAGTTGGGGAACAATATATGCACACAACTGTCACGCATCGATTCCGTAGAATCGATAGTCATCCCCCGGACGTGACGTCGTGCGTGCCTAGGTTACGCATCGCACAAGGCCAAGGTATTTTTGCATAACGAATACATATTCAGAGTACGCAGATAATTGAAACACAAAGTTGAAACATGGAAAAGTTCTCTTTTTTGATAATGAACATCTTTTACAAACTTTTGAACGAGTCAGATAATTGCCGCATGGGCTTACAAAAGTGGACTCAAAATGAGATAGTCGTCCTGTAGATTACATCCTTGTACTAAAACTTCAAAAGAAGAGACCTCCGGGCGGAACAATCAATTTTCCACGGAGCTGCATAAGTTATGTGTGCGAGCTCCTGGATCTTCAAAATACTTCTACTAAGGCACGATCAGGACGTACCGGTTGGTGGACTAAAATGGGAAGTAGCATCAGCTCCTTGCAGGGTCTCCTTGGTGCGGGAAACCTATTTCAACGAGGGTCAGTACATCGAAATGCACTGGTGAAGGCGAGCTAACCCAACCATACCAATCAACACGTTGTTTATATGAAGCATGCAGGTTATTTGTAGTCTTTTTATCTTGCCTTAGTTTATTTTACAAGGAAATTTATGAAAATAAACTTGCCACTGTTCGGAGATTTTACCTGCCCGTCTGAAACACTTGTACAACACTTACCATGACCTTCCCTGCCACGAAGACATAGTTAGCTTGCACAGTTTAAATATACAAGGAGATCACTGGCATGGTGCCATAAAGGACAATAGTCTTTGACGAGGATGGTATACAACAAAAGAACAGGGTACGCTACAAGCCATCACTGGCGGATCGGATCAGTGTCAGTGCCCCAGCGACTGTCCATAGGAAATATGACCGTGTGCACAAGTTGTCCGTGATCAAAGTGAGTCTATGCTAAGTTATCAATTGATGCAGTTCAAGGCAACACGACTACAAGACAAGTAGCATAAAATTTTTTTATTTTGCACAGTCTCCCTGAACAATTTATTGCACAGCAAGGTGTGTTTCATACATAGCACAATTTATATAAGAAGTATACATTCTAACTAAAATTGAAGCATAGGGAGAATATTCTAAACAAACTAGCCTGCAATAAGGTATCCGTTCACAAGTTGATTGACAAGCATAAAGTAGTCCAAGTATATTCCTTTTTATCTTAACATATTTTAGTTATTTTGGTATCGTTTGATCGGAACAAGCAAGAATGCAAGATTTTAGATGTGAAGACTTGGAAGAAGGGTCAACTGAATCGAATATAAGCCACTCACAAGTTAGTTGGAGAAAGAAAAGAAAATAGGTGCTTTAAGACTCCGTCCGCACGACGTTTACTGCACGATCACCTGCATTGACACAAACAGCTGATCAATACCTCTTCTACTCTTTCCAAGCTCAGGATAGAATGTAAATTAAACGAACGAAAGCAATAAAATCCATCTAAACTGTTCAAGAAAACGCAAATCCAAAAACCAACTCAAAAGCACGAAAGCAATAAGGCGACAGTAAAAACTAGGCAAGAACACTTGCTGCGGAGAGGTCCCTCTTGACTCTGCCGCTAAGTCCATCCTCGGGGCACGGTTCACGGAATATGAAAATTGATTCCGAAGAAGCAAATCCATAACGAGGATAAGATCTTGATTCATCTATCCCGATCGAATGATATTAATTTGTATTTCTTAGCTGCGCTCCCCGAATAGGGGAAACAAGACACCACATCCTAACCAACTAATAGTAAGTTTCGTCTACAAAACTTAGGAATAGAACCTACCACTATGAAATAATGAAGGAAACATTTTCTTTATCTCCGACTCAAGCTCCCAAGTCGATTCTTTGATCGAATAATTTCTCCAAAGAACGCACACGAGAGGAACCGAGCGACTTCAAATCAGCTTCTCCTTATGATCCAAGATCCGCACAGGATGTTCAACATAAGTTAAGTTTGCCTTTAGGTCCAGTTGATCAAGATCCACCATATGACTCGGATCATACATGTACTTCCTAAGCTTTAAAATATGGAAGACATCGTGCACTTCAGATAGTGACGGTGGCAAGGCAATCTGATATGCGACTGAGGTGACTCGCTTTAGTATCTCGAACGGGCCGACAAATCTTGGACTTAGCTTCCCCTTTGCTCCAAATCTGGTGACTTCTCGCATGGACGAGACTTTGAGAAATACTCGATCACCTACTGAGAACTCAAGAGGTCATCGATGCATGTCTGAGTAGTTTTCTAACAACTCTGTGCTACCTTCAGCCATTCACGGATCAAACGGATCTTCTGGATGGTTTGCTCCATGAGTTCCGGGCCAAGAATTTTATGTTCACCAACTTTATCCCAATAGATCGGGGATCTGCACTTTCGCCCATACAACGTCTCATATGGCGCCATTTGAATTCTGGATTGATAGATATTGTTGTATGCACATTCGGGGAGCACAGAACCATTGTCGTGCAAAGAAAAGAAGATATATTGCATGCTTAGTTACACGAACACCGCTATCGAACGAACCTGCCATGCTAATAGACAAGAGTAATAGATATTCATATATTTCCATCGTATATGCTAAAGAAAGAGTAGAACTGCATGCTTAGTTAAAGAAATAGAGAACTGTTTTCATGCTTGCTTGCTTAAATAGAGATTGTTATATGTTTCCATAGAAGTTATCGAAATGCTTGAACGATATCAGAAAAATGGCAGCCAATCTGCATAAGAGATAGAAATGGCGGCCTGTCCACACAGAGATAAGATAGAGACAGAGAGAAAAGATTGAACATATGCTTGTTATTGAACTGCTACATACATACAGAGTTTATCTGATAGAGTTGCATTCATGTATTAGTCTTAGACAACTTGTGCACAAGAAAAATCCCACGAACGATTTTTTGGGGCGTTGGGGACCGTTCGTCCTGGGGGCATCAGAGGAATACTTGAGGCAAAGAAGTCCTCGCGATAAGGGGGTATTCATGTCTATTAGATAGAAGGTTCACGAGTTAAAGTAGCTATGTATATGAGCGAGTATACATTAGTGCGGTGCTGGGCCATGATAACACCGTTTCTAATCTTGAGGAAGGAGACTCAGGGACCACATATAGTTAGGTCGCATGCTAGGATTCAGCCTTCTTGCATACCTAACTATTTGATGCAGAGACAGACAGGAAAAGAGAGCCTTATTCATATATATTGTAAAACCCCTATTCCTAGAAACCATATATGACCTTTTTAATAAATTATTAATTTAATTGTAGTAATTAGTGGCTAATTAGGAGAAATAGATTTTTATTAATTTTTATTTTAGGTGTTGGTGAACTTTAGGAGATTTATGGGGCCATTAGGAATTTTTCCGAATTTATTCCATGTAGGAGACCTCGTGGACCGTTGCTAGCTTAATGGTATGTATTAATACAAATTCTAGATTTTTTTTATGTGTATATATGTATATATATAAATATATATACATATATTTTTTAAGGAAAAAGAAAGAAAAAGAAATGAAAAAGAAAAAAAATAAAAGGAAAGAAAAGAATGGAAAAGAAAAAGAGAAAGAAAAAGGAAAAGGAAAAAAAAGGGGACTAAAGTGTAAAACTCAAACCCACCCCTTTAGAAATCAAAAGCAACAACAGAAAATTCTACCCCCGCGCGGAATGCAGCGCCCCCCCGGCTAATCCTTTATATATATATATATATATATATATATATATATATATATATATATATATATATAAACCATCTAACCCTAACCCTACTCCTCCCGCCCCTCGACCGCGCCGCCACCTGACCGCCGTTCACCGCCGCCTCCAGCCAACTCCGGCCGACCACTACGACCGCGACCCGGCGCGAGCACCACATCGCGCAAAAGCTACAGCAACTTACCTCTCTTTCCACGCGATTTTCCGTCACCTCGCTCAACCAAACTCGACCCCGTCTTCTCCGATATGATCCTCACTTAACTCTCTCCATTATCTGTGTGATAGTAGACCTCGAACAACGCGTAAGCATAGGCAAAAATAGCACCAAAGTTGGCGAAAATAGACCAATTTTTGGGATTGCAGAAAACTGCGGTGATCACCCATGTTCCCGAATTCGTATCTCCCACCACAGAGATCCGAATTCGATGATTCTTTTTGGTATGCGTAGACCACTTGACCTAGTTTAATTTTTGTTAAATAACCCTAGATTATTAACTGCTGTAGGTAGAATTTAATTCGTTGAAAAATCTCGCGAACACACTTTTTCCAGATTTTCAAAAGTTGTTGAACGGAGCGCGCCCCGCCAAACGGGACCGTCCCGCCGTATACCAAGTGTACCAAACGGTGCGCGCAGCGTAACCGGACATGTGAGAGTTCGCAGAAACTGATTCGGACGCGTGTGCGCGCTGAAATCAGCCCGTATCCGCGGACAAACCCCGTGTCGTAACTTTTGCGAAAGTCGCGCGCATTTTGTGTACGCTTGTCAGATTACGACGAAACTTGGACCACTGGACTCATGGTAACGCGCTGGTCTTGTAAACTAATTTTTATGCAATTCTGAGACAGTTGACCAAGTCGCCAATTAGCGGGCCCTACGGTTGATTTTTTGGGTAAAATTATGTTCGGCCCATCGGAATTCACATTTGGACATACCGTTGGGTTCGTATTGACATTTAGAGTTTGTTTGACCTATAATTTGTCCTATTTAGAGACTGTTACCTTTGGCACATTTTTCGGTGCAAAGTGGGCCATACGTGGACCCCACTTTTATCCGAAATTACCGTTTTGCCCATGTGTCCAGATTGGACGAAAGGAAAGTGCTTTCTAGCTATTTTGCTTATTCTGGGAACGTTGGTGATATCTATTTCAGCATCCGAAGACATTTTTTCTGAGGCCATAGCTTCTGATCCTGTGTACTTGACTTCTAGACAGTACACCTTGTAACTTTCTTACCAGGCAAGATACCTTGCCAAATTGTTTACAGTATTTTACATGCTTAGTATATTTCTGTATATTTATTGCATTTTTGTATATTTATTGCATGTGTAGTTTCTTTCAGTCATTACTATATATTAGATATATTGACACACACTTGACACTTAGTATCATAGAGGACAATCAGTAGGCGTATGGGCTTTAACCACTCTGGTAACACTGTAGTAACTAGCACGCACTATGGTGGTCGTGTCCGATGGTCGCTACCCCTGAGGTATGTCGATTGATGGAGTCACGAGGGTCGCTACCCCCGAGGTATGTCGGCTGATGATGTTCTAGACGTGTGTGTGAGTTGTGAGGCTTAGATCGAGTAGCCTACCCTTGCCCATACGTCGAAAAATTATCCTCATTGCATTCATATAGATGATCTTGTACAGCGTACTTATATATTTTCAAACATTATGCATGTTTACTGTATTCAAATTGGCTTGCTTCTATGTATCTTGTTACGTCCCTCTGAGGACCTGGTCCCTTTCCAGGTGTATCTGTTCTTGAGTATTCGTAGGAGCGCAGATTCGGATGGTTATATATGTTTCGTGGATGTCTTCTCTTCGAGCCCCGTGGTCGTTAGCTGGTATTCTTATATTGTGTTTATTGTGTTGTACTTTTCCATTCGAGTTGGTATTGGAATTATTTCCATACAACTATCATCCTTAGATACTTATGTTGAGATCTAGTTATATAGATGTTGGTTATTCATTTATATCGATTTTCTGTGGATGAGATTTAGATTGTACCCTGTGACTTGTGATACATTTTATACCACTTGTGGATTTGATATTCATATTACAACGTACGTATGGGTTTTGGTTTCCATATATTGGAGTTGCCATATCCATGCGGCTGACATGCTTACGTGTCCTAGTCCTACGTATATTTGGGACTGGGGCGTGACATATTTTTGTGATGGCCCATGCAGGTCGAGAGCATATTGTCTCGGTTACGTTATTGTACCGAACAAGCCTGCACATAGGAATAGAGTATAGGATCTCATCCACAATTGACTATGATTCGCTCTCCTTCCAATCCATTCTATTTGAATAATTGTATCCTGCTTGATTCCTGTACTTCCCTAATAATTCTTTGAGTATAGCCCCCTCCTAGAATATATAAGTCCCTGTTGTTAGATGATAAGTAAGGTAACCTTCCTATTAAGAGTACAACTAGAGTGTTGACATACCGCTAAGTTTAGAATATCTAGTGAACCCTAGAATTCCTTATCTATAGATTGGTTTACCATTACCCCTTGATGTATTATGAGGACTTGAGAGTAGGATAGACACTACTAGAGTTGGTTAGAAGTTTTACCATAATGTTTGACCCTAGTATTGAGGAACCAATAGAAAACCAAAATTTAATATTAGGACTGAACATAACCTTCATAGTTAGATAGTATTGGAGAACTATAAATTTAGATTCTTGTCTTGAGATTAGCAGACAGTACCTTAGAAAGCCAAGGGCAATGCATAGAATATTTCTTGATCATACCTCAAACACAGAGATTAGCATAGCATTTTCCCTTAGAAAACCATGATATTATCTAGAGTCTTTCTATTTAGTTTTACGACTTGTTCCTCTGAACCCTTAGCGCTCGCTATTAGTGAGACGGCTAAATTTTTTTCCTTCATCTTTCAATTTGTGCCACCTAAACCTCTATGATTATAGACCAAGTAATTTTATTCTATGTTAGGATATATAGCTTGCTAGGATTATAGTTGTAAACTTGAATTTTGAATTTATGTGCTTGGTAGTTAGAACTTGATAGTTTTAAGTTATTCTTGTAGATTGAGACCTGGTGCTTATCCCTTGGTTTTTAAATTGTGTAACATGTACCCCCACCTCGATACGAATTATATTCCCTTTCCCTTGAGGCCAGTAACTGTTCCATTCTTACTATTGACACTTGCACTAAGACTAAGACTTAGGACGACCATGACCTATGTAATGAAAGAGGATACCCTAATAAGTACCAAGACCCCTTCTCGTAGACCTTAACAGGAGTTTCTACGGTATCCTTTAGACAATTACAGTATTTGTTTACTATTATAAGTTGGGTAGTATACCTCACAACCTAGTATCACATAGTCTTTTGCCCTATTATTGAAGTGTAGCTGAATGACATTAACTGTGTGCTAGCATAAGAAGATAATATTTTATCAGACTGTAGAACTTAGAAGCCCATACCCCTATTTGGTCGACTATCGACTTAGACAAGGAGTTAGTATGACAACTGTAGAGATTGTAGAGTCTTATCTTCTTTGAGAACTTGGATTATTTTGTAACTTCTCTTATCATAATCTAGCGTACTTCTATTTTTTGTACTACCTTGATTTATGCTGCTATTATAGCCTAGTTTTTGCAAGCTTATTCTTTTATCGAGCTTGCTCATGACATATGTATTATTGGGTGCACACAATGATACAATTGTCTAATCAGAATCGGTGTATTAAGGTCTAGCTAACCTTAGTGCGCCTGGTTCGCTCTTCGCATAACTACTTTACGTGGATTGAGATATAGGGTAGTAGACGAATATACTTGCCCCTAGACATATCTGACATATCGTATCGGTTACATAACTATACTGATACGAGCATGTAAATAGGAAATTACCAAAATAGGATTTCAATCCACAACTGCCCTGACAACTCTCTTTTCGAATTCCTTAATCTCTTTGAACCTCGTACTTGTATTCTATCACCTCCACCTTGAATTCTTTATTATTGCTCTCCGTCTTCCCTTATTTCAGAAAGACGAAACCTCGTGCTTAGTATAAGTTGACACACTGATAGTACTAGATATAACCCATAAGGCTAATCATATAACTTAGTGACTCTCTTTTATAACTGATTAAGGGCATATCATAGATGATATGTTTGGTGTTAAAACTTTGAGGATTAAGTAACATGATTAAATAATTTGAGGAATAGTTTTTCTAGATGTACAGCCTTAGGTGATAGATGGGTAAATTTTAAGTTCGGTAGATTGTGAACCCCTCACCCAAAATTAGACCTACTTGGCTGAGATAGTGAGACTAAGGCTAGTTGATTCCAGTTAGAGATAGAATATGGTATTTTATTTAATTTTGTAATAATTATATCACATAGCGCACCTTACCATGCTTCGATGATTGGAGCACTACACTAGCCACTGCCTTCCTACAAATTCCACACCCTTATCCTAGACGTGCCCATCATTCAATTCTCATCTTTGTGAAATTTTTCAATTGTTGGGCACTTTTATGCAAAAGAGCATTTAGTTGTCCACACCATTGGACATGACACAAGAAGAAACCCATTTTTCGCTCATGTGGATTTTTTCATGATTTTTTGGGATGTGCAACGTGCAACATCGCCCACCCCTTTAAACCTAGCCTTGCATTTTAAACAATGCAAATCTTATACCATCCTTGACTTTCTACCGTGGCTTAATTTTAATTTCGAGGACAAAATTTTTATAAGTTGGGTAGAATATAAAACCCCTATTCCTAGAAACCGTATATGACCTTTTTAATAAATTATTAATTTAATTATAGTAATTAGTGGCTAATTATGAGAAATAGATTTTTATTAATTTTTATTTTAGTTGTTGGTGAACTTAGGGGATTTATGGGGCCATTAGAAATTTTTTCGAATTTATTCCATGTAGGAGACCCCGTGGACCGTTGCTAGCTTAATAGTATGTATTAATACAAATTCTAGATTTTTTTATGCGTATATATGTATATATATAAATATATACACATATATTTTTTTAAGGAAAAAGAAAGATAAAGAAATGAAAAAGAAAAAGAATAAAAGGAAAGAAAAGAATGGAAAAGAAAAAGAGAAAGAAAAAGGAAAAAAAAGGGACTAAAGTGTAAAACTCAAACCCACCCCTTTAGAAATCAAAAGCAACAACAGAAAATCCTACCCCCGCGCAGAATGCAACCCCCCCGGCTAATCCTTTATATATATATATATATATATATATATATATATATATATAAACCATCTAACCCTAACCCTACTCCTCCTTCCCCTCGACCGCGCTACCACCTGACCGCCGTTCACCGCCGCCTCCAGCCAACTCCGGCCGACCACGACGACCTCGACGACCGCAACCCCGCGCGAGCACCGCACCGCGCAGAAGCTACAGCAACTTACCTCTCTTTCCACGCAGTTTTCCGTCACCTCGCTCAACCAAACTCGACCCCGTCTTCTCCGGTATGATCCTCACTTAACCCTCTCCATTATCTGTGTGATAGTAGATCTCGAACAACGCGTAACCATAGGTGAAAACAGTGCCAAAGTTGGCAAAAATAGACCAATTCTAGGATCGCAGAAAACTGCGGTGATCATCCATGTTCCCGAATTCGTATCCCCCACCACAGAGATCCGAATTAGATATTTCTTTTTGGTATGCATAGACCACTTAACCTAGTTTAATTTCTGTTAAATAACCCTAGATTATTAACTGCTGTAGGTAGAATTTAATTTGTTGGAAAATTCCGCGAACACACTTTTTCTAGATTTTCAAAAGTTGTGGAACGGAGCGCGCCCCACCAAACAGAACCGCCCCGCCGTGTACCAAGTGTACCAAACGGTGCGCGCAGTATAACCGGACACAGGAGAGTTCGCAGAAACTGATTCGGACGCGTGTGTGCGCTGGAATCAGCCCGTATCCGCGGATAGATCCCGTGTCGTAACTTTTGTGAAAGTCGTGCGCATTTTGTGCACGCTCGTCAGATTGCGACGAAACTTATGCCACTGGACTCGTGGTAACGCGCTGGTCTAGTAACCCAATTTTTACGCAATTCTGAGATAGTTGACCAAGTCGCCAATTGGTGGGCCCCACAGTTGACTTTTTGGGCAAAATTTTGTTCGGCCCATCGGAATCCACATTTGGACATACCGTTGGGTTCGTATTGATATTTAGAGTTTGTTTGACCTATAATTTGTCCCATTTAGAGACTGTTACCCTTGGCACATTTTTCGGTGCAAAGTGGGCCACACGTGGACCCCACTTTTATCCAAAATTACCGTTTTGCCCCTGTGTCCAAATTGGACGAAAGGGAAGTGCTTTCTAGATATTTTGCTTATTCTGGAAACGTTGGTGATATCTATTTCAGCATCCGGAGACATTTGTTCTGAGGCCATAGCTTCTGATCCTCTGTGCTTGACTTTTGGACAGTACACCTTGCAGCTTTCTTACCAGGCAAGATATCTTGCCAAATTGCTTACAGTATTTTGCATGCTTAGTATATTTCTATATATTTATTGTATTTCTGTATATTTATTGCATGTGTAGTTTCTTTCAGTCATTACTATATATTAGATATGTTGACACACACTTGACACTTAGTATCATAGAGGACAATCAGTAGGCGTATGGGCTTTAACCACTCTGGTAACACCGTAGTAACTAGCACGCACTATGGTGGTCGTGTCCGATGGTCGCTAACCCCGAGGTATGTCCATTGATGGAGTCACGAGGGTCGCTACCCCCGAGGTATATCGGCTGATGATGTTCTAGACGTGTGTGTGAGTTGTGAGGCTTAGATCGAGTAGCCTACCCTTGCCCATACGTCAAAAAGTTGTCCTCGTTGCATTTATATAGATTGTCTTGTACAGCATACTTATATATTTTCAAACATTATGCATGTTTACTATATTCAAATTGGATTGCTTCTATGTATCTTGTTACGTCCCTCTGAGGACCTGGTCCCTTTCCAGGTGTATCTGTTCTTGAGTATTCGCAGGAGCGCAGATTCGGATGGTTATATATGTTTCGTGGATGTCTTCTCTTCGAGCCCCGTATTCGTTAGCTGGTATTCTTATATTGTGTTTATTGTGTTGTACTTTTCCATTCGAGTTGGTAGTTGATTTGTTTCCATCCAACTATCATCCTTAGATACTTATGTTGAGATCTAGTTATATAGATACTGGTTATTCATTTATATCGATTTTCTGTGGATGAGATTTAGATTGTACCCTGTGACTTGTGATACATTTTATACCACTTATGGATTTGATATTCATATTACAGCGTACGTATGAGTTTTGGTTTCCATATATTGGAGTTGCCATATCCATGCGGCTGGCATGCTTATGTGTCCTAGTCCTACATATTTTTGGGACTGGGACGTGACATATATATATATACACAAATATTTTAACTCGTATGTCTGCTGCAGGGATAACCGTTTGGCGAAAGGGTAAGAATCACTGAATAAGTGATATTCATGAAAATCGAACATGCTCTACTGTATTGAATATTTTCATAAAGAAGTCTTATTTTCGTATAAGCTTCTATCTCGTTCACACGATAAGATGTTATTAATAAGATATGCATAGAGAGAGATGCTAAGATGATAGTCCACTAGATGCTTGCTAGAGTATTTAAAGAAATGCATATAATTCACGAGACACGTTGTACACCAGAGATAGTATATGAATCTGCTTATCGTATACGAACTGCTTGTCTTGCCTGCTTGCTTATATACCGAATATGAACTCTGATTTCAAAGATGCTTTCTAAAAAGAAGTAATATGACTCCGCTCATGTGCTACATGTAACGAACATAGGTAAAACTAGAAAGATCACGAGTAATGAAATATTTTGCCACATGCTTACTTAGTTTGGGTTTCAGGGGTGTTGTTCTGTTCGTTGATTTTATACTCACTAATACTTTCTCCAAAGTGTTGACCCACCAACAGGTTGCTTGTTCTCAGGCGCTGGATCGTCCGAGGAAGCGATACCCGTGCCTTATCCCTAGGACCCAAAAATCTGGAGTCGATGCCTTGAGCCGTATCGAGTTTGCTTTGAGTTGCTTTTGTATAGAGGGACATAATGTATGAAGCAGTATCATTGTAATCGAGAGAAGAGAGTGCTTGAGCGAATTATAACCTCGGCCAAGCGCCGCTTGTAAAATTTTTGAATATCAATAAAGATGCTTGTTTCCTTATGCCATTGTGTTCTTTACTTTTCTGCAATATATGTACCACTGCTCTTGTCTTTAATAGCTTACTTGCCCTTGTTCAAAGCTTTAGCCTTGTACAAGCGCACTTTAGGCTTGCATGGCATCGCGCCCAAGCGAGGATGATCGGATCCGTAGGGACCAAGCAAGGACGATCGATTTCGTAGGGACCAAGCGAGGATGATCGGCCCCTGCGAGACCGGGGCGTGACAAGTGGTGATGGTAATTGTTGAATTATGGAAACTTATTTAGTCCCATATTGGATAGAAAGTAAAAAGGAGACTAGCCTCCTCCTACATATATGGACCCCCTCTTTGAGAAATAAATCAATTAAGTCTTTCTACATGGTATCAAAGCCAAAGTTCGGAATCTTTTTTCCAAAAAAAAAATTCCAAAAAAATAAGGGTTCCCTTTCATCCCTTATCCCCCCTCCCTCCCGCCTTCCTCTACCTGGGTGGAAGCCCCCCTCCCCCCCACCTTTCTCTGTGTGTGGAAGCCTCCTCACTCCCGCCCTCGGGTGTCGTCTACGTTCCCTGCAGGTTTGCCTGTGGGTGTTATCAAACCCGTCGTTGGATTATGGATAATCAGAGAGGAACTCTTGTGTCATCCTCTGATTTTGATCTCAACGTGGGTTTTGAGATTTGAGAGCATACTTCGTGGAACGTTTTGCACAAATCTCTATTTTTAGCCCTTGTTCGGACAAGTTCTATCCATCGTGCATTTCTCATGTAACATGAGTTTGGGGATGTACAGATAGATGGAGAAAGTCGTGATCATATGTAGCGTACGACACATGTTTGAGTTATGTTTGATCTCGTCCCTGTGTACAACTGTGGAGATGGAAACACATGTGACTAGTCAAGAGTTGAAAGAGATATTGAAGAGGGTGGCCAGGGTATTTCAGGCCAAAATAGAGGAGACCTCATCTAGTAGGGCAGTCATGCCCGCACCAGAACTGTCGCAGGTGATAAAGAAGATAGAGTTGCTGCCCAATGGCATCAAACTTGAGGGCATGAGAAACTACCTAAGTTGATCTAGGAGGGCGTTGCTGAACCTTCTGACCAAGGGGCTTAAAAAATATGTAAAGGGAGAGTACACTGATCCAAAGGATAAGACAAGTGCTGAGCGAAGCACATGAAGTCACCTTAATTCTCTGGTGGTTTCTTGGCTGTTGACTTCCGTGTCTCCATTCATAGCCGGGATGGTGGAGTCGATCTGCAGTGCATCTGATGTCTGGACGACATTGGCTGGGATGTACTCTGGATCTGGGAGTATTATGATGATGATGGAAGTTGAGAAAAAGATTGATGCTACCACACATGGGAGAAGACAGTACTCCAGTATACAGCAGAACTACGTCGCTTATGGGCAGACTTGGATCACTAAGATCCGTTATCATTGCAAAACCTGTCAGATATTCTCCTTGGAAAATAGTACCTTGAGCGTAAGCGTGTTGCTCATTTTTTCAAGGGTCTGAACTAAAGTTTAAGGCTAAAGGGTATGAACTACAGTTTAAGGCTATGAGGGCAGCAATGTGTCATCTGCCATCTTTTCCATCCCTGGATGAGACTGTTACATCGATGGAGCAAGAGGAGATCAGACAGAAAGTGATGAAAGACGAGACCTCAGCAGCTGTCCGTTTGGCATTGGTGATTCCTAGTGCTCCTATCAGCGATGACAGAGAGTACTACAATTACGAAAAAAAAGGCACCTTAGTTATAACTGCCCTCAATCCCATAATTTTGGTCGTGGCCGAGGAGGCAGAGGACAGAGAGGTGGACGTACAGGTCAAGGAGGCAGGGGATATGGAGGCCGGGGAGTTGCTCACCTAGCTTTGCAAGAGGAGATCACTACTAAGATGACTCTAGCCGAGATGATAAAGCTGGAGGAACTACGTCAATTCAAGCTTCAGGTGGAGAGTTCTAAGGTCAAGGGATAGGCCACTCAGGATCTGGCTATCGCTACCTACCTTGGTAACTTTACTGGTTACGCTGGTCTTATGGGCAATAATATCCCGGATCAGGCACTTGTACTCACTAAATCTCATACTGATTGGATCATAGACTTAGGTGCATCTAGGCATATCATAAGTGCAACTAGTGAGTTTATGTTATATTATATGATCAAATATATGCATCCCGAGACAGTTCAGATTGCTGATGGGATATCCTAACCCATCAGGGGTACTGGCTCGGTCCATTGTACTTCATATGTTACCCTGTCATCCGTCTTACATGTTCCTTCATTTCTTGTCAACTTACTTTCTATTAGCCCTCTTATTGATCAATTGAATTACATTATTCTTTTTTATTGGGATATGTGTTCTTTTCAGGAGAAGGCCACGGGGAAGACGCTTGGGACTGGCATCAGGTGTGATGGCCTTTGGTACTTGGACAGGGAGGCTGCAATTCTCGCTACTACTATTAGTGGAGTGCCAGAGACAGAAGCAATGCTTCAATACTTGTCACGCCCCAGTCCCAAAATGCCGAGGGACTGAGCACGTGAGCAATGGCCAGCAGCACGCACCGATGGACAACCCAATTTAATGGACCCATCAGGGCATGCTTAAGCTGTAGTCTAGCAGTACTAAGTACAAGTCTCCGGTATTACTAATCTCATCCACAGAATAAATATAGATTAATTGCCAGAAATAATGCAATGGAATTAAATATGCAATATCAAATAAGGTTATCTCGGGAAACAATCCGAGAATTATTCTGTTACAATTAAGGAAACATAGACTGGAAATAAAATACTGAAAAGGAAATACTGTGTAGCTGAAGCCGGTGCTCAGGTGAAGTCTTCGGCCACTATCTCGTCCTCAGTTCCGGGTTCTGCTCCAAGGAGTGCTCCTGTACCGTACACCTCGGGGTAGTTCTCTGCGGCTATACCTGGGGACATAGTCCATTCCAGGTCCTCAGGGGACATAACAAGGTACAGAAAATACAAGCCAAAACATATGCAGTGCAGCAACAAGATAAACAGCAGGGTAAATATATAAACCAGCTAGTGATATGCAAGTGAGAGTTTTAGTCATACTCAGGCTGAGACTACTACAGGATCAGTGTCGAAGAAACCATAGCAGTATTTTCTCGAAGAGCCAGAACTTGTGCCAAAGCTCTGTATCAGAGACTAATACACCTCCAGATAACATTATTTACATTATAATCAGCCTTGATATGGTAATACTCTCCCCACCCCATGTAATCTCACGTCACAGTTCCAGAAAATATCAGGTACAAGTCACGCAAGTTTGAACTAATGCAATGAGTCAGGCTAGAATCTAAGCATGTAAACTGGAAATGACATGAAAATGTAGCCTATACGGAATCACCAGGTATATCTCAGGCAATTCCGTCACATGAAGAGTGTCAGGTGTCCTGGGTTGAGCAGTTAAACAAGTTCACATATGAAGCTACATAAATCAAGTAAAATACTATAACCAGAAATATCTGAGAATTGGCAAGATTTACTTGCCCACTGATGTATAACTAAGTCCAGGAAATAGGTAGCAAAGCTGCAAGTTTTGGCAAGGTACACTTGCCTGTGGTTCCGGCTCGGGTTGCAGTTCTGACTTCGGCGGGAATTGCAGGCGATACTCCGGTTGCTGAAACAAATATCACCATCAGATCCAGAAAATATCAATCAGCTAGAAACGCCTGTCCTTGGGTCCAATTTGGAGACAAGGGCAAAAACGGCAGTTTCGGGTCAAAACGGGGTCCACCGGTGGGCCCGCTTTGCACCGAAAAACGCGTCAGGGTCAACGGTCTCCAAATTCACCAAACTTAGTGTCAACAGGTCAGGAACGCTGATACGAACCCAACGAAACCTTCAGAATTGAATTCCGATGAGCCGATCACGAAATCGTCCGTCGAACGGGACCTGTGGGGCCCACGACACGCGATTTCGTCAACGTTCTCAGAATCGAACCAAACTTGACCCACAGGACCAGCGTATTGCTACGAGTCCGATGGCGCAAGTTTCGTCTCGATCCGACGTGTGTACACAAAGTTAGGGCGCATTCCAGAAAGTACGGATACGGGGCGATGTTCGCGGATACGCGTTGATTCCGGTGTGCACGCACACCCGAATCAGCTTCCGCGAAATCCCACACGTCCGTATCGACGAGGCGTACGTATCTGTGAAGACCGCACGCGACCAAGTCGTCCCGTTTGGCGGGGCGTACTCAGTTCCGGGGTGAAACATGGTCTGGTTTTTCCTGTTTTTGGATCGCGGTGTGCGATCACCACAGGACGCGATGCCCCGAACAGTTTGTCCGGACACCGAGAGGGTCATACAGGCTTCGCAACGCAATTTGCGGAATCAAAAACGGAGCTACGAGCAAAAAGTTACGCGTACCTGAACCCCGCTGAAAAATTGGGGTTTCGCTGTGTCCGACTCGACACGGACACTGTGTCCTGTGTCCGTGTCCGACACAGGAAAAAGGAATTAGGGTTAGGGTTAGGTATTCCGGTGCTGCGGCGAGGCTCCGGCGGCTGGGACGGTGGCGTGGGGGGGCTGGCTGCGGCGGGGCAGCGCGACGAGGCGCACGACGGCGACGGGCTCGGCGGCGGCGCTGAAGGCGGCGCTGGGGGGGATTGCTGCTGCTGCTCGCCGCTGCTGGAGGTGGAGGGAGGAGCTGCGGGCGGTGGCTGCGGCGCTGGGCGACGTCGGCGGTGAGGCGGGAGGCGGCGAGGCGGTGGCGGCGTGGTGGGGAGGAGCGGTGGCCGGAGAGGAAGGGGAGGGGATATATATATATAGGGCGGAGGAGAGGGAGCGGGGCCGAGGATGGCGGGGAGAGGGGCGGAGAAGGCGGTGGACGTGGGGGAGAGGGCTGCCGGAGCGGGCGGAGGGCGCGGCGGAGGCGGCGCACGACGCGGGGACGGGGAGAAGTCATGGGGGAGAGAGAGGGGGCGGGTCGGGTTTGGCTAGCGGGCGGGTCTGACCGACCCGACCCGACCCGCTAGCGGCGCGGGCTGGGTTTGGGTTCGGGCTGGGCCCGGTGGGCCGGGCCCAGTGGGCTGGGGTTTAAAAATAAAATAAAAATATAATAAATAATAAATAAAAATAGTAATTATAATTAATAGATAATTAAATAAATAGTTAAATACTTTTTAGGCATTTAAAAATAGGTCAGGGGTCCGATAAATTCCAGAAAAATTGTCCTAAGTCCAGTTTTTCATTTTACATCCAAAAATATTATTTTCATAATATTTTAATACTGTTTAATATTAATTAAAAATTATTGAATAATTAAAACCCTGTTTTTAAATTACAGAAAATCCCAGAAAATTCCAGAAAATTGTGAAAAATCCAGTTTTTAAAATTTTGAAAAATCAGGGGGTTTACAATCTACCCCCCTTAAGAGGATTGCGTCCTCGCAATCAAAGAATAACCGGTCAACAGAGATGACGCGGTCACAAACATCGTTTGAAAACACATCACAAGATACTTAGGGAAGTACCGTTTCCCTAAAAATTGAAAGTTTACACTTTCCAGGAAAATCTAGTTAAAACTATAACTTATATGAAAAACCAGGTTGTTATTAACAAGTTGCAATTTACTAGGTTGGGGCTGAGGTCACGAACCAACGGGCACGAACTACGACAAGACTGGAAACAGATAACTATAAATCACTTACTCGCATCGGCTTCCTGCACAGTCATCGCGTAAGCCTGCTCTCGTCCTTGAGGTAGATTCCTCTGCTGCTGCTGAGCTTGCTGGTAGGGTGCTGCTCGAGGTGCTGGTGGAGTTTGCTAGTTCGCCCTTGGTGTTTTCCTTCTCCACGTTGAGTGCAATCCCTTACCGAATGCTGACGGGATCCGCATGCCAAACACAATCCTAGCCTGCGTCGGCATTCCTTGGCGATATGGCCTGCTTTGCCACAGTAATGACAAGTAAGGAGGACTACCACTGGTGGTGTAGATGCTTTCTGCTGTTGGTGCGGTCTCTTTGCAGATTCTTCTTGTGGTGCTCTGGATGTTGCTGATGGGGAGGACCTCTTCAGACTGGTCTCTCTCTTGGTGACGCGCTCTATGCGTCGAGCCGCAGCAAGGACGTCCGAGTATGATGTTGGTGCGACGGACCCAATTAGTTTCTGCAGCTCAATGTTCAGTCCGTCGAAGAATTTTTCGGCCTTCTCTTCCTCAGTCGGGATCAGGGTGGGGGCGAAGCGGCTCAGACGAATGAATTCTGCGTTGTACTCTTCCACCGTCATGGAGTCCTGAGTGAGGCGATTGAATTTGTCCCGCAGTTCTGATCGAGCGATGGCAGGAATGTACATCTCCTGGAAGAGTCTGGAGAACTCCTCCCAGGTGACTCGGTCTGGTCCGAGTCGCGTCTCCTCGGATAGCCACCAGTGATGAGCGTTGTCCGTCAATTGCATTCTGACTGCTGTCATCCAGCGTTCCCGTGGAAGTTCAGCTGCTTCAAGTTGATGCCGAATGTTGGTGAGCCACTCGTGAACTTCTGTGGGCTCCTCCTTTCCAGAAAAAGTGCGGGGCTTCAGTTGGCGGAAGTCAGTGATTGAGCCTGTAGTTGGCCGTAGAGCTGGTAGGTTGGCCCGCTCCAGTGCAGTTACAATGCTGTCCCTCAAGAAATTAGCTTCGCGACGCTGAGCCTCGTGTTGGACTTGTTGCTGTGCTTGCATCATCGCGTAGATCATTTGGAATATCAGCTGCCCGTCAATTGGCTGTCCTTGTGGGAGTACGGGCATTGGTGGGACGAACTGCGGCGGAGGTGGGATGTCATCGCGCCGGAATCGGGAGGTAGGCTGACCTGCCTGCTGGCTCTGTTGAGTTGAGGGAATTCCTCCGACTGGTGTCACTTCATCGTCATAGGTGACACCTGCAGCTTGGGGTGTTCCGACGGGAGTCTCGTTGCATTCTTGCGAGTCCATTTCCCTGTATCCAAAATAACCAATAAGAGGCGCACAGGAAACAAGGCAAGATGCAAGTTCAAGTTAGTTCGAATACGATACAGATATCAAAAACGATTTCAAGCAAGTGGATGAGATCCTAAAAACTATCCTATCTTATTGCAGGCCTGTTCAGTCCCTAAGTTAAAACCGAACAATTTTAGTCGTTGACCTGCATTGGCCACCACAAAAACCATGTCACGCCCCAGTCCCAAAATGCCGAGGGACTGAGCACGTGAGCAATGGCCAGCAGCACGCACCGATGGACAACCCAATTTAATAGACCCATCAGGGCATGCTTAAGCTGTAGTCTAGCAGTACTAAGTACAAGTCTCCGGTATTACTAATCTCATCCACAGAATAAACACAGATTAATTGCCAGAAATAATGCAATGGAATTAAATATGCAATATCAAATAAGGTTATCTCGGAAAACAATCCGAGAATTATTCTGTTACAATTAAGGAAACATAGAACGGAAATAAAATACTGAAAAGGAAATACTGTGTAGCTGAAGCCGGTGCTCAGGTGAAGTCTTCGGCCACTATCTCGTCCTCAGTTCCGGGTTCTGCTCCAAGGAGTGCTTCTGTACCGTACACCTCGGGCTAGTTCTCTGCGGCTATACCTGGGGACATAGTCCATTCCAGGTCCTCAGGGGACATAACAAGGTACAGAAAATACAAGCCAAAACATATGCAGTGCAGCAACAAGATAAACAGCAGGGTAAATATATAAACCAGCTAGTGATATGCAAGTGAGAGTTTTAGTCATACTCAGGCTGAGACTACTACAGGATCAGTGTCGAAGAAACCATAGCAGTATTTTCTCGAAGAGCCAGAACTTGTGCCAAAGCTCTGTATCAGAGACTAAGACACCTCCAGATAACATTATTTACATTATAATCAGCCTTGATATGGTAATACTCTCCCCACCCCATGTAATCTCACGTCACAGTTCCAGAAAATATCAGGTACAAGTCACGCAAGTTTGAACTAATGCAATGAGTCAGGCTAGAATCTAAGCATGTAAACTGGAAATAACATGAAAATGTAGCCTATACGGAATCACCAGGTATATCTCAGGCAATTCGGTCACATGAAGAGTGTCAGGTGTCCTGGGTTGAGCAGTTAAACAAGTTCACATATGAAGCTACATAAATCAAGTAAAATACTATAACCAGAAATATCTGAGAATTGGCAAGATTTACTTGCCCACTGATGTATAACTAAGTCCAGGAAATAGGTAGCAAAGCTGCAAGTTTTGGCAAGGTACACTTGCCTGTGGTTCCGGCTCGGGTTGCAGTTCTGACTTCGGCGGGAATTGCAGGCGGTACTCCGGTTGCTGAAACAAACATCACCATCAGATCCAAAAAATATCAATCAGCTAGAAACGCCTGTCCTTGGGTCCAATTTGGAGACAAGGGCAAAAACGACTGTTTCGGGTCAAAACGGGGTCCACCGGTGGGCCCGCTTTGCACCGAAAAATGCGTCAGGGTCAACGGTCTCCAAATTCACCAAACTTAGTGTCAACAGGTCAGGAACGCTGATACGAACCCAACGGAACCTTCAGAATTGAATTCCGATGAGCCGATCACGAAATCGCCCGTCGAACGGGGCCTGTGGGGCCCACGACACGCGATTTCGTCAACGTTCTCAGAATCGAACCAAACTTGACCCACAGGACCAACGTATTGCTACGAGTCCGATGGCGCAAGTTTCGTCTCGATCCGACGTGTGTACACAAAGTTAGGGCGCATTCCAGAAAGTACGGATACGGGGCGATGTTCGCGGATATGCGTTGATTCCGGTGTGCCCGCACACCCGAATCAGCTTCCGCGAAATCCCACACGTCCGTATCGACGAGGCGTACGTATCTGTGAAGACCGCACGCGACCAAGTCATCCCGTTTGGGGGGGCGTACTCAGTTCCGGGGTGAAACAGGGTCTGGTTTTTTCTGTTTTTTGATCACGGTGTGCGATCACCACAGGACGCGATGCCCCGAACAGTTTATCCGGACACCGAGAGGGTCATACAGGCTTCGCAACGCAATTTGCGGAATCGAAAACGGAGCTACGAGCAAAAAGTTACGCGTACCTGAACCCCGCTAAAAAATCGGGGTTTCGCTGTGTCCGACTCGACACGGACACTGTGTCCTGTGTCCGTGTCCGACACAGGAAAAAGGAATTAGGGTTAGGGTTAGGTATTCCGGTGCTGCGGCGAGGCTCCGGCGGCTGGGACGGCGGCGTGGGGGGGCTGGCTGCGGCGGGGCAGCGCGGCGAGGCGCAAGGCGGCGACGGGCTCGGCGGCGGCGCTAAAGGCGGCGCTGGGGGGGATTGCTGCTGCTGCTCGCCGCTGCTGGAGGTGGAGGGAGGAGCTGCGGGCGGTGGCTGCGGCGCTAGGCGACGTCGGCGGCGAGGCGGGAGGCGGCGAGGCGGTGGCGGCGTGGTGGGGAGGAGCGGTGGCCGGAGAGGAAGGGGGAGGGGATATATATATAGGGCGGAGGAGAGGGAGCGGGGCCGAGGATGGTGGGGAGAGGGGCGGAGAAGGCGGTGGACGTGGGGGAGAGGGCTGCCGGAGCGGGCGGAGGGCGCGGCGGAGGCGGCGCACGACGCGGGGACGGGGAGAAGTCGTGGGGGAGAGAGAGGGGGCGGGTCGGGTTTGGCTAGCGGGCGGGTCTGACCGACCCGACCCGACCCGCTAGCGGCGCGGGCTGGGTTTGGGTTCGGGCTGGGCCCAGTGGGCCGGGCCCAGTGGGCTGGGGTTTAAAAATAAAATAAAAATATAATAAATAATAAATAAAAACAGTAATTATAATTAATAGATAATTAAATAAATAGTTAAATACTTTTTAGGCATTTAAAAATAGGTCCGGGGTCCGATAAATTCCAGAAAAATTGCCCTAAGTCCAGTTTTTTATTTTACATCCAAAATTATTATTTTCATAATATTTTAATACTGTTTAATATTAATTAAAAATCATTGAATAATTAAAACCCTGTTTTTAAATTACAGAAAATCCCAGAAAATTCTAGAAAATTGTGAAAAATCCAGTTTTTAAAATTTTGAAAAATCAGGGGGTTTACAATCTACCCCCCTTAAGAGGATTGCGTCCTCGCAATCAAAGAATAACCGGTCAACAGAGATGACGCGGTCGCAAATATCGTTTGAAAACACATCACAAGATACTTAGGGAAGTACCGTTTCCCTAAAAATTGAAAGTTTACACTTTCCAGAAAAATCTAGTTAAAACTATAACTTATATGAAAAACCAGGTTGTTATTAACAAGTTGTAATTTACTAGGTTGGGGCTGAGGTCACGAACCAACGGGCACGAACTACGACAAGACTGGAAACAGATAACTATAAATCACTTACTCGCATCGGCTTCCTGCACAGTCATCGCGTAAGCCTGCTCTCGTCCTTGAGGTAGATTCCTCTGCTGCTGCTGAGCTTGCTGGTAGGGTGCTGCTCGAGGTGCTGGTGGAGTTTGCTGGTTCGCCCTTGGTGTTCCTTCTCCACGTTGAGTGCAATCCCTTACCGAATGTTGACGGGATCCGCATGCCAAACACAATCCTAGCCTGCGTCGGCATTCCTTGGCGATATGGCCTGCTTTGCCACAGTAATGACAAGTAAGGAGGACTACCACTGGTGGTGTAGATGCTTTCTGCTGTTGGTGCGGTCTCTTTGCATATTCTTCTTGTGGTGCTCTGGATGTTGCTGATGGGGAGGACCTCTTCAGACTGGTCTCTCTCTTGGTGACGCGCTCTATGCGTCGAGCCGCAGCAAGGACGTCCGAGTATGATGTTGGTGCGACGGACCCAATTAGTTTCTGCAGCTCAATGTTCAGTCCGTCGAAGAATTTTTCGGCCTTCTCTTCCTCAGTCGGGATCAGAGTGGGGGCGAAGCGGCTCAGACGAATGAATTCTGCGTTGTACTCTTCCACCGTCATGGAGTCCTGAGTGAGGCGATTGAATTTGTCCCGCAGTTCTGATCGAGCGATGGCAGGAATGTACATCTCCTGGAAGAGTCTGGAGAACTCCTCCTAGGTGACTCGGTCTGGTCCGAGTCGCGTCTCCTCGGATAGCCACCAGTGATGAGTGTTGTCCGTCAATTGCATTCTGACTACTGTCATCCAGCGTTCCCGTGGAAGTTCAGCTGCTTCAAGTTGATGCCGAATGTTGGTGAGCCACTCGTGAACTTCTGTGGGCTCCTCCTTTCCAGAAAAAGTGCGGGGCTTCAGTTGGCGGAAGTCAGTGATTGAGCCTGTAGTTGGCCGTAGAGCTGGTAGGTTGGCCCGCTCCAGTGCAGTTACAATGCTGTCCCTCAAGAAATTAGCTTCGCGACGCTGAGCCTCGTGTTGGACTTGTTGCTGTGCTTGCATCATCGCATAGATCATTTGGAATATCAGCTGCCCATCAATTGGCTGTCCTTGTGGGAGTACGGGCATTGGTGGGACGAACTGCGGCGGAGGTGGGATGTCATCGCGCCGGAATCGGGAGGTAGGCTGACCTGCCTGCTGGCTCTGTTGAGTTGAGGGAATTCCTCCGACTGGTGTCACTTCGTCGTCATAGTTGACACCTGCAACTTGGGGTGTTCCGACGGGAGTCTCGTTGCATTCTTGTGGGTCCATTTTCCTGTATCCAAAATAACCAATAAGAGGCGCACAGGAAACAAGGCAAGATGCAAGTTCAAGTTAGTTCGAATACGATACAGATATCAAAAACGATTTCAAGCAAGTGGATGAGATCCTAAAAACTATCCTATCTTATTGCAGGCCTGTTCGGTCCCTAAGTTGAAACCGAACAATTTTAGTCGTTGACCTGCATGGGCCACCACAAAAACCATGTCACGTCCCAATCCCAAAATGCCGAGGGACTGAGCACGTGAGCAATGGCCAGCAGCATGCACCGATGGACAACCCAATTTAATGGACCCATCAGGGCATGCTTAAGCTGTAGTCTAGCAGTACTAAGTACAAGTCTCCGGTATTACTAATCTCATCCACAGAATAAACACAGATTAATTGCCAGAAATAATGCAATGGAATTAAATATGCAATATCAAATAAGGTTATCTCGGGAAACAATCCGAGAATTATTCTGTTACAATTAAGGAAACATAGACTGGAAATAAAATACTGAAAAGAAAATACTGTGTAGCTGAAGCCTGTGCTCAGGTGAAGTCTTCGGCCACTATCTCGTCCTCAGTTCCGGGTTCTGCTCCAAGGAGTGCTCCTGTACCGTACACCTCGGGGTAGTTCTCTGCGGCTATACCTGGGGACATAGTCCATTCCAGGTCCTCAGGGGACATAACAAGGTACAGAAAATACAAGCCAAAACATATGCAGTGCAGCAACAAGATAAACAGCAGGGTAAATATATAAACCAGCTAGTGATATGCAAGTGAGAGTTTTAGTCATACTCAGGCTGAGACTACTACAGGATCAGTGTCGAAGAAACCATAGCAGTATTTTCTCGAAGAGCCAGAACTTGTGCCAAAGCTCTGTATCAGAGACTAAGACACCTCCAGATAACATTATTTACATTATAATCAGCCTTGATATGGTAATACTCTCCCCACCCCATGTAATCTCACGTCACAGTTCCAGAAAATATCAGGTACAAGTCACGCAAGTTTGAACTAATGCAATGAGTCAGGCTAGAATCTAAGCATGTAAACTGGAAATGACATGAAAATGTAGCCTATACGGAATCACCAGGTATATCTCAGACAATTCCGTCACATGAAGAGTGTCAGGTGTCCTGGGTTGAGCAGTTAAACAAGTTCACATATGAAGCTACAGAAATCAAGTAAAATACTATAACCAGAAATATCTGAGAATTGGAAAGATTTACTTGCCCACTGATGTATAACTAAGTCCAGGAAATAGGTAGCAAAGCTGCAAGTTTTGGCAAGGTACACTTGCCTGTGGTTCCGGCTCGGGTTGCAGTTCTGACTTCGGCGGAAATTGCAGGCGGTACTCCGGTTGCTGAAACAAACATCACCATCAGATCCAGAAAATATTAATCAGCTAGAAACGCCTGTCCTTGGGTCCAATTTGGAGACAAGGGCAAAAACGACAGTTTCGGGTCAAAACGGGGTCCACCGGTGGGCCCGCTTTGCACCGAAAAACGCGTCAGGGTCAACGGTCTCCAAATTCACCAAACTTAGTGTCAACAGGTCAGGAAAGCTGATACGAACCCAACGGAATCTTCAGAATTGAATTCCGATGAGCCGATCACGAAATCGCCCGTCGAACGGGGCCTGTGGGGCCCACGACACGCGATTTCGTCAACGTTCTCAGAATCAAACCAAACTTGACCCACATGACCAACGTATTGCTACGAGTCCGATGGCGCAAGTTTCGTCTCGATCCGACGTGTGTACACAAAGTTAGGGCACATTCCAGAAAGTACGGATACGGGGCGATGTTCGCGGATACGCGTTGATTCCGGTGTGCACGCACACCCGAATCAGCTTCCGCAAAATCTCACACGTCCGTATCGACGAGGCGTACGTATCTGTGAAGACCGCACGCTACCAAGTCGTCCCGTTTGGCGGGGCGTACTCAGTTCCGGGGTGAAACAGGGTCTGATTTTTCCTGTTTTTGGATCGCGGTGTGCGATCACCACAGGACGCGATGCCCCGAACAGTTTGTCCGGACACCGAGAGGGTCATACAGGCTTTGCAACGCAATTTGCGGAATCGAAAACGGAGCTACGAGCAAAAAGTTACGCGTACCTGAACTCCACTGAAAAATCGGGGTTTCGCTGTGTCCGACTCGACACGGACACCGTGTCCTGTGTCCGTGTCCGACACAGGAAAAAGGAATTAGGGTTAGGGTTAGGTATTCCGGTGCTGCGGCGAGGCTCCGGCGGCTGGGACGGCGGCGTGGGGGGGCTGGCTGCGGCGGGGCAGCGCGGCGAGGCGCACGGCGGCGACGGGCTCGGCGGCGGCGCTGAAGGCGGCGCTGGGGGGATTGCTGCTGCTGCTCGCCGCTGCTGGAGGTGGAGGGAGGAGCTGCGGGCGGTGGCTGCGGCGCTGGGCGACGTCGGCGGCGAGGCGGGAGGCGGCGAGGCGGTGGCGGCGTGGTGGGGAGGAGCGGTGGCTGGAGAGGAAGGGGGAGGGGATATATATATAGGGCGGAGGAGAGGGAGCGGGGCCGAGGATGGCGGGGAGAGGGGCGGAGAAGGCGGTGGACGTGGGGGAGAGGGCTGCCGGAGCGGGCGGAGGGCGCGGCGGAGGCGGCGCACGACGCGGGGACGGGGAAAAGTCGTGGAGGAGAGAGAGGGGGCGGGTCGGGTTTGGCTAGCGGGCGGGTCTGACCGACCCGACCCGCTAGCGGCGCGGGCTGGGTTTGGGTTCGGGCTGGGCCCGGTGGGCCGGGACCAGTGGGCTGGGGTTTAAAAATAAAATAAAAATATAATAAATAATAAATAAAAACAGTAATTATAATTAATAGATAATTAAATAAATAGTTAAATACTTTTTAGGCATTTAAAAATAGGTCCGGGGTCCGATAAATTCCAGAAAAATTGTCCTAAGTCCACTTTTTCATTTTACATCCAAAAATATTATTTTCATAATATTTTAATACTGTTTAATATTAATTAAAAATCATTGAATAATTAAAACCCTATTTTTAAATTACAGAAAATTACAGAAAATTCCAGAAAATTGTGAAAAATCCAGTTTTTAAAATTTTGAAAAATCTGGGGGTTTACAATACTGCATATTTGGGCATTTATATTTTGATAGTTTGAATAAGCTAGAACCTAAGATAATGCACAAAGTAGAAAAAAAATATTATTTTGTAATACTTGTGAACTTGGGAAGCATACGCATTCTACTTATAAAATGGTTGGTCTTTGAAGTCTTGAGCCATTTGCACTGGTTCATTCTGAAGTTTGGGGACCATGTCCGACTACTTCCACCAGTGGATTCAGATAGTTTGTTACCTTCATTGATTGCTACTCACGTATGACCTATATCTATATGATGAAGCAAAAATTTGAGGTATACAAATGTTTTCAAGACTTCTCGGCGTATGTGAAGACCCAGTTTAGAGTAAATGTGAAGATTCTTCGAACAGATAATAGGACCGAGTACACCAACAAGGAGTTTGCTAATTTTATCTCTAGTCAGAGAATTCTTTATCAAACTACTTGCCCAGACACTCATGCTCAAAATGGGGTGGGTGAATGCAAGAACAAACATCTACTAGAAGTGGTACATTCTTTGACGTTGATAATGAATATGCCAAAGTTCTTGTGGAGTGAGGCTATTATAACAACAACTTATCTAATTAACAGGTTGTCGTCAAGAGTATTAGGGATAAAGACACCATGTGAGATGTTTTGGGCTCTAATATATTTATTGTTCCACCCAGAGTGTTTGGCTGCACATATTTTATGCGAGATCACAGAATGATGGTGAGCAAGCTGGATCCACAAGAAGTTAAATATATCTTTGTGGACTACTCTTCAAGTCAGAAAGGATACAAGTGTTGGTGTCCCACTGAAAGAAGGTTGTTTGTCATTATGGACGTGACCTTCCGGAAGTTTGAACCATTTTATGGGAAGAAGACGGAGTTAAGTTCCTTGTTCGAGGATGGCTCTACTAAAGCTAGTAGAGAGGGGGAGAATGAGAGTGGCATCGTGGTTGGTATGATTTCATGTCCTTTTGAGTCACTGAGGAGTGATAGTGTCTCAGGGGGAGCCGACAGTCAAGGGGAGCTAAGAGTATGTAGGGAGCATGAGCAGCAGTAGCATGAGCTTCCTCCTTCTATGCCTAGGCCAGTACCCATAAATGCTAATGTCCCAAGTCCCTCTTCTCCATGACCTTCTTCAGCCCTTCCACCTGAGTCATTTTGTAACAATTTCTCCTCTGATGCTTTTAATACTCATGTCTTGCTTCGTAGAACTTCTAGAGTCAATGCTGAAAAACCTCCAGCTAAGTTTGGCAGTTGGTATACTCACATTGCATATTATATTTCATATGCATCCACTCCACCTGTATATAAGTCCTTCCTTGAATTATTAGATTCAGTGCTTGTACCTAACAACTGGTATGTAGCTAAGCAAGATCTTAGGTGGTTGAGTGCCATGCAGGAGGAACTCCAGGCCTTGAAGAAGAATGACACATAGGAGTTGGTACCACTGCCAGCTGGAAAGTGTGATGTTTAATGTAAATGGGTTTATACTCTTAAGCAAACTCATAGGGCAAGATTGACAGGTATAAGGCCGTATTGGTTGCTAAAGGCTATAGCCAAACTTATGATATCGACGATGATGAGACATTTGCTCTAGTAGCAAAGATGAGCATTGTGCGAGTATTGGTGTCATGTGCTTCCAACTTCAATTAGCAACTACATCTGCTAGATGTCAAGATCGTATTTTTGTATGGGGACCTCCAGGAGGAGGTGTATATGGAGATTCCACCAGGCTTTGCTAATTCACAAGCAACGGGAAATGTATACAAATTGAAGAAGTCTTTGTATGGGTTAAACCAGTCTCCGAGAGCATGGTTTGATAGATTTAGACATACAGTCTTTGGTATGGGGTATAGGTAGTGCAATAAAGATCATATTGTATTTTACAGGTACTCCAAGACTCGTATCACTATTCTTGCAGTCTATGTTGATAATATTGTAATTACTGTAGACGATACTGAGGAGATCCTACGGCTGAAGAAAATACTTGGAGATAAATTTGAAGTTAAGGATCTTGGAGAGTGAAGTACTTCCTCGGAATTAAAATTGCAAGGTCACGAAAGGGTATAGTACTTTCTCAGCGAAAGTATGCTCTGGACCTTCTTTCAGAGACAGTAATGCTAGGTTGTAGGGTTGCTTCTACTCCTATCGAGCAGAATCACAAGATTTCTGCTGAGGGTGGTGATCCGGTGAGTAAGGAGCAATATCAAAGATTAGTTAGTCGGCTTATATATTTATCTCATACGAGACTTGATATTATGTATACTGTGAGTTAGTGAGTAGATATATGCATATCCTAGAAAGCAACATATGGAGGCAGTTCATAGAATTCTCAGGTATATTAAAGAAAGTCCAGGAAAGGGGTTATAGTTCAGAAGTTCTGGATATCTGAGAGTTGAAGGCTACTGTGATGCCGATCGAGAGGGTTGTATGGTCGATCGCAAGTCCACTACATGTTACTGTGTTTTTGTTGGAGGCAATCTTGTATCTTGGCACAGCAAGAAGCAAGATATAGTGGCTAGGTCTACAGCTGACGCCGAGTATAGGGCTATGGCAGTTAGCCTGTGCGAGATGATGCAGGTGATGAGATTGTTGGCTGAGATGCATTTATTTAGAGGAAACTCCCTGCAATTTTGGTATGACAATAAATCAGTAATTGATATTGCAAATAATCCAGAACAGCTGATCGCATCAAGTATGTGGAGATTAATAGGTTCTTCATCAAGTAGCAACTGAATAGAATTTTTTTTGACTTTGAGCTATGTGAAATCTGCAGAGCAGTTAGCTGATTGTTTAACAAAAGGTTTGGGTTCTAGAGAGTTTGACATCTTTTGTAATAAGATGGGGATGATTGATATTTATTGCCTATCTTGAGGGGGAGTGTTGACTTATGGGAACTTATTTAGTCCCATATTGGATAAAAAGGAAGGAGGAGGCTAGCCTCTTCCTATATATATGGAGCCCCTCTTTAAGAAATAAATCAATTAAATCTTTCTACAGTTATACAAAATTATTTTGTACTCACTTACTTAAAACATGACCTTTGTAATGTTATTTTTTAAGACATAAGCTTTAGGAAAGGCACAAACATGCTAAGGATAAAGGTAAGTAATACAAAAGCAATTCACTCTATTATTCTATACTTGATGCTTGAAAATTTTATTTTGTAAATCCTTGAAAGCTAATGGATGTTTAGCGTGAATAATGGAACTATCTCAAATAATGTATAAAAATGACATATCTCTGAATTGCTATTTCTAAGCCAAAATCAAGTCTAGAAGTATAAAGTTGTTATACATGCTCCTATTAAATTTGTGACATTAGGAATCAAATTTATAAATTTGGTTGACTAGTAAATAGTTTAGTGATATAATAATTTTCTTTGAATCTAAGTTTTAAAGTAGAGATTAATTTGGGCACAAGCCTAAAGGGTCCTTCTGTCAAAAAATGGTATAATTATCCCTAAGGGATATGGTACTTAAGTGTCTTCGGACCACCGCTAGCTAGGAACCGGACCCTACAGCTAACCCAAATTGATCAAAACTTGATAGACTAAAGATTTATTATGATTAATTAGCAAAATTTATTTAAACTATTATTTTGGCTATATAGACTATCATATTGACTGAATACACAATTCTTGTAGAACATTAGATTATCACAATGAGTGATTAAGATGAATACTCTAGTGCCAAACCATCAAAGTTTAATACTTATTTCTTTAAGAGATAGCAGAGCTATATGTGATTTTGTGATTTTTGCTCACTGCCTTGGGGCTGATATCAAAAATTAATTGAATAACATATATGTTAAATAATTCTGATGGCACTATAGAATGTTATAGAACCATGTTGTGCATTAGAAGGAGTATTTCTTCAAAGCCTGATATAAATGCTTTTTTCTGAGTCATTATATGTCTTATTTTTTAAATATAAAAATGCTATAGAACCATGCTATGCATTGGAAGGAGTATGAGGGTTCACTTGTGAAATAAGTTAGATACTCATAAGAAGACAGGTCCATGTGACAAAATATTATAGCTAGACTCTAAAACGGTAATTTTAAACGTAGCTTGTGCTGAAGATGAATAGCTCAGACATTTTTATTATGTATATACAAATTTATGCACCTGTCATTTATTTTTAAATATGTTGTGATATTCAATTTGCTTTCAGAACTACTAAAGCATGTTTCTGTGAGTTCTAAGATGAAAAGGTACCTGCCGCTGCACTTCAAGTCTTAAAGAGCCTAAAAGGCAAAAATGTGGTTCTTGACTTTAAAATTCATAAAAGAACTTTATAGATCTCTTGACGAAGAGTCTGTTAACTCTTGACGAAGAGTATGTCTAGGACTTTGATCCTAGAATCATCGAGGGGGGTGGTGTTAAATGGATAGAAATTAGCTGGACTTAGGTGACTTGTATGGAGCACTGACCCAAGATTAAAATCTTATTAAAATAATGCCCACATGGCTGTATATGTATACAATTATTCCAAATTCCTATGGTGATAGTGTTCCGATGTGTGATCTGGTTAGGATGAGTTTTTAAACTCTTAATAGGTTCAAGCTATGTAGGGTTGACACCGATCACCAACCCTTTGAGGACTTACCTATATGAGAGGTCGTGAAGGTCGCGACTATAGGACAGGGTAATCCCAGACAACTCTCATGAATATAGAAAAGTGTGCATGGTCTATCAAAAGCGCCACCCCGATAGATCCAAGGACCTCTAGCGTACTATGTGTGCTATTTTCTGAATCTGGTTTAAGAAGTTTGATTCAAAGCATAGTCCATCAAGCACTTCTTCAGACAAAGACAATAGTCACTAAGTGAGATTCAATGTTGTAGTCCATCTCACATATTCCTAGTATTAATTTACCCAAAAATTCCTTGCTATACTTCTTTATATATCTTGCGATGACTTTATTCCCATTAAATCCCTTTAATTCCTTGAGGGTAAGTGCTTACACTATCCTATGGTTCCTTTGTTGTAGTACTGGAAAATATACCAGAAACAAAGCCTCAAAACTCTACCGAATTATTTCTCCTTTACCAAATTATTCCTCATTTCTTCCATTTCTTTCTAGTCAAAGCTAAGTTCGAGTCGTTCTCCAGAAGTCGTGTGCGGTGATGGGAAGCCGGTAGGAAGGGGGTCATACCACTAGATGAATTCGAGATGATGTCTTCACATAGATCTCGAATAAACTCTTAAGATAGTACTTCGTGCGTGACTTTTTCGTAGACCGGTAAATCTAACTCGTTGTTATTTTTTTTCATGAATCGAATGTAATATTTTCCAACATTTCTAAGTTGTAGTTGATAGAAAAAATTACATTCGGACCTCGATGTCACAAGAAAGATTAAATGAATTTGCTATGATCTCGATTAAAAATGATCTACTAGAAAAGCTTAACTATGATCACTTAATTGAAGAATTTGATTCAAAAATACAAATAGAAATATTTTTCTTTGAACCTAAAGGTTCTAGTTTATAAAGTATTATTATATGACTTACCTTATTGTTATATTAAAATCAAGATTTTATGACACAATTTAAGCTAAAAGCACAATATATCTTGATTTTACAAAAACAACAACTAACTATATGCTTTTATTATTATTATTTTTTCAATGAGAGTTAAGGGGCAATAAAAATTAGTTTCGGTTAGGTCAATCCAACCCTCCGAGCCAGTCCTGGTATAAGCTATTGCTTAGGAGAATGATGATATAATCTTTCTTCGGAGGAATTTATATATATATGCATATAAGTAATTTATTGTTTTAAAAAACTTACAGAACCGTTCGTTAATAAATTATCAAGCATAAGCATTGTTAGGTTCGTTTAAAATTCGCTACTTAAAATTGTCCAAAATTGTAAGTGAACATATTTCAATATTCTTTGTTTGGTATGTAGGTTGTAATTGCAACAAGATAAGTGTTTTTTTCTACACATTCATTGTTTGACATGCAAATTAGAGAATGAGATAGGATGACCATAATTAAAAATGGTAATATTACCATTACTACCATGGTAATATTACCATTACTACCATGGTCCATGGCATACAAAAGTACTGCACAGATGTAAAAATATTGACCAGAATATAATAAAAATATGATGAACTGCAATCCATATATACCTAATGAAGTTTAGTCGGCTCAGAAACATAGTATGAAGTGCAATAATTTTTTTCAATGCTCATATATATATATATATATATATATATATAGAAATAGGCATAGGCCCCACCATTTTTTTATATGGTCTCTTAAAGTTGTATAATGGGCCGGGCGGTCCAAAAATCGGCCCGGGTCCTGCCTGGACCAGGTCAACGGAGCGGCCCGAACAAGCCAACCATCCCCACGGGTCTGGGCTGGGTCGGAGGATCCGACCTATAAGCCTGGCCCAGCCCATCCGCTACCAGCACCGTTCGATCCGGGTCCTATTCGGGTTGGCCCGGTTAGTCCGGCCCAGACTGGCCCTGTTCGGCCAAAATTTTTTTTTGGATATAATCGTTTGGGGGTATTTTTACCAAAATATCTCCGATTTTGTGGCATTTTTGAATGTTAGAATGGTAATTTGGTCATTTTTGCTGAAAATGGCCAAATTATCCTTATAACTGTCACGCCCCAGTCCCAAAATGCCGAGGGACTGAGCACGTGAGCAATGGCCAGCAGCACGCACCGATGGACAACCCAATTTAATGGAACCATCAGGGCATGCTTAAGCTGTAGTCTAGCAGTACTAAGTACAAGTCTCCGGTATTACTAATCTCATCCACAGAATAAACACAGATTAATTGCCAGAAATAATGCAATGGAATTAAATATGCAATATCAAATAAGGTTATCTCGGGAAACAATCCGAGAATTATTCTGTTACAATTAAGGAAACATAGACTGGAAATAAAATACTGAAAAGGAAATACTGTGTAGCTGAAGCCGGTGCTCAGGTGAAGTCTTCGGCCACTATCTCGTCCTCAGTTCCGGGTTCTGCTCCAAGGAGTGCTCCTGTACCGTACACCTCGGGGTAGTTCTCTGCGGCTATACCTGGGGACATAGTCCATTCCAGGTCCTCAGGGGACATAACAAGGTACAGAAAATACAAGCCAAAACATATGCAGTGCAGCAACAAGATAAACAGCAGGGTAAATATATAAACCAGCTAGTGATATGCAAGTGAGAGTTTTAGTCATACTCAGGCTGTGACTACTACAGGATCAGTGTCGAAGAAACCATAGCAGTATTTTCTCGAAGAGCCAGAACTTGTGCCAAAGCTCTGTATCAGAGACTAAGACACCTCCAGATAACATTATTTATATTATAATCAGCCTTGATATGGTAATACTCTCCCCACCCCATGTAATCTCACGTCACAGTTCCAGAATATATCAGGTACAAGTCACGCAAGTTTGAACTAATGCAATGAGTCAGGCTAGAATCTAAGCATGTAAACTGGAAATGACATGAAAATGTAGCCTATACGGAATCACCAGGTATATCTCAGGCAATTCCGTCACATGAATAGTGTCAGGTGTCCTGGGTTAAGCAGTTAAACAAGTTTACTTAGGCATCTACAAAAAATCAAGTAAATACTATAACCAGAAATATCTGAGAATTGTTAATCTTTACTTGCCCACTGATGTATAACCAAGTCCAGGAAATAGGTAGCAAAGCTGCAAGTTTTGGCAAGGTACACTTGCCTGTGGTTCCGGCTCTGATTGCGGCTCTAACTTCGGTTGGATTTGCAGGCGGTACTCCGGTTGCTGAAATAAACATCACCATCAGATCCAGAAAATATCAATCAGCTAGAAACGCCTGTCCTTGGGTCCAATTTGGAGACAAGGGCAAAAACGACAGTTTCGGGTCAAAACGGGGTCCACCGGTGGGCCCGCTTTGCACCGAAAAACGCGTCAGGGTCAACGGTCTCCAAATTCACCAAACTTAGTGCCAACAGGTCAGAAACGCTGATACGAACCCAACGGAACCTTCAGAATTGAATTTCGATGAGCCGATCACGAAATCGCCCGTCGAACGGGACCTGTGGGGCCCACGACACGCGATTTCGTCAACGTTCTCAGAATTGAACCAAACTTGACCCACAGGACCAGCGTATTGCTACGAGTCCGATGGCACAAGTTTCGTCTCGATCCGACGTGTGTACACAAAGTTAGGGCGCATTCCAGAAAGTATGGATACGGGGCGATGTTCGCGGATACGCGTTGATTCCGGTGTGCACGCACACCCGAATCAGCTTCTGTGAAATCCCACACGTCCGTATCGACGAGGCGTACGTATCTGTGAAGACCGCACCCGACCAAGTTGTCCCGTTTGGCGGGGCATACTCAGTTCCGGGGTAAAACAGGGTCTGGTTTTTCCTGTTTTTGGATCGCGGTGTGCGATCACCACAGGACGCGATGCCCCGAACAGTTTATCCCGACACCAAGAGGGTCATACAGGCTTCGCAAAGCAATTTGCGGAATCGAAAACGGAGCTACGAGCAAAAAGTTACGCGTACCTGAATCCTGCTGAAAAATTAGGGTTTCGCTGTGTCCGACTCGACACGGACACTGTGTCCTGTGTCCGTGTCCGACACAGGAAAAAGGAATTAGGGTTAGGGTTAGGTATTCCGGTGCTGTGGCGAGGCTCCGGCGGCTAGGACGGCGGCGTGAGGGGGCTGGCTGCGGCGGGGCAGCGCGGCGAGGCGCACGGCGGCGACGGGCTCGGCGGCGGCGCTGAAGGCGGCTCTGGGGGGGATTGCTGCTGCTTCTCGCCGCTGCTGGAGGTGGAGGGAGGAGCTGCGGGCGGTGGCTGCGGCGCTGGGCGACGTCGGCGGCGAGGCGGGAGGCGGCGAGGCGGTGGCGGCGTAGTGGGGAGGAGCGGTGGCCGGAGAGGAAGGGGGAGGGGATATATATATAGGGCGGAGGAGAGGGAGCGGGGCCGAGGATGGCGGGGAGAGGGGCGGAGAAGGCGGTGGACGTGGGGGAGAGGGCTGCCGGAGCGGGCGGAGGGCGCGACGGAGGCGGCGCACGACGCGGGGACGGGGAGAAGTCGTGGGGGAGAGAGAGGGGGCGGGTCGGGTTTGGCTAGCGGGCGGGTCTGACCGACCCGACCCGACCCGCTAGCGGCGCGGGCTGGGTTTGGGTTCGGGCTGGGCCCGGTGGGCCGGGCCCAGTGGGTTGGGGTTTAAAAATAAAATAAAAATATAATAAATAATAAATAAAAACAGTAATTATAATTAATAGATAATTAAATAAATAGATAAATACTTTTTAGGCATTTAAAAATAGGTCCGGGGTCCGATAAATTCTAGAAAAATTGCCCTAAGTCCAGTTTTTCATTTTACATCCAAAAATATTATTTTCATAATATTTTAATACTGTTTAATATTAATTAAAAATCATTGAATAATTAAAACCCTGTTTTTAAATTACAGAAAATCCCAAAAAATTCCAGAAAATTATGAAAAATCCAGTTTTTAAAATTTTGAAAAATCAGGGGGTTTACAATCTACCCCCTTAAGAGGATTGCGTCCTCGCAATCAAAGAATAACCGGTCAACAGAGATGACGCGGTCGCAAACATCGTTTGAAAACACATCACAAGATACTTAGGGAAGTACCGTTTCTCTAAAAATTGAAAGTTTACACTTTCCAGGAAAATCTAGTTAAAACTATAACTTATATAAAAAATCAGGTTGTTATTAACAAGTTGCTATTTACTAGGTTGGGGCTGAGGTCACGAACCAACGGGCACGAACTACAACAAGAATAAAACGGAAAACTATAAATCACTTACTCGCTTCGGCTTCCTGCACAGTCATCACGTAAGCCTGCTCTCGTCCTTGAGGTAGATTCCTCTGCTGTTGCTGAGCTTGCTGGTAGGGTGCTGCTCGAGGTGCTGGTGGAGTTTGCTGGTTCGCCCTTGGTGTTCCTTCTCCACGTTGAGTGCAATCCCTTACCGAATGCTGACGGGATCCGCATGCCAAACACAATCCTAGTCTGCGTCGGCATTTCTTGGCGATATGGCCTGCTTTGCCACAGTAATGACAAGTAAGGAGGACTACCACTGGTGGTGTAGATGCTTTCTGCTGTTGGTGCGGTCTCTTTGCAGATTCTTCTTGTGGTGCTCTGGATGTTGCTGATGGGGAGGACCTCTTCAGACTGGTCTCTCTCTTGGTGACGCGCTCTATGCGTCGAGCCGCAGCAAGGACGTCCGAGTATGTTGTTGGTGCGATAGACCCAATTAGTTTCTGCAGCTCAATGTTCAGTCCATCGAAGAATTTTTTGGCCTTCTCTTCCTCAGTCGGGATCAGGGTGGGGGCGAAGCGGCTCAGACGAATGAATTCTGCGTTGTACTCTTCCACCGTCATGGAGTCCTGAGTGAGGCGATTGAATTTGTCCCGCAGTTCTGATCGAGCGATGGCAGGAATGTACATCTCCTAGAAGAGTCTGGAGAACTCCTCCCAGGTGACTCGGTCTGGTCCGAGTCGCGTCTCCTCGGATAGCCACCAGTGATGAGCGTTGTCCGTCAATTGCATTCTGACGGCTATCATCCAGCGTTCCCGTGGAAGTTCAGCTGCTTCAAGTTGATGCCGAATGTTGGTGAGCCACTCGTGAACTTCTGTGGGCTCCTCCTTTCCAGAAAAAGTGCAGGGCTTCAGTTGGCGGAAGTCAGTGATTGAGCCTGTAGTTGGCCGTAGAGCTGGTAGGTTGGCCCGCTCCAGTGCAGTTACAATGCTGTCCCTCAAGAAATTAGCTTCGCGATGCTGAGCCTCGTGTTGGACTTGTTGCTGTGCTTGCATCATCGCGTAGATCATTTGGAATATCAGCTGTCAGTCAATTGGCTGTCCTTGTGGGAGTACGGGCATTGGTGGGACGAACTGTGGCGGAGGTGGGATGTCATCGCGCCGGTATCGGGAGGTAGGTTGACCTGCCTGCTGGCTCTGTTGAGTTGGTGGAACTCCTCCGACTGGTGTCACTTCATTGTCATAGGTGACACCTGTAGCTTGGGGTGTTCCGACGGGAGTCTCGTTGCATTCTTGTGGGTCCATTTCCCTGTATCCAAAATAACCAATAAGAGTCGCACAGGAATCAAGGCAAGATGCAAGTTCAAATTAGTTCGAATACGATACAGATATCAAAAACGATTCAAGCAAGTGGATGAGATCCTAAAATTTATTCTATCTTATTGCAGGCCTGTTCGGTCCCTGAGTTGAAACCGAACAATTTAGTCGTAGACCTGCATGGGCCACCACAAAAACCATGTCACGCCCCAGTCCCAAAATGCCGAGGGACTGAGCACGTGAGCAATGGCCAGCAGCACGCACCGATGGACAACCCAATTTAATGGATCCATCAGGGCATGCTTAAGCTGTAGTCTAGCAGTACTAAGTACAAGTCCCCGGTATTACTAATCTCATCCACAGAATAAACACAGATTAATTGCCAGAAATAATACAATGGAATTAAATATGCAATATCAAATAAGGTTATCTCGGGAAACAATCCGAGAATTATTCTGTTACAATTAAGGAAACATAGACTGGAAATAAAATACTGAAAAGGAAATACTGTGTAGCTGAAGCTGGTGCTCAGGTGAAGTCTTCGGCCACTATCTCGTCCTCAATTCCGGGTTCTGCTCCAAGGAGTGCTCCTGTACCGTACACCTCGGGGTAGTTCTCTGCGGCTATACCTGGGGACATAGTCCATTCCAGGTCCTCAGGGGACATAACAAGGTACGGAAAATACAAGCCAAAACATATGCAGTGCAGCAACAAGATAAACAGCAGGGTAAATATATAAACCAGCTAGTGATATGCAAGTGAGAGTTTTAGTCATACTCAGGCTGAGACTACTACAGGATCAGTGTCGAAGAAACCATAGCAGTATTTTCTCGAAGAGCCAGAACTTGTGCCAAAGCTCTGTATCAGAGACTAAGACACCTCCAGATAACATTATTTACATTATAATCAGCCTTGATATGGTAATACTCTCCCCACCCCATGTAATCTCACGTCACAGTTCCAGAATATATCAGGTACAAGTCACGCAAGTTTGAACTAATGCAATGAGTCAGGCTAGAATCTAAGCATGTAAACTAGAAATGACATGAAAATGTAGCCTATACGGAATCACCAGGTATATCTCAGGCAATTCCGTCACATGAATAGTGTCAGGTGTCCTGGGTTAAGCAGTTAAACAAGTTTACTTAGGCATCTACAAGAAATCAAGTAAATACTATAACCAGAAATATCTGAGAATTGTCAAGCTTTACTTGCCCACTGATGTATAACCAAGTCCAGGAAATAGGTAGCAAAGCTGCAAGTTTTGGCAAGGTACACTTGCCTGTGGTTCCGGCTCTGATTGCGGCTCTGACTTCGGTTGTATTTGCAGGCGGTACTCCGGTTGCTGAAATAAATATCACCATCAGATCCAGAAAATATCAATCAGCTAGAAACGCCTGTCCTTGGGTCCAATTTGGAGACAAGGGCAAAAACGACAGTTTTGGGTCAAAACGGGGTCCACCGGTGGGCCCGCTTTGCACCGAAAAACGCGTCAGGGTCAACGGTCTCCAAATTCACCAAACTTAGTGTCAACAGGTCAGGAACGCTGATACGAACCCAACGGAACCTTCAGAATTGAATTCCGATGAGCCGATCATGAAATTGCCCGTCGAACAGGGCCTGTGGGGCCCACGACACGCGATTTCGTCAACGTTCTCAGAATCGAACCAAACTTGACCCACACGACCAGCGTATCGCTACGAGTCCGATGGCACAAGTTTTGTCTCGATCCGACGTGTGTACACAAAGTTAGGGCGCATTCCAGAAAGTATGGATACGGGGCGATGTTCGCGGATACGCGTTGATTCCGGTGTGCACGCACACCCGAATCAGCTTCCGCGAAATCCCACACGTCCGTATCGACGAGGCGTACGTATCTGTGAAGACCGCACGCGACCAAGTCGTCCCGTTTGGCGGGGCATACTCAGTTCCGGGGTGAAACAGGGTCTGGTTTTTCCTGTTTTTGGATCGCGGTGTGCGATCACCACAGGACGCGATGCCCCGAACAGTTTGTCCGGACACCGAGAGGGTCATACAGGCTTCGCAACGCAATTTGTGGAATCGAAAACTGAGCTACGAGCAAAAAGTTACGCGTACCTGAACCCCGCTGAAAAATCGGGGTTTCGCTGTGTCCGACTCGACACGAACACTGTGTCCTGTGTCCGTGTCCGACACAGGAAAAAGGAATTAGGGTTAGGGTTAGGTATTCCGGTGCTGCGGCGAGGCTCCGGCGGCTGGGACGGCGGCGTGGGGGGCTGGCTGCCGCGGGGCAGCGCGGCGAGGCGCACGGCGGCGACGGGCTCGGCGGCGGCGCTGAAGGCGGCGCTGGGGGGATTGCTGCTGCTGCTCGCCGCTGCTGGAGGTGGAGGGAGGAGCTGCGGGCGGTGGCTGCGGCGCTGGGCGACGTCGGCGGCGAGGCGGGTGGCGGCGTGGTGGGGAGGAGCGGTGGCCGGAGAGGAAGGGGGAGGGGATATATATATAGGGCGGAGGAGAGGGAGCGGGGCCGAGGATGGCGGGGAGAGGGGCGGAGAAGGTGGTGGACGTGGGGGAGAGGGCTGCCGGAGCGGGCGGAGGGCGCGGCGGAGGCGGCGCACGACGCGGGGACGGGGAGAAGTCGTGGGGGAGAGAGAGGGGGCGGGTCGGGTTTGGCTAGCGGGCGGGTCTGACCGACCCGACCCGACCCGCTAGCGGCGCGGGCTGGGTTTGGGTTCGGGCTGGGCCCGGTGGGCCGGGCCCAGTGGGCTGGGGTTTAAAAATAAAATAAAAATATAATAAATAATAAATAAAAACAGTAATTATAATTAATAGATAATTAAATAAATAGATAAATACTTTTTAGGCATTTAAAAATAGGTCCGGGGTCCGATAAATTCCAGAAAAATTGCCCTAAGTCCAGTTTTTCATTTTACATCCAAAAATATTATTTTCATAATATTTTAATACTGTTTAATATTAATTAAAAATCATTGAATAATTAAAACCCTGTTTTTAAATTACAGAAAATCCCAGAAAATTCCAGAAAATTGTGAAAAATCCAGTTTTTAAAATTTTGAAAAATCAGGGGGTTTACAATAACAACTATATTTTGAGGGCATAGGAGTCATTTTGCATCCCAAAAATCCTATAAATAGGCCTAACTTAATAAAAATTAACCACACCAAAATATCTTTCCTCTCTTTCTTACAAAATTTAGAAGCAATCTAGTGTAAAGACAATATATACTATCATAAAAAATAAGCAACCACCACAGCAACTTGAAAGATCAACAACTTCAACCCGCACCACAACCACAACCAGCACTGCAACCTCAACCGACACTGCAACTAGAGTTTGAATCAAAAATTTGGCATCATTTTAGCGAAGTTTACAATGAGCGCGATACGGAAAGAAGATATTTGAAAATAGTTCTTGTTGAATGCTTGCATTGTAGAAAATGACTCAAATGGGACCATAACTGTGGTACCAAGAAGCTACGGATACATCTGAAAATGTGTATAGATATCTAGTAATATTGTATTTTCTTCAAAAAAATGTATCAAATTTAATATGTTTTATTATTGTTACATAAGTCATAGGTATATTTAAACCTAATTGTAACTTATGTTTGAGTTGCAGCTTTTAGTCTCTCTATAAAATTTATTTGCAGTATTACAAATAAATTTTGAAGAGAGGTTGAGAAACTGAAACACAAATATAGATTGCATGACTTATATAACAAATATAATATGTATTAAAAATTATCTTCAATAATTTTTTTTTGTTTATTGTTAACTATGTTTTTGTTAGACTAGTTAGTGTTGTTTACATATAAAATTTTTAATTATCGAAAGAATAATTTTCTATTTAAGGTTATATAACTAATAAAAAATTATTACAACTTATAAATATTTAGATTTAAAATTAGCTTAAAGTTATATAAATATCGATATAAAGAAATTAAATAAAATTTTCTTACTTAATGTTTATATAAATTTTTACATAAATTAAAAAAAACCTTTCTAACAAATAACTTATATCATATAGATTATATATAATATATATAAACCTATTTTAAATTACATCATATAAAATATTAAATATATATATGAAATAACTTTCTTACTTATTTTAAATTATACAAAATTAACTTAGTAACAAAAAACCTATATATTTTAACTTGAATTTATTAACATATATGTTATATAATATAGATTATATATAAAATATATTAAAAAAACATTTTAAAAAGAAATCGGGCCTGCCCGACCCGACCATGAACCAGTCTGGACCCTGACTTGTTCGGCCAGGACCACCGCGGACCAGGTCACGGTTCTGGGCTGGGTCGATTGCCAATTCGCTCGGCCCAGCCAGCTCTCTGCACTGGGTTGGGCCCGGACCGACCCGAACCCAGTCAAACTCGGTCAAACCTGGCCTCAAGTCGGCCTGGCCCATTATACATTTTGATGGTCTCTTCTACCCATTAAACTTGATAAGGAGTGAAACCAAACTCAAAAACCCTCTAAATTTTTCTTTTTCACTGCCGATATATAGGATGTTGGACTTCAGTCTTGATGTCGAGACAGTTCTGCCAAAGAAGTCGAGTTTGGTCGGGACATAGTTTTGTTCGAGTTCTGTCGATTCATTCCCGAACCTTGCCAGGGTCCAAACCAAACTTCTGCTGAGTTCGATTCGGTCGGTGGCTGACGAGTTCTGGGTTTTATTCAAGGACCATTAGTTTCGTGTGGACTGTCAGTATTGCTGCTAGACTATTTTAGGATTTCCTATGATCCAAAATAGGGTTTCTCAACCTATTTATATATGTTAAGGGTGGAGGCATAGGAATAGCACGCATAGGAGATTCAAGGGTGCTTGTTAAGAGAAAGCCGCACTTTGCTCTGATGGCTTGACGTTCGAGACAGCAGAAAGAGGAGATCTATTTGTGAATTCATCGTCTTTGATCAAGGAAATTATTTCGAGGTTTGGTGAGTGATTTCAGTTGTAATCTTTCTCTTTCTTCTTTATTTAGGTGAGGGGGTTGAACCTTTGGGTAAAGGATTCAACATAGTTTTAATTCAATCTTGTAATTTTACCTGAATTATATAGATTATGAATTGTCCATATGACATAGTTATCGAACCTGTGTTATTTGATATTTCTTGGCATTCATGGTAGATTGGTTCATTATCTTCAGGTGGATTGGCCTAAGTTTCTACTGCGATCAATTTCAGACACGGTCTCAGAGTGTGGTATCAGTATTTCGGTTCCAACATCTGGTATCAGAGCTTTTGGCTCTGGCCTGATCCCAATATCTGGTTCAAAGATTTTGGTTCTTGTCTGATACCAACATTGGATTTCAGAGCTCTCAGGTTCACGGGAGGGAATGTGTAACCATCTCATGGGGGCTCCTTCAGCAGAATGCGGCTGTAACTGGGCTGCATACTACGGATGTGCTGCCACGTAGCCTTGGTTAGGATATATGGTTGATACAATCTCGTTGGAGGGGGTATAGTCATTATTGACCCATTATGTACACTACTTGGTCAGCTGGACACGTGGTCTGCACTAATTGCATGAGGATCTCTTCGGTTGCAAAGAAAAAGATCTTGCAAATTTGAAGGATGCATAACTTCTTGGCCGCATAGTCATCCTTACCGTATATGTTCTCTCATCCGCCCTTGGTCTGATAGACACGTTGGCTTTATAAGGGTGAGGATGCATAGAGTCGAGTTCGTATGTGTGCTCTTATTTGGCCTTGGTCGGATGGACACTTTGGCTGCATGAGGACGATGACGTATAGAGGTCGGATGGACACTTTGGCTGCATGAGGACGATGACGTATAGAGTCGAGGCCACATGTGTGCTCTCATTTTGCCTTGGTCGGATGCATACTCTGGTTGCATGATGATAAGGTCGCATGGGCATATAGCCGCATGCAAGCTCTTATTTGGCCTTGGTCAGATGGACACTCTGGCCGCATGATGACGAGGCTGCATGGGCACATAACCACATATTAATGGACACGTTGCGTAGCACATCTGTCGAGGCCATCAATGCATTATGTGACTTTCTGTCTTTTCCTGAGTCATCGTCTCGAATCTCGAAGAGTCTCAGTGTGATGAGTGATGTGCCAGAGTTTGACAGTCATCGAATGATGTGTCAGGGGATTTTATGCGGCATCCCTGCTCTTTGGTTGTTTATGCCGCATAAAGTATACTATACGACTTCTAGATCTTTGGTTGATTAAGTCGCATATGGCTTCTCTGCGGCTTGGTTGTTCAGGCTGTATATGACTTCTCTGCAGCTTGGTTTTATTTTTGAAGGGACATGACCTTTATGCGGCCTGCATAAATTTTTATGCTACATGACCTCCTTCAAAGTTTCCAAAATGACAAGTTTGGAATACATTAAATAAGAAGCATGGTTGAACACTTTTGGCCGCATGGTGGTGACATACCGCATAGCTATGGTACCATATAGTTGTCTCTGACAGGCTGTCCGATCATTAAATGAGAAGATTTGCTCTAACTTTGACCGAATCTCTTGGGAATTTGTGCCGCCTCTTGATACGGGGCTCGAGGCATCAGTTTTTCAGGAGATTAGAAAGGATCATGCAGATCGAGGTGTCAGGTTTATCTCATTAACCACTAGGTTCATTGCCTCGATTCCTTCACGCAATTTTTAGGCTATAAATAGGCAGTCGGGGGAGAGAGAAAACTTTTATCTCCTTTCTTTCTTCCTCCTTTTCCTGCGAAGGATGCCGCAGACTGCAGCTCTTATCGCGGAGGAGTTTGTTAGGGGCGGCCCTGAATCGTGGCCCCGTAATTTTGATGCTTTACTCGGAGGTAGGGCAGAACTGAGTTCTTTGTGTTGGGCTTCCATAGACACAGAGACACATGTACACTGTCTTACTGCGTGGATGAGAAATCGTCTAGAATACGTGCAGACTTTTATACAACATTGCCGCATGGATGAGAGATCATCGTAAATATGTGCAGGATTTCCTTATTAGTCTATTGCATGGATGGGCAACCATCATGCGACAGCTAAGATTCTGTCGTATGGATGAAGGCTCGACCTAGACATGCGACGACCATGACTCTGTCGCATGGATGAAGGCTCGATCATGACATGCGACCACCATGGCTCTGCCGCATGGATGGAGGTTTGACCCAACATTCGACCATCGTGGTTCTGTCGCATAGATGTAGGCTTGACCTAACATGTAACCATCGTGGCTCTACCAGATGGAAGATACCTTATGCGCCGACAAGGTTCTGCCGTATGGATTTCATATTGTCTTTGTTTGCTAATGCCATATGTTTTTCTTATGCAGGCTTTGTTCTCCCTCGTGCTGCTTTTGATGGAGCATGGAAGGATATCATAATGCCCGTTGTTCGGGGTAAAGGCCAACTTTATGTGGAGGTTCCTCGTCAAGAACTAATCTAGGAGACAAGGACAGTCTGCCAAGAACTGATCTAGGAGACGAGGATAAGCATCCTACATCATGCACGAAGATGTCCTTGTTCGTGTAGCGTGCTAGCTTTGTTTCTCCCCTTTATGTGGCTTACTATCGGCCGAGAGACTGCAGTGTCAATGACAAGATTTGGATTAATTGTCATTCATGTCTTCGGTCTTTCTGCATGATTATAGAGCGCTTGCTTCTGCTCCTCCCTTGTTATCCATCGATATAGATTCTTTTCCATATACCGAGGTTTATATTATTTAGGGATGATCCAGAAAGCATTGAGTTCTACTATGGGATTGACTTGTGTCAGTAGCAAAGACAGCACAGAGTGGCGCCCCTAATAAAAAATGTTTATATCAGCGAGACTTCATGGAAGCCCTTAAAATATGTTTCCATTATATGTACTCATGACCTTGAATACTAATAAAAAATCCTTGAATGTAATTGATTTCTATCATATATACTTATGATCTTGAATATTACTCAATAAAGTCTTTCATTTTTTTAGAATTTCTCTTTTTATTTGTCACATTATATATTATAGACTTTGGGTATTGTATTAGAGGTAATATGGACATAGTACAATATCGCAGTCTGTTTAAGGACGTCCCACTGAGGGGACTTAGGTGGACCTATTATTTCTTGCGCACTGGCGTACAAGTAGTAGGTTCGAGACAAGCCATGTTAGAGGTAATATGGATGTGGCAGGTTTTGTGGACTTAATACCACTGGCGTACTTAGAGTTAAGTACGAGTGATAAGTTGAGATGACAACCGATATCAGAGGTAATACGGATGTGATAATCGATAGCTAAACCCGGGAGGTTTGCTCATAGGTAATATGGACATAGCAAACACAACCGGAAAGAAATATTAGGACAGTAGTTCAGAGGTAATATGGATGTGAACTAGCATCTGAGAAACTCATTGAGGAGTGGTTTGTTAGGTGTGGTCTACCCGAAAATATAGATATACCTGAGGGTTACTCCACTGGGAAGATTGTTAGGACGATAGCTCAGAGGTAATATGGACATGGCTAGCGTCTAACGGGACTAATTTTTGAGTGGTCCATGCGGGAGTGTGCAGGTGGGCCTGATGATTGCTCTGCTGGAGAGATTTTGAGGATCCATTATCTGTTACGTATCAAGGATACCTAAATACCGATACTGGCTTATTGAGGAAAGGTTCTGCTGTGTGTAGAAGCATAAAAATATGCATCCATGCGTCCAACAACCATGCGCTCCAAAGTAAAGACGAGATTGGGCCGCAGGTTGAGATTGGGCCGCAGAATCAACCTGCGACCCAATCAGGCGACATCCATGCATCCCAATCAACCGAAGCAACTTTGGCCGCCGATGGAACTGACATGGCATCCTAGTAACGGGATTATCTCTGACACAGAATCCTTACAAAGATGATTTTCTGAATGCCTTAAAAGATGTAAACACACTAAAGGACAGATATCTCATGTCAGCACAGAACTTCACTTTCGATGGGTGTACCGAGCTATATGTACAATACAACAAGGACCCCATACGTCCCAAACTTTATGTATTCTATGCGTCTCTGTCCTCATGCGTCCCAAACTCCATGTGTTCCATGCGTCTCTGGCCCCATGTGTCCTAGACTCTATGTGTTTCATACATCTCGGACCCCATGCATCCCAGGCTCCATGTGTTTCATGCATCTCTGGCCCCTTGCATTCCAGACTCAATTCGACCCATGCATCTCTGGCCACATGTGTTTTAAACTCCATGAAGACCAAATCTTACTGTTAGAACATGAATGATTCTCTCCAACCAAGTGCAGACCATGTGTCAAGCTGACCAAGTCACGCCCACAAAGGTCGAAAACCACCCAAATCTTCATCAACAAAAAATCATAACAAGCGCCCATGTGATAGCCTGGCCCGCTCACGGTTACAGCTGCACCCTATTAAGGAGGCACACATGGCACCCTCTAGCATCTATGTCGTCCAACATATGTGCGCCCAAGGATGACTATATATACCCGGATGGCCTACCCAAATAGGGGTATAGGATACAGAGGGGTCAAAAATACAGAGAGAGAACATACATAGACGAGCAAAGAGAGAACATAAGATTTCTTTACCCTGCATTGGATCGTCAACAGAGCAAAAGAGTCGTTGCACTTCTCAACCTCCATCGACACACCCAAGATCAAAATATTGTACTTAGATAATTTTGTTTAGGATTTTTTGTACTCTTTTGGTTCCTTAAATACAAAGTTTGAAAGAACACATTAAATGTCGAACAAGATGGCGACTCTGCTGGGGACCTCTTTCTCCTCTGATGAGAAAGTTGTGATGCAATCCGATGCAACCAAGATCGGATCAAATCAAAGAATGTTGGTGGTCCACTTTGACTAGCAAGCTTTCGTGGAGATGCTCTCAGAGGAAAGTGATAATCCTTCGTTAAGGCTAGAAAGCCCAAGAAGACCCTTAGGACATGGGTAGAAAAGGCCTCTGTATCTCACCCAACTGCGAAGCATGCGCTTCCTGTCTATCTCTGATACTGAAGACACATAACATGCGTACACTCAGGCTATCCCCGTTCATGTAGACTTCTTGCCTGAAAAAGAGAATGCTTAGCACTCGAACTTTGGCAGAGGAAAATAATATGATGCCAAGAGTTTCGTGGTTGATGCACAGCCCATGCGGCCGCAACGAAGGATACAGATAAAAAAGCAGTATGCGACTTCCAGCTCAGCCTCATGCATCTCTGACACCCCCAAAATCGCTACCTTTGACAGAATCTTATCCGGTCGTGCTTTCATGTGCCGCTTTGAAAAAATCAAACCTTGGACTCTTCATACTATGCGCCTGCACGTGCTAAGTCAAAGAAGTCTAGGAAAGTATGAGCTCGTCAAGATCAAGTAACTGCCCTTTTGGCTAGTCGTTAGTGGGAACCTCTAACCGTTATGCGGGCCCTTAACGGAAAGCTATATAAGATTGCTATGTGCGTTCAGCCCGCAGCGGCAAATGGGCAGGGTCCGTCTCAAAAGTCTTCCACTGACGATCTGGGAAAAGTTCTTGTAGGAACCCTAGATCAGGAAGCAAAAGCAATACCCACACACCCGTGCGCTCGGTCTATCCGTGCTCACGAAAAGGATGAAAAGGTAAATCAGCACTTGCCTGACTTGTGCAACATGATCAATCATAAGCGCAAGACAAGGAAGATAACTACGACACGTGGAGTGTCATCCCCAGGACATTACTGCGCCAAAATTATCATCAATTGCTACTGCAACAAAGTGGCAGTACCCACAAATAGGCAGTCGATACTCCAATGACTGTATCCGAAGGCACCTAGCCAATAATAACCCAAAAATGAGGTGCACATACCAGAGGAGGAGGAGCTACCATTCGTCTCATGTTACTCTACTCGAAAGGACCCTTCTACTATGCGAGGAAGTAAGATCAACACCTCCAGTCCGTCACTCTCAACCAGTGCATTGAGAAGATGACTACCAGGAGGACCAGCAGTGGGACCTACAGAAGGTGTTTTCCAAGGTACCCACTCGAAGAAAAAGCTATCAGCCGCTGTGGGTATTTCTTTCTTAGGACCCTTGGGGGTTACACAAGCTGAGGGTAGTAATCCTCCAGACCTATACAACAACCCGGCGTTCTGAGATGGTGGTGATTCCCAAGAAACAGACTCCGCTATACCTGGGGGTGGCCACCCTCATCAAGATGACGTAGACTCCTACGCTAGGGGTAGTATTCTCTCTGAATCCCATGAGGATGTGGCGATACCTGATTACTACTCCCAGCAAGAATATGAGACAGAAAGTGCGACGTCCATTTCCTTGTATATCTCTCCCCGTGTGAGGACTATATATATGGCAGGGGACGATCATGAAGGCCCCAACAACTAACAAATCCTTGAGGCTGTTGAGGCCATGATGTAGACGATGAGTTCATCAATGCAAGCCCAGACCCTAACCATGCTGAAAATTAAAGCAAACATAGCTTCCCAACCAGCAAGGACTTCTGGACAAGCAAGCTTGGACCCTAAGACCAATGCGAATTCCAATGCAACCGTTCCACTTATAGGAGGTAATCACCCTCTGCCTGGCTCATCTGCCCCTTCCGTCGGAGATGAAGCTAGAGAAGCAATAAAGAAAGTTCGGGAACTCCGGGCTCACATAGATTCCATGGGCAGCCGGGACTCATTGTGCGAGCTCTGTATACGACAACCATACCCCCGCGAGTGGAGAGATGTACCATACTCGCCCAAGTACAAGCCCTTTAACTTGAACCCATTCGACGGGAAGACTTTCTCCCGTCAATACATGAGTTATTTTGAGACTGCAATAGGAAATCTACCTCGCAGTGACGCACTCTTCACTAAGCTCTTTGTGGGTGTCGCGCCCTAGTCCCAAAATACAAGGAACCATGTCCTTAGAGGGATATAACAAGGTACAAAAATAATATACCATAGTAAAACAGAAAGAAAACATGTGATACACCAGTGTAATCTAGCATAACCACCTAAGTGAGACACAACTTTGAAGACAATGTTCGACGCATGGGCTTTCCAAATATAAAAGCGTAGCTCCGAGGCACAGAGACACACGAGACGTACCGTAGCTCCGAGCACATAGTCATACGGGTGATACTACAACTTCAAATACAGGATCACTACATAAAATAGGAACATATACATACATATAGTGCATGTAAAGTAGCCCAAACGTCTAGTAATTGTCTTTCACTTCCAATGCGATAAATATCAACAATCATGACCCTAAAGTCATTCCAAATTCCGGTCATGCCGACAGTATCAGGATACAGGAAGTCTGGCACGATGACAGTGTCTGAATGTGTCCTAGGGTTCCGATGTTACGAAGTAGGTATATCAAGGTGTCACGAACATCTATCAATCGATACTAGTTATTACCAACGAACGTCTGCACCCGATTATGACTCGGACACTAAGTAACGATTCTAATCCAAAGTGCGTGTAAACCCCCTCACCCAAAATTAGGCCTACTTGGCTTAGATAGAGAAACTAGGGCTAGTTTGAATCCAATTGGAAATAGAACACGGTATTTTATTTAATTTTGCGATATTTATATCACTTAGCGCACCTTACCGTTGCTTCGATAATTGGAGCACTACACTAGCCATTGCCTTCCTATAAATTTCGTACCCTTATCCTATGTGTCACTACCACATTTTAGGAAAAAGGGTATTTTAGTAATTTCCTATTTAAATAAATATTGTGCATGGTAAATAATTATTTGTTGTATTATTTAATTATTGTTAGTTATTATTTAATTATTTTAGACTTATTTTAGTGGACCCAACTAGTTTAGTTTGGACCCATGGACCAACATGAATTAATTAGTTAGACTTGGCCCATTTAGAAAGCCCATAGTTAAGGAGATGGATTAAATTAATTAAATGATTAGACTAGAAGCTTCCTTCCTTAATTATTTCTTCATGAGAGGCCCCAAGGGGTACATTGGACATTTTACAATTGCTTGGGGGAGGGGCTATGGCCGGCCTATTTAAGAGGGGGGGAAATTTCTCTCTCCTCCCATTTCATTCTAAATCTAGATCTAGAATTTTCCCACTACCAAATTCCCTCCATTCCCAATCCAATTCCCTACCAAATTCATTCTAAATTCTTCCTAATTCACCATTAGAGAAGAAGAAAGCAAGGATCTAGAAGAAGGAAGCAAGGATCTACAAAGAGGAGCAAGGATCTACAATTTGGAAGCAAGTTCATCTCAATTGGAAGTTTTATTGGGAATCCATCTCCCAATAGGTATAATTCAGATTTTTTCATTTAAATAGCTTCTAAATCTGAGATTTAATCATGTAAAATCAACCTATATGTATGTACTACCCATAGGACTTTGTTTTGTGTTCATAGGAGACCCATGGAGAAAGTTATGGTGCTTTTTGTGTCAATTTTGTTGGAATTCCGAATTTACATTTTGTTGTGTGTGTCAATTGATCCTATAGATCAATTGGACAATGAGCTTTGTGTTTGGAGCTAGTGTCGTGTCCATATTGGGATACTTGTGGTTCGTATCCCAACTATTTGGTGATACGTGTCATTTGGGGGTTTTCCTCCGACACGGGGCTTTGAACATGTCGTATTTTGACACGGACACATAGATCTACTTTTGACGCTTTGATTTGTTCATAAATATTATTTGTGAATTGTTTGTGTCCTTCGGGGTGCATTTGGTTGTGTGTTGGACTCGTGTTGCATGCGTATCCTAGATCTAGTGGGATACGGTGAGATACTCTCCAATTGTGTGTATTTTTGCATAGATCTAATTAATTGTGGTTCAATTCTTCATTTATAATTAGTATATATATATGGATATTAAATATTTATTTTGTGTATTTATTATAGTAATTATTGTAGCATAGATCTATATTTTGGGTGTGCTAATATAATGTACAATATAATATGTAGCTTTCTTGCATGCAAATATATATGTTACTACTTGTTAAATAATATAATTTATACATAAAATGTTTTATAAAATATATTTGTATGTTTAATTGTGTAATTATATTATTTATAATTATTATGTAATTATTTGGATATTAATGTAAATATTTTAGGTGTGCTTCTAGCCATGTAAATTATATGTTCTTTGTTAAATATTTGAAGGTATAAGTTTATGTGTATATTAATATATATATGTACATTTTTGTATTAATGGTTTATATATATATATATATATATACTGTTTTATATATTCTGTTTATATATATATATATATATATATATTGTTTATATATTCTGTTTTTATATATATAATTATATATATACAACTTATTTTAGTGACAGTGAATTAATGACAGTAAAAAAAACTGTCATTAATTAGCCGACTAATAGCAGCCGCTGTAGCCTTCGGGCAATTAATGACAAACCTGTCATTAATTGCAGCAGCGGGAAACATCAGCTTTTCTGCGACGCTTTTCCGCGACAGTTTAACTGTCAGCGAAAACCAAAGCAGTGGCAGTTTATTATTTAGGTTTCGGTGACAGTCCTTCGGTGACAGTCCCGACTGTCACTATTTAAACTGTTTTGATTTAATCCTATTTTATTCACTGTTTTTCAATGACGCTTTGACAGATGTAATGTATATATTATATATTATAATTGTATATATATATATGTATATATATATGTGTTTTATGAGGAATAATAATTATAATAATATATTATGTTATTTATATAAATGTTGGGTTGTATATATATTATTTTAGGGTATATATTAATTATATTATTAGTATACTTTGTGTGAGTTCTTTTTGAATCTAATTTGATTCCTAAATTATTGTAGTTTATCTCTATATTATTTTATAGATGTCTTGTGAGGTTGACTTTGGGTTTGACCATGTTTGACTTTAGTGGACTTTAGAGTTGACCATAGTTGACTTTTGACTTAGAATTGACTTATTGACCTAGAAATTGCCTAGTTTGACTTGTTATCTTTTCGGGACCTTGTTTTAATGTTGTATTCCATATCTAGGTCTTCCAGGCACCGAGTCAGACATTTGTGAGACTGTTCATTGGACTTCAGGCGAGTATATTCTCTGATAGTTTCTCATTTATGATATCCTCTATGTTCGTTGTATCTAGTGTAGATTTACATGTTTCTCTCGACACTATGGTTACACGGATTGGTATATCCGGATCTCGTCATGAGATGTTATTCCTTGGTATATGGTGTATATGGTGCAAGTATTGTTTCATTGGTTATCTTGTACATGTACAGACACCGATTCTCGGGGAGACTAGCTATCTTCTTGGGGAATCTAGTGCCATAACGTACCGTGGTTGGATCTATTATACCAGCCGGGGGTGGGGAGTATTTTAGTGTAGATATGTGATCATACCCTCCTTGTGCATGTCTTGTTTCTTGTGAGTGTTGATCATACACCGCACGTATGATTAACCAGGCCATTATACTCTTGTGCAAGTTCCCAAGCCGATCACATGTTAAAGCTAGTACTCACACACTTAGTCATTAGTATTCTTGTTCCATCAGCATATTGTTCATTATTGTATTTCTTTCCAGTATTTCCTTATTGTCTCTACATTCTTGTCTCTATTTATGCATCTTGTTTATCCACAGCTATTTACTGTTACATAGTTTTTATCATTGTTTGAGAACTGCTGTTAGGGTTGTACTCTGCTCCTTTCCTGACTGGATATATTTTTCCAGATGACACTGAGGAGTACCCTACCTATTATGGACCCCAGGATGTTGTGGGTTTAGATTCTGAGACCCTGGCTCAAGAGGGACTTATCCCAACTGAGACAGTTGACCCTGGAGTTGTAGCTTTATAGTTTTGTAGTATTCTTTGTACTGGATTTGTCTCCAGCTTATTTCTGTTCTTTCTTCAGACTCATTGATGTATTATTTTAGACTCATGAGTTGTATTGTGACTATTCATTTCTTATCTGATTCGTGTTCATTCTATCTTAGTTCTGTGATTGAGTATTTTATCATTATTGGTGGTTCATTATATTAGATAGATTATCTAGACAGCGTTCTACTGCCGATTCTGCGGCGTAGGCTGGGCGTTGTTTCCGACTAGTGCCCTTACACCGGGTGCGGGTCGTGACACGTTTTTGGTGGTGGCCCATGCAGGTCTAGCTTCACAAGTATGTGATGTCGTGGTAGTGCGACAACTTAGTTGTACTACTGCGAGCCTGCGATAGGATATAGGATATAGGCTGAGATACTCAATCACATCTAGAAAAATTCTTTTGATTCAACTATTCTCCTTTGACGTTGATACTTGATCTCTTAAACTGTCCTTTCCTTGAATATCTTACATCTTGTGCCATATTGATTCTTTCTTTCGCTTTGTCTCAGGATGCCGCCTAAGACTAGATCACAGCAAGGGAGAGCAGTTTCTGAGAGGTCTGCGACATCCCGAGGGCCTGCACCAGTCACTTCTCCGGTGATTGGAGTGTCAGCTGCTTTCGGAGGTCCACCACCCACTCAAAGGACTGTGCCAGCTGTATCTGAGGGGCTTCCACCTCCACCTCCTGTGCCAGCAGAGGCGTCACAGATGTTTACTCTGTTTCGTGAGATGCTCGAGGCACAGAGGGCTCAGTCGGAGGCACATCAGAGGCAGACCGACGTTCTACGGCAGGGCATCGAGAGTGCTCATCAGCTTGCTCGTGCTGTAGTTGAGAGAGGAGTTCCGGTCCAGCAGCAGGTTGTTCCTCAGGTTGCTCAGCTTCGGCCAGGCAACATTCAGGACTTCAAGAAACTGGAGCCTAGGGTTTTCAAAGGGACGGAGGGCATCGTCTATGCTGATGATTGGCTCGAGGACATTGAGCGTCTTATGAGGGTGTCCCGTCTTTCTGAAGATCTGAAGGTTGAGGCGGTAGGACTTCAACTGTTCGACGTCGCTCGCACTTGGTTCAGGAATGAGCCAGTTCTGGTTGACGCAGGACAATCTTGGGAGGTATTCAAGGACCTTTTCAAGAAGAAGTTTTTCGCCCGGATAGACAGGCTTGATTTGGGGAGACAATTTGAGAGTCTCATTCAGGGAAGCATGTCTGTGGAGGAATACGCTGCAGAGTTCGGTAGGCTGAGCCGATTTGCAGAGTACTTGGTGAGGGAGCCGGAGGTTCGAGCTATTCGTTTTCGTGAGGGTCTGAACTGGGAAGTGAAGATTCTCATTCCGTCTTTTTATGAGACATACTCGGAGATACTTGCGGAGGCACGCAAGGTTGAGCGGGATCTGGGTTTGAAGACCAAGAGAGACCGTAATTCTTTTCTGGGGGCCAACGGCAGTGCAGTATCTGCCAAACGTCCTCATTTCCAGTCCAGACCTTTCCAGCAGCCACAACAGAACCAGACTCCAGCTAGAGCACCTTTTCACCAGGCACCTCAGCAGCAGAGACAGTTACAGCAAGCTCCATGCAACTTCTGCAAGAAGCCCGACCACATCTGGGAAGTTTGTAGAAAGAGGCTAGGAGTTTGTTTGTATTGTGGTACTGAAGGGCATCAATTGAGGGAGTATCCTCGTCGTGCAGTTCAGGGAGCAGCTCCAGCTCCGAGGGCACAGATGAGACCACCTGTAGCACAACCGAGGGGACCGCTTCCGACACAGCAGCAGCGTTTTCTCCAGCATCAGCAGCAGGGAGGTGCTCGGCAGGGACGAGCGTTTGCTATGACAGTCGAAGAGGAGGAACCCACCGGAGATGTCATCGCAGGTTCTATTCTTCTTGATTCCATTCCAGCTTTAGCTTTGTTTGATAGTGGTGCTTCCCATAGTTTTGTATCTGTTTCTTTTGCTCTAAAGCATGGTTTGGTAGCTGAGTCTTTGCTTAGGACTTGCAAGATCATGACCGGGGGAGGCATTATCCTGGTTAATGATATTTGCAAGGATCGGAGAGTTACTCTGGAAGGCCGGGAGTTGAGTGCGTGTCTACTTGTAATGCCACTTCCGAGCTACGACATTGTACTCGGGATGGATTGGTTGAGTAGGCACCGTGCTAGCATAGATTGTAGAGAAGGTAGAGTTTTGTTTGGTCCGCCAGGAGAGCCAGAGTTTGAGTTTGTTAGAGGAGCTGCAGAGCAGGGAGAAGACATTATTTGTGGAGCTATGGTGGAAGACAAGGAGTTGCCGTATCCGTTGATAGCAGAATTCTTGGATGTGTTTCCTGAGGAATTGCCAGGATTGCCGCCAGATCGAGATGTTGAATTTTCTATAGACTTGGTGCCAGGTGCAGAACCAATTTCGCAGCATGTCTATAGAGTAAACAACAACGAGCTGGTCGAGTTGAAGAAGCAGGTGGACGAATTACAGGATAAGGGGTTTATCAGATCGAGTTCTTCACCATGGGGAGCCCCGGTATTGTTTGTACCGAAGAAGGATGGATCGGTGCGTATGTGCATTGATTACAGGGCTTTGAATAATCTCACTATCAAGAATAAGTATCCTTTGCCATGGATTGATGATCTGTTTGATCAGTTGAGTGGTGCGAAGGTGTTTTCTAAGATAGATTTGAGATCAGGCTACTATCAGGTGAAGGTGAAGCCGGAGGACATACCGAAGACTGCTTTTAGAACTCGGTATGGTCAATACGAGTTTATGGTGATGCCGTTTGGTTTGACTAATGCACCGGCGGTATTTATGAACTTGATGAACAAGGTGTTCCACCAGTACCTTGACAAGTTCGTGGTGGTGTTCATCGACGACATACTCATATACTCGAGGACACCGGAGGAGCATGAGGAGCATTTGAGGATTGTGTTGGATGTGCTGAGGAAGGAGAAGCTGTATGAAAAGTTGTCCAAATGTGAGTTTTTCTTGGACAAGGTGGAATTCTTGGGGCATGTTGTGACTGGTGATGGTATTTCAGTAGATCCGAAGAAGATTTCAGCAGTGGAATCTTGGAAGACTCCGAGTTCGGTAGCAGAGATCAGGAGTTTCTTGGGATTGGCAGGCTACTACAGAAAGTTTGTGCAAGATTTTTCGAGGATTGCCGAGCCGATGACCAGACTCACAAGGAAGGATGTGGAGTTTGTTTGGACGGAAGATTGCCAGGCCGCTTTTGAGGAGTTGAAGAAGAGGTTGACGTCTGCTCCTATTTTGACATTGCCATCAGGGTCCGAAGGTTTCACTATTTATAGTGATGCATCGGGAAAGGGTTTAGGTTGTGTTCTTCAGCAGCATGGGAAAGTGATTGCCTATGCATCCAGGCAATTGCGTCCTCATGAAAAGAACTATCCTACCCATGATTTGGAGTTGGCAGCTGTCATATTCGCCCTAAAGTTGTGGAAATATTATTTGTACGGAGAGCGTGTGGAGATCTTCACAGACCACAAAAGCTTGAAGTACGTTTTCACGCAGAAGGAGTTGAACATGAGGCAGCGTCGGTAGTTGGAACTGATGAAGGATTTTGATATCTCTTTGCAATATCATCCTGGAAAAGCCAATGTAGTTGCCGATGCTTTGAGCAGGTATCCGGTAGCTATGTTCTTGACGCAGGATCGATATTTGTTGGAGGACTTGGAGAGCTTGGGCATTGAGGTGATTGTTCCTGGTGGTGCTATGCAGATGTGGGGATTGCAAATACACTCAGATTTGATGGATAGGATCAAGGCAGCACAGTATGATGATGTATCTCTGAGGAGTATCAGAGCTCAGGTGAGAGCAGGATTAGAGGATGATTTCACTATTGCAAAGGATGGATCTTTGAGGCATAGAGTTAGATTGTGTGTGCCTAGTGGGGAGTTGCGTGAGGAGGTGTTGCAGGAAGCGCATCGCTCTCAGTATTCCATACATCCAGGTGCTAACAAGATGTATCGGGATATGCGAGAGAGTGTGTGGTGGTATGGCATGAAGAGGGAAGTGGCACAGTTTGTATCCAGATGCTTAGTGTGCCAGCAGGTGAAAGCCGAGAGGCAGAGGCCAGGAGGTTTACTTCAGGCATTACCCATTCCAGAGTGGAAGTGGGAACACATTACTATGGATTTTGTGTCCGGACTACCACGATCTCCAGGAGGGAAAGACGCGATTTGGGTCATTGTTGATAGGTTGACCAAGTCGGCCCACTTTTTGCCTTTCAAGGTGGGTTTGTCTACGGAGAAGCTGGCAGAGATGTATGTGAGGCAGATCGTTAGGATACATGGAGTTCCCGTCAGCATAGTCTCAGATCGGGATAGTCGTTTCACTTCTCATTTCTGGAGGAGTTTGCAGGAGAGTTTGGGCACTCAGCTCAAGTTCAGTACTGCATATCATCCCCAGACAGATGGGCAGTCAGAGAGGACTATCCAGACTCTCGAGGATATGTTGCGCACTTGTGTACTAGATTTCGGGGGTTCTTGGGAGGACCATCTCCATTTGGTAGAGTTTGCTTACAACAACAGTTACCAGGCCAGTATAGAGATGTCACCTTTTGAAGCTCTATATGGTCGGAGGTGTCGTACTCCTTTGTCTTGGGACGATGTTGGAGAGAGAGTTTTGCTTGGGCCAGAGATGGTTGTGGATGCAGCAGAGAAGGTTCAGTTGATCAGAGATAGACTTCGAGTGGCGCAGGACAGACAACGGCATTGGGCCGATAGCCATCGGAGACCCTTGGAGTTTGAGGTGGGTGGTTTGGTGTTTCTGAGGATTTCTCCGACACGAGGCACGATTCGCTTCGGTGGAGGCGGAAAGCTTAGTCCGCGATTCATCGGACCTTTCACTATTCTAGAGAGGGTCGGTGCAGTTGCTTATAGACTAGACTTGCCACCTGCATTGGAGGGAGTGCACAACGTGTTTCATGTGTCGCAGTTGAGACGATACGTGGCAGATCCTAGTCATGTATTGGATCACTCAGAGATAGAGGTGGGCCCTACTCTTAGCTATCCAGAGCAGCCAGTTGAGATTCTGGATCGGAGAGAGAAGGTGCTGAGGAACCAGACTATTCCTTTGGTACGCGTCACATGGAGGTATCACTCTCCGGAGGAGTCTACCTGGGAGAGAGAGGATGACATGCGAGAGCGTTATCCTTATTTGTTTGTACCTTGAGGTATGTTATTCTCTAGTTATGTTCTGTTCATTGTTATGCTCTGTTCATTAGTTAATTATGATTCTTTAGTTCTGTTCTGTGATTTTCTGGGGGTAGTTTTCGTCTTTGAATTTCGAGGACGAAATTATTTTAAGGAGGGTAGACTTGTCACTACCATATTTTAGGAAAAAGGGTATTTTAGTAATTTCCTATTTAAATAAATATTGTGCATGGTAAATAATTATTTGTTGTATTATTTAATTGTTGTTAGTTATTATTTAATTATTTTAGACTTATTTTAGTGGACCCAACTAGTTTAGTTTGGACCCATGGACCAACATGAATTAATTAGTTAGACTTGGCCCATTTAGAAAGCCCATAGTTAAGGAGATGGATTAAATTAATTAAATGATTAGACTAGAAGCTTCCTTACTTAATTATTTCTTCATGAGAGGCCCCATGGGGTACATTGGACATTTTACAATTGCTTGGGGGAGGGGCTATGGCCGGCCTATTTAAGAGGGGGGGAATTTCTCTCTCCTCCCATTTCATTCCAAATCTAGATCTAGAATTTTCCCACTACCAAATTCCCTCCATTCCCAATCCAATTCCCTACCAAATTCATTCCAAATTCTTCCCAATTCACCATTAGAGAAGAAGAAAGCAAGGATCTAGAAGAAGGAAGCAAGGATCTACAAAGAGGAGCAAGGATCTACAATTTGGAAGCAAGTTCATCTCAATTGGAAGTTTCATTGGGAATCCATCTCCCAATAGGTATAATTCAGATTTTCCCATTTAAATAGCTTCTAAATCTGAGATTTAATCATGTAAAATCAACCTATATGTATGTACTACCCATAGGACTTTGTTTTGTGTTCATAGGAGACCCATGGAGAAAGTTATGGTGCTTTTTGTGTCAATTTTGTTGGAATTCTGAATTTACATTTTGTTGTGTGTGTCAATTGATCCTATAGATCAATTGGACAATGAGCTTTGTGTTTGGAGCTAGTGTCGTGTCCATATTGGGATACTTGTGGTTCGTATCCCAACTATTTGGTGATACGTGTCATTTGGGGGTTTTCCTCCGACACGGGGCTTTGAACATGTCGTATTTTGACACGGACACATAGATCTACTTTTGACGCTTTGATTTGTTCATAAATATTATTTGTGAATTTTTTGTGTCCTTCGGGGTGCATTTGGTTGTGTGTTGGACTCGTGTCGCATGCGTATCCTAGATCTAGTGGGATACGGTGAGATACTCTCCAATTGTGTGTATTTTTGCATAGATCTAATTAATTGTGGTTCAATTCTTCATTTATAATTAGTATATATATATGGATATTAAATATTTATTTTGTATATTTATTATAGTAATTATTGTAGCATAGATCTATATTTTGGGTGTGCTAATATAATGTACAATATAATATGTAGCTTTCTTGCATGCAAATATATATGTTACTACTTGTTAAATAATATAATTTATACATAAAATATTTTATAAAATATATTTGTATGTTTAATTGTGTAATTATATTATTTATAATTATTATATAATTATTTGGATATTAATGTAAATATTTTAGGTGTGCTTCTAGCCATGTAAATTATATGTTCTTTGTTAAATATTTGAAGGTATAAGTTTATGTGTATATTAATATATATATGTACATTTTTGTATTAATGGTTTATATATATATATATATATATACTGTTTTATATATTCTGTTTATATATATATATATATATTGTTTATATATTCTGTTTTTATATATATAATTATATATATACAACTTGTTTTAGTGACAGTGAATTAATGACAGTAAAAAAAACTGTCATTAATTAGCCGACTAATAGCAGCCGCTGTAGCCTTCGGGCAATTAATGACAAACCTGTCATTAATTGCAGCAGCGGGAAACAGCAGCTTTTCTGCGACGCTTTTCCGCGACAGTTTAACTGTCAGCGAAAACCAAAGCAGTGGCAGTTTATTATTTGGGTTTCGGTGACAGTCCTTCGGTGACAGTCCCGACTGTCACTATTTAAACTGTTTTGATTTAATCCTATTTTATTCACTGTTTTTCAATGACGCTTTGACAGATTTAATGTATATATTATATATTATAATTGTATATATATATATGTATATATATATATGTATTTTGTGAGGAATAATAATTGTAATAATATATTATGTTATTTATATAAATGTTGGGTTGTATATATATTATTTTAGGGTATATATTAATTATATTATTAGTATACTTTGTGTGAGTTCTTTTTGAATCTAATTTGATTCCTAAATTATTGTAGTTTATCTCTATATTATTTTATAGATGTCTTGTGAGGTTGACTTTGGGTTTGACCATGTTTGACTTTAGTGGACTTTAGAGTTGACCATAGTTGACTTTTGACTTAGAATTGACTTATTGACCTAGAAATTGCCTAGTTTGACTTGTTATCTTTCCGGGACCTTGTTTTAATGTTGTATTCCATATCTAGGTCTTCCAGGCACCGAGTCAGACATTTGTGAGACTGTTCATTGGACTTCAGGCGAGTACATTCTCTGATAGTTTCTCATTTATGATATCCTCTATGTTCGTTGTATCTAGTGTAGATTTACATGTTTCTCTCGACACTATGGTTACACGGATTGGTATATCCGGATCTCGTCATGAGATGTTATTCCTTGGTATATGGTGTATATGGTGCAAGTATTGTTTCATTGGTTATCTTGTACATGTACAGACACCGATTCTCGGGGAGACTAGCTATCTTCTTGGGGAATCTAGTGCCATAACGTACCGTGGTTGGATCTATTATACCAGTCGGGGGCGGGGAGTATTTTAGTGTAGATATGTGATCATACCCTCCTTGTGCATGTCTTGTTTCTTGTGAGTGTTGATCATACACCGCATGTATGATTAACCAGGCCATTATACTCTTGTGCAAGTTCCCAAGCCGATCACATGTTAAAGCTAGTACTCACACACTTAGTCATTAGTATTCTTGTTCCATCAGCATATTGTTCATTATTGTATTTCTTTCCAGTATTTTCTTATTGTCTCTACATTCTTGTCTCTATTTATGCATCTTGTTTATCCACAGCTATTTACTGTTACATAGTTTTTATCATTGTTTGAGAACTGCTGTTAGGGTTGTACTCTGCTCCTTTCCTGACTGGATATATTTTTCCAGATGACACTGAGGAGTACCCTACCTATTATGGACCCCAGGATGTTGTGGGTTTAGATTCTGAGACCCTGGCTCAAGAGGGACTTATCCCAACTGAGACAGTTGACCCTGGAGTTGTAGCTTTATAGTTTTGTAGTATTCTTTGTACTGGATTTGTCTCCAGCTTATTTTTGTTCTTTCTTCAGACTCATTGATGTATTATTTTAGACTCATGAGTTGTATTGTGACTATTCATTTCTTATCTGATTCGTGTTCATTCTATCTTAGTTCTGTGATTGAGTATTTTATCATTATTGGTGGTTCATTATATTAGATAGATTATCTAGACAGCGTTCTACCGCCGATTCTGCGGCGTAGGCTGGGCGTTGTTTCCGACTAGTGCCCTTACACCGGGTGCGGGTCGTGACACTATGCATGCCCGCCTTCTATTCTGACCTTTGTGTAACTTATAATTATGCTCTCTTGTGCTACATTTTAGTCGCACAATATTCGTCGCAGACGTTTATATTTAATTCTAAATAATTTTAACTTTGTACCCTTGTGCGTTCCAATCGAAATTGGAGACACAATCTTGACCCATTTCGTGCAACCCAAATTATGATAATATTTTATTTTGAGTCTCCTATGTCCATGATACTTGTGTCCCACCTAATTTTATTCCCATGTACTTCTAATTAATTCAAGAACACCTTGTGGATTAATTTTAATTAATTTAACCTAATTTCTATCTTTGTGCAATTTTCCAATTGTTGGGTGCTTTTATGCAAAAGTGCATTGAAGTGTCCACACCATTGGATATGACACATGAAGAAATCTATTTTTCATTCACATGATTTTTTTTCTATGAATTTTCGGAATGTGCAACGCACAACATCGCCCCCTCAATTAAACCTAGCCTTGCATTTTAGACAATGCAAATATAGCCCTCCAAACATCCCCATGTGAGGCCAAAGCCCATACCAAGTTGGATGTTGACCAAGCCCACCTACCTAGGTCAACACCCAACCCTACTTTCTACATATATATATATATATATACTAGTATATACGACGTGCGTTGCACGTATTTCATATTACTTGAAAAAAAATAGATTTATTATAGGTGAAAATATAATAGGCAGAAGCATGAAAGTTGGGAGAAATTAAATGACGAAAATATAAAAGGTTTCTCTTATCTCTTGGGTTCATGTGCTTACTTTGCATGCATGCTTTATTAACTTTTGTTTTATTCTCCAAACTACCTACTTTGCATGCATGCATATCTTTGTTTTATTAACTATCATTTTCCAAGTTGTCTCATGCATGCATACATACATTTAATACGTATTTAATTACTGTTTTTAATTACTTAGATATCCTTATCAACGTTAATACATATTGAAATGTAATGAAGGGTATTTTTGGAACGAAAAACTTTCACGGTGAAGCCTAGTTTTGGCATTATATAGTAGAATATATATATATATATATATATATATATATATATATATATATATCACTTTTTCCTTTTTTTCCAAAACCCAAAACCCAAACTCTATTCTCAGCCGAACTCCTCCATTTCCTGTTCACCCTCCCCTTCAACCCGACGCTGCTGCAATCTCGCCGGAGTTCTCGCCTGAAACCTCACCACTGCCAGCCGAGCCATCCTCCTTCTCCTCGACGGAGCAGCACCATCCCCGTTCTCTCTCACCGCCTCCTCGCATGAGTTTACCTCCTCCCTACTCTCTTCTCCATCTTCTTCCTCCTGTGCACCGCCTCTCCCCGGCCCGACTCCTCCGCCGGAGCCCGGAACAGCCTCTCCATCACCACCACTGATATCCATCCTCCTTCTCAGCCTGACCTCCGCTGCTGCTCACCGCCGGCAGCACCAACGCCACCACACCACCAGCGCGACCACCACCATTCCCAGTCCTCTTATTCTTCCTCTACCGCTCACCACCTCGTCGTTCTCGGAGCAACTCCTCCTCCGCTCCTTGACTTCCTCCGCCAGCAGCATCATTCCTCCGCCTGAGACTCGTCTCGACCATCGCTAACCGCCACCCTCGACCACCACTTCCCTTCCCCGCTGCACACCGCCAGCAGTCTCCTCCCTCACCATCATCTTCCTCGCCGAGCCACCCAGGCCAACACCACCACACCACCAACACGACCACCCCATTCTTCCCTCTTTTCTATCTTCCTCCTCCTTATCCTCCTCCTCCTCCTTGCCGGACCTCCCTCCCCTGTCCGGAATAGTAGCACCATCAACACCCTCATCATCCCCATCATCATGATCATCAACATCACCATTAACATTATCATCATCATCCCATCATCCATATCATCATTATTACCCCATCATCATCATCATCATTATCATCATCATAATCATCATCCATATCATCACAATCATCATCCCCTCATTATTATTTCCAATCATCATCACCATCACCCTCATCGTCATCGTCATCAACCTCATCGTCGTTATCGTCATCAACCTCATCATCATCATCGTCGTCCCCGTGTACGCACTCCGAGGTTCGAACCTGTCCCTCTCCCTTTATTTTATGTGTGTTTATATAAATAACATCTAGGTTAGCATATTGGTTCAGTTAATTGACATCAGACCCTAAGTCGGTGAACCCAACTCGTATATGTATACGTACGCGTATGCGTATATTGTTTAATTTGGAATATATGTATATATATTTAGTATATGTATCCAAATGGTTATGTATATAAATTATTGGTTATATTGTTATATATATATATATATATATATATATATATATATATATATATATATATATATATATATATATAAAAGTAGGTAATTAGATGATAATAATAATTATGGCTATATATGTATTTGTATTGTACGACCCTAGGACACTGTGGATTATCCCGTATTTACCTTGACTATGTTGACCCTAAGAATATGTTAGTTGACTGCCTTGTGTACATTAACGTACTAGCTTAGACACATGCTAGTTGACTATCTAATTTTGATACATAATTTAATATAAGGACACCCGTGTAATTAAACGCACAATTTACCTAGTTAGTTGACTCGTGCCACCCAAGTATACCCTCTGAGCCCAGTGTCAATATGGTTGTGTATGTGCTAGTGTAATGACTAAAGTTGTATTATTTTATATTATATGTATCTAGGACTATTGGATTGTTCTGAGCGACTTCTGGAGCAGGTTATTGGTACTATGCAACTTTCTTGCCAGGAAAGTATACCTTGCCATTGTACTGTTATTCATATTCCATATATTGCATGCATCTTTATTTTCGTCATTTAGTTCATGTATTTTAACTGCTATATATAAACTGTGCGTCCAAGGAAACTTGGGTGCAAACGACGGTGTCGTCGTGATCTATTTTTATTATGTATATGCATTGACCTTGTTTATGAGAACGCCCCATTATCATGAAGCATCATTAGGTTTTATTGGCCGTGATACAGCTGTTACACGAGTGTAAGTCTCATATAGATCACGGACTCGCGTACTGGGTTGGCCTCTTGTACGTATGGGCCGTGCGTTAGGGATAATTGCTGTTAGAAACTTTGCATGCTAGTAGACTTGGCAGTTATTACAGGTATTATTATTTCATGGATATGGCATGCTTAGAGCATGGGGTGGGGAGAACAACAAATAAGTCGTATGGGCTCCGTTGCACTTTTCTTGTGTAACCCGTACGCTCCGTCGAAGATGCACGATCATGATGACCACTATATATTATATATTATCAGGCGGACTCTGTCGTTTAAAAGACGACATGCTTTATAGGCCCCTGAATCTCCTAGAGAATCATGCCAATCCCATTTTAGCTAGATAGCCCACGCATTGGGAAAGTTGTTCTTAAACTGTATTCACTTAGACGGTTAGGCGACCCATTGGATATTTCTTTCAGTACTTTATTGGCATGCTTCTATGTATCTTGTTATGTCCCTCTGAGGACCTAGTCCCTTTTCAGGTGTAGATGTTCATGAGTATTCGCAGGAGCGCAGATCCGGACTTGCTATGTATATTTCGAGGAGGTCTTCTCTTCGAGCCCCATGATTGTTAGTTGATATTCTTGTATTTTGTTTGTTGTATTGCACTTATATATTCTAGTTTGGTAGTGGATTTGTTTCCATCCAACTATCATCTTTAGATATTTTATATTGAGATCTAGTTTCATATTTATTGGTTATTTATCTATTTATATTAATTTCTGTGGATGAGATTTAGATTATGTCTGTGACTTGAGATAGTTTATATCACTTGTGAATTGTTATTCATATTACAGCGTACGCATGTGTTTTGGTTTCCATATATTGGAGTTGTCATATCCATGCGGCTGACATGCTTACGTGTCCTAGTCCTACGTATTTTGGGACTGGGGCATGACAGTGCACACAAAGCATAAATAAAATAAATAGTAAATCGAGAACTGAGTTATATGATGGCAAGGTCCACTTGCCTGGATCCGGATGCTGAAAGCGGGGCTCCGGTACAACGTCCAAGTCCGCGGATCCTAAAGTACCTAGATACGATATATAAAATTAATTAATAATCTAGCTCGATACTATTCTAAAATAAGATGTGATAATATGTCTAGCATAGGCTTCTGTCTTAGTTACATATAGCTCACATAGCTACTAACTAGAGGATTGACCCAAGTTGACTAGGGTAACATTACATCAAATACAATCAACAATCAGTATAACATCCTCAACAAAATATCCAATCCCCTAATATTCATTACAGTGATTTTAGTCATCCAAGTTATGCTCATCCTCAACCATACCATCCTTGTATTCACAGACGTTATTTTATACACCCAATTTATTCATTCTCAAATAATTAGTTATAAATTATCAAGTTCACAATAAATAATCATAATTAAAATACTATATCACCATTTCCACATGTATAACTAACCTCAATATTTACCATAAAAATTGTATATGAAGTATTTACGTAACCCTAACCCTCACTAGGGTTTCTCTAGCACAAATATCATACTACACAAAAAGAGAAGGGTGAGGAGTTATCCCGGTGGCTGTGGGTGGTGGCAGTGGCGATGATGCGGCTTCGGTTAGGAATAGCGTCGACCACAGGGGTGGCGCACGTGTCGACCGAGGTGGTAGGGGTACTCGGCTGCGTGAAGGTGGTGGTGCTCAGCTACGTGAAGGAGGTGGTGTTGGAGGTGGCGATCGTGGTGGTAGTAAAGCTAGTCATGGAGGTCGGCATGGTGCTAGATGTGGTGGTCGTGGTAGTGGCAAAGGTCGTGGAGGTCGGGATGGTGCTGGAGGTGGTGGTCGTGGTGGTGGTGAGGGTCGTGGAGGTCAGGATGGTGCTGGAGGTGGTGGTCGTAGTGGTGGCGAGGGTCGTGGAGGTCGGGATGGTGCTGGAGGTGGTGGTCGTAGTGGTGGCGAGGGTCGTGGAGGTCGAGATGGTGCTGGAGGTGGTGGTGATGCTGGCGGGTGGCCGGAGGTAGTGAGGGTGATGGTCGTCGTTCGTGGTGGTGGTAGGAGCTGGTCGTGGAGGTGGTACGGGAAGTGGCACTGGTGGTGAAGGTCGTGAAACTGCTGGCGGGTGGTCGGAGATGGCAGCGGCAGTGAAGCTGTGAGGTGGAGGCGGTAAAGGTAGTGGTGTCCGGAGCTGTGAGGGTGGTTCATGGTGGTGGGGATGGTGAAGTGCTGCGGATGGTGGCCGGAGCTCGATTACGTGAAGAAGATGATGAAGAAGAAGGAGGAGAAGAAGAAGAAGGAGAGAGAAGGAATTTGGATATTGAAAAATAGAGGGAAGAGAGAGAGAGAGAGAGGGGGGATTCCTAGGTTTTTCTATGGATTAGGGCCAGCCACATTGGGAAGGGGGTGTGTGTGTGTGTTAATATAGGGGGATAAGTGGTTATGATGGGGGAGGAGAATTTGAATCAATGGTTAGGATATCATATGAAAAAAATACTTTACAAGGGAAAAGAGAGTGATATGACCGGATATGTGATGTTGGGGGGGGGGGGTTCTTCATTGGCTTTAACCAATAGGGTGGTGACACCTAGCACCCTTTTTGCCATTAAGCCCCTTAATTTTTGGGTATTTGCACATGAAAGAAAAATGATGAGAATTTAGTGTGAAAAGTGGTGTTTGGTATTTTGTAGGGTGAGGGAGTATTGCGTGTTTTGTATAGGCCTCATGAAAGGGGTATTGGTTTAAATTGGGGTTAGGTTGGGATTAGTTTAAGTTGGTATCCCAAATTTAATTAAATAAAGTATTATGTGATCTTAAATTAATAGGGGGCACATAGGGTCTCAATTAGGAGTGACACAAAGGTCATAAACGGTATAGGCTTGCTGTCAGTCTTGGCTCCTTTAATTTGTTCGACGAAACGGGTTGAGTTTGTGTCCCCAAATTGATGGCAACGACATAGGTACTCGACCTAGGATTAAAGAATCAATTTCGTGACTGGGAAGTTGTACAACTAAATTAGAGCATAAGGGAGTGTGTTTGTGAGTGACAGAAATATCTAGTAACTAGTTTGGCTTGTTAGGTCAAGAGTGCAACAATTTATTGAAAATTAAAGCTATTGTTGGGCTCCAATTATTTTAGAAGCGGTAAGGTGCACCAAGGGTTTAAATTAAAGAACCACTCAACGTAACCTAGTTTCTAAATCTTAAACATCAAGATGCCAAACCAAAATTCTTAACCATATCTAGTCTACCTAAAATAATAATTTGAGGGGGTTTATATTCTTCCCAACTTAGAAGAATTTCGTCCCCGAAATTAAAAGTAAAGTACGAATGAGAGCTACGAGAATTTTAAAAAAAGTTAACAGGTAAATGAATGCAGTACGTAAATTCGTACCTCGATCCTCAAATAAATGCGGTAAACACCGTCGAATGGAATGATGCTTCCATACAACCTTGACCAGTCGAATAGTCTGTCCCCTCAAAATCTTCTCACTGCGATCGAGTATTCCCACTGGCTACTCCGCATATGATAAACTGGGCCCGACTATAATTTCTGAATGATCGAGCACGTGACTAGGGTCTGCCACATATCTTCTCAACTGCGATACGTGAAATACATCATGCACCCCTTCTAATGATAGAGGCAATATAAGACGATAAGCCACTTTGCCAACTTGCTCCAAGATGTCAAAAGGTCCGATGTACCTCGGACATCTTGCCTCTGCCCCCAAATCTGATGGTACCATAAGTGGAAGATATCTTCAAAAATATATGGTCACCTTCCTTGAACTCCAAAGGTCAACGGTATGCATCTGTCCAATGCTTCTGTCTGTCCTGTGTTGCGTGCTGGTGGCCCTGAATCTGCTTTACTTTCTCCACTTTCCGTATCACCAACTCTGGACCAAGTATCTGATGCTCTCCCATGTCACTCCAACATACCAATGACCTACACTTCCTTCCATATAGTGCCTCATAAGGTGCCATCTGTATACTGGCTTGGTAGTTGTTGTTATAGGAGAATTTTACTAAGTGTAGATGGTCCTCCTAAATCCTCCAAAGTCGATCATGTATGCTCTTAATATATCCTCTAGTATCTAAATCGTGCGCTCTGACTGGCCATCAGTCTATGGATGATATACAGTGCTGAACTTGAGGCAAGTTTCTAGACTGTATACTCCGCCAGAAATGTGACATGAATCTAGAATCTCGATCTGATACAATGTTGACAGGCACTCTATGTAGTCGTACTATTTGTCTCATATACATGTCAGCCAATATCTCCATGGACTGTCCAACTCTGAAGGCAAAAAATGTGCTGACTTGGTGAGTCAGTCCACGATAACCCAGAATATATCCTTCCCACTATGGCTCCTCAAAAATCCTGTGACGAAGTCAATGGTAATATGCTCCCACTTTCACTCGGAAATGGAAAGCGAATGCAATAGTCCTGCAGTCCTCTGATGTTCACCTTTGACTTGTTAACAGACCAAATATCTCGCCACGAATCTCGTAATCTCCCTCTTTATCCCATGCCATAAGTAGTGTTTCCTTAATTCTCGGTACATCTTCCTACCCTTGGGATGAATAGAATAAATTGAGCTATGGGCCTCGGTCATCAACTCCTGGCATAGCTCGCCACTTGAAACATATAGGTGATCTCCACACCTCAACGTTCCGTCTTCGTGAATCTGGAGTCTCATCTGTATGCCGGACTCTGTCCTCTCTCGCAGCCATCGAAATCTCGCATCGGTAGGCAGGGCTGCCTTGATCCTCTCAACTAATATAGACTGAACCTCTAAACTGGCTATCTGTCCATCCATGCCAGGATTACAACCTCTATCCTGAGCTCCTGAAGATCCTCTAACAAATATTTCTGAGTCATCAAAAAGTATGCCATGGTCTTCCTACTTAAGGCATCTGCTTTAATATTTGCCTTGACAGGGTGGTACTGCAACTCAATATCATAGTCTATCATCAACTCTAACCAACGTCTTTGTCTCATGTTGAGCTCCTTCTGAGTGTATACATACTTCAGACTTTTGTGATCTGTGTAAATCTTAACCCGTTCTCCATAAAGGTAGTACCGTCATAGCTTTAGTGCAAATATCACTGCATCTAGCTATATATCGTACGTGAGATAGTTCTTCTCATGAACCCTCAGTTGTCTCAATGCGTAAGCTATCATATTGCCATGCTGCATTAGTACACATCATAATCTGCTCCCAGACACATCGATATACACCACAAATCCTCCAGATCCAAAAAGAAGTATCAAAATCGGTGCTGACGTTAGACGCTTCTTCAGCTCATCGAAAGTTGTCTGACACTCCTCAGCCCAAATAAACTCCTTGCTTTTATGCGTCAGTTGCGTCATAGGCACAGCGATCCTCGAGGAGTTTTATACGAACCTTCAATAATATTCGACAAGTCCGAGAAAACTCCTAACCTCCGTAACTGAAGTAGGGGTAGGCATGTCTCCACTACAGCGATCTTCTCCAGGTCAAATGATAGTCCTTCTCCAATGATTATGTGACCTAGGAATGGTATCCCATCCAAGTAGAACTCATATTTGTTGAGCTTGGCATACAGCCTCTCCGGCCTCAACGTCTCCAACGCGATCCTGAGATATTCCTCGTGCTCCTCCTGGCTCTTAGAATATACCAAGATATTGTCGATGAACTTATCTAAGTACTGATGGAAAACCTTATTCATCAGGCTCATAAATACTGTTGGCGCATTGGTTAAACCAAACGAAATGACTAGAAACTCATAGTGCCCGTACTTCGTCTGAAAAGCTATCTTCGAAATATCCTCCTTTCGTACCTTGATCTGATGATAACCAGATCTGAGATCGATCTTCGATAATACACATGCGCCACTCAGCTGATCAAATAAATCATCGATGTGCGGCAAAGGGTGCTTGTTCTTTATTATTACAACATTTAGTGTCCTGTAATCGATACACAATGTATCGTCCCATCCTTCTTCGACACAAATAAGATGGGTGCTCCCCATGGAGAAATACTAGCCCGAATGAAACCCTTGTCTAAGAGATCATCTACTTGGACCTTCAACTCAACCAACTCTTTCGGTGCTAGTCTGAAGACGGAGGAAGTAACTGCCTCGGCTCTGGGAGTCATCTCTATAGTAAACTCTATCTCTCTGTCAGGTGGCAGGCCTGAAAGATCCACTGGAAACACATCCTCAAACTCTGATATAATGCGGGGGTACACCGGTTCACCTTCTGCAATGTGTGCTTCTAAGGTAGATGAGCACCATGCTCTCGGGCTCCCCAAAGAAACTCAAACTCAGGGCGATCTGGTGGTCTAAATATAATGCAATCATGTCGGGAATCTAGCGTCGCGTGGTATTGGCTCAACCAATCCATGCCTAGGGCAATGTCATAGTCTAGACTTAACCTCACAATAAATCTCAAATGTATAATTACTTTTCCCTTAAAATTTATCCCTAAAATTATATTTTTCAGTTTTCATCTTTCCGTTATTCATTACTCTGAGTCACCATAGTGTAATTATAATAATGGTATCACCCAAGCAAATGCTAGAATTTTCTGGTATCAGATAATCATCTTCTATGTGAGAGCCTAAAATTTTATCGTCTCCAGTTCATAATATCGTTCCTGGTATCGCTATCATGGGCTATAACTAATTTCTAGTATCTAGCTATGTATTTCCATAAATCATTTTAGAGGGTTAGGATCAACGATCTTTCTAGCTCTTAGTACTTCCCAAATTACTACTATCTCAAGTACGGGTAGGGTTTTATCGTTTCTAGGAACATACTACTAGGTCCAAATCTCTTGCTAATAATCTACACTAGTTCTAGAATCTAAAAATAACCTATCAACCTACCCTACTAAGGGTAACCATCCTCTCACAAAATATTACATTAATCATGCCTTCTGTCGTGTGGACTACGATCTTCTTCTGGAGGGAACCATCAAGCACAAGAATTCATCTTTCCGAAATAAAATGAGATGAGAAATAATGATAACGATATTGATAAAAAAGGAACGAATACAATTTGAAAGTCCAAGGGCGATAATCAAATACAAGAAAAGTTTTAAAAATCGATTATGGATTGAGATCTTATTCAACAATAAATCCTAAATTGTAGGCTCGTTTGGTACAATAACATAACCAAAATAATATGCTCTTAGACCTACATGGGCCACCACAAAAACTATTTTACGCCCCAGTCCCAAAATACAAGGACTAGGCCACATGACAATGGTTAGCTACGTACCAAGGGGACTCCAGTCCGACTTTGAATACGTATAAGCTGTAAATGAGGGTTACTATCTAGATAACACGGTCTATATGTCTATGCCTCAAACCACAAGGATATGTAATAAAGAAAGGACAACATGTATCATGGTGTGCACCCCACACTACACTCGTCCGAATAGACTCGAAGGAAAATAATATGAGTCTACAAATACTGGGCTATACTAGCAGAAAATAAGCAAATATCATAATAGCTGAATAATGAAGAAATAAATAAAAATATCGAGTAACAATACATACATACCGGTATAATACTCATCAGCAGCTCCAGCCTTTCGTCCGCAATCGATCCTACCAATCTGGCAGGGAACCAGGTCCTCAGAGGGACCTAACAAGGTACAAAAATAATATGCCATAGTAAAAAAAAAAGGAACATGTGATACGCTAGTGTAATCTAGCATAACCACCTAAGTGAGACACAACTTTGAAGACAATGTTCAACGCGTGAGCTTTCCAAATATAAAATTGTAGCTCCGAGGCACAGATACATTCGGGACATACCGTAGCTCCGAGCACAGAGTCACACGGGTGATACTACGACTCCGGATACAGGATCACTACATAAAATATGAACATTTACATACATACATACATACATATAGCTCGTACAAAGTAGCCCAAACGTCTAGTAACTATTTTTCCCTTCCAATGTGGTCAACGAGTGTTCGCTGAACCCGAACCTCTATCTAACAGTCTCGTCATACTGAAATAACTATCAACAATTACGATCCTAAAGTCATCCCAGATTTCTGTCAAGCTGATAGTATCAGGATACAAGAAGTCTGGCACGATGACAGTGTCTGAATGTGTCCTAGGGTTCCGATATAACCAAGTAGGTACATCAAGGTGTCGCGAAGATCTATCAATCAATACTAGATGTTACCAATGAATGTCTGTACTCGGTTATGACCCGGACACTAAGTAACGATTCTGGTCCAAAGCGCGCACAAAGCATAAATAAAATAAACAGTAAATCTGGAACTGAGATACAGGATGGCAAGGTACACTTGCCTAGATCCATATGCTGAAGGCGAGGCTCCGATACAACGTCCAAGTCCGCAGATCCCGAAGTACCTAGAGACGATATATAAAATTAATTAATAATCTAGCTCGATACTATTCTAAAAATAAGATGTAACAACACGTCTAACATAGGCTTCTGTCTTAGTTACATATAGCTCACATAGCTACTAACTAGAGGATTGACCAAAGTTGACTAGGGTAATGTTACATCAAATATGATCAACAATCAGTATAACGTCCTCAATAAAATCTCCAATCCCCTAATATTCATCATAGTGATTTTAGTCGTCCAAGTTATGCTTATCCTCAACCATACCATCATTGTATTCATAGATATTATTTTATACACCCAATTTATTCATCCTCAAATAATTAGTTATAAATTATCAAGTTCACAATAAATAACCATAATTAAAATACTATATCACCATTTCTACTTGTATACCTAACCTCAATATTTACCATAAAAATTGTATGTGAAGTATTTACGTAACCCTAACCCTAACTAGGGTTTTTCTAGCACAAACATTATACTACACAAAAAGAGAAGGGTGAGGAGTTACCCCGGTGGAGGCGGTGAGGGTGGTGGTGGTCGTTCGTGGTGGTGGTCAGAGCTGGTCGTGGAGGTGGTGCGGGAAGTGGCAGTGGCGGTGAAGGTCGTGAAGGTCGTGAAGCTGCTGACGGGCGGCCAAAGATGGCAGCGGGGGTGGAGCTGTGAGGTGGAGGCGGTAAAGATGGTGGTGGCTGGAGCGTAAGGGTGGTTCGTGGTAGTAGAGATGGAAAAGTACAACGGGTGGTGGCCGGAGCTCGGCTATGTGAAGGAGGTAAAATAAAGAAGAAGAAGAAGAAGAAGAAGAAGAAGAAGAAGAAGAAGAAGAAGGAGGAGGAGGAGAAGGAGGAGGAGGAGGAGGATGAGAGGGAAGGAATTCAGCTATTGAAAATATAGAGGGAGGAGAGAGAGAGAGGGGGGATTCCTAGGTTTCTTTAGGGATTAGGGTCGGCCACATTGGAAAGGTTGTGTGTGTGTGTTAATATAGGGGGATGAGTTGTTGTAATGGGGGAGAGAATTTAAATCAATGGTTAGGATTTTACATGAAGAAAAATACTTTGCAAGGGGGAGAGAGTGTGATGTGACCGTATATGTGAGGTTGGGGGAGGGGTTATTCATTGGCTTTAACCAATGGGGTGGTGACACCTAGCACCCTTTTTGCCATTAAGCCCCTTAACTTTTGGGTATTTCCACATAAAGAAAAAATGGTAAGGATTTGGTGTGGGAAGTGGTGTTTGGTATTTGGTGTTTTATAGGGTGAGGGGGTATTGTGTGTTTTGTATGGGCCTCATGAAAGGGGTATTTGGTTAAATTAGGGTTATGTTGGGATTACTTTAAGTTGGTCTCCCCAATTTAATTAAATAAAGTGTCATATGCTCTTAAATTAAATGGGGGCACATGGGATCTCAATTAGGAGTGATACAAAGGTCATGAACGGTATAGGCTTGTTGTCAGTCTTGGCCCCTTTAATTTGTTCGACGAAACTGGTTGAGTTTGTGTCCCCAAATCGATGGCAACGACATAGGTACGCGATATAGGATTAAAGAATTGATTTTCGTGACTGAAAAGTTGTGCAACTAAATTAGACCACAAGGGAGTGTGTTTGTGAGTGAGAGAAATATCCAGCGCTTAGGTTGGTTTTTCAGGTCAAGAGTGTAACAATTTGTTGAAAATTAAAGGCTATTATTAGGCTCCAATTATTTTAGCAACGGTAAGGTGCACCAAGGGTTTAAATTAAAGAACCAGTCAACGCAACCTAATTTCTAAACCTTAAACAGCAAAATGCCAAACCAAAATTCCTAACCATATCTAGTCTACCTAAAATAATAATTTGAGGGGGTTTACAGTAGGGGCATTGTCTGGGTAGCATTCGACTGGTTTTGCAGCCTACAAGATAACTATATCTCGTCATTTGACGACCTCAAGAGTCTTTTTCTTAAAAGATTCTATGACGGAGGAAGCGACATGATGATGTCCTCCCTGATGGATGTTACCCAAGGGGAAAGGGAACTCGCCCGAAATTATATCAAGCATTTCCGACAAGCAGTGCTGAGGTTTCCCACAGGCAATCCCGAGTCGATACTGATGGACATGTGCGCAAAAACTTACTTCAAGTAGTCAGTGTTTGGATGGGCGACGGTCAGTTTAAAGACTGGATGACGTTCATCATAAGCGCTCTCAACGCTAAGCAGAAGGTTAAGGATGCCTGACTCTTAGGAATATAGATCCCTATCACTGATGATAGGGGAAAATGTCCCAACAATAACAGTAGCAACAACATCCACGATGGAAAAGGAAAGCAGGCCCTGGTGGTTAACTTAACCAAGAAGTCCGAAAAAAAAGTCGGTTGAGGTTCCAAAGCCCAAGGAGACTTACTCCTTCGAAGATGAAGACACCATGCCCATCTTCAACATGCTGATAAAGGATGGTAAGCTCTAGCTCCCCTAAGTCAAACATCTTGATAAGGCAGTCGACGTAAACAACCAGAAGTACTGCCACTTTTATCGGTACATCCACCATGCAATGCGGGACTGGTTCACACTCAAGCGATACATCCAGCGCCTGCTTGACACCAAGGCCCTCACCTTGGACTTCGATGACAAAACTGTTACCGCCAACATGGTGTTCATCCAATTCAGTAACTTTTCAGCAACGGAGGCACATGACGGAGTAATCCCTATTTCCAGAGCTACAATGAAGGTTGTTAACCTCCCACCAGCTCATGATCAAACAGCCGGGCTGATACATCTCACCACATCATAAGGGGAGGTTGTGTGGATTCATCCAGACCTTGATCCAGACGTAATGCAACAAGTAACACCTTCCGCCACCAAGTCCAAGGGCAAGAAGTCCAAGTCCTGCTATACGATTTCTCTCCCATTTAAGGAAGCTATAATAGGAACAACGAGGTCAGGCTTGACATACCAGTACAAGTATAACACCCATGACGATGGTGCACTCCCGACTATCATCCCGACCTTCTTTGATCCGGGTCCATCCCAGCCTCCGCCAGCAAAAGTCTAAGCAAAAGGAAGTTTGCTTCCATAAATCATTATGCAAGGATACAGCTCTAGGGTTGGTAAAACCCTACAAATTTGACATCTTGGCCCAACTGGCTAACACTCCAGCAAAGCTATCACTATTCGAGCTTTTGCGGCTCTCCAGAAATACTCGGGCCACTCTGAGTGAGGCTCTGCAGAATGCGGACATCTACATGGCGCAGGTCAAACAGCCAGATGAGGATCCGGCTCCTTATCCCCACTGTAATAATATCATGGAGGCAATATCCAATATTATATTTTTACAACAGGACATGTTGCTAAAGAATAACGCATGATCATCCCGTGTATTACACATGGTACATTAGTGCCATCAAGATGGACCAGATGCACATCGATCCCAGTTCGTCAATCAACATTATCCCGCAGAGTCTGCTTCGAACCTTAGGCATTTTGATGCATTGCCTAGCAGCCACAAATATTTCTATTACTGACTTCAACGCAGGAAGGAGCTATCCTTTGGGAAAGATTCGCCTGAAATGTTAGATCGGCGACTTGAAAATAGAGGTCACTTGCTATGTCATTGACGTAGATGTATCCTACAATATTTTGCTTGGACGCCCATGGATACATGAATAAATGATCATGTCATCAACCCTGCACAAGTGCCTGAAGTACGTCGACAAGCACATCACGGTCAAAACAGAGTTTGCTGATGTCGATCTGTTCAAAGCAATCAAGCTCCATTCGTAATTTCTAAAGTTTTTAAAAAATAAGTTTTTCATGATTTTTAACCCAGTTTATCTCTGAATTTAACACAAAATAAAATAATCTAATTAACAGGGAATGATCTTGGTTATATGGACTTCATATGGCAAAAAGTAGATTTAAATTTGGATGTCTGTGGTGGAAGATATTAGTCTCTAAACATAGGTCATTGAAATAGTTTTTTTCATTTTAAACATATGGTTTTTCTTCAATTTGACCTCGATTTCTACCTAATGTTAAGCGTTGTTTGATGGAAACTAATTTACAGAGTTGAGAGAAAGATAGGTCATGATCATACCGGTGAAGATGGATTCGAAATTGATCGAGAGACGAGGCAGAAAATAGTGCGTGAAGTAGGGCACGTCGCTGTTCGAATCTGTCGCGGACTGCTCGCGATCGCGCGGGTGTGGCCGGCGGCGCTGGGTTCTGGGATGCGTCGATGGCGTTCAGGCGGGTTTCCGGCGTTTAGTGGGGGTGTCGGATGATTAGATTAGGGTTAGGGTTTAGAATCATAGGTATATATATATATATATATATATATATATATATATATATATATATATATATATATATATATATATATAGGTGGGAAACAGGGGAAAGGGTCGCGCGGTGTTTGGCCGCGGCACTATGCTCGCGGGGGGGGGATAGCTTAGGGCTTGGGTTAAACTTAGGCTTAGGAATTAAAAGTGAGTTTAAGGTTTTAATTAGGGGTTTAAGATTAGGGTTTTAGATTAGTATTTCTTTATTTATTTTTCTTTTTCTTTTTCTTTTTCTTTTTCTTTTTCTTTTCTTTTCTTTTTGTTTCTTTCTTTTCTATTGCTATTATTATTATCATTATTGTTATTATTATTATTATTATTATTATTATTATAACTCTTATGATTATAACTATTACTTATTATTATTATTATTACTAAGATTATTATTATTACTTAATAACTATATATTATTTACATACATATATGAGGTATAATAATCCAGAAAAATAATATTTGTACCCAGAAATAAATTCTAAAAATCTATCACTCTTCTTCAACGATTCCTAAAATAAAAATAATAGTTTTGTGCAATAATTCTAAATGAGTAATTACCTAGTAATTAAAATTTAATAAATTATATTTTCTAATTAACTAAAAAATAATATAATTAAATTAAATAACTAATTAAATAATTATAATATTTAAAATTAGGGGGTTTTACATCTGTCCCTCCACAAAGCACATAATCTATAATACTCTGTCGCATACTCATCCATCGTCATACCTGCCTGAACGAGGTACTGGAACTAGCTCTCTAGAGATGTCAGAGCCACATCTGGAAAAATCTTTTTCATGAAGAGCTCTTTGAAAGCTTCCCAAGTAAGTCCTGGTGCTGAGATTCTGGGGTCCGTCCTGAACCAAGTCAATGCAATATCGAATAGCATACTCCCTGTGGCCTCTATCTGCAATCTCTCTGGAATCTGTGCCAACCGCAGGTTTCGCTCAATATCTTCTATCCAATCATCAGTATAAATGATCCTTTCAGTGCCTTTAAAGTCTTTTGGCCCCATTATTGAGTAAGATACGATATCATCAATGAAGGACAGATTTTCTTCAAAGTAAAAAAAATATTCTAATAGAGAAGGATAGCAAAATAGATATTAGAAGTATTTCCTAGTTGTGATTGAGTAAACTCTCAGCCTAAATCATATATCCTAAAGCAGGCTCGTAGCAGGACTCTAGGTGAGCACTACTACGATATTGCTATAATTGTGACTCTAGACGATAGAAAGGACCTGCATGGGCCACCACTAAAAAATGTGTCACAATCTGCACCCGGATATTCGGACACGAGTATGTGGGTACGTCCAGCCTATGCCGCAGCTCGGCGGTAGAACGTTGTCTGTGTTAACTCTACTAACTAAACATCTCAACAATATGTATATGGTACCCGTCAATCATCTCAACTCCAAACGGAGGAACAATATGGTATCTAATAAATGTAACTATACTCAATCATAATGCAAACAAAGGAAGAGAAAGCACGAGATGGAATAACGAAAGAAAAGAGTCACAATACATCCACAAGACTAAATAATATATACATGCTAATAACCTTAATAAAAGTCTAATACAAGTCTAGCAATAATCTAAACCTCCTCAAGCTCTGGTACTAAGTACTCCGGCTCTAAATGAGTATCCTCTAATAGTATGTCGTCCTACGGCCCATAGTATGTGGGACACTGGTCTATGAGCCAATCATCTAAAATATATATCCAGTCAAGATTGGAGCGCAGTACATACCTCTGGAAACAGTTTCAAATACATAATCGAGCATATATAACAGATAATAGAAAAGAATACAAGATAACTAAACAACAGAATAAAATGAACTAGAGTGAACAGGTAATGTACAGGAAAGAAGAACATATAATAGAATATCTGTAATATAATAAAAATAACTAAAATCTAACTAATGTGCCATGGAATACAAGTTTATTACGTGATCGGTTTAGTCTGTGAAACTAATGTGTCATAATCAAGTATACAGTTTGAGAACATAAGATATATATACTATTATAAAATAAAAACTAACAGAGAAATATATTCGCCTGAGATCCTGAGCAAGGTATGTCTCTCGATGCCCAAGCTAGTGTCACACAGAGCTATATATAGTATATTGCATTAATACAAGGTTTTGGAATAAAAATAATTTAAACTAGTTTAATTCTAGGTCATAACACAATTTCTAAGTCAAAATAGTCAAACTAGGTCAATTCTAGGTCAAACTAGTCAAACTTGGTCAAACTAGTTATTTCTAGTTTGTATGAGTCCATCTCTAGGATATTGGGTCCATACACTATGTATCTAGGCTATGCTAGCTATACTAGGATGGATACCAACAAAATACCGTATCATAAGATATGCAATTTATTATATATGCAAACACTAATATATATATATATATATATATATATATATATATAAGACAAAATATATAGTACTCCTAACCAAACTAATGCTAAGTGGATACCTTGTCTTTGAACCAAATGAGGTATCACACCACCTACACACCCATCTTGATATACAAACTCAATACCTTGAGTAAAAACCAATATCTTGACATTACCTTGGTATCACAAGGTAATACAATATCTAACATTAGAAACTAAACAACAAACCTCACTATATACTAACATGCACTTAAACTTATAATAATACCATACCAACAAACATAACTAACATATCCATCGGATATTTAATACCCATACCCAAGATACCTCAACTCTCATTACCTTGGTGTAACTCAAGATAAACTAGAAATAATACTAACCAATGCTAACTAGTGCTTTTATATATATATATATATATATATATATATATATATATATATATATATATATATATATATATATATATATATATATACTTAGTAGCTTACTAGCAATATACATACATAACTAACTTATCAATACAAACTAACTTAGCTTATTAACTAGCTTAACTTAACTTACCTACAACATAATTTTTAAGCACTCAAACTATTGCTGCTTATTGCTACTACTTCTGCTGCTTATTGATTTTGCTGCTTATGCAGCTTACTGCTTGATGTTGTTGTAGGTTACTGCTTCTACCGCTGCTGCATCTTACTGCTTACTGCTGCTGCAGCTTGCTGCTGCTACTGCTGCTGCTCGCTGCTTCTGTTGCTGCTTACTGCATGCATCTGCTGCTGCTTACTGCCTACTTATTGGCCTGCTTATCCAGCCTGTATATTGACTCCCCCTAGCTCAAATGCACACACACACACATACACACACACACACGCACAAATATATATATATATATATATATATATATATATATATATATATATATATATATATACCCACACTAATGATGCACATGCACTCTCCTATTCTCCCATGACCACGAACACATCAAAATAAAATATAGAACATACAAATAATTATATATATACATATATATCATATAACAATTATAATTATAATTATAATTATAATTATAATTATAATTATAATTATAATTATAATTATAATACTCTAATAGCTATAACCAAGGTAAATTGAATTGAAATACAAGGAAACAATCGCGTGGAGTACACCGTACCCGTATCACACTCAATCTATGATACGCTTGCGATACAGCACTACCACACCACCAAATGTACCTTGAAGGACACGAGCAAGTATAAAAATATAATTAGAAGCAAAATGAAGTGTTAGCTATGCGTCTATGTGCCCGTGTCAAAATATGACATGCTCAAACCTCCGTGTCGGAAGAAAATCTCCAAATCAACTCGTATCGCCAAATTGTTAGGATACAGCCTACACGTATCCAATTATGGATACGATACTAGTCACACACAATCAAACACATGTCAATTTGGTCTAATTGACCTATTAAAAAATATAATAGTGTCAATATCAAAATTTCCCCAAAATTGACACAAAATACCACATAACTTTCTCCATAGGCCACATATGAACCTAATTCTAATTCTTATCGGTATATTTAGTATATGGGACGATTTCTAATGATTGAATTACATATTTATAGCCTAATTAGAGAGAGAAAACTGAATTATATCGATTGGGAGATGGATTCATAATAAAATCTTTAAATTGAGTGTCAAGAGCCTTCAACTAGTAGATTATTGCTCCTCTTTGTAGATCATTGCTTGATCCTTGTAGATCCTTGCTTCCTTCTTATTCTAATAGCTCCAATAATGAATAAGGAAAGAATTGGGAAGAAATTTGGATAGGAATTGGTGTAGGAATGAAGAAATTTGGAAGAGAAAAATTCTAGATCTAGATTTAGAATAAAAAATAAAGAGAGAGAGAGAGAGAGAGAGAGAGAGTCTCTCTCCACTCCTATAGTGGTCGGCCTCTACCCCCTCCTCTAAGATACTATAAAATATCCACAATACCCCTTGGGGCTTGTCATGAAGGAATTAATTAAGGAGGGAAGGTTCTAGTCTAATTGGTTTAACTAATTAATTCATCCTCCTAATGAATGGGCTTACTATTGGGCTCAATTCTAACTAGAATTAGATGTTGGTCCATGGATCTTATCTAAACTAGTTAGGTCCACTAACACAAGTCTAAAATAAAATCTAACATCTAAAAATAAATAAATAATATAATAAATAATATTTACAATATGCACATTATTTAATATTATATTTCTAAAACAAATATCCATGCCAAATTACCAAACTATCCCTATCTGGAAAAGTGAAGGTGACAATCCTACCCACCTTAGAAAAAATTTGTCCTCAAAATTAAGGTAGAAACTAACTACCAAAAGCAATAATATAAGCAAAAAAGAATTATACCTCATGGCTCAAACATATAAGGATATCGCCCGTGCATCTTAGTAAGCAAGAAAGAATTATTCCTCTATTTTCAGTTCATACATTGCAAGTATTCACAACTATCTATTTTTACTGCTTACTTTTACCAGTGTACTCATTGCTAGTTATTTCTACATAATATGATTATATATTTCTTTAGTTCCCTTACATTCCAGTATTTTATTTCTATCATGTATATTCATTGCTCTCTATTTTATAGTTTTTATCAATATAATTGGAATTGCTGCTAGTTTATGTGCTTCGCTCCAATCCTGACTGGATATATTTTTCTGAGGATTACACTATAGACCGAGGGTAGATGAGGGTTACATCCAGGAGCTTTAAGAGGACCCCGCTCCAATAGAGGATCCATTAGTAGTGACTTAGAGCCTAGCATTTATATTGTATTTGGGATTATTCCACATTTAGATATCCTGAGTTGTATTATTTTAGATTTATGTTATATTGAGTTAGCTAGACTCTTAGACTTATTGTTATTGTTGAGATGGTTATTTATAAACTTGTGTTGGAACTCTTTTATATTATTTATATCTTTATCGTGCCATTCATCTTCCTAAACATTATTGTGATTGAGTATTGGTTCGACATAATATTTATATTCATCTTATACTCCTTATAGAGTTAAGATCATTGACAGGTTATATATTATTGTGAGATATGATATATACCATTGTGACCTAGACAATGTTCTACCACCGATGCTGTGGCGTAGGCTGGACGTACCCATGACTCATGTCCAATTTTTTGGTTCGGGTCGTGACACATTTTTATGGTGGCCCATGCAGGTCGATGTCAAAGTCGCAACTAGTATGATATCGTAATAGTGCTCAGACTTAGAGTACTATTATGAGCCTGCTATAGGATATAAAATATAAGATGAGAGTGTACTCAATCACAACTAGGAAAGTTTTTAATTTATTTATTTTGCTATCATTATCATTCAGAATATTGCTTTCCATGAATATTATTGTCCTTCTTTGATGATATCGTACCTCGTGCCTTATTTGACTTTTTCTTGTTTCGATTTATCTTCAGGATATCGTCAAAGACCAGATTAAAGAGATCAGGACCCGCATCTTCAGAGAGGTCTGCCACATCTTGACCTGCCACCCGGACAGCTGGAGTTGCTCTTTTTGTTTCCCCTGTTCATATAGGAGTTTTGGCAGCTTTCGGGGGTCCTTCTCCCCTACCTCTCTAGAGGGTTTCTCCAGTTGTTACAAAGGACCTTCCACCACCGCCACAGATTCCTTTTCCGGGAGGTATTCCAGCGGACGGGGCACAGATGTTTGCCTTGATCCAGGGCATGCTAGATGCCAAGAGGGTGTCAGCAGAGGCTCAGCATGTTCAGGCAGAGGCACAGAGGGTGCAGGCAGAGACGCACCAAGCGCATACGGAGCAGATGAGAGAGAGCATAGAGAATGCTCACCAGGTGGCTCTATAAGCAGTGGAGAGAGTCGCCTAGCAACATCATAGCCAACCGCAGCAGCAGAGGCCAGGCTCTATAATGGACTTCAAGTGGATGTTGCCTCGAGAGTTCAAGGGTACCGAGGGGATACTCTACGCTGACGACTGGTTGATGGATTTAGAGAGGAACCTGCATTTGGCTCAGATTCCAAAGAGTCTACAGATCAAGGTGGCCGGCAGCCAGTTGTTCGATATCATACTCACTTGGTATCGTACGGAGCCTAGGCTTACCACTCGAGGACTTACTTGGGAGGCTTTCAAGGAGCTTTTCAAGAAAAATTCTTCCCCGACGTGGCCCTAAGGGCCTTGGAGAGTCAGTTTTATGACCTAGTCCAAGGAAACATGTCTGTTGATGAGTATGCTGCAGAGTTCTGCCGTTTGAGCCATTTTGCACCATCCATAATTCGGGATCCAGGAGGTCGAGCCCGAAAGTTCAGGAAGGGACTGATGAGAGAGATCAAGTCGCGTACTTCTGGTCGTCGTACCGCTACCTTCGAGGGCATTCTGATGGATGCCCAGATTGCTGAGCATGATCTAGATCTCAGGCCCAATAAGGGATCACGACGTTTATGAGGTGTGAGTGGCAGCGCAGGATCGGCCAAGAGACCCCACTTTTAGCGGCAGCAGAGGATGTATCAGCACCAGGCACCAGCTCGTAGACATATTCAGCAACTATCGCAGAGGCTGACCCAATATGTTGTCCAGTGTGCATACTGTGGGAAGATAGGATACACGAGGGATATCTGCAAAAAAATATTGGTATATGTTTATCTTGCGGATCATCAATGCACCAGTTGAGGGATTGCCCATCGATTCAGACTCGTCTAGGTCTGGATGGAGCAGCCGCTTAGAGGGGACCTGTCAGAGCACCTACAATACTGGGAGGCCAGCAGAGGGGACCTCTATTTCCACTACAGGAGTAGCATTTTACCCAGCACCAGCAGCATCAGAGAGGTGAACCCCAGGAGCGAGCATTCACCATGACGATCTTGGTGGCCGAGCCAGTGGGAGACATGATTTTAGGTTCAGTCCTTCTCGATTCAATTCTATCATTTTCTTTATTTGATTATGGTGCTTCCCATAGTTTCGTATATGTATATTTTGCTCTTAAGCATCATTTAGAGGCTGAACCCTTGGATAGGACTTGCAAGATCATAATTGGGGGTGGCGTTATGCTAGTTAATAAATTTTGTAATGATCGGAGAGTTATATTGGGAGGCCGACAGTTGAATGTGTGCTTACTCATAATACCACTTTTGGGCTACGATATTGTACTCGAGATGGATTGGTTGAGTAGGCACCATGCTAGTGTAGATTATCTTAGAGATAGAGTGTTGTTTTGACCGCCAGGAGATCTAGAATTCGAGATTTCTAGAGGAACAATAGACCAGAGCTAGGGTATCATATATGGAGCCATGGTGGAAGAGAAAGAGCTGCCACATCCTTTATTAGCTGAATTCCTGGATGTCTTTCCAGAGGAGTTATTGGGATTACTGCCAGACATGGATGTTGAGTTCTCTATAGACTTGGTGCCAGGTGCAGAGCCAATATCATAATATATCTATAGGGTCAACAATAGTGAACTTGCAGAGTTGAAGAATCAGGTTGATAATTTGTAGGATAAGGACTTCATCAGATCCAATTCATCACCGTGGGGTGCCCTGGTATTGTTTGTACCGAAGAAGGATGGGTCGGTATGCATGTATATCGACTACAGGGCTCTGAACAATCTCACTATCAAGAACAAATATCCACTACCGAGAATAGATGATCTCTTTGATCAGTTGAGCGGAGCGAAGGTATTCTTGAAAATAGACTTGCGGTCGGGATACCACCAGGTGAAAGTGAAGAAGGAAGATATTCTGAAGACAACTTTTCGAACTCGGTATGGCCAGTTTGAGTTCATGGTGATGCCGTTTGGGTTGACTAATGCCCCGGCGGTATTCATGAATTTGATGAACAAGGTGTTCCACCAGTACCTTGACAAGTTCGCAGTAGTGTTCATTGATAATATTTTTGTATATTCGAAGACGCCAGAGGAGCATGAATAGCACCTGAGGATAGTTTTGGAGACTCTCGAAAAGGATGAGCTTTATGGAAAGCTTTTGAAGTGTGAGTTCATCCTTGATAAGATTGAATTCCTTGGGCATGTGGTGACAGGTGACGGGATCTCAGTTGACCCGAAGAAGATCTTGGCAGTGGAGTCGTGGGCTACTCCAAGTTCAACAGCAGAGATCATGAGTTTTCTGGGACTGGCAGGTTATTACAGAAGATTTGTACATGACTTCTCCATGATTGCAGAGTCAATAACTAGGCAGGCCAGGAAGGGTGTGGAGTTTGTATGGACAGAGGATTGTCAGGCTACTTTTGATGAGCTGAAGAAGAGATTGATGACAACTCTAGTATTGATGTTGCTAACGGGGACAGGTGGATTCACTATCTATAGTTATGCTTTAGGGAAGGGTTTATGTTATATTTCAGCAGCACGGGAAGGTGATTGTCTATACTTCCAGGCAATTACGTCATCATGAGAAGAACTACCCCAACCATGATTTGGAGTTGGCAGCGGTCATATTTGCTCTAAATCTGTGAAAACACTATCTATATGGAGAGCATGTGAAGATCTTCACAGACCACAGGAGCTTGAAGTACGTGTTTACATATAAATCACTGAATATGAGGCATATGTGGTGGTTGGAGCTGATGAAGGACTTCAATATTTTATTACATTATTACCCAGGGAAGGCCAACGTAGTCGCTGATGCCTTGAGCAGGTATCCGATGGCTATGTACTTGACGATGGACAGACACTCATTGGCAGATCTGGAGAGCTTGGGAATTGAAGTGCTAGTTCCTAGTATCAAGATACATGTGTGGGGATTGCAGATATAGTCTGAGCTGATGGATAGAATCAGGGTTAAGCGGTATGATGATGAGGCTCTGAGGAGTATCAGGGCACATGTTCTGATGGGTTTATCAGAGGACTCTACTATCGCTGATGATGGATCGTTGTGGCATGGTACTTGGATATATGTTCCGAGTGGAGAGTTGTATGAGGAGGTTCTACAAGAGACGTATCACTCTCAGTACTTGATACATCCAGGTGACAATAAGACGTATCGAGACCTAAGGGAGCACGTATGGTGGTATGGTAAAAAATGGAAGGTGTCACATTTTATATACAGGTGTTTAGTGTGACAGCAGGTAAAAGCAGATAGGCAAAGGCCAGGAGGATTTCTTCAACCTTTACCCATCCCAGAGTGGAAGTGGCAGCATGTGACCCTAGATTTTTTTTTTGGGGCTTCTGCGTTCTCCAGGAGGGAAGGACGCAATTTGGGTCATTGTAGAAAGGTTTACAAAAGTGGCCTACTTCGTACCATTTAAAGTGGGTACGTCTACGGAGAAGCTAGCAGAGATGTATGTGCGACAGATTGTCAGATTGCATGGGGTTCCTGTGAGCATCATCTAGGATCGATATAGTCATTTTACTTTCCACTTCTGAAGGAGATTGCAGGCTAGTTTGGGCACCCAGCTCAAGTTTAGTACCGTATATTACCCCCAGACAGACGGACAGTCGGAGAGGACTGTTCAGACTCTCAAGGATATGATTCATACTTGTATTTTAGATCTCGGAGGTTCTTGGAAGGATCATCTGCACCTGGTAGAGTTTGCTTACAATAATAGTTACTAGGCCAGCATTGAGATATCATCATTTGAGGCTTTATATGGACGGAGATGTCGCACTCCTTTATCTTGGAATAATGTGGGTGTGAGAGACTTGTTAGGACCAGAGATGGTCGTGGATGTAGCTGAGACGGTGAAGCTCATCAGAGATAGATTTTGGGTGGTGCAGGACAGACAACGGCATTGGGCCGACATCTACCGGAGACCCTGGGAGTTTAAGGTATGGTTTAGTTGTGATTGCTTATGATTGCTTTATTTTAGATTGTGTGTTAAGGCTGTATTTTGTTCTAGGTTGGAAATCTGGTGTTCTTGCGGATTTCTCTGATACGGGGCACGATTAACTTTTGTTGAGGCGGATTCTTAGTCTACGGTATATCGGACCCTTCGGTGTTCTTGCGAGGGTCGATGCAGTGGCCTACAGACTGGACTTGTCGCCTGCACTAGAGGGAGTACTTGACGTGTTCCATGTGTCACAGCTGAGACGGTTCGTGGCAGATCCTATTTACGTACTAGATCACTCAGATATCGAGGATGGTCTGAGTCTCAGCTACCCAATGGAGATTCTGGAGTGCAAAGAGAAAGTGCTGCAGAACCAGACAATTTTCTTGGTTCGTGTCGCGTGGAAACATCACTCTATGGGTGAGTCAACCTGGGAAAGAGAGTATGAAATACGCGAGCAGTACCCTTATCTCTTCGAGCCTTGAGGTATTTTCTTCTTGTTTTGTTGCGTTCTTGTGCTAGTTTAGTCGTTAATTATTATTTTAAGGAGGGTAGACTTGTCACTACCACATTTCTAGAATAGAAATATTTTTGTTATTTTATATTATTCATATATTGTGCATATTATTTATTTATATATAGTAATTATTAATATTGGTTTGTAAATTGGACTACTTAATTAGACAAGACCCTAGTGGACCTAACCAATTTGACATGGCATTTGAACCCAACATTTTGACTAGTCACTTTTGGACCCAACTTAAGTCACCCTCTTCTTTAATTAGAAATTAGAATTAAGATTCCATTAGAATTATAAGTTTACATTAGTTAAATAACTCTTCATGACAAACCATAGGGAGCATTATGGACTTTTTGTATTAGCTAACCCTAGGGGAACATGGTCGGCCCTAATTTAGGGGGGAGAGATTCTCTCTTCTCTCATTCTTCATCCAATTGTTTCCTAAATTAGTGTTCTTCACCAATTTACTCAATCCTCCACCAAATTCCACCAAACTACTTCTAATCCTTTCCCTAATCATCATCAAGGAGCACTAAGAGATTGGATTGTTATGAGCATTGGAGGAGAAGGAGTTTGGCTAGGAGTTTATGTGCAAATCGTGTCCTATTGAGTTTTTATTGGGAATCCATATCCCAATAGTTAAAATTATGAAATCTCTCTTTAATTAGGTTCTAATTGTTGTATTAGACCATTAGGAACCCAACCATGCTTTAGGGCTACCTATAGGAAGAAGAACTAGGTTCTTGTGACCCGTATTATGACTTCTACATGGAGTTTTGTGTCCAAATTGAAGCAAATCCGAGAATAGAACACCCAAGTATTTGTTATTAGGTTTTCTAGACCTATTGGTGTTAGATTGGTCATGTAAGGGTACATACTTGTCTACAATTGGATACGGGTATGTCGTATCATGATACAGTATGATATAGTGTTATATGAGGCTATATTTTGAGGATTTTGTGCATGCTAGTGATTTTTATTTCAATTTCCTTTATAGCAAGTTATATTAGCCATATATAATTGTATTTGATAGGTATATATAGTTCTAATTGAGTATTATGAGCTTTGATACCATAGTTGATAGTGTATCTGAGTTGTTCACCAAGTGTTTGATAAATTACATATTACTAGAAGTATATCTAGTTAGATGTTATGTTTATGGTTAGTATATTTATATTTATATTTATATATACGAATGTGTGTATATTGGTAAGTGCATAAATGGGTGTATATGTGAATATGGAGTGTGGTGACTATGACATGGAAGTGTTGAGAGATGACTGTGTTTACTATGTAGTAGATGGGGTTGCTGTCAGTGGGGGATCGGTTGTACACATGAGTGTTAAGGTGTGCAAACCTGTGCACGAGTGTGCACAGGTAAAGAGGATCGGGGGCAGCAGGGAGAGAGTGTTATGTCACATATGTGAGGGATCGGGCTTGTGGCAGTTGGTAGAATTTTATACCTGTATGTAGGATATTTAGGATTCGTGGAAGCATCAGATCTCAGGCTGCTTGATGAAACAAACATAGAAGTACTTGGGGCATCATAAATTAGGGTGCAAGTATATGCAATAAAGTGGGAAATATGGTTTGGCAGTAGGATTCTTGACCTATGCTTGTTGTGTGCAACAGAACACCTACCTGCATATGGCAACAGTAACTATATGTGTGATTTGTTGCACATCTATGTGTAGTCAGGTGTTCCTGGCAATGAGGGGTGCAATTTTATTGTGACAATCAGGTTTCACTGACAACAAAAGGGGATGCAGTGTGCAAACTCGAAAGGAAATGCAGTGGCAGTAGTGAAGGTCGAGCATAGGTATTTAGCAGTAGGCAGAGCAATGGCAGCATGTATAATGCATATAAGCATCAGTTGTAACTCTACTTAGCAATATATCAGGTTATATAAACAGCAGCAAGCAAATAAGTGTGGTATCAGTAAACCTAGAGAGAGAGAGAGAGAGAGAGAGAGAGAGAGAGAGAGAGTGTGTGTGTGTGTGTGTGTGTATGTGTGTGTGTGTTTATATAAGTATAGGAGTATAGGATATTGGTGCCAAGTAATTGTGCTTAAGGAGTGTAGGGTGAAATAGGAGTTTGTATCAAGTGATACAGAGAAATAGGCAAAGGTAGTTGATACCAAGGTAATAAGTAGTGAGGTTTTTGGTATTGGTTAATGCGCATCAGTGAGTTAAGTTGAGATGATGGGTATTAAGTATATATAGTTAAGGTATAAGTGTTAAGTTAGAGTGTGGTACTAGGATACTATATAAGTATAAGTATATATATGTGATACCAATAGGTTAAACTATCGGGGTATATGCAAGGTAATGAGTATGAAGGCTAGGGTATTGTAATATATTGATATCTATGAATTTATATAGTATAAATATGATACCTAGTATCAAGGTATTTTAACCCTAGGATACCAAGTAAGGTATTGATAAGGTTTTGGATCAATGTTAAGATAATTGAGCTATAGCTAAGGTATTGAGTAGATATCATGATGCAGGTTAAGATATTGAGATACGGCTAAGGTATTTGACTAGGATACTAAGGTAATTATTTATAGGCCATGGTATTAATAGGTATTGTAGGTAATAAATTATAATGGCATAGAAATCTAGTAATAACCTAGTATTACCTAGTATTAGCTAGTATAATTTCATAAACCAACTTTATAGGTATTTATGAACCTAGATTAGGTATTGGCCTAGTTTTGACCCAATTGACCTAGACATGGCCTAAAAACATTATCAATTGTTAGTTAATCATGCTTATCCTTTCAATTCACCAATTAATACCATTATTCTATATTTAGGTCTTTGTGACTCCATTTTGGATATCGATCCTCACACATTGCTCAGGACCACAGGCGAGTACATTCTTTAAAAGTTTTTATTATTTTGATGATTACTATGATTCTAGTTTGAAGTGTTATACTTGATTTTTGACACAGTGGATACACGGGCTAGTATCATAGATACCTGTCATGAGAAGTCTTGATTGGATCCATCGTACTAGCCGAGGCCAGAAAAATATTAGCAAGTTATGTGATCATACCCGCACCTTACATGCATCATAGCTCACCCCACAACTCATGTAGGGTATAGCCAAACCATATTACATGCCTCATAACCTGTTATATATGATTAGCCTGACTCTTGCTCGCATCATAGCTAACTAGATGGTTAGCTTGACCTCACATGTATCATAGCCAATTATATATAATAAGCCTGATTTTGTCCCAAGCCGATCACTTAGTAAACTAATTGTTTCGGATAAATAAATGAAAGACGTAAGGAAAACGACGGGTTTTTATTATAAAAAACCCCGCTCTTTGGTTTACAAACAAGCTTGTACAATTTAATCCTACAGGAGGAGTGTCGAAGTACAATTTATTTAATTTGGGTAAATATTGCTATAGGAGTCTGATCTGCAGTCGATCACTTTGTCCCTTGGACCACACGATGATAAAGAGGTACCGTAGAAGACAGAAGAAGCTTCGAAGGTTGCGAGGGAGAGTGGATGTTCGATGCCAAAGTCGTCGATCACTACTCTTTGCCTGAGCTCTGGATTCTTCTCTCTCACTTTTTGACCTTAAATCTGCGACCTGGACCTCTGTTAATAGAGGTCTCTATTTATAGAGTTTTAGTGACAGTGACCACTCAGTCGGTATAGAAACCGAGTAGTGGAAAGTACAGCACCCTTTTACACGATGGTTACAATAACCGTTGCCCGCGTATAGATGACCTTTTGAATGAGCGTGTGACGCGTGTCCAATTAAGAGACAACGCATATAACTGCTGCGAAGATCACGACATAAAAGCCACGTAGGTAGTTATCCTTTACGTAGAAGAGGTTGGATTAGAAGCCAATAACTGTCACCATGGCGTAGAAGCCAAGTAGGCATAGAAGCCGAGTAGGCGTAGAAGCCGAGTAGGCATAGAAGCCGAGTGGGCGTAGAAGATAGCTGATTCTCCTCTCATGACCGAGGCCTTGAGCGAATTCTGGGTCGAATAGCCTTAATACGCGCCAATGCAAATGTGGCCTGAGTTGGCGTATTCCAAGGAGATAGCATACAGCGTGCTCCCAAAGCTGAAAATAGCCCGATGGCGTACTGTGCCAAAGTGATGATGTGGACGTTTTAACTAAAATTATGGCTTTTGGAGATATAAACAAATCTTTTGCATTAAATGCAGAGATCTGCCCCTATCCTGCGCATTAAATGCAGAGGCGTATCTTCGAAGATTTGTTGTCCCAAAGATTTGCCATCATTCTGTACATTAAATGCAGATACGCGCCTCGAACCCTGTATGAAAAGGAACTTATGACGTGGCAGTCTGTTTGTCTTCTGCGAAACGTAAGAAGCTCACGTCTGCCTGTGTAAAACTAGGCAGCATATCCCCTTGTATGTGTAAAAATAGTTTATGCGAAGGGGATGTCACTAAACGACGGTTCGGTGACAATTAATCAAATCTCCTGCATTAAATGTGGAGATCTGCCATTATCCTACGCATTAAATGCAGAGGCGTGTTTTGAAGGTCTGCCACCCTTTCTGCGCATTAAGTGCAGAGACGTGCCTCGAGTTCTGTCATCACTCTGCGCATTAAATACAGAGACGTGCCTCAAGCCCTGCACGAAGAGCAGCTTTTGACGTGGCAGGCTGTTTGTCTTCTGTGGAGCGTAAACAGCTCACATCTGCCTGTGTAAAACTAGGCAGCGTATCCCCTTGTATGCGTAAAAGCGGTTTACGCCAAGGAAATGGCAGTAACTGACAGCCTGGGTTGCAGTACCGCACCATCATTATAGCCGTCGCCTGGGTAGTCGTGCAGTACTCTTTGTCAGGAGTCCAGACGTCAGGTTCATTGCATGATCTGACTGGTTCATTTCGAAGAATACGAAGCGTTCCTCGTACACTTTAATGCTGCATTGAAAGCGGATGAGTTCTACGCCATAAAGGTCTTTGAGCTTATATTTTATGCTGTGCTCAGCGGAAAAGCTCTGTTTGTACGTCGATGGCTCTGAAGTCATCTTTTTATGCTGCCCAACATCAACATGCTGCGTATAGCTATCCAGCGTATTTTTTATTCTTCTACAAGACCTCCTTCAAAGCTTTTAAATTCTTCGTAATTTGAAATGCTTTGAATGAAGCATAAAATGTTCCTCGTAATTTGAAACGCTCTGAAACGGTCAAGTCTGACACGTTCTTTCAAGGCTGACTTTATGGCAGAGTTATTGGGGATCAGCGTGATCTCTTTCGCCTATAAAAAGGTTGAGGAGTTAACCTGTTCTTCCCACATTTCTTTCACCACACAGAGATGATCGCCTGAGTTCGTCGGGTCGACTTGAAGAAGAAGAAGAACATGTTCTTCCAGCATGTAAGGAGCCAAAAAAGACGGCGTCTTTAAGCAAATGTCCTCTGCAACGATGGATCATGGAAGGATATCATAGCCTCCATTGCTCGGGATAATCAGCAACTTTGTATGGCGGTTCTTCGGGAGAGAGGAAGGGTCGTATCTGACCACACAGCTTGCAAGTTGTATCTTCTCCTAATATTTTCGTGGACCAGAGCAGAAACTAGCTCTTTCCTCGAGTATTGAGTTGGGTGAAATATCTCAACTCAATTTGTCACGGCGCTGGACGTAGGAAAGCAGATTTATCCTGCTTTCCTGTATTGGAGGATGGGTCTAGGCCCATTTTTGTATCCTCCCGCCGTTGATCATTTCATGTCAGTCAGATTGCGGGAACCGACTGACTGCTGGAGAAGATGGATGAAGAATTTCGCCCATGCGAGAACCTGACAGAACAGATTCTAGGCGAGATCTTCAGACGACGATGAAGGAGTCCTTTGTAGACGGGATTTCCCTCATATGTAATCATAAAAATAAAGAAAAACCCTTGTAGACTGGATTTCCCTCATATGTAATCATGTTTTAATAAAAATTGTCTTCTTCGGTGCATATGATCATCTTGCCATATATTTTTTGCTGTGAAGTCTGAATATGTGTAGCTTCGACACGTCTCGTAATTTTATGCCGACTCTGTTAGAAAGAGTGTTAGGTTTTGTCCTGTCTTTTACGCATAACTTAAGGATGCGCAGAAAGCCGCTTTAACACTCGAGTATTCGAACTGTCCTGCTGTTAGGAATGAGGAACCGCGTAGAATTATGAACTGTCACTTCTAATAAACAGAATTCTTGTTCAGACCATCATCTTCAAGAATGATTTCTCGAAAATCCCTTGGAACAGGGCGAGAAATGGCTGTCGAAAAACTGAGTCGCCATCTTGAACTGTAGACGAAATATTCAGTCTGGATTCTGGATGAACTTCCAATCGACCCAAGGAGAAGAGTAATTTTTAATGTTGAACTCTATATGCTTTGGGTACTTGGGATATTTTGAGGTCAAAAAGGAGTATCTTCTGTGTGAACCCTTACAATTGATCGCCTTGAGAATTGTTCAGATGTACTGTACTCTGGCCTGCGTATTTTTTTTAGATATGTGGAAAGCCATAGATCTGTAACTGTAGATGAGCATAAAATCATAAGTTCGTAGCCTCTCGAGCGTAAAAGCTGCTGAGCATGAGAGCATCCGGGCGTAGAACTGTAGATTTGTAGCTTCTGAAAATGAAATCTTTCGAGCGTGAAACTGTGGATCTGTTGCCTCTGAGTGTAAAAGCCACCGAGCGTGAAATCATAGATTTGTAGCTGCTGAGCGTGAAGTCGTAGGTTTGTAGCCTCTCGAGCGTAAAAGCTACCGAGCATAAAAGCATCCGGGCGTAAAACTATAGACTTGTAGCCTGTGAGCGTAAAATCGTAGATCTGTAGCTGTCGAGCGTAGAAAGCTCCTTAGCGTAAAAACTACGAATCTGCTTCGCACGAAAACTTTTCGAATTCGCTGACTGTCTGCCTTCTCTGAGTAATAGGCTGACGTAGTACCCAATCATAACCGAATATCAATTATGAGATTTGGTTCGGGATTCGAGGAGTCCATCCGAACTCTATATATACCCCAAGTTTATGAGAGAAAAACTTGTCATCCGTCTTCTGCGAAAGAAAGCCTTCGACTGTTCGAGTTCTTCTTCGTTTCTTCTCCGAGCCTTCAAAGTTTCCAGTAATGGCCTCGAAACAACTCTCCTCCTCTAAGGAAAAGAAGGTTGATTCTTCTTCTCGTTCTTCTGCCCAAGCGCGAACGACTTCGGTTGGGCAAGGCGAGCTTCATTCTGAGCGAAGTGTCCCGCCGACGAGCAGTGCACCCGGCCTTAAAGGTAGAGCTTTTGGGACAAAAAAGAACGACTGAAAATCCTTCGCACACGTTGTACGTGAACGCGCTATGTCGTCTTCTGTGCTGATAGCCTCTTCGAGGAAGATGATGCATAGAGATGTTTCATCTTTTACGCCCACATTTCTAATGTGTCAGCGCAAAAACTCCATATTTTCGCAGTCTGGCGTAAAAGCTTTAACTGTCGAAAGTTGGCATATACTATATAATTTGAGTGTTACGCAGGGATGGAAATTCCGGCGTAATAACTCAAATTTTGGCAGTCTGGCGTAAAACACAGACTGTCGAAAACTTTGCGTATACTGCCTGTCTTGAATTTTATGCCTCGGAATGGGATCCAAGCGTAAAAGCTCAAGTTTTTGCAGTCTTGGCATAAAGCACAGACTGTTGATTTTTGGCATATGCTTCAAGATCTATAATGTCTAGTTATAGAAACTGATGTGTTTTTTTTGCATTCTTGCAGTTAACTTGCATGCGTCTCCGCTAGTCGATGTGATGGGTTCTGCCGCCGGGATGCTACACTCCAACTACTTGGAGGATTTGTCCCACGTGACATTTCCCATCTCTGGACCCCAGTATCCCGAAGGAAGAGAAATTTTGATATCGGCTCAAGGAGAGCGGATGCTGTTGAGCATGATCAACGGAGAGCCCCTGACGTATATAGACGGGGACCAATACATAAAGTCGGCTTTCCTCTTCGGGGACATAATTGACAAGCAGCCCCAGACGAAGCCCAAGAAAGAACTCTGGGTTTTCCCTGCCGGGAGCTTGGTTTTGTATCTGCCCAACATGCCGAGAGACTATCCCATCTCGGCATTATTCCATGCTACACATCCCAGGAGGATGTTGTGGACGCTGACTCCCGATCTTCATGGCAGGCCGGGGAAGATATTTTATCTGAAAGGAGCTGACCAGGGGTCGTTTGTCAGCCGTCCTTCCGGCTCTGTGACGTCGTTCAGGGGACTGTACCCGGGCAGTGTCCCGGGTGAAGACAGTTTAGTGATCCAGCCGGTCCAATTATCGACTTTCTACAATGATTTCATGGGGCACGGGGGAGTATACCCTAAGGTGAACCCTCGGACAAGTGGGTGGATCATCCGTATAAATCTTCATTGGGTTCGCTTAGCTGAATGGGCCCTGAAGCATTTTCAGACCGAGCTAGAGGGAATTGGTCTGTATGCAGCTGTGAGTGCCACCAGTGTTGGGTTACCTCTCAACCCCAACCTGTTTCTGGCACTGATGGAGCGATATATCTCGCTCACCGGGACTTTTGCCACTCCACTGGGGGAGTTGGGATTGGCCCTCCACGAGATGGCAGAGATCTCGAGATTGGCGATGGGGGATACTCCATATGAAGAGTATGTTCCCACAAACCGGGAGTTGGGGGATTCAGACCCTCGGGTAGTGGAAGTGTACCAGGAGCTGATGTGCCACTACCTCGCTTGCACTGCTTTTTATGGTGAGCCCTCAGATTTGGCTCACACCAATAAATGGGCGTTCTACCTCTTCTTTCACCGGGCCAGGACTACTAAGCCAGAGAAAATCTTGGAAGGCAAGGATCAGCCTCTGACTTGTCTGAGCGTGCTTACTGCTTAGGTAGTCGACGATCTCATGGAAGACATTGGGGCTCTGGACCAGATCCTCGACGAAGGGATAGGGAAATATCCTGCAGACACTAAGGCCTACAGTTATCTGAGACATTGCCGCAGGCCTCTGTCCAAGGAAGCTCAACTGGCTGGCTTCCTCTCCATATGGCTGCACCGATTGGTGGTACCCGGGATTGCATCTGCGGAGCGCATTTACCGCAACACGCTATGGCCTGCAGTGCGTCTGGTATTCGGGGAAAGACTGGGCTTGCTCCCTGCCATGGTGTGCCGTATTCAAGCCGGCCTGAGGGCCATGACTGATGGGCTGCTCGCCGATGAAACTCGGCGTGATAGTTTTCCCAGGGTAGAATTACCATACCTGTATTTGATGGGATGGTTAATTCTCCATAACCCCAGGGTGATGTCTCCCGGCTCTGGCAGTAGTTCGGGGGGTAGTTTCTTATTGAACTACAAGAATTCCTCCTGGAACATGACCACAATTTTAGACTGTCGGAGGGCGCTGAACTTCAGTCACAGCTGGAAGCTTTTCTGCACTGTCCCCTCTGTTTATCTCAATCAACTGGGGATCAGACTTCAGGATATAGGCGACGGAAAGACCGTTATTTCTCCTGAGGCTTTCAATTGGTTGGTCTGCATTAGACCTTCCCATCTACTGTACAGAAATGAAGACCATTGCTTCTTTGAGCCTTACCTGCCTAGTCGGTTTGCCAGGCAATTCAGGTACGACCAGTTGTATGTGGGCAACACCATCACCAGCTTCAGGTTCAGAGGTGGACTCATTGATGGAGCGAGGGGATGACGATATTTTATCATGGGTTGTACTGAGGCAACTTTTACCGTGTCCGTTATTTCACTATCTACGGAGCTGCGCATTCTCCATTCGTATGCCCAGTTCTACATGGCAACCAATACCTTCCATCGCGATTTTAATATGCATAGAAGTTTTAGGATGCCCTCTTCCAAGCCTGGAGGAAGAGTCAAAATATCCTCGGTCTCTTCTGACGAGGGTGAAGATTCCGTCAATCTAGATGAGCCTCTGGTGGCGGTACCGAGGGGTAAAATACCTCCGCCTGCAGGGCCTCTGATAATCTTTGGGAAACGAAGGGCTCCTGCTCCGAAGGAGGCTTCCCCTCGCAAGAGAAAGAAGAAGACGATTGCTCGTCCTCTCCGGATTCCCGGAAATGAGGCTCCTAGAAGTGAGCTTGCATCTCCCCATGTTGGGGATGATTCTTTGATTGGAGGTTCCTCAGCTTTTAGAGAGGGACCATCTAACGTTCCGGCTGGTGGTGCCGGAGAATTCCTGTTGGAGGCTGTTGTCGCTGCTACTGCTTTAGGTAGTGGAACGAGGTCGCCTTCGGGGCCGAGCACAATAAGATTCCGTATACCTTTATCCAGATCAGCATCGAGAGAGACCCCTGCCGTGCCTGTAAGCGCACCTAACGAAATTCCAGCTGATGAGCCTCGGTTGGAACTTGACGAGGACCTGGAAGACTATTTGCCAGTGTCGGTTGACATGCCGCCTTCTCCAAGTATGACAGCTTGCTTAGCATCATTAAGAAATGATTTAGATGTACTGGCTGTAGACGCGACATATATGCCATCGGCCATGGGTAAATACCGTCTTCACGCCTCTTTCTAGAAAAGTTAACATTATTTCGATATTAACTTCCTTTTGTCTTCTTTTCAGGGAAAGACATCTTCGGGGAGGGCAGTGTTGACGCGCCTTTTGGCACTATTTTAGGTCCTGGCGGCGACACGGAGGTGCCTGACTTTGAAGAGGAGATACTTTCGGATGCCGGCTCGCCTGTCGAAGAGATTCCGGCATCTCAAGAGGAGGACGAGCCTGTCATTGAGACAATGGCTCCTTTGAGTACGCCGGTCACTTCGTCCGGTGTTGGCGCTTCTTCTTTTGTCGCACCACCTGTTGAGGCGACGGCCGTGGCAACATCGTCCACGGTTGTTCCTGGAGGGGGATTCGCCAATATCGCGGCCACTCCCAGCATCTATTCGGATCTAGTTGCGTTGACCGAGCAGTATACTAGTATCTTCTATACCACCTTGAAAATATTAATATCAATGGTGTTGGCAAAGAATCTGAGCTTCGAGGCGCTGAGGAGGTCCTCCCGGTCCGCGATAATGTCGATTCGAGAATTCAACGACACTGGGGTAGCTGACACGCTGGAGGAGATAGTTAATGGTTTGGAGCAACCCATTAACGAATACTTGCAGCTAGCTCGAGGCAACATTGACGGTCTCGTCCAAGCTAGGTACGACTCCCTGATTGCGCAGCTTGCTGAATAGATGGAGTCTCTGAATAAGTCCATCGAGGCTCAGCAGCAGGAGATGGATCATGAGCGTGTCCAATTGGAGTATGTCGTTCCCGAGTTGACCCAGTACGAAGCCGAATATGAGGAAGTGGCAGCGAAGGCCCGCATATTGAAGGATGAGCTCATTCGAGTAGAGGCGAAGGCTCTCTCTTTGTTGGCAGCCCGAGATGTGCTGAAGGAGCGACGGGCGACTGTTTAGCAGAATCTGACGCGTGTGGGTGCTTTCCACTCAGGTTTTGTGTGGGCTCGGTCTGAGCTAGCTGCTTTGAACAACGATGCGGCAAGGTTGGAACGGGCTCGTGCCGACGTTCTGAACTCCCGGGATGAGAGAATGGTTGCTCTGGCGCAGCAGATTCACGACCTAACCGCTCCCCCCAAATGATGTACCTTTTTGCTTTTCAATGTACTTTCGCTCTTTTTTGGGAATAATAAAGAGGCTTTCATCTGACTTTGTGGACCCATCATTTTGGAATATAAATGACAGGTTTGGGTGAAAGTGATATCAGAGGTAATATGGACGTGATATACTCTCGGTAAGTTTTAGCAGGATATATCTATTTAGAGGTTATATGGACATGATAGAATATACTTTTAGCTAAAATTTGTACACAAAACACTATCAGAGGTAGTATGGACGTGATAGGTCTTGAAGTTCCAAATTAGTTAAACACATCTATTCAGAGGTAATATGAACATGATAGAATACGATCCAACTAGTTTCGTTTTGGAAGTAGTTTTGTCAGAATGAGATTTTCGCCTTATTCCACTTGAGCAAAGGAGGTTAAGCATAGTACATTTTCAGGAATTTGCCATTGATAGGAGCTATCAATAAGTCTCCATTAGGCTTGGCTAACCTGTAAGCGCCGTTTGAGAACGTTGTCTCGATCACATAAGGGCCTTCCCATTTGGGCTGGAATTTGCCCTTACTCCTGTGAGTAAGAATCATCGGCCTTCTTACGGCTAAAACTAGTTCGCCAACTTTGAACACTCTTTCCTTTATTTTTTGATTAATAGCTCTGGAAATGCGTGCCTGGTAGAACGCGATACGTTGTTGAGCTTGGAGGCGTTTCTCGTCTAATCCTTCTAGCTCTTGAAGCCTTAACATGTCATTCTTTTCTTGAGTCAGCTCATTAGCCACGGCTATCCTGAGTGACGGAATCTGGATTTCGATGGGGAGAACTGCTTCGCTCCCGTAAACCAGTGAGAATGGGGTGCAACCTGTCGGTGCTCGTACCGTTGTGCGGTATGCCCAGAGACATTCTCTCAGCTTCTCATTTCAATCCCTCTTGTTCGAAGAGACGAGCTTTTTTAAGAGCTTGATAATGGTTTTGTTGAAAGCTTTCGCCAAACCATTAGCAGCAGGATTATATGTCGTAGAGGCCACATTTTGTATTCAATTTTTATCGCAAAATCGATGAAACGCTTGGCTGATGAACTGAGGCCCATTGTCGTAAATTATCCTCTGGGGTATCCCGAAGCGATAAATAACGTGATGCTTGATGAAGCTGATCACATTAGATGCCTTCACCTCAGCAAGAGGGATCATCTTTGCCCATTTGGAGAAATAATCTGTGAAGGACAGTATGAACCGGTGACCTCTGGAAGAAGACGGGTGAATAGTACCAATGATATCCATACCCCATGCTTCGAAAGACCAGGACGCAACCGTTGGATGCAGATATTCAGGAGGTTGATAGATAAAGTCTGCATGGACCTGACATGCTCTGCATTATCTTGCATACTTTATTGCATCTGTGATCATAGTAGGCCAGTAATAGCCCATTCTTCTGATGCGATCCTGTAGCTTAGGACCGGGTTGATGCGCTCCGCATACGCCGTCGTAAGCTTCACGGATAATCCGATGTGCTTCATCACCAGAGAGACATCGTAATAATAGTCCGTCATAAGACCGATGATATAGACATTGTGAAGATGCGTCGAAGTAGAAGCGCAATGATCGTCTTTTGATGGATACTGCTTCTTTAGGGTCCTCCGGCAATATTCTGTATACCACAAAATCTATAAAGGGACTTCTCCAGTCTCTCCTGTGAGGATCTGTGTTCACAGTGCAGGTGTGTTCTATGTGAAAGTTATTTTTCACACAGAATAAATCTCTGTTAAGAAGGATCACCAAATTTTGCCTTCTTATAGGGGTAGCTAAATCTGCAGCTAGACTGGCTAGGGCATCAGCTTCCAGATTCTGAGATCGAGGTACATGCTCTAGGAAGAATCCTTTGAATGTCATGGCTATCTCGACCGTTGCTTGATGATAGGGGATGAGGTCTGGATTCCGGACTTTATATATTCCTCTGACTTGATTGACGATCAGCAGAGAATCACCGAAGGCTTCCAGAGATTCGACGCCCAATTCTTTAGCGACTTGGAGGCCGATTAGTAGAGCGTTATACTCTGCCACATTATTAGAGCAGGGCTCGCTAAGAGAGTACGCTCGGTAGATGACGAGTTTATCGGGAATAACTAGGACAATCCCTACTCCTGAAATCACGTTTCTCCTGGGACCAGTTCTGGAGGCACCATCGAAGAATAGTTGCCATGCATCACTTTCCATTGCGGAATTACATTCTGCAACTTCGTCGGGAATGTCCTCGTACAATTTGGAGGCCTCCGGGATCGGATGAGCAGCTAGGAAGTTAGCCAACGCTTGGCCTTTGACGGACTTCTGAGGGACGTACACCATGTCATAGGGTGTTAATAACATCGCCCAAGTCGCGAGTCGGGAATTAAGAACACTTGGCTTGTTCATCAGTACCGCAAAATTGGTTCTGCACCTTGTACCAAGTCTATAAAAAATTCAACATCTCGATCTGGTGGCAATCCTGGCAATTCCTCAGAAAACACATCCAAGAATTCTGCTATCAACGGATGCGGCAACTCCTTGTCTTCCACCATAGCTCCACAAATAATGCCTTCCTCCTGCTCCGCAGCTCCTCTAGCAAACTCGAACTCTGGCTCTCCTGGCGAACCAAACAAAACTCTACCTCCTCTACAGTCTATGCTAGCACGGTGCCTACTCAACCAATCCATCCCAAGTACAATGTCGTAGCTCGGAAGTGGCATTACAAGTAGACACGCACTCAACTCCCGGCCTCCCAGAGTAACTCTCCGATCCTTGCAAATATCATGTTCAACTCCTTCTGCGTGAAAACGTACTTCAAGCTTTTGTGGTCTGTGAAGATCTCCACACGCTCTCCGTACAAATAATGTTTCCACAACTTCAGAGCGAAGATGACGGCTGCCAACTCCAAATCATGGGTAGGATAGTTCTTTTCATGAGGACGCAATTGCCTGGATGCATAGGCAATCACTTTCCCATGCTGCTGAAGAACACAACCTAAACCCTTTCCCGATGCATCACTATAAATAGTGAAACCTCCGGACCCTGATGGCAACGTCAAAATAGGAGCAGACGTCAACCTCTTCTTCAATTCTTCAAAACCAACCTGGCAATCCTCCGTCCAAATAAACTCCACATCCTTCCTTGTGAGTCTGGTCATCGGCTCGGTAATCCTCGAAAAATCTTGCACAAACTTCCTGTAGTAGCCTGCCAATCCCAAGAAACTCCTGATCTCTGCTATCGAACTCGGAGTCTTCCAAGATTCCACTGCTGAAATCTTCTTCGGATCCACTGAAATACCATCACCAGTCACAACATGCCCCAAGAATTCTACCTTGTCCAAGAAAAACTCATATTTGGACAACTTTCCATACAACTTCTCCTTCCTCAGCACATCCAACACAATCCTCAAATGCTCCTCATGCTCCTCCGGTGTCCTCGAGTATATGAGTATGTCGTCGATGAACACCACCACGAACTTGTCAAGGTACTGGTGGAACACCTTGTTCATCAAGTTCATAAATACCGCCGGTGCATTAGTTAAACCAAACGGCATCACCATAAACTCGTACTGACCACACCGAGTTCTAAAAGCAGTCTTCGGTATGTCCTCCGGCTTCACCTTCACCTGATGGTAGCCTGATCTCAAATCTATCTTAGAAAATATCTTCGCACCACTCAACTGATCAAACAGATCATCAATCCGTGGCAAAGGATACTTATTCTTGATAGTGAGATTATTCAAAGCCCTGTAATCAATGCACATACGCACCGATCCATCCTTCTTCGGTACAAACAATACCGGGGCTCCCCATGGTGAAGAACTCGATCTGATAAACCCCTTATCCTGTAATTTGTCCACCTGCTTCTTCAACTCGACCAGCTCGCTGTTGTTTACTCTATAGACATGCTGCAAAATTGGTTCTGCACCTGGCACCAAGTCTATAGAAAATTCAACATCTCGATCTGGTGGCAATCCTGGCAATTCCTCAGAAAACACATCCAAGAATTCTGCTATCAACGGATGCGGCAACTCCTTGTCTTCCACCATAGCTCCACAAATAATGCCTTCCCCCTGCTCCGCAGCTCCTCTAGCAAACTCGAACTCTGGCTCTCCTGGCGAACCAAACAAAACTCTACCTCCTCAACAGTTTATGCTAGCACGGTGCCTACTCAACCAATCCATCCCAAGTACAATGTCGTAGCTCGGAAGTGGCATTACAAGTAGACACGCACTCAACTCCCGGCCTCCCAGAGTAACTCTCCGATCCTTGCAAATATCATTAACCAGGATAATGCCTCCCCCGGTCATGATCTTGCAAGTCCTAAGCAAAGACTCAGCTACCAAACCATGCTTTAGAGCAAAAGAAACAGATACAAAACTATGGGAAGCACCACTATCAAACAAAGTTAAAGCTGGAATGGAATCAAGAAGAATAGAACCTGCGATGACATCTCCTATGGGTTCCTCCTCTTCGACGGTCATAGCAAACGCTCGTCCCTGTCGAGCACCTTCCTGCTGTTGATGCTGGACAAAACGCTGCTGCTGTGTCGGAAGCGGTCCCCTCGGCTGTGCTGCAGGTGGTCTCGTCTGTGTCCTCGGAGCTGGAGCTGCTCCCTGAACTGCACGACGAGGACACTCCCTTGATTGATGCCCTTCAGTACCACAATACAAACAAACTCCTAGCCTCCTCCTGCAAACTTCCCAGATGTGGCCGGGCTTCTTGCAGAAGTTGCATGGGGCCTGCTGTAACTGCCTCTGCTGCTGAGGTGCCTGGTAAAAAGGCGCTCTAGCTGGAGTCTGGTTCTGCTGTGGCTGATGGAAAGGTCTGGACTGGAAATGAGGACGTTTGGCAGATACTGCACTGCCGTTGGCCCCCAGAAAAGAATCACGGTCTCTCTTGGTCTTCAAACCCAGATTCCGCTCAACCTTGCGTGCCTCCGCAAGTATCTCCGAGTATGTCTCATAAAAAGACGGAATGAGGATCAATATGGCACAAGATGTAAGACATCAAGGAAAGGACAGTTTAAGGGTTCAAGTATCAATATCAAAGGAGAATAGTTGAATCAAAAGAATTTTCCTAGATGTGATTGAGTATCTCAGCCTATATCCTATATCCTATTGCAGGCTCGCAGTAGTACAACTAAGTTGTCGCACTACCACGACATCACATACTTGTGAAGCTAGACCTGCATGGGCCACCACCAAAAATGTGTCACGACCCGTACCCGATGTAAGGATACTAGTCGGAAACAACGCCCAGCCTACGCCGCAGAATCGGCGGTAGAACGCTGTCTAGATAGTCTATCTAAAGTAATGAACCACCAATAATGATAGAATACTCAATCACAGAATTAAGATAGAATGAGCACGAAATCAGATAAGAATAGAATAGTCATCAACTCATGAGTTTAAAATAATACATCAATGAGTCTGAAGAGTAACAAAAATAAGCTGGAAACAAATCCAGTACAAAAGAATACTATCATACTACAAGCTACACTCCAGGGTCAACTGTCTCAGTTGGGATAAGTCCCTCTTGAGCCAGGGTCTCCGAATCTAAACCCACAACATCCTGGGGTCCATAATAGGTAGGGTACTCCTCAGTGTCATCTGGAAAAATATATCCAGTCAGGAAAGGAGCAGAGTACATCTCTAACAGCAGTTCTAATCCATGATAAAAACTATGTAACAGTAAATAGCTGTGGATAAACAAGATGCACAAAATAGATACAAGAGATATATATATAATAAGAAAATACTGGAAAGAAATACTATAATGAACAATATGCCAATGAAACAAAAATACTAATGACTAAGTGTGTGAGTACTAGCTTAACATGTGATCGGCTTGGGCAAGATACAATGCGGCCTGGCTAATCATACGTGCGGTTCATGATCAACACTATTCGCTTACCAATACTTTATTCAATAGGGATTTGATCACATATCTATACTAATACTCCCCACCCCCAACTGGTATAATAGATCCAACCACGGTATGCTATGGCACTAGATTCCCCAAGAAGAGAGCGACTCCTCCCAAAAATCGGTGTCTGTACATGTACAAGATAACCAATGAAACAATACTTGCACCATATACACCATATACCAAGGAATAACATCTCATGACGAGATCCGGATATACCAATCCGTGTAACCATAATGTCAAGAGAAACATGTATATCTACACTAGATACAACGAACATAGAGGATATCATAAATGAGAAACTATCAGAGAATGTACTCGCCTGAAATCCAAAGAACAGTCTCACAGATGTCTGACTCGGTGCCTCGAAGACCTAGATATGGAATACCACATTAATACAAGGTCCCGGAAAGAGAACAAGTCAAACTAGTCAACTCCTAGGTCAATAAATAAATTCTAAGTCAAAAGTCAACTATGGTCAACTCTAAAGTCAACTAAAGTTAAACATGGTCAAACCAAGGTCATCCTCACAAGACATCTATACAAATAATATAGAAAATAAAATACAACAATTTAGGAATCAAAATTAGATCCCAATAGATACCCACACAAAGTATACTAATAATACAATATTATACACACTCTAAATAATGTATATACAAACCAATATTTATACAAATAAAATAATATATTATTATTAGTATTATACCTCACAAAAGCACATATATATATAAGATATATAAATCAAAATACATATATATATATAAAACAATTTAATAACTATATACTTATATATATATATATATATATATATATATATATATATATATATATATATATATATACATATAAACTTACATAATTAAATATCAATAGTTACATAACACATGCACATATTAATGTATGTATTTTACATGGCTAGAAGCACACATAAAAATATATTCATTAATATACAAATAATTATATAATAATTATAAATAATATAATTACACATTTAAACACATAAATATATTTTATAAAACATTTATGTATAAATTATTTTATAAACATAAGTACATATATAATTGCATGCAAGAAAGCTACATACATATATTTATACACCACATTAGAACACATAGAAATATATAGATCTATGCTACAATAAATACCATAATAAATACACTAAAATAAATATATAATATCTATATATATTTACTAATTATAAATGAAGAATTTAAAGCATAAATAATTAGATCTACACATAAACACACCAAATTGGAAAGTTTCACACCGTATCCCACTAGATCTAGGATACGCATGTGACACGAGTCCAACACAAAACCAAATATACCCCGAAGGACACAAACAAGTCACAAATAATATTTATGAATAAATCAAAGTGTCAAAAGTAGATCTATGTGTCCGTGTCAAAATACGACATGTACAAAGCCCCGTGTCGGAGGAAAACCCCCAAAATGACACGTATCACCAAATAGTTGGAATACGAACCACATGTACCCAAATATGGACACGACACACGCCCCAAACACATAAGCACATGTCCAATTGATCTATAGGATCAATTGACACACACAACAAAATGTAAATTCGGAATTCCAACAAAATTGACACAAAAAGCACCATAACTTTCTCCATGGGTCTCCTATGAACATAAAATAAAGTCCTATGGGTAGTACATACATATGGGTTGATTTTACATGATTAAATCTCAGATTTAGAAGCTATTTTAATGGAAAAAACTGAATTATACCTATTGGGAGATGGATTCCCAATGAAACCTCCAATTGAGATGAACTTGCTTCCAAATTATAGATCCTTGCTCCTCTTTCTAGATCCTTGCTTCCTCCTTCTAGATCCTTGCGTCTCAACTTTCTAATGATGAATTGGGAAGAATTTGGAATAAATTTGGTGGAGAATTGTAATGGGAATGGAGGGAATTTGGGAGTGGGAAATTCTAGATCTAGATTTGGAATGAGAATGAGAGGAGAGAGAAATTTCTCCCCTCTAATATAGGCCGGCCATGCCCCCTTCCCCAAGCAATTGTAAAATGTCCAATGTATCCCTTGGGGCCTCTCATGAAGAAATAATTAAGGAAGGAAGCTTCTAGTCTAATCACTTAATTAATTTAATCCATCTCCATAATTATGGGCTTTCTAAATGGGCCAAATCTAACTATTTAATTCATGTTGGTCCATGGGTCCAAACTACACTAGTTGGGTCTACTAAAATAAGTCCAAAATAATTAAATAACATCCAACAATAATTAAATAATACAACAAAAATTATTTACCATGCACAATATTTATTTAAATAGGAAATTACTAAAATACCCTTTTTCCTAAAATGTGGTAGTGACAGTCCCATACGAAGGATCGCCTTTCTTCATGAGACAAGAAAAAGGCTGACATCTCCCAGAGAGGTTGGATATGAATCTCCGGATATAAGCCAGACGACCTTGAAATCCCCTGAGTTCTCTCAGATTACGGGGCGGTCGCATTTCTAAGATGGCCTTGACTTTATCAGGGTCCACTTGAATGCTATTGGCGGTAATGATAAATCCCAGGAATTTGCCACTAGATACACCCAGAAAGGACTTTGTAGGATTTATTTTGAGTTGATGTTGGTGCATCAACTCAAATACTGTCTTCAAGTCTTGGATGTGATTATCCTTGAGGCGGCTTTTGACAGCTACATCGTCCACGTAACACTCCACTGTCTTACGTAAATGCTCATAGAATATGTTACTCATAGCCCATTGGTACATAGCCCCGGCATTCTTCAATCCGAAGGGCATGACCGTATAGCAATATACCCCCAGTGGCGTCCGGAAGGCAGTATGCTTCTCGTCCTCAAGATGCATCTTGATTTGATTGTATCCTAAAAATCTGTCCATGAAAGACATACGTTCAAAACCGCATGTATTGTCAATCATGACGTCTGTGATGGAAAGAGAAAACTCATCCTTGGGGCAGGCTGCATTCAGATCTCGGTAATCTATGCAGACACGTGCTTTCCTATTTTTCTTCATGACCGGGACAACATTGGCGACCCAGTCGGGATGTTGTTCTTCCCGGATGAAACCGCAGGCTATCAACTTGTTGACTTCAGCTTCAATGTCGTCCATCATGTCCGGACGGAACCGGCGTTGGTGCTACTTCACAGGCTTCGAATCGGGCAATATGTTGAGTTTATGAGTAGCCACCTTCGGATCAAGACCTGGCATATCCTCATAATTCCACGCAAAGACGTCGATATATTCTTTTATCAGCTGGATAATTTCTTTCCTTTCTTCTTCGGAAAGGTTGTTACTGATAAATATCGGCTTTGGTGAAAGTTCATCCCCAACGTCAATCTGGATAACTTCATCTTCAGTGGGAGGTTCTCTCTGCTCAAACCGAAATTCCCATTGTGTATCCATCTGTTGAGCCCAAGAGTCATTCTCGAATGGTTCAAATTCTTGCTCGTCTTCTTCGAAAGGATCTGCCACTTCCATATTTACCGATAATGTTCATTCGAGAGCATCAGATGAGTCGGAGGACGAGGAGCCGTTCTGAAAAGAGGAAAAGATATCCTCGTTTGACTCAGAAGTTGCTAGGGAGGTGGTATACCCTAACCCAAAACTGGTTCATGGATAGTAGGGATCTCCGTGCAGCGGTATTCGTCTACCTTTTCCGTAGTTGAGACATGGTTTCAGCTTCAAGTCATAACCCATACTTTGCATGATCTTTCGAGCTTGCGGGCTGTATCTGTGAACTTGAATTTTTCCAGCATCGTCATCGAAAGAATCTTCTTGTACAGTTGGTTCGTTGCGCATGCGGCCGAAGACTATTGAATGCTGACTGCTGTGAGTAGGCGGGACAATGAAGATAGAATCCTCATGCGGTCCATATGTCGTGGTGACATTGGAAGATGACGCTACTTCCCACATATACGGATGATAGGAGTCTATAGCTTCCAAGAATTTTTGTGCTAAAGGTTTTATATCATCGTGGGGAGAGGATTCCTGGTTCAGAATTTGAGCGTCAATGTACTGGAAAAAGAGGATCTTTATTATCATTAGAAACCCTGTTCCCGGTTGTATTTATATCACTCGGCTGTTTGCTGCACCGAAGGTTGATGACCAAGGTTGGAGGCTTCTGGTTCAAAGTGATCACTAGAGGATCACCCCCTTTTCCTGACCTGGTTTTGTTTAGGTGGATAGCCATAGGCTCCATAGCTTTTGGACGAGTAGTCCGCCCTTTCACCTTGATTGACAAAGGTTGCTTGGCAGAGGGTTCTTCTGGCTCCCGGTGGGATTCCTTCTCTGCTTCGGCTGACACCTCTTCCGTGTAGTCTTGAGAGTACAACACGACATCAGAGTAGTAGGTTTGAAAGGGTTCAGGTCAGCAAACTCCGTTTGTACTGTTCCTTGGGTATCTACATATTTAAAGCATTGATGTAGAGTCGAAGGAACGATGTTGTGGTCGTGGATCCAAGGTATTCCCAGCAGAATGTTGTAGGACACCTCTGAATCAATGACATAACATGTAGCCACTGATCTAAGGTCGCCAATCTGGATCCTCAGACGAATTTTCCCTAACGGCTTACTCTTCTTGGCGTTGAAACCCACGATTGTAGTGGTGGTGTAAGCCAATTTGCTGGTAGAAATCCTCAGCGGTCTGAGCAGACTATGAGGAATGATGCTGATCGATGATCCCGGATCTATGTGAATCTGGTCGACCTTCATGGAAGCGACATACCCGGTATGATAGAGGGGTCTGTTATGCCTGTTATGTTTTAACAGCATGTCATTTTGAGTGAAAGTGATGTTCGGGACCACCTCTATCACACTGTGACATTGAGGACATGCCATGGGTTCTTCGTCAGGGGACTTGAGCTGGGTCAAGTATGCCTCCGCCTGCATTAATGCTTCACTCAGGGCTTGACGAGTGTCTTGCGAGAGCCTGAGTAGTTCGAAGATGGACAACCTGGCTGGTGTATTAGCTACTTGGGCCAGGATTTCGAAGTTGTATGACTTCTCTAAACTTTTGTTTTGAATGTTCTTCACAGGTTTATCGAAACGCACTTCTTTTTGCTTTCCCTTGTCCGCCAAAGTCGGTCTCGAAGGACCGGTCTCTAGTATGGCGGGTTCCGGTTTTGAAGGCTTGGCAACTGAAGTGTCTGTCGGTGCATCCTCCTGGCTTGCTCTATAGTCCTTGAGGTAAGCTTTCCCTGAACGGGTTCCAGTAGCCAAGACCTCGTCTTCCGATGTCGAGTGTACCGCAACCATGTGACATGGTTTATACTTCGAGTTCTTTTTAGACTTAGCCTTAGCAGCTTGGGTCTCCTCCTCGATCTCTGACACTAGATCTGGATGAACCCACATAATCTTGCCTCGCTGGGTAGTTAGGGGTACCATGTCATAATTTTGACCTCTAGCTGGAGGGAGATTAATGATGTTCATCGTTGTCCGGGACATAGGTGTAACACCATCCGGACTTCTTGGGGAGGCAGATCGCCAAATTGCAGAGAGATCATGTTGGCTGTAACCGTCTTCTCACTGTTGCACAGAGTGATGGCCTTAGCATCGATCAGCTCCTGGATCTTCCTTTTCAGTATATAGCATACCTTCGTGGGGTGGTGTATGTATCTATAGAAGATGCAGTACTTAGGGTTGTTAGTACTTCCGACTTTATTAGGCCGCTTCTCCTCGGGAAGGATAATCTTGCCGCTTTTGATGAGACACTCGAATATGCTTGGAATATCGTCGTCGTCGAAAGAGTATACTTCAATGGGCCTGGAAGTCCCAGGTTTTGTCTGCGTGGTTGTCGCAGTCTTTTGCCTAGACGTATTGATTGTCAGAGCTTCTTTCCCTTTGGAACCACAAGGATGGTCGCTGTTAGGGGATGACCTCTTGCCTCTATCGGAGGCAGAGATCATGATGCCATTATCATGCGCCTTCCGACTGTTGTCCTCGACGGCTACCGCTGAGATGATGAACGAGGGCCAATCATGGAACTGATATGGTCCTGTGAACACCGAGATTACGGGAAGCAGGTTCTTCCTACAAATATCCACCAATGCTGAGTCTGGAACTCCGGAAGGCATCTGCAAAGTGGCTTGACGAAAACGTTCGATGAAGGTGCAAACGTCCTCTTTTTCCCTCTGCTTCACTTCGATGAGAAAGGACATAGACATGTCCATTCCTCCCTCGTAGAATCGTGCGAAGAATAAAGCTTTGAAGTCTTTGAAGGAAGTAATACAGTTGTCCGCCAGGCTGCGGTACCACTGATAAGCCACTCCCGAGAGACAGCCCTTGAACACCCGAGTGAGGAGGGCGTCATTCCCTTGTAATCACACTGTCATCATACTGAAGTAGTTCATGTGCTGAGTCGGTAATATTTTTTCCTCGAACAGAGCCATGGTCTATGGTTTGTATCTAGGAGGGAAAGAGGCCTCTTCCCAGATAGCCGGGTAAGGCTGGTTGATTCCCAATTTCTTGAGCTGATCTTTGTGCTTCAAGGCATCGAATTGGGCTTTCAACTCCCGTACTACCTGTATCAGATTTTCAACCGGTAGCGGGACCACGGAGTGGTGAGGAATTGGTTGCATTAACACATTCTCCGAGCGAGGAAGCGGAGGAACTGCTGACTCCTGATCTAGAGCAGGCTCTTGGATCGTGTTGGATGGTGCTAAGTCCACCCCCACACGTATCTGAGTTGGAGGGACCAATGCTTGAGCCATAGCAGCTGTGTATTGAGTCAGCATCATCTGGTGTATGTTCTTCATCATGGATTGCATTTCTCTCAGAGATGTCTCCAGTATAGTAATGCGTTGCTCAGCGCTCCCTGACGGGGAAGCTTCCTTGTGTTCATCTCTAATGGCATAAACTCCCATCTCCCTGGGTGTCATTGAAGGATGAGTATAGGTCTCTGTAGAAGTTGACTCTATACTTTCAGCATCTGATTCGGGAGACTGGCGACCCCCAGCATCGGAATAAGAAGAGTACGAAGTCGATTGTCGTGACCTCGAACGAGTGTTTTGGAACACCCCAGCTTCAGTGTTCCTAAGGAGCTTGTTAAATCTCCTTCGACTCGGAGTTCTAGAGGGATGACGTCTTGAGCTCGATCTTCCTCTAGGTATGTGTGAAGCCATGTTCACTGATGCATGTGTGTGCTCTTCTTCCTGGAAAGACGGAGAGTAGTTCAACCGGTCGAAAACCGACCGTTTTGTTTCTGAACAGCAACAATTAGTTACAATCCTATGACTATTACAATAGTGCTCGGTAGGAGGCGTAATAGACATGCTGGAAGTTCCCCTGTCCTTGCGTTTCTGGATTAGATACTCACGTAGGTCATGAGGATTTACAAAAGAAGAGGAAGAAGATTTATTCCTTCTGTTCACGTCATTGGGCATGCGAATATTGGGAACCATAGTCCTCCCTGTGTCGCCCGTATACAACAGGTTGGCCATCTGGGTAGCGGACGATCCTCGAGGAGTACGTCTTTTCGCAGACTGAGCCTGCTTTACGCTGAGGGGCCTCACCTGGCGTAAATTGGAGCTCTGCTCAGGTTGGCGTAAAGCCGAAGAGGTCCTCAGTCGTCCGTCAGCTCCTCGCGTAATCCGGAGGGCGGGCAGATTCTTCCCTTGCTGGCGTAAAGGCCGAGAAGTTGAGTATTCCGCCACTGGCTTTCCTTTGCGTAGATTGCAGGGATCATCTGCTTTTCCGCTGAGGGCAGATGCATTTTTACGCGTGGGGTGCGTTTGGAACTTCTGATTTGGCGCTAAGGCATTGTCAGAAATTCTGTCTGCCACGTCATTGACGGGAGACTGGATTCTACGCGCAGAGCGCGGATTAGACTTCTGGACTAGCGCTGAGGCATTGTCCGAAGTTTTATCTGTTCCGTCAGTGGCAGAAGACTAAGTTTTACGCGCAAGGTGCGATGTATACTTCTGGGATAGCACTGAGGCATTGCCAGAAGTTTTGTCTATTCCGTCAGTGATAGGAGACTGAATTTTATGCGCAAGGCGCGATGTATACCTCTGGGTTAGCACTGAGACATTGCCAGAAGTTTTGTCTATTCCGTCAGTGACGGGAGACTGAATTTTACGCGCAAAGCGCGGAGGGAGCGATGCTACAACCTCGTTGGTCGGAGAGGTCGGAGAGCCGACAGAAATGGTAGGGGATGTCTTGGGCATCCAGACCTTACGCAGCTTTCTGTTGTCTTGGACAGAGAGAGAGTGAGAGCTACCCCCTATTCGAAGCATATCTTCGTAGGCAGACTGGTCGAACTGGACGACCAGTGTCTTCTTCACGGATCCCACGGATACCGTATCGTGTTGAGCAATTGCTTCCTCATCAGAAGAGAAAGATGTCCCCAGTAGAGTCACCATCTTGTTTCGGATAAATAAACGAAAGACGTAAGGAAAACGACGGGTTTTTATTATGAAAAACCCCGCTCTTTGGTTTACAAACAAGCTTGTACAATTTAATCCTACAGGAGGAGTGTCGAAGTACAATTTATTTAATCTGGGTAAATATTGCTATAGGAGTCTGATCTGCAGTCGATCACTTTGTCCCTTGGACCACACGATGATGAAGAGGTGCCGAAGAAGACAGAAGAAGCTTCGAAGGTTGCGAGGGAGAGTGGATGTTCGATGCCAAAGTCGTCGATCACTACTCTTTGCCTGAGCTCTGGATTCTTCTCTCTCACTTTTTGACCTTAAATCTGTGACCTGGACCTCTGTTGATAGAGGTCTCTATTTATAGAGTTTTAGTGACAGTGACCACTCAGTCGGTATAGAAACCGAGTAGTGGAAAGTACAGAACCCTTTTACACGATGGTTACAATAACCGTTGCCGCGTATAGATGACCTTTTGAATGAGCGTGTGACGCGTGTCCAATTAAGAGACAGCGCATATAACTGCTGCAAGATCATGGCATAAAAGCCACGTAGGTAGTTATCCTTCGCGTAGAAGAGGTTGGCTTAGAAGCCAATAACTGTCACCATGGCGTAGAAGCCAAGTAGGCATAGAAGCCGAGTAGGCATAGAAGCCGAGTGGGCGTAGAAGATAGCCGATTCTCCTCTCCTGACCGAGGCCTTGAGCGAATTCTGGACCGAATAGCCTTAATACGCGCCAATGCAAATATGGCCTGAGTTGGCGTATTCTAAGGAGATAGCGTACAGCGTACTCCCATAGCTAAAAATAGCCCGATGGTGTACTATGCCAAAGTGATGATGTGGACGTTTTAGCTAAAATTATGGCTTTTGGAGATATAATCAAATATCTTGCATTAAATGCAGAGATCTGCCCCCATGATGCGCATTAAATGCAGAGGCGTATCTTCGAAGATTTGCTGTCCCGAAGATTTGCCATCATTCTGCGCATTAAATGCAGATACGCGCCTCAAACCCTGTACGAAGAGGAACTGATGACGTGGTAGTCTGTTTGTCTTCTGCGGAGCATAAGAAGCTCACGTCTGCCTGTGTAAAACTAGGCAGCGTATCCCCTTGTATGCGTAAAAATAGTTTACGCAAAGGGGATGTCACTAAATGACGGTTCGGTGACATTTAATCAAATCTCCTGCATTAAATACGGAGATCCGCCATTATCCTGCGTATTAAATGCAGAGGCGTATTTTGAAGGTCTGCCACCCTTTCTGCGCATTAAGTGCAGAGACGTGCCTCGAGTTATGTCATCACTCTGCGCATTAAATGCAGAGACGTGCCTCGAGCCCTGCACGAAGAGCAGCTTTTGATGTGGCAGGCTGTTTGTCTTCTGTGGAGCGTAAACAGCTCATATCTGCCTGTGTAAAACTAGGCAGCGTATCCCCTTGTATGCGTAAAAGCGGTTTACGCCAAGGAAATGGCAGTAACTGACAGCCTGGGTTGCAGTGTCGCGCCATCATTATAGCCGTCGCCTGGGTAGTCGTGCAGTACTCTTTGTCAGGAGTCCAGATGTCAGGTTCATTGCATGATCTGACAGATTTATTTCGAAGAATACGAAGCGTTCCTCGTACACTTCAATGTTGCATTGAAAGCGGATGAGTTCTACGCCATAAAGGCGATGTAGCACCCTTTTTACGCTGAAGCAGCCTGGACATACTACATTACGCGGATGGTCTTTAAGCTTATATTTTATGCTGTGCTCAGCGGAAAAGCTCTGTTTGCACATCGATGGCTCTGAAGTCATCTTTTTACGCTGTCCAATATCAACATGCTGCGTATAGCTATCCAGCGTATTTTTTATGCTTCTACACTAATATTTTGAGGCACTTAGCCAGTATTTCTATTCCTCTATTTCCAGTTCATATATTGCTAGGTTTCATAGCTATATGTTTTTACTACTTATTTTTACTAGTGTACTCATTACTAGTTATTTCTCTATGATATAATTATATATTTTTTTAGTTCTCTTACATTCTAGTATTTTATTTCCATCATGTATATTCATTGCTCACTGTTTATAATTTTTATCATTATAATTGGAATTACTGCTAGTTTATGTGCTTCGCTCCAATCCTGAATGGATATATTTTTCAGAGGATCTAGAGGACTTTTGTCCCATGCACTATGGACTGGGGATAGATGAGGGTTACACCCAGGAGCTTCAAGAGGATCCCGTTCCAGTAGAGGATCCATTAGTAGTAACTTAGAGCCTGGCATTTATATTGTTTTTGGGATTGTTCTACTTTGAGATATCCTGAGTTGTACTATTTGAGACATGTTGTATTGAGTTAGCTAGACTCTTAGACTTATTGTTATTGTTGAGATGGTTATTTCTAGACTTGTGTTGGAACTATTTTATATTATTTCACATCTTTATCATGCCATTCATCTTCCTATAGACATTATTATGATTGAATATTGGTTTAATATTATATTTATATTCATCTTGTGATCTTTATGGAGTTTAGATTATTGATATGTTATATATTATTGTGAGATATGATATATATAGTATTGTGATCTAGACAGCGTTCTAACGTTGATGCTGCGGCATAGGCTGGACGTACCCACGACTAATGCCCAATTTCTGGGGACGGGTCGTGACACTAGTCCAGGCCCGAGAACTCTTGCTCGGAGTTGTATTCACTATTCACCAATAGTGAATAACAATCTTTGATCTGAAGGCTTTCAACTTCTTACAACCACAAGCTTTGATAATAATACTTGCAACTTCACAGCTAGAGAGAGAAAACTTGATGGGCCAAGCTCTCACAACTCCGGTAGACTTCTAGACCGAGATTGCACTGGACACTTAGAAGGCTAGGGAGTTGTTCTTGGAGATGGGAAGATTTCGGCTCAGGGTATAGCTGACTAAAGATAGAAAGATAAAAAGAAGATAGTGAGTTGGATGATTTGAAAATGTGAAAAATTCATGCCTATTTATTGGTTGTTACCAAATAGAATTTGGCTAGAATTATGTATAGGATATTCAAATTTTCGAACGTTAGGGGCCACAAAATCAAGGATTTCATAATTGTTCATATTTCCAAAATATACTGATCGAGTTCGGTCAGAATTCTGTCAGAATTTGGTTGGTTCATTTTGGCAGGATTTTGGTTTTATGTGTGGCTAGTTTGGGTTTGTATATGGTGGATAGGTTGAAGGCTTATTTTAATGGACTTGATTTATGCCAATGGACTCGATGTACATCAGTCCTAGACTCAAAAAAAGTCAGTTGACTTTTTGTGTATGGAATTCTATAGATTTCAGTGCTACATGAATGTCGGAATCTACGGTTTCATAAAATCACAAGTTGGTAAAGAGCTATGGCCACAAGGGCGCACAGATGACAGTTTTCGGTAGTTTTCTATTTACGTCTACGTTGCACAAATTTTATAGTAGACTAAACTTGCATATTAAATTCTAAAAAAATAAGTTTATGGAATTTTATCATGACATATTTTTAAAACTTCAAATAGTTAATAATTTTGAGTTTGGGATCTCCCAAAATCTTGAAAACACGAAAATGCGTCTAATTTTGGATAGCTGACACTTTTAGAATTTTCTGGAAAAATAGGTTCATAAATTATTAAAAAACATTATATATTCAGAAAACTAACCTTGATATGGTTCTAACAAAAAAAATTGGATTGCGTTTGGAGTCCAGAGCTAGGAGATATCGTCTTTTTAAGTCGTCATAACTACTAGAAAATGAGGCTGAATTTATGACGAATTTTGACTATTTTTGGACGAAAAAGAGAGGAGTTTGGGGAAGAAAAATATGAAAAATGAGTTTATTCCATAAGTCTAATAGGTATTTATAATGGTGGATACAACTTAATTGAATACGACTAGGATTGGCTAATTTGGATATGATTAGGATCAGTTTAAATAAGGATAAGATATGCATGAAGTTGCTTTCCTAGTAGGCTCAGGATTTAAATAATTTAAAATAGAGTTTGAATTTATCTCAATAATTTATAATCTTAAATAGAATTAAAGATAATACAAATAATTTATATATAATCTTATTAATATCTATTAACACTAAATTAGCATCTATCTAATAATAAGACTATATATATCCAAATAAATTCTAAATAATTTCAAATACCCAAATAAATTTCTTAAAATTCTAAATAAATTACAGAAAAATTAATTAAATAGTTTAGCCTAAAATAAATATTTGGTAGGAACAATATGCAAGTATGGTCTCAAAGTAAATCATAGAAGTCCTAGAAATTTATATTTCCTATGTTTTAATTACCCAAAAATTCTAGAAAAATCTCCAAAAATCTAAAATAGCCTAAAATGATTCTAAATAAATATTTATACAAGAAAATATCTCAAGAAATTTATTTTCTAATTAACTAAGAGAATACTCTAAATAAATTAAATATTTAAAATAATCTATAATAAATATAATAATATAAAATACACACAAAATACCAATTTTGGGTGAGGGGGTTTATAGAGACCGAATGGGCCAACAATGCGTTTGGTGATGACGGCGGGCTTCAACCGCAAATGGCTCCTCGAGTATATCTCTTTCCAACTACACATGGGACGAGCTTTTTTGGCTTTTTTTTTTTTGTACTTCTCGTGAACGTGACTACATTATAGCTAATTTTTTAGGCTCTCCAAAAGAAAAGTCACTCAGAAGTAAGAAGGAGACCGTCGAAAAGACTAAGGTGGCAGGAGAGGAGCCCTCCCTTCCTCCGAAGGTGTCAGGGTCAGATCCTATCGAAGCAACGATGGAAGAAGTTTTTGTACTTTCAAGGATTTAAGGCCCAGATCCTGCCGTAGAGGTGACGGGGCCCGAAGGGGAAGAATCCTGGGACACGGAGGAACCTGAGGCAGCACATGTACTCTCAGGAGCTAGCACTAAGACAACCCCTTTTAAGGTGCCGCCCGTAGCTCGATTACCTTCTAGTTGTGTCGCAAAAACGGTGATGTCGGCAGAGACTCCGGTCGCGGGGGAGCCTGAGCCAGAATTCGGCCCGACGGGAGCCGATCCCAGAGTGCCCTTGGTTGGGAAGTTTCCTTTCAGGGTCGAAAAGGCGACGAATGTGGAGCCGTTTGGGACAGTAACAGCACCATATGAGATATCTATACGGCTTTCGGCTTCTTCAAGTAAGTAACGGACCGAGTGTTTACTTTTTCATATTATAACTCCTTCTTTACCAACTCAGTTTACTTGTCTTATGATAGCTGCCCTCATGGTTGCCGTGGTCCCGTCCTCAATTGGGCCCTCGCTAATGACTCCTCCATTGACCCTCTTGACCCTGATGACGTAGATAAATATGCCAAAATCTACATCGAGACCTTTTATACCATCCTGAGGTGGTGGGTATCAAGTGTCCTTGATAGGGACCGTATAATCCCCCTGAAATTTAACAAAGGTTATTACAGAAAAATTATATATTTTATTTTATTTAAAAAGTATTATTATTTTATTAGTGCATTTATAAAGCATTTATTTGATTTTAGAAACCCCTTTCTCCGTTGTAAACAATTTGGATAAGCAACGTGACCTCAAATCCCGAAACTGATTTATATAACCCCTAGCCAAACCCGACCTACTAAGCGCATGACTTGGGTGTTACATTTATTCGAGTCCCTACGGGCTCCAAAAATAATATTAAACATTGTGCGCATTTATTTAATTAAAAGCCGACATTTCTTGAATAACTAAACCAAATCGAGATTGAACACCAACATGAACCTTCAAACCAATTGGTCTAGCCCATGCACAACACCACACACCCATACCCCACATTTTTATACACCAAACACTATTTTTTCCATACCAAATCCCATAATTTACTCTCTTTGAATTTAAATTCAGTATTTACCTATTTTGGCATGTTCCAATGGACTATTTTACTTATATTTCACCTTATGTACACCTAATGGGAGAGGGGGAACAACCCGCAGCCCAAGAAAGATTTTCCCGTCGGTTATACAAGTTTTATGCACCATTACATCCTTTTAACCATTGGATTTTAGCCTATATCTATCCATTCATTCATTTATTACCAACATATATATATATAACCTATTCTAACCTAGGGATTCCACTGTCACAACCCGCACCCAATGTAGTGGCACGAGTGGTGAACAACGTCCTGCCTACGCCGCAGCATCGATGGTAGAACAATATTTGGATAAACTATCTATCTAATAATCAAGACATAACAATGCCACCAATGTAATATGAATATACTCAATCACAGATCTATAGATGGAATAAAGCACGAATATGATAAAAGAATAGAAGAGTCTCAAATATAGCTCACAAGACAAATAATATCCAATGAGTCAAAGAAATACTAATAACAATATGCTGGAGACAAATCCAGTATAAAAGAACTAACTAGTGCCCTACAAGTCCTAGGTTATCTGTCTCAGTCGGGATGAGACCCTCTTGAGCCAAGGTCTCTGGCTCTAAGCCTACGACATCCTGAGGCCCGTAGTGAGTGGGGTATCACTCCTCAGTGTCATCTGGGAAAAATATATTCAATCAGAAAAGGAGCAAAGTACATCTCTAACAGCAGTTCGAATAAATGATATAAAATATATAACAATAAATAGAGCGAATATACAAGATGCAATATACAGGTACAAGAGATATGCAATAAATAAATACTAGAAATAAATATAATAATGAGCATCATAGGAATGAACAAAAAATACTAATACTAAGTGAGTGAGTACCAGCTTTAATATGTGATCGGCATGGGAACTTGCACAAAGATAATGGCATGTTAATCATATGTGCGATGTATGATCAACACTCACAAGGAACAAGACATGCACAAGGAGGGTATGATCACATATCTACACTATATACTCCCCACCCCTGACTGGTATAGGGGATCCAACCATAGTACATTATGGTACGGGATTCTCTGGGTAGGTAGCTAGTCTTCCCAAGAATCAATGGTTGTACATGTACAAGAATGACAAAAAACAAGGCTTGTATAAGATAAACCATAAATACCAAGAAAAAATATCTCATGACGAGATTCGGATATACCAATCCGTGTAACCATCGTGTCAAAAAATCAAGGATATCTACAATAAATACAAGAGACATAGAGGATATCATAAATAAAAAACTATCAGAGAATGTACTCGCCTAAAATACGGTAAATAATATCAAAGATGTCTGGTATGGTGCCTCGAAGACATAAATATGGAATATTATATCAATACAAGATTTTGGAATGAAAATAAGTTAAACTAATCAAATTCTAGGTCATAAAGCCATTTCTAGGTCAAAATAGTCAAACTAGGCCAACTCTATGTCAAACTAGTCAAACTTGCTATTTCTAAGTTGTATGAGTCAATCTCTAGGATATTAGGTCCATACACTATGTAACTAGGCCATAGTAGCTATACTAGGATACTAGAAAATCAACAAGATACCATATCATAAGATACACAATTTATTAGATATAAAAATATTATAATATGTATATACAAACAATAATATATAATACTCCTAACTAAACTAATTCTAAGTGGGTACCTTGGATTTGAACCAAAAGCGGTATCACACTACCTACACTCCATCTTGATGGGTAAATCCAATACCTTGAGTAAAACCCAATACATTGATATTACCTTAGTATCACAAGGTAATTCAATATCTAATATATAACTAATACCCAATACCTCAATATACATTAATATGTATTAAACTTATGACAATACAATACTAAACTACTATACTAGCATACCCCCTTCGGATAGTCAATACTCGTAACCAAGTTACCTAACTCTCATTACCTTGGTGTATCTCAAGGTAATATAGAAATACTACTAATCAATGCTAATATATATATATATATATATATATATATATATATATATATATATATATATATATATATATATATATATATATATATACATAACACTAGATATATACATATAAACACCATCACCATACATATATATCTATATATACATATCTATATAACATTATAGATATATATACATATAAACACTAATCACTATACATATATATACACATAACCATACAATTATACACTCTAATATCTATAACCAAGTTATATTGAATTGAAATGCAAGGAAACAAACCCGTGGAGTACACCGCACCCGTATCACACTCATTCTATGATACGCTAGTGATACAGCTCCACCACACAACCAAATGTATCCCAACGGACACAAGCAAGTCTAAAATAATAATTATGAACAATACGAAGAGCCAATTACTTATCTATATATCCGTCTCAAAATATGATATGCTCAAACCCCCGTATCGGAGGAAAACCCCCAAATCAAGCTGTATCTCTAAATTATCGGAATACGGCCTACACATATCCAATTATGGATACGACACTAGCCACACACCATTAAATATATGTCAGTTTGGTCTAATTGACCTATTAACAAACACAAATTGTGTCAATCTCGGAATTCTCTCAAAATTGACACAAAATATCACATAACTTTCTCCATATGCCTCCTATGAACCTAATTTCAATTCCTATGGATAGCCTTAGCATATGGGATGGTTCTTAATGATTAAAACACATATTTAGAGTCTAATTAGACTGAAAAAACTGAATTGTACCTATTGGGAGATAAATTCTCAATAAAATCTCCAAATTTAGTGAAAAAAGCTTCCAACTTGTAGATCATTACTCCTTCTTGTAGATCCTTGCTTCCTTCTTGTAGATACTTGCTTCAATAGCCTCCAATAATGATTTGGGAAGGAATTAGGAAGAAATTTGGTTAAAATTTGATGTGTGAATGAAAAATTTTGGAAGATGAAATTCTAGATCTAGATTTGAAATAAAAATAAATAAAGAAATCCCCCCCCCCATTTTTAAATATGGCCGGCCACTATTTTCCCTCCCCAAGCTACTATGTAAAGTCTAAAATACCCCTTGGGGCCTCTAATGAAGAAAATAATTAAGGAGAAAAGGTTCTAGTCTAATTGGTTTGACTTAATTAATCATCCTCCTAATAATTGGGCTTATTATTGGGCTCAATTCTAAGTAAAAATAAATGTTGGTCCATGGATCTAATCTAAACTAGTTAGGTCCACTAACATAAGTCCAAAATAATAAACTAACATCTAACAATAAATAAATAATACAATAAATAAATAAATAAATTTACAACATGCACAATATTTAATTAATTATGAAATGACCAAAAATCCTTTCCTAGAAAATATAGTAGGGACAAGTCTACCCCCCTTAAAATAATTTTGCCCTCAAAATTCAAAGATGAAACTACCCACAGAAAATAAAAACAGAATTAGGAAAGAACATACCTCAAGACACAAACAAATATGGGTAACACTCTCGTATTTCATCATCTCTCTCCCAGGTAGACTCCTCCGGAGAGTGATGCCTCCATGTGAAGCGTACCAAGGTAATAGTCTGGTTCCTCAGTACCTTCTCTCTCTGATCCACAATCTCAACTAGTTGCTGTGGATAGCTAAGAGTATGGCCCACCTCTATCTCCGAGTGATCCAATATGTGACTAAGATCCGCTACGTACCGTCTCAACTATGACACATAAAAAATATTGTGCACTTTCTCTAATGCATATGCAAGTCTAGTCTGTAAGCAACTGTACCGACCCTCTCGAGAATAGTGAAAGGTCCGATGAATCATGGACTAAGCTTCACGCCTCCATCGAAATGAATCGTGCCTCATGTCAGAGAAATCCTTAGAAATACCAAACCACCAACCTAGAACAAAACACAAACTTAAGAACTTAATCTATAACAAATAACCAATATCAAGCACAAAACAAAAATCTAAACTATACCTCAAACTCCAAAGCTCTCCGGTGGCTATCGGCCCAATGTCGATGTCTGTCCTGCGCCACTCGAAGTATTGCTCTGATCAGCTTAACCTTCTCCGCTGCTTCCACAACCATCTCAGGCCCTAGCAAAACTCTCTCCCCAACATCGTCCCATGATAAGGGAATACGACATCTCTGACCGTACATAGCCTCAACTAGTGACTATACTAGCCTGGTAGTTGTTGTTGTAAGCAAACTCTACCAAATAGAGATTGTCCTCCCAAGATCTCCCAAAATCTAGTACATAAGTGCGCATTATATCCTTGAAAGTCTGAATAGTCCTCTCTGACTGCCTATCTGTCTGGGGGTGATATGTAGTACTTAACTTGAGCTGGGTACACAAACTCTCCAGCAAACTCCTCTAAAAATAAGAAGTAAAATGACTATCCCGATCCGAGACTATGCTGACGGAAACCCCATGTATCCTGATGATCTGCCTCACATACATCTCTGCCAGCTTTTCCGTAGACAAACCCACCTTGAAAGACAAAAAATGGGCTAACTTGGTCAACCTGTCAACGATGACCTAAATCGCGTCTTTACCACCTGGAGATCATGAAAGTCCGGTCACAAAATCCATAGTAATGTGTTCCTACTTCCACTCTGGAATAGGTAATGGATGAAGTAAACCATCTGGCCTCTGCCTCTCGGCTTTCACCTGTTGGCACACTAAGCATCTAGATACAAACAGTGCCACTTTTCTCTTCATGCCATACTACCACACACTCTCTCACATATCCCGATACATCTTGTTGGTACCTGGATGCATGGAATACTGAGAGTGATGTGCTTTCTGTAATACCTTCTCATGCAGCTCCCTACTAGGCACACATAATCTAACACCATGCCACAAAGATCCATCCTCAGCAATAGTGAAATTATCCTCCAATCCTGCTCTCACCTGAGCTCTGATGCTCCTCAGAGATACATCATCATACTGGGTTGCCTTTATCATGTCTATCAACTCTGAGTGTATCTGTAACTCCCACATCTACATAGAAAAACTATAAACTATCACCTTATTGCCCAAGCTCTCCAAGTCCTCCAACAAATATCTATCCTACGTCAACAACATAGCTACCGGATACCTGCTCAAGGCATCGGCAACTATATTGGCTTTTCCAGGATGATACTGCAAAGATATGTCAAAATCCTTCATCAGTTCTAACCACTGACGCTGACTCATATTCAACTCCTTTTGAGTGAAAACTTACTTCAAGCTATTGTGGTCTATGAAGATCTTCACACGCTCTCCGTACAAATAATATTTCTACAACTTCAGGGCAAAGATGACCGTTGCCAACTCCAAATCGTGGGTATGATAGTTCTTCTCATGAGGACGCAATTGCCTGGATGCATAGGCAATCACTTTCCCATTCTGCTAAAGAATACAACATAGACCTTTCCTCGATGCATCACTTTAGATAGTGAAACCTCCAGACCCTGATAGCAATATCAAAATAGGAGCATACATCAACCTCTTCTTCAATTTCTCAAAAGTAATATGGCACTCCTCTGTCCAAACAAACTCTGCATCCTTCCTGGTGAGTCTATTCATCGGCTCGACAATCCTCAAAAAATTTTGTACAAACTTCCTGTAGTAGCCTGCTAGACCCAAGAAACTTCTGATCTCTTCCACTGAACTCAGGGTCTTCCAAGACTCCACTACAACGATCTTCTTCGGATCCACTGAAATTCCATCACTAGCCACAACATGTCCTAAAAACTCCACCTTGTCCAGGAATAACTCATACTTGGACAGCTTTTCATACATCTTCTCATTTCTCAACACATCCAACATAATCCGTAAATGTTCATCGTGCTCCTCCAGCATCTTCAAGTATATGAGTATGTCATCGATGAACACCACCATAAACTTGTCAAGGTACTGGTGGAATACCTTATTCATCAAATTTATAAATACCGTTGGGGCATTAGTCAAACCCAAATGGCATCACCATAAACTCATACTGGCCATACTGAGTCCTAAAAGTAGTCTTCGGAGTGTTCTCCGGCTTCACTTTCACCTGGTGGTAGCCCGATCTCAAGTCTATCTTAGAAAATATCTTGGCATCACTCAACTGATCGAACATGTCATCAATCCATGGCAATGGGTATTTACTCTTGATAGTAAGATTATTCAACACCCTAAAATTGATGCACATGTGCACTGATCCATCCTTCTTCGGTACAAACAATATTGGGGCTCCCCACGGTGAAGAACTGGATCTGATAAACCCTTTATCCTGCAACTCATCCACTTGCTTTTTTAGCTCGACTAGCTCACTGTTGTTCACTCTATAGACATGCGATAAAATTAGTTCTGCACTTGGCACCAAGTCTATAAAGAATTCAACATCTCGATCGAGCGACAATCCTGACAATTCCTCAGAAAACACGTCCAAGAACTCTGCTATCAACGGATCAGCAACTCCTTGTCTTCCACCATCGCTCCACAGATAATGCCTTCTCTCTACTCTACAGCTCCTCTAGCAAACTCAAACTCTGGCTCTCCTAGCGGGTATAAAATCCCTAACCCTAAAAACGTATTATTATGAGCCAATTAGAGAGAATAGATTTTATTATATTTTATTTTGAGATATTTGAGCACTTAGAGGATTTATGGAGCCATTATAAATTTTTTCCAAATTTATTCCATGAAGGAGATCCTTTGGGCAGTTGCTAGCTTAACCGTATACACCAATGTAATTTTTAGATATATATATATATATATATATATATATATATATATATATATATATATATATATATATATATATGTAATTTATTAGAATAGAATTCCCCATTGGATCAAACCCAAACCCGCAACCCGTTAATCACCCCCCCCCCCCCCCGCGCGTAAAGTAAGGATATATCAGCAGCAGCTTATCACCCCGCGTATACTTCTACGCGCGTAAATAGCAGCAGCAACAGTAACAACCCACCGCCTATCTTTTCTCCCCCGCGTAATCACTTCCTTTCACCCCTCACGTATACTTCTACGCGCGTAAACAACAACAGCATCAGTAACAAACCACCGCCTATCTTTTCTCCCCAGCGTAATCTCTTCCTTTCGCCCCCCCCCCCCCCCCCCCCCCGTATACTTCTCCGCGCATAAAACCCAAACCCCAACCCATTAGGTGAAGAAAATATCAGCAACAGAAGCAAAACCCAATTTTACTTTGCTTTGCTTTCCCACGCGTGTAAGCTTCTCATTCCACCGCTCCTTAGCACTAATATTACTAAACACCCCTCAACCGAAACCAAAACTAATGAAAAGAAAGAAACAGCAGCGGCAGTAGCTTTAGTTTTCTTAAACACTAAGTTTCCCCACCGCCTCTTATTCTCTATATATATATCCATGTAATACACCCCAAAATCCTAAACCTCACTTCTTCAACTTAATAACTGTTATGGACGCTTGCACTATACGGATCTCTTACTCAGCAAGTATACCTTGCCAAATTCTACTGTTTAAATTATAAATTGTTGTATATATTCCTGTTGCAAAATATATATGACTATGTGCGCCTGAGATTGCCTCGGGTGTAGTCGACAAATATGTCGATACGTAGTATAACTGACTTAGACATTAGCAGACTCACCAACAGATGCGAGGGTATTCTGATATCCTCCTAGACCCTGACACTGGTACACACATCACGATTGCAACTCATGTTGGGATACGGGTTCGCGTACTCGATTAGCTACTGGTGCGTGTGACACACATCACGGTTTAGCGCATAAACAGGATTATCTAGAAAATTATGACTTGGCATATAGTTACGTGGTATGCACGTCGTGTTGTCACGCCCCAGTCCCAAAATATCGAAGGACTGGACACGTGGCAATGGCCAGCAGCACACACCGATAGACAAACCCAATTTAATGGATCCATCAGGGCATACTTAAGTTGTATTACAATAGTCAGGGTTTACTAATCTCATCCACAGAATAAAGATAGCAATATCAGCAAAAGAAATATTAAACAACATCCAGTCAAAAGTAAATAAAAATCGGGGAACAACCCGATATTAAGTCTGTTACAAAAGTTCTTTAAAACAGGAAATATAGAGTTTATTTGCCACAACAACTGAGCATGGAAGAAGCAGATGTTCAGGAGAAGTCCTCAACGATCACCTCGTCCTCAGGTACAGTTACTGCTCCGAGAAGTGCTCCTGTTCCGTACACCTCAGGGTAGATCTCGTCTGCTAATCCTGGGGACATAATCTGGATCCAGGTCCTCAGGGGACATAGCAAGGTACAAGAAAGCTCAAGCCATAATAAATACAGTACAGGAAAATAAATGAAATAAATAGGGTAAATACATAGCCAGCTAAGTGATATGCAAGTGAGAGTTATTAGTCATACTCAGGCTGAGACTACTACAGGATCAGTGTTGAAGAAACCATAGCAGTATTTTCTCGAAGGGCCAGAACTTGCGCCAAAGCTCTGTATCAGAGACTAAGACACCTCCAGATGACATTATTTATATTATAATCAGCCTTGATATGGTAATACTCTCCCCACCCAATGTAATCTCACGTCACAGTTCATGATGTTCATGTTCCGCAAGATCAAAACTAATGCAATAAGTCAGGATAAATCTAAGCATGTAAAAATGTATAAGTCATAAACATGTATCCTATATAGAATCATCTTGAATATTTCAAGAAGATTCTGTCTCATGATTCGTGTCAGGTGTCCTGGATATAATGTACTTGATATGGCAAGTACGAGAATATAAATGTCACGATATCCATCTCTAGGTGACGTTACACAACCCCGCGTACGGTGTTGGCACCCGACTTTTAATCGAAAGCTAAGTAAGTCACACGGCCCTAGGGTTGAGCATTTACAACAGTCACAGAAAATAAATCAAGAGAACAAATGAATCATTATACTACAATTTATGGCAAGGTACACTTGCCTGGGTTTCCGGCTCCAATTGTAACTCTGGCTTCAGCGGGGATTGTAGGTAGTACTTCGGTTACTGAAATAGACATCACCATCAGATCCAGAAAATATTAATCAGCTAGAAACGCCTGTCCTTGAGTCCAATTTGGACACAGGGGCAAAAATGACATTTTTAGGTCAAGGCGGGGTCCATATGTGGGCCGCTTTGCGCCGAAAAATGCGTCAGGGTCAAAGGTCTCCAAATTCGTCTAACTCAGTGTCAACAAGTCAGGAACGATGATACGAACCCAACGGAACTTCCAGAATTGGATTCCGATGAGCCGATCACAAAATCGCCCGTCAAGTGGAGCCTGTGGGGCCCACGACGCACGATTTTGTCAACGTTCTCAGAATCGAACCAAACTTGGCTCACAGGACCAGCGTATTGCTACGAGTCCGATGGCACAAGTTTCGTCTCGATCCGACGTGTGTACACTATGTTACAGCGAGATACAGAAAAGTCGGATAATGGGCGTTGTCCGCGGATACGCACTGATTTAGGTGTGCACGCACATCCGAATCAGCTTCTGCGAAATCTCGCACGTCTGTATCAACTACACGCACGTATTGGTGAAGACCGCACGCGACCAAGTCGTCCCGTTTGGCGGGGCGTACTCGGTTCCGGGGTAAAGCAGGGCGTTGGTTTTCCTATTTTTGGATCGCGGTTCACGATCACCATAGGACGCGATGCACTGAGCGGATTGTACGGGCACCGAGGGGATCATGCAGGCTACGCGATGCAACTGACGGAATCGAAAATAGAGCTACGAGGAGAGAAAACAGGTACCTGAACAGGGCTCGAGAAACCGAAGTTTTCTCGTGTCCGACACGTGTCCGGGTCGTATCAGGGTACTGTTCACCCTAGGGTTAGGGTTAGGGCTTCTGATGTTGGCCGGAGACGACGGAGCTGGCCGGAGGGAGGCCGGGGACGGCGAGGGCTGGAGGCGGCGGCGCACGGGAAGGCGGCACAGGCGGCCGGGCGGAGCGGGGCTGCTGCTACTGACTGTTGGGTAGGGGAGGCTCTGGAGGAGGAGGGGAGTCGCCGGCGGAGGCTGGGGAAGTAGAGTCGGCTACGGGTTTTGGGCAGCGGCGAGGGGAGAGGAAGAGCTGGCGGAGGAGACTCGGGCTGAGGGGACGCCGGGTGAGGTGGTGCTGGGACGACGGGGACGGGGCTGCGGGGATCTGCGGAGGACTGCGGGGCAGTGGGAGTCGGAGCAGCCAGTGGCGGAGAGGTAATCGAGGGGAGGATGAAGGCGGAGGGGGCTTTTTATAGGGGAGGAGCGGGGAGGCGAACGGTGGCCGGTGAGGGAGAGGAGGCGGAGGGTCGGGGAAGACGGAGAGCGGAGGCGGCGGACGTTTGCAGGGAGCCGGAGGGTCGCCGGCGGCCGGAAGCTGAGGAGTCGGGCGGGTCTGGGCGTTTGGGAGAGGAGTTATCGGGTCGGGCGGACGGGCGGACGGGTCGGGTCCTAGCGGATCCAGCCCGATCCAAAATACTGCGGGTCGGGTCTGGGCTAGTGGGTCGGGTCTGGGTTAGACCCGGATCCGACCCGCTAAGGATTGGGTTTGGTTCAATGAACCCGGTCCGGTTCAGAAATTGGTTTGGTTTGGTTTATTTAAAATAAACCCGGTTTATTTTGGTTTAATTAATTAATTAGTTTTTAGGGCTTTTAAACTGCTTCCGGGGTCCAATAAATTCCCGGAAAATTATCCTATGTCTAGTTTTTCATTTTACACCATAAAATATTATTTTCATAATATCTTAATATTATTTATTATCATTTAAAAATTATTTAATAATTAAAACACTTGAATTTAATTACAGAAAATTCCTAGAAAATTCCAGAAAATCCCAAAAAATTCCAGAAATTTATAAAAATCCAAATTTAAAAATTCTTGAAAATTAGGGGATTTACACGTATATTCGACTTGTATATCCGCATTGGGCGGGGAAGACGACTAGTAGGCGTATAGGACACCATCTCTTTTATTGCAGATATCGCACTCTTCGGAGTGATACGGACGTATATATACTTTGCATATACCACGTCCCTTAGAGTGTTAGACGTTATATATATACAGATATCCCATTCTTCGGAATGATGGATGTTGCAGATACCATACTCTAGAGGGCGTTGGACGTTATGCCTACGCCTACCCATACGTACCAAGATTGTCTTCACACTTGCATACACTTAGATGGTTAGCTCACCCTTTATTTATTCAGTATTATATATGGCATGCTTTTATGTATCTTGTTATGTCCCACTGAGGACCTGGTTCCCTTCCAGATTTAGATGAGGCGTACTATTCCACGGTGTATGGACCTGGACAGGAGATAAGGTACACATCCGAGGAGGAGCTAGAAGTGCTGCCATCAGAGTCCCCCTGATCTTGGTAGACTCACCATCTAGAGCTGGAGCCTCCTTATCTAGATAGACGATGCTCTAGTGATGCTATATTTCAGCACTCTTACTTTGGGACTTTTTGTAGTGGGTTTGTTCCCACTAGATATATCTGGATTGTACTATGATATTTCAGACTCGGCACTTATATTTCAGTACTTATTCAGTATTCCTTGATATATTGGGGATGAGATATAGATTGTGTATGACTTGTTGTAACAATATATTACCACTGGTGAATTGGATATTTATGAACAGTGTACGTGTGTATATGTTTTCCACATATCGGAGTTCGTATACATACGGCTGGGCGTGTTACGTATTCCTAGTCCTACGTATTTTGGGACTGGAGCGTGACAGCGGGCTAAACAAAACTCTTCCTCCTCTACAATCTATACTAGCATGGTGCCTACTAAACCAACCTATCTCGAGTACAATATCATAACTTGGAAGTGGCATTTACAAGTAGACACGCACTCAACTCCCTGCCTCCCAAAGTAACTCTCCGATCCTTAAAAATATTACTAACCAGGATAATGCCTCCCCCGGTCATAATCTTATAAGTCCTAAGTAAAGACTCAGCTACCAAATGATGCTTCAAAGTAAAAGAAATAAATACAAAACTATGGGAAGCACCACTATCAAATAAAGCTAAAGCTGGAATAGAATCAAGAAGAATAGAACCTGCGATGACATCTCCGGTGGCCTCGACCTTCTCGACTGTCATAGCGAACATTTGTCCCTGATGTGCACCACCCTGATGTTGGTGCTGGGCATAGCGTTGATGCTGGGTCAGAAGCGGCGATCCCCTTGTTTGTACTGCAGGTGGCCTTGCCTATGTCCTCGGAGCTGGAACTGCTCCCTAAACTGTACGATGAGGGTTGGAAAGATACTCTCTCAGCTGATGCCCCTCGACACCACAAAACAAACAAACTCCCAACATCTTTCTGTAAAATTCCCAGATAAGGCCGGGCTTCTTACAGAAGTGGCAAGGAGCTTGCTGTGACTGTCTCTGCTGCTGTGATGCCTGGTGAAATGGCACCCTAGCTGGAGTCTGGTGCTACTGTGGCTGTTGAAAAAGTCTGGATTGGAAATAAGGACTCTTAGCAATCACTGTGCTGTTATTTGCCCCCAGAAAATAATCGTGATCTCTCTTGGGTTTCAAACCCAACTCCCACTCTACCTTGCGTGTCTCCACAAGTATCTCCGAATAGGTCTCATCGAAAGATGAAATGAGGATCTTTATTTTCCAGTTTAGACCCTCACAAAAATGGATAGCTCGAACCTCCGGCTCTTTCACCAAATACTCCATAAATTGGCTCAGCACACTGAACTCTGTGGCGTACTCCTCCACGGACATGCTCCCCTGAGTAAGGCCCTCAAACTGCCTCCCCAAGTCTAACCATTCGCACGAGAAAAGAACTTCCTCTTGAAGAGGTCCTTGAATACCTCCCAAGGCTTTCCTGTATTAGCAAGAAGTGGCTCATTCCTGAACCATGTGCGGGCGATGTAGAACAGCTGATGTCCTACTATCTCAGCCTTCAGATCCTCAATAAGACGGGATACCCTTATGAGATGCTCAATATCCTCAAGCCAATTATCAGCTAGATGATGCCCTCAATCCCCTTAAAGACCCGAGGTTCCAGCTTCTTGAAGTCCTGAATATTATCCGGCCGAAGCTGGGCAACCTGCAAAATAACTTACTGCTGGACGAAAACTTATCTCTTTACTGCAGCAAGGGCAAACTGATGAGCACTCTCAATATCCTGCCACAACATATTGGTCTGTCTCTTGTGTGCCTCGAACTGGGCCCTTTGAGCCTCCATCATCTCACAAAATAATGCGAACACCTGAGTCAAATTTGTCGGCACGAAAGATAGAGGTGGAAGTCCCTCAAATATAGCCGGAACAGACCTCTGAGTTGGAGATGGACCCCCGAATGCAGCTGATATGCCAATCACCAGAGAAGTGACTAGTGCAGGCCTTTGGGAAGTCACAAATCTCTCAGAAAATGCTCCTTTCAGCTGTGATCTAGTCTTAGGTGGCATCCTGAGGCAAAATAAAAGGAAATAATTAATATGGCACATGATGTAATGCATTCAAAGAAGGACAATTAAAGATCAAATATCAATATTAAGGAAGACCAATTAAAATAAATTAATAGAGTTTTTCCTAGATGTGATTGAGTATTCTCAGCCTATAGCCTATATCCTGAAACAGGCTCATAATAGCACTCAAATAAGAGCACCACTATGAATCGTACTAATTGTGACCTCGAAGACCTGTATGGGCCACCACTAAATGTGTCATGACCCGCACCCGATGTATGGACACGAGTGGTGAACAACGTCCAGCCTACACCATAACATCGGCGGTAGAATGTTGTTTGGGTAAACTATCTATCTAATAATCAAGACATAACAATGTTACTAAGTAATATGAATATACCCAATCATAGATCTATAGATGGAATAAAGCACGAATATGATAAAAGAATAAAAGAGTCGCAAATACATCTCACAAGATAAATAATATCCAATGAGTCAAAGAAATACTAATAACAATATGCTGGAGACAAATCCAGTACAAAAGAACTAACTACTGCACTACAAGTCCTGGGTTATCTGTCTCAGTCGGGATGAGACCCTCTTGAGCCAAGGTCTCTGGCTCTAAGCCTACGATATCCTGAGGCCCGTAGTGAGTAGGGTACCACTCCTCAGTGTCATCAGAAAAAAATATATCTAATCAGGAAAGGAGCAAAGTATATCTCTAACAGCAGTTATAATAAATGATATAAACTATGTAACAGTAAATAGAGCGAATATACAAGATACAATATATAGGTACAAGAGATATGCAATAAAGGAATACTGGAAATAAATACAATAATGAGCATCATAGGAATGAACAAAAAATACTAATACTAAGTGAGTGAGTACCAGCTTTAACATGTGATCGGTTTAGGAACTTGTACAAGGATAATGGCCTGTTTAATCATACGCACGGTGTATGATCAACACTCACAAGGAACAAGACATGTACAAGGAGGGTATGATCACAAATCTATACTACATAGTCCCCGCCCCCGACTGGTACAGTAGATCCAAACATGGTATGTTATGACATAGGAATCTCTGGGTAGGTAGCTAGTCTTCCCAAGAATCAATGTATGTACATGTACAAGAAGAACAAAAAACAAGGCTTGCACAAGATATATCATAAATACCAAGGAATAACATCTCTTGACGAGATCCGGAGTATACCAATTCGTGTAACCATCATATCAAGAAATCAAGGATATCTACAATAAATACAAGAGACAGAGAGGATATAATAAATAAAAAACTATCAGATAATGTACTCGCCTGAAATCTGATAAACATTATCAAAGATGTCTGGTACGATGCCTTAAATACATAAATATGGAATATTATATCAATACAAGGCTTTGGAATGAAAATAAGTTAAACTAGTCAAATTCTAGGTTATAAAGCCATTTCTAAGTCAAAATAGTTAAACTAGGTCAACTCTAAGTCAAACAAGTCAAACATGTTATTTTTAGGTTGTATGAGTCCATCTCTAGGATATTGGATCCATACACTATGTAACTAGGCCATACTAGCTATACTAGGATACTAAAAAATCAATAAGATACCGTATCATAAGATAGGTAATTTATTAGATATAAAAATATCATAATATGTATATACAAACAATAATATATAATACTCCTAACAAAACTAATGCTAAGTGGATACCTTGGCTTTCAACCAAAAGCGGTATCACACTACCTACACTCCATCTTGATGGGTAAATCCAATACCTTGAGTAAAATCCAATACCTTGACATTACCTTGATATCACAAGGTAATTCAATATCTAATATATAACTAATACCTAATACCTTATTATACATTAATATGTAATAAACTTATGACAATACAATACTAAACTACTATACTAACATACCCCTTCAGATATTCAATACCTGTACCCAAGATACCTCACTCTCATTACCTTGGTGTATCTCAAGGTAATATAGAAATACTACTAATCAATGCTAACTAGTATTTATCTAAATATATATCTCCATATATATGCAGTTCTTGACGAAAATTCTTCCGTAGCTAGTGATTCAGATATTGATACTGAATCTAGTGATAATTATTCTCAGCATTCTGAAGGTCATTTAGATCCTACTCAAATACATGCTATTCAAAATTCTTTTGATATATATATATATATATATATATATATATATATATATATATATATATATATATATATATATATAAAACTAATTACCTTTACAACTTACTGACTTGAGCTATAAGCTCTAGGCTAGCCTTCTTTTCGAGTTTACACTTCATGAAGTTGTTGCTCTTGTTGTTGCTGTTGCTACTGCAGTTGCTGCTGCTCTTGTTGTTGCTGCTAGCCTTGCATTTGCTGGTGCAGTTGCTGTTGCTGTTGCTGCTGCCCTAACATTTGCTGCTGCAGCTGTCATTGCTGCTGGCATTGCTGCTATTGCTGCATTTGCTGGCATTGATGCTAGCTAGCTGCTGCAACTGTTGTTGCTGCTACCCTCTTGCTCCTGCTGTTGCATCTCCTTACTGTTAAACAACCCGGCCCCCCTAGGACACACACACACACATCTATACACACACACACACACACACACACACACACATACACACACACACACACACACACACACACACATATATATATATATATATATATATATATATATATATATATATATATAGATAGATAGATAGATAGATATATGATGAGGTATATATATATATATATATATATATATATATATATATATATATATATATATATATATATATATATATATATATAACACTATAGATATATATACACATATAAACACAATATCACTATACATATATATACACATAACCATACAAATATAACACTCTAATAGCTATAACCAAGTTATATTGAATTAAAATACAAGAAAACAAATACGTGGAGTGCATCTCATACGTATCACACTAGATCTATGATACGCTTATAATACGGCTCTACCACACAACCAATTGTATCCCAACGAATACGAGCAAGTCTAAAATAATAATTATGAATAATACGAAGAGCCAATTACTCATCTACGTGTCTGTGTCAAAATATGACATGCTCAAACCCCCGTGTCGGAGGAAAACCCCCAAATCAACCCGTATCTCTAAATTATTGTGATACGGCCTACACGTGTCTAATTTTGGACATGACACGAGACACACACAATTAAACATATGTTAATTTGGTCTAATTGACCCATTGACAAACACAAGTTGTGTCAATCTCGGAATTCTCCCAAAATTGACACAAAATATCCCATAACTTTCTCCATAGGCCTCCTATGAACCTAACTCCAATTCCTTTGGGTAGCTTTAACATATGAAGTGGTTCCTAATGATTAAACACAGATTTAGAGTCTAATTAGAGGAGAAAAATAGAATTATACCTATTGGGAGATGGATTTCCAATAAAACCTCCAAATTGAGTGAAAAGAGCTACCAACTTGTAGATCCTTACTCCTTCTTGTAGATCCTTACTTTCTTCTTGTAGATCCTTGCTTTAAGAGTCTCCAATGATGATTTAGGAAAGAATTAGAAAAAATTTGGGTAGAATTTGATGTGGAAATAAAAAAATTTGGAAGAGAAAAATTCTAGATCTAGATTTGAAATAAAAATGAAGAGAGAGAAATCCCCCCCTATTTTTAAATATGGCTGGCCACTATTCTCCCTTCCCAAGATACTATATAAAGTCTAAAATACCCCTTGTGTCTTCTCATAAAGAAAATAATTAAGGAGGAAAGGTTCTAGTCTAATTGATTTGACTTAATTAATTACCCTCCTAATGATTGGGCTTATTATTGGGCTCAAATCTAACTTGAAATAAATGTTGGTCCATGGATTTAATCTAAACTAGTTAGGTCCACTAACATAAGTCCAAAATAATAAAAAAACATCTAATAATAAATAAATAATACAATAAATAAATTTACAACATGTACATTATTTAATTAATTATGAAATGACCAAATACTTTCCTAGAAAATATGATAGTGACACCCACCCCCATGCAACTAGCAGCTGAACCCTCCCTCCTCTTCTCATCTTCTTCCCCATATCTCCATCTCCAACTCTACCACCAACAACAACACCACCACCGACAACAACAATACCACCGACTACAACTCCACCACAGACTCCACCACCACCACCGATCTCTTCCCCTAGCCGCAGCCCACAGCAGCGACAGCCGCCCCTGGCAGCCGTGCACCACATCTCCACCACCCACGGTCGCTCTCTGTCGACTATGGGTCGACCTAAAGGTAGAGTAACTCCTTCATGAAGTCGAAAAGTAGTCGGACTTCAACCGAACCCCGTAGGCATCATGACTTGGTAAGTTGATCAAACCCTCATTCCTTCATGTATGTATGTATATGTTAGAGAACCAAGAACACATCCATGCATGATCAAGAACCCTCTTATTTCTTATATACAACCCATGCAACCTACTAGTTGATCATGCAAGCACATTCATAGGTTTAAGATTTTATAATTAATTTCAAAATTTATTGGGTATTATTTCAGTTTATATATATATATATATATATATATATATATATATATATATATATATATATATATATATATATATATATATATTAGGGTCTTAGACTATGGACAATTGATCACTAAGTTATACGAAACTTGTACGTGTGTATTGCATGCGTAAAATAACAAATATGCATATATAAAAATATGCTTACAATTATAAGTTAAATTATATATATTATATATGTGTATGCATGTTTTCCATGTTATGGTTGAATGTAACATGGGATGTACGATAGCGTACGACGTACCGCACTAGTCATGCGTAGTGTCATTGGCACCAACAATGCGACGTAGTTGACGAGCGCGTGACGACTCTATAATTTTTATAAAAGTAGTAAATATTAGAATTAAGTATTTATTTATATATTACTGACAGGGCACGTCGGAGATGCAGCACCATCGGACGTGGACTTGGGACTCGCTACATCGCAGCAGCAGACAGAAGGCAAGTGTACCTGTCTTGTTCACAGTAGATTATGCTCTAGTTATTTTACGTGTCCTATTTATTTTATTATTTGTAATTGTGATGACCTAGGACCACCACGATACTTAGCTTCTGGATTATATTCGGTGTCGACTTCCATACGTGGAGTTCGGATATCGTTAGTTGCATTGTCAGCGCTTACCTACTCGTGCTACTCTTGCATGATTTACCATAGGATATTGTACTCGACTTTCATGCACATGAGCCACTCTTGAGATATTCGAGGAACCCAGCTTCTGCTTTAGGACAAGGCTAGAGACTTGTACTAGGACTATTATTTACATCTTGACTTGATAGATAGAGATTGTCTTGCGTTTCGTGACATAAAGCGTGAGATACATGGGATTGTAAAGAACTTACCATACCGCTGGGCTACCAAACTCTACTAGTATTATAGTACTGCAGGTACCTTGATGGGACTTATACGTACATACTACTATTATTACTACTATCACTAGTACCCCTAGTATATGTATAAAATTCAGTGGTTTAGCGGACGAGTACGTTTTTACTTGCATATACATAGATGGATTATGTTAGATACCTTGAGCACACCTCTTTTTATTAGTTCTTATCATTTACTGTGCTTGGATTGAGTTATTTTTGTACCTTGCTATGTCCCCTGAAGACCTGGATCTGGATTATGTCCCCAGGTATAGCTTAGGAGAGTTATCCCGAGATTTACGGGACAGGAGCTGACGTTGGAGAAGTACTTGCATCAGAGGACAAGGTTTTGCTCGAGGACTTTTCTTGAGCACAGTTACTATTTCATTTACTTTTTATGTTCTTTAGATATTGAGACTTGTTTTTGTGACCACTGGATAGATGTACTCAGTTTTATTTCTTTTCTTTAGTTTTGATGACGGGTTGTTCCCCAAGACGTTATAGTTTTGGACTTGTGATGGACAGTTTCCTTTACTTATTTTCTTGACGGTTCTATCTCCTTGTATTATGATTACTGTTCGAGGATGAGATTACTTTAGATTATATACTGTGGAGTAGTAGACTCATTTATCTATATTACAGCTTAAGTGGACTCTAACGGGTCCATTAAATTGGGTTTGTCCATTGAAGTTGTGTTGCAGGCCATTGCCACATGGCTAGTCCTTCGGTATTTTAGGACTGGGGCATGACAGACCGGCCCTTTTCTATGATTAAGGCTACGACTCTGCTTCAAGTGGGGCTGATCAGGTCCTACTAGTGTTATAAGGCCACTGTTGATGCTTTAGAAGAATCCGTAGGTGAGCTAGAACAACATCTTACGGAGTTAGGAGGCTACATGTGGGCAACATCCTTTCCCAGGTTGCTGAGGAGCATAGTAGACTAGTATCATACTAGAGGTAATGTGGACGTAGTATTTTGTATTTTGAAGAAATAAAGAGGCTACATATGGGCAACATCCTTTTCCTGGTCTTTGATCCACCAATAGTATGCTTTATTTTCTTATTTTTCATTTTGAAGAAATGAAGAGCACATTTTATTTTGTCAAGCCTTAATATCATACTAGAGGTAATGTGGACGTAGTATAATATCGTAGTTATTGGGGACATTCCACTCGGGGAATTCTAGTGGACTCGTTATCTACGGCGCACTGAAGAATTAAGTACAGATAAAAAGTTCGAAGCAAAACCCTATCAGAGGTGATGTGTATGTGATAAGTTAAGATAATTTTACTAGGAAACTTTTGTGGACTTATCATCCATGACATACTTAGTGCTAAGTATAAATGATAAGTTAAAATGACAGACACCACCAGAGGTATTATGGACGTGCTGGTAGAAAGTCGATAAGCAAGAATGTTTGCTCAGAGGTAGTGGCAGACTTTTCTTAACTTAGGATTCCGCTAGAAGTATCTTATTTAGAGGTCATGTGAACATGATAAGATTTAACTATGTAGGAATGGAGAAAATAATACAGAGGTGATGTGGACGTGACTATTTTTTTATGTTGTCATATTTACTCTACTGGGAGAATGACTAGATTATAATTTAGAGGTAATATTGACGTGAACTATTATCTGGGGTGATTTTATCCTAGTTGCGGAAGAAATCTCTGGGGGAAGGCATCTCCGATCCTGATTGGGAATTTTAATTGAGATATCCTTGAAGCAACTGGGCTCCGAGGGTACTCTTGTTTGCTTGAGGGGATCAACTTTGGGTGGTCTCAACAGAGCATTTATCTAGAACTGAGAACTGCTTCCCTGGGGGAGCTTTGGGGATCCATTATCAATTGCATATTCAGGACTCCTGAACACAAATAATAGATTTATGACGCATTGTGATGTATAAATGTTACGATGTACATTTACACTTGTTGGGGATAGAATAAAAATATAACCGGTGTACATTCAAATTCCTCCACTAGGGATAAGGGGGTATATGCCGAGATTAAACATAGTAATTTTTGAGGAATTTGTCTTGATCGACAAAATTAGAAAATCTTCGTTGGGCTTTGTGAGCAAGTATGTTTCGTTGGAATATATTAATTCCACCACGAAAGGGCCCTCCCACTTAGCTTAAATTTTCTCAACCATCTTATGCGTCATAACCATCGGCCTTATCACTATTAAGACAAGGTCACCAACTTGAAATGCTCTTTCCTTTACCTTTTTGTTAAAGGCTCCACAAATACGTGCTTGATATAGCTCAATGCAATGTTGAGCCAGGAGATATTTCTGTTAAGTGCCACCAAGTCTTGTAAATGTCGACGATGGTTGTCCTCGGCTGTCAATTGGCTGGCAAGGGCTACCCGGAGAGAAGGAATTTGGATTTCCAGATGAAGCACTGCTTCGCTCCCGTAAATAAAGAAAAATAACATGCTGTCAGTTGGGGTCCAGGACCGTTGTGCGATAGGCCCAGAGACATTCACCAAGCTTCTCGTTCCAGTCACGCTTGTTAGACGAAACAAACTTTTTGAGTATCTTGATGATTGTTTTGTTAAACGTCTCTACAAATCCATTTGTTGCTGGATTATATGCCGTCGAAGCTATGTTCTGGATTCAGTTTTTATCTCAAAATAGATAGAAAGTACGGCTCACAAATTATAGATCGTTGTCGTAGATGATCCTTCGAGGTAGCCCAAAATGGTAGATAACGTAATTTTTGACAAAGCTGGTCATGTTTGATATTTTTACTTAAATGAGCAGTAAAGCATCCGTCCATTTGGAGAAATAGTCAATTATTGCCAAGATGAACTGATGCTCTTTGGATGACCTTGGACTAATCGGGCAGATGATATCCATGCCCCATGCTTCAAATGGCCAAGATGCTATGTTTGGATGTAGGAACTCCGAAGGTTGGTGAATGAAATCCATATAGATTTGACATATCCTGTATTTATTTGCATATCCGCTACTATTATGGGCTAATAATAACCCTATAGCCGGAGACGATCATGTAGCTTAGGACTAGGTTGGTATACACCGTAAGTACCATTGTGAGCATCATAAAATGCTTGCTTCGCCTCTGCGTCTGATATGCATCACAGCAGGAGTCCGTCGTATGATCGGCAAACAATATTTTTGTAGATGTATCATAGTAGAATCTGAGGGAGCGTCTCTTAATAGAAGTAGCCTCTTTCGGCTCATCTGGAAGAATCTCATAGATCGCGTAGTCTATGAAAGAAAATCTCCAGTCCTTGATGTCGATAAATGCCCCAATGATACAGCTTTAACAATAGGGCAAGTCATCTCTAACACAGACCAGTTCTCGACCAATTAATGTAATCGAACATTGGGTTCTGATAGGGAGAGCGAGGGAGGCTACAAGATTGATAAGTGTGTCGGCTTCGATATTCTGTAACTAGGGTACGTGCTCTAAAAAGAACCCAGTGAAGGTGGAGATTATGTCAATCGCCATCGGGTGATAAAGTATTAGATCCTCATGTTGAACTTCGTACTAGCCTCGGACCTGATTGACTATCAGCTTGGAGTCACCGTAGGCTTCTAGGTAATCCACCCACAACTTTTTAGCCAGTTGGAGCCCGATGAAAGGAGCATTGTATTTTGCCATATTATTAGAGCATGGCTCCATGAGAGAATATGTGCGGTGGATGACCAAGTTGTCGGAAGAAACCAACACTACCCCTACTCCTGCGACGATATTGCCTTTGGGTCCTATCCTCGAAGCACCATCGAAGAACATTTGCCAAATAAACTATTTCACTATTTTGTTGGATTCCAACACTTCGTATGGAATATCTTCGTAGAGTCTCGATGTCTCTGGCATTGGATAAGCTTCCAGAAAGTCGTCCAATGCTTGGCCATTGACTGCCTTTTGAGGAACGAAAACATATCATATGGCGAGAGCAGTATTGCCCACGTAGCTAGGCGAGAGTTGAGCGCCCCTGGCTCATTCCTGAGCACTCTAAGGGGGTTGAATCAGGAAATGACATGAATTATTTGTCCGGTCACATAATGAAGCATCTTTTGGATGGAGAAGATAAAGGCGAGGCAATACTTCTCGACAGGATTGTACCTATGCTCAGCACCGACCATCATCCTGATAAGGAATTAGATGGCATGTTTATGGCATGTATCACACTTTTAAGCTAATAGATCACCAAGAGAATGATCCATTACACGGAGATAGAGTAAGAAAGGTTTTCCTACGACTGGAGCCACCAACACTTGGGGGATTCGTGAGATATCCTTGTTGTCATCGAACGCTCGGTGATATTCTTCTGTCCACACAAAGGATACTCCTTTATTCATAATTTGGGTGAATGGCTGACATCGTCCAGAGAGGTTGGATATGAATCTCCTGATGTACGCCAATCTTCCTTGAAGACCGCGAAGCTCTCTGAGATTCTACGGGGGATGCATATGGAGGATAGCTTTTATCTTCTCAGGGTCTATGTGGATACCCTTTGAAGTTATAATAAAACCAATGAACTTGCCACTAGAGACTCCCAGAAAGGACTTAGTTAGATTCATCTTGAGTTGATGTGTCTACATCAGATCAAATACTGTCTTCAGATCATAGAGATGATCGTCTTAAAAATGGCTCTTAACGGCAATACCATCAATATAACATTCCAATGTTTTGTGCAGATGCTCATGAAAAATGGTGGTCATAGCTCGCTGGTATGTCGCACTTACAATTTTTAGGCCAAAGGGTGTTACTGTATAACAGTAGACACCTAACGGTGTCCGAAATAATGTGTGCTTCTCATTATCTATGTTGTCGTCACTGGCATGTGCAGTTGTGGACCTAGGCCATACTCTACTAAGTACATAGTTCTCATATGTTTGAGATTAGAGTAATTTAAAGACAACTCTTTATTCAAAAAATATAATATCTTTCCCTCAGGGATTACATCATCAAACGAAGGCACATTAGTAAGAGCGCTGACATACTCCTCGAGTTCGTCAACTTCGGTGTTCGTTGTCAATGCAAGTGGCAGACCCGGAACCTTCTTATTGGGGCCGACGGAGGATTATCACCAAAGGTTCTGAAGCCTTGGTTGTTGGGGAGTCATTCTTTGGTAGATGCTTGGCCTTTACCCTGTGGGACGTCTTGTGCGGGTTGATTTCATGGGGTCCAGTAGCTTTCCTGCGAATCTAGACGACTAAAGTGGTGGGAGTGTTGGTGGTGTGCCCTTTCACGCAGATCCTCGGAGGCCCTTCGAAAGTAGAGTCTACTTTTGCTTCGTCATCAGCATCCATATCTCCTTCCTCCTAGTGTGTTTGCTTGTAGAGTATGGAGTCGGAGTAGTAGGCTTCAACACCTTTGAAGGGGTCAACATAAGCAAACTTCGTCCTGACAACTCCTTCACTTTCAACATACTTCAAGTACTGATAAAGAGTTGGCGGCACAATCATATGCTTATATATCCAGGGATGCCCCAGCAGGATGTTATAGGATATGTCTATGTCAATGACGCAACAAGTGACCTCAGTTTGTATATCGCTTATTTGATATTTTATGCAGATCTAGTCCAGAGGGTAGCTTCTTCCTGCGTTGAAGCCGTTGATGGTGGTGTTGGTAGCTGACAACCGGTGCATCAGAATTTCTAAGGTCTAGAGCAGACTTCATAGGATGATGCTAAGGGACGAGCCAGGATCTATATATATCTGATCTACCTTGATGGGACCGATGTACCCTGTATAGTACAGAGGTCTATCATGCCTATTATTTGTTAGTAGCATGTCCTACATTCTCTTAATCACGTGGTGGCAGTGGGAAAATATTGTCGGGTCTTTTGCTAGCTCCTTGACCTGAACCAAATAGGTGTCAGCGTGCTGTAACATCTTGTTCAGAGCATCTCGGGTCTCCTTAGAGAGGCAGAAGAGCTCAAAGAACGACAACCTCACTGGTGTATTGGCAAGCTGTGCCAATATGTCGAAGTTGTAAGGTTTTACCAACCTTGGTGCAGAATCTTTCTTCAGAGACATGTCAAAGTGTCACGCCCCAGTCCCAAAATGCCGAGGGACCGGACACGTGATAATGGCCAGCAGCACATACCGATGGACAAACCCAATTTAATGGATCCATCGGGGCATACTTAAGCTGTAATACAACAATAAGTAGGTACAATGATATAAGTCATAGTCTATACTAATCTCATCCATAACAGATAAATACAGATCAAATGCCAGAATAATGCAAATAAATATAAATTAACAAGTCTCAATAAAAGTATCTCGGAGAACAATCCGAGAACAAGTCTGGTACATCAATGTAATAGACTGGAAATAAAATAACTAGAAACAGAAATAAATGAGTATCTCAAGCCAATACTCAAGAGAAGTCCTCTGGTACGATCTCGTCCTCAAATCCTGGTTCTGCCCTAATGTAGGCACCTGCTTCTGCTAATGCTAATGCTCCGGTCCCGTATACCTCGGGATAGATCTCGTCAGCTAATCCTGGGGACATAATCCGAATCCAGGTCCTCAGGGGACATAGCAAGGTACAAGAAAGCTCATGCCAAAATAAATGCAGTGCAGCAATAAATGAAACAATAGGGTAAATAAATAACCAGCTAAGTGATATGCAAGTGAGAGTTTTAGTCATACTCGGGCTGAGACTACTACAGGATCAGTGTCGGAGAAACCATGGCAGTATTTTCTCGAAGGGCCAGAACTTGTGCCAAGCTCTGTGTCAGAGACTAAGACACATCCAGATTATAATATTATATATATATATATATAATCAGCCTTTTGTATGGTAAATCTCTCCCCACCCAATGAAATCTCACGTCTCATATCCATGACACGCAGGATCAAAACTAATGCCACAAGTCAGGATATAATCTAAGCATATAAACTGTGTATGTCATAAACCTGTATCCTATACAGAATCACCATGAATATCCCAGGAAGATTCTGTCTCATGAATAGTGTCAAGTGTCCTGGGTATAATGTACTTGATAAGACAAGTACGAGGATGTAAAGGGTCACGAATGTCCATCTCTAGATGACAATACACAACACCGCGTACGATGTTGGCACCCGACTATAATCGGACGCTAAGTAAGTCACACGGTCCTAGGTTAAGCATACACAATAATGTAAAAGAATCAAGGAAAATATGTAACAAGACTGCAAAGTTTGGCAAGGTACACTTGCCCACTGATGTATAACTAAGTCAAGGATATAAGTAGCAAAGCTGCAGGGTTTGGCAAGGTACACTTGCACGACAATGTATAAATAAGTCAAGAAAATAAGTAGCGAAACTGCAGGATTTGGCAAGGTATACTTGCATGACAATGTATAAATAAGTCAAGGAAATAAGTAGCAAAACTGCAGGATTTGGCAAGGTATACTTGCATGGGGTTCTGGCTCCAACTGTAGCTCTGGTCTCAGTGTGATCTGCAGGTACTACTCCGGTTGCTGAAATAAACATCACCATCAGTCTTAGAAAATATCAAATAGCTAGAAACGCCTGTCCTTACGTCCAATTTGGACACAGGGCAAAAATGATATTTCTGGGTCAAAGCGGGGTCCACATGTGGGCCACTTTGCACCGAAAAGCGTGTCAGGGTCAAAGGTCTCCAAATTCGTCAAACTCGGTGTCAACAGATCAAAAACGATGATACGAACCCAACGGAACTTCCAGAATTGTATTCCGATGAGCCGATCACAAAATCGCCTGTCAAGTGGAGCCTGTGGGGCCTACGATACGCAATTTTGTCAATGTTCTCAGAATCGAACCAAACTTGGGTCACAGGACCAGCGTATCGCTACGAGTCCGATGGCGCTAGTTTCGTCTCGATCCGACGTGTGTACACAAAGTTACGACATGTTCCAGAACAGACGGATATGGGGCGTTGTCGGCGGTTACGCGTTGATTCCGATGTGCACGCACATCCAAATCAACTTCTGCAAAATCCCGCACGTCTGTGTCAACGTCGCGCATGTTTTGGTAAAGACCGCGTACGACCAAGTTGTCCCGTTTGGCGGGGCATACCCAGTTCTGGGGTGAAATAGGGCGTTGGTTTTCCTATTTTTGGATCGGGGTGTGCGATCACCACAGGACGCGATGCACCGAGCGGGTTGCATGGGCACCGAGAGGGTTACACAGTCTACGCGATGCAACAAACGGAATCGAAAATGGGTCAACGAGCAGAGAGAACGGGTTACCTGAACAGGGCTCCGTGAACGATGATTTCCTATGTCCGAGTGTCTCCTTCGTGTCCTGGACGTGTCCGGGTTGGTTCACCCTAGGGTTAGGGTTTGGGTCTAGGCGCTGTTGGCCAGAGCTTGGCTGCCGGAGGTGGGCCGGAGGGAGGCTGGGGGCGGCACTGGCGGACTGGGTTGGTCGACCGGCCGGGGTAGAGGCTGTTGTAGTCGGGGTGGCTAGGTCTCAGGTTCGTCGAGGTCGCAGCGGGGGTGTCCGACCGGAGATGGAAGACGACGACGATGGTGCTCGGGGAATTCGAGGGTGGAGCGGGAGGAGATAGGCGGAGAGGGGGCTCGAGTCGGCGGTCAGCACGGAGGGGCTGGTCGAAGGTGGAGGAAGAGGGAGACAGGGAGTTCTCAGTGGCGGGGCAGTGGCTGTCGAAGTCGAGGAGGAAGGGGATGTGGAGTTTGGGTCGACGGCGGAGATAAAGAGTCGACGGCGAGGGGCTCGAGCGGCTGTGCTGCTGTGCGGGAGGAAGAAGAAGGAGGAGTAGGTGGCGTCGTCTAGGGTTCAGGCGAGTGGGTGAAGTCGACGGTGGTGAGAAGATCGATTGGGATGAGGAGAGGAGTCGTGGAAGAAAGCTAGGGTTCCGACGGGCCGAGGGGGAGACAGATCTGGCGGCGGGGGTCGACACGGATGTCGAGGGGGGGTTTTATACGGCGCCGCCGGGTCGGAACAGTGTTTCCGACCCGTTAGAATTTAGGGTTCGGTTAGGGTTTCGGGTCCGGGTCGGGTTTCACTCGGATCCGACCCAACCCGACCCGTTAAGCTGGATTGGTTCAGTCAACGGTTTGGGTTGGTTCAGTCAACGGTTTGAATTGGTTTGGTTTGGTTTAATTTCATTTAAACCCGGTTTATTTAAGGGATTTAATTAGGATTTATTTACATTGGTTTTTAGGGCTTTAAACGGGTTTCCATAGTCCAATAAATTCACAGAAAATTAACCTATGTCCGGTTTTCCATTTTACACCATAAAATATTATTTCCATAATATTTTAATCTTAATTAACAGTAATTAAAAATCATTTAATTACCAAGAGCCTAGGTTTTAAATACAGAAAAATCCCAAAAATTACGAAAAATTATGAAAAATCCAATTTAAAAATTCTTGAAAAATCAGGGGGTTTACAATCTACCCCCCTTAAGAGGATTGCGTCCTCGCAATCAAAGAATAACCGGTCAACAGAGATGACACGGTCGCAAACATTATTCGAAGCACATCACGATTAAAAAAAATCAAGGTTGAGGGTACAAGAATAATACAAAGGGAAAATCTTTTTCCGAAGCATTAAAAGTTATGCAATCTCCCGTATTGAGGAGATCTAGAAGACTACAGTTCAGAAAAACTAGATTATTGCTTAAGAACATACTAGGTTATCAATTATAAAACATACTAGGTTATCAATTATAAAAAGCATACTAGGTTATCAATTATAAAAACATATTAGGTTATTAGCAAGTTCAAAATTACCAGGTTAAGGCTGAGGTCACGAACCAACAGGCACGAACTAAATCAATACTAGGAACAGAAAACTATAAAAACTTACGCGCATTAGCTACTCCATGAATCTGTGCGTCCTCCAAAGTCATCGTGAAAGCTTGTCCGCGTCCTTGAGGGGGTGCCCTCTGCTGTTGCTGGGCCTGCTGGAAGGGTACTGCTTGAGGTGCCAAGGGTGGTCGTGGTTGATATCCTCCTGGTGCTGGTAGAGCTTGTTGGTTTGCCCTTGGTGCTCATTTTCTACGCTCAGGGCAGTCCCTCACTGCATGCTATCTGGATCCGCAACCTAAGCATAGTCCTAACCTGCATCGGCATTCCTTGGCGAGATGGCCTGCTTTGCCACAGTAGTGACAAGTAGAAAGGACTATTACTTGTGGTGTAGATACTTTCTGCTGTTGGTGTAGGTGAGGTCTCTTTGCAGCTTCTTCTTGTGGTACTCTGGTTGTTGCTGATGTGGAAGGCCGCTTTAGACTGGTCTCTCTCCTGGTGACGCGCTCCATGCGTCGGGCTGCAGCAAGGACGTCCGAGTAAGATGTAGGTGCAATGGATCCAATTAGTTTCTGTAGCTCAATGTTTAATCCGTCGAAGAACTTCTCAGCCTTCTCTTCTTCTGTCGGAATCAAGGTTGGGGCAAAGTGACTCAAACGAATGAATTCTGCGTTGTACTCTTCCACTGTCATAGTATCTTGAGTGAGGCGATTGAACTTGTCCCGAAGTTCTGATCGTGCAACAGATGGGATGTACATCTCTTGAAAGAGTCTAGAGAACTCTTCCCAAGTGACTTGGTCCGGTCCGAGCCGTGTCTCCTCAGATAACCACCAGTGATGTGCATTATCTGTTAACTACATTCTGACGGTAGTCATCCAACGTTCTCTTGGAAGCTCGGATGTTTCTAATTGATGTCGTATGTTGGTGAGCCACTCTTAAACTTCTGTGGGCTCCTCCTTTCCTGAGAAGGTACGGGGCTTCAGCTGGTGGAAATCGGTGATAGAGCCCGTCGGTTGCCGTCGAGTTGGTAGGTTGGCCTGCTCCAGTGCATTTACTAGGCTATTTCTCAAGTAATCTGCCTCGCGACGCTGAGCTTCTTGATAAATATGCTGTTGGGCTTGCATCATTGCGTAGATCATTTGAAATATCTGTTGCCCGTCCATAGGCTGTTCTGGTGGGAATACAGGCATTGGTGGAACGAACTGCAGAGACGGTGGGACGTCATCACGCCGAAATCTAGAAGCATGCTGATCTACTTAGCTTCTTCGGTGAGTAGAGGGATCTCCACTCAATGGTGTCACTTCAACTTCTCCATAGGTGGCTACAGCACCTATTGGTGTGTTTGCTGGAGTTTTGTCGTTTGCTCTTGAATCCATTACTCTGCATCAAAAATAAACTATAAGAGGCATACTGGAATCAAGGCACGATGCAAGAAAATTTAATTCGAATACAATATAGATATCAAGAACGTTTCAAGCAAGTGGATGAGATCCTAAAAATTTATCCTATTCTTATTGCAGGCTTGCTCGGTCCCTAAGTTGAAACCGAACAATTTAGTCGTAGACCTGCATGGGCTACCACAAAAACTATGTCACGTCCCAGTCCCAAAATGCCGAGGGACCGGACGCGTGATAATGGCCAGCAGCATACACCGATGGACAAACCCAATTTAATGGATCCATCGGGACATACTTAAGCTGTAATACAACAATAAGTAGGTACAATGGTATAAGTCACAGTCTATACTAATCTCATCCATAACAGATAAACACAGATCAAATGTCAGAATAATGCAAATAAATATAAACTAACAAGTCTCAATAAAAGTATCTCGGAGAACAATCTGAGAACAAGTCTGGTACATCAATGTAATAGACTGGAAATAAAATAACTAGAAACAGAAATAAATGAGTATCTCAACCCAATACTCAGGAGAAGTCCTCTGGTACGACTCGTCCTCAGATCCTGGTTCTGCCCCAATGTAGGCACCTGCTTCTGCTAATGCTAATACTCCAGTCCCGTATACCTCGGGATAGATCTCGTCAGCTAATCCTGGGGACATAATCCAGGTACTCAGGGGACATAGCAAGGTACAAGAAAGCTCATGCCAAAATAAATGCAGTGCAGCAATAAATGAAACAATAGGGTAAATAAATAACCAGCTAAGTGATATGCAAGTGAGAGTTTTAGTCATACTCGGGATGAGACTACTACAGGATCAGTGTCGGAGAAATCCATAGCAGTATTTTCTCGAAGGGCCAGAACTGGTACCAAGCTCTGTGTCAGAGACTAAGACACATCCAGATTATAATATTATATATATATATAATCAGCCTTTTGTATGGTAAATTTCTCCCCACCCAATGAAATCTCACGTCTCATGTCCATGACACGCAAGATCAAAACTAATGCCACAAGTCAGGATATAATCTAAGCATGTAAAATGTGTATGTCATAAACCTGTATCCTATACAGAATCACCATGAATATCCCAGGAAGATTATGTCTCATGAATAGTGTCAAGTGTCCTGGGTATAATGTACTTGATAAGACAAGTACGAGGATGTAAAGGGTCACGAATATCCATCTCTAGATGACAATACACAACACCGCGTACGATATTGGCACCCGACTATAATCGGATGCTAAGTAAGTCACACGGTCCTAGGTTAAGCATGCACAATAATATAAAAGAATCAAGAAAAATATGTAACAAGAATGCAAAGTTTGGCAAGGTACACTTGCCCACTGATGTATAACTAAGTCAAGGAGATATGTAGCAAAGCTGCAGGATTTGGCAAGGTACACTTGCACGATAATGTATAAATAAGTCAAGAAAATAAGTAACAAAACTGCAGGATTTGGCAAGGTATACTTGCACGATAATGTATAAATAAGTCAAGAAAATAAGTAGCAAAACTGCAGGATTTGGCAAGGTATACTTGCCTGGTGTTCTGGCTCCAACTGTAGCTCTGGTCTCAGTGTGATCTGCAGGTACTACTCCGGTTGCTAAAATAAACATCACCATCAGTCTCAAAAAATATCAAATAGCTAGAAACGCCTGTCCTTACGTCCAATTTGGACACAGGGGCAAAAATGATATTTCCGGGTCAAAGTGGGATCCACATGTGGGCCACTTTGCACCGGAAAGCGTGTCAGGGTCAAAGGTCTCCAAATTTGTCAATCTTAGTGTCAATAGGTCAGGAACGATGATATGAACCCAACAAAACTTCCAGAATTGGATTTTAATGAGCCGATCACAAAATCGCCCGTCAAGTGGAGCCTGTGGGGCCCACGATACGCGATTTTGTCAATGTTCTCAGAATCGAACCAAACTTGGGTCACAGGACCAGCGTATTGCTACGAGTCCGATGGCGCAAGTTTCGTCTCGATCCGACATGTGTACACAAAGTTACGACGTATTCCAGAACAGACGGATATTGGGCGTTGTCGGCGGATACGCGTTGATTTCGGTGTGCACGCACATCCAAATCAACTTCTGCAAAATCTTGCATGTCTGTATCAACGTCACGCACGTTTCGGTAAACACCGCGTGCGACCAAGTCGTCCTGTTTGGCGGGGCGTACTCAGTTCCAGGGTAAAATAGGGCGTTGGTTTTTCTGTTTTTGGATCGCGGTGTGCGATCACCACAGGACGCGATGCACCGAGCGGGTTGCACAGGCATCGAGAGGGTTACACAGTCTATGCGATGCAATAAACGGAATCGAAAATGGGTCAACAAGCAGAGAGAACGGGTTACCTGAATAGGGCTCCGTGAACGATAATTTCCTGTGTCCGAGTGTCTCCTTCGTGTCCTGGACGTGTCCGGGTTGGTTCACCCTAGGGTTAGGGTTTGGATCTGGGTACTGTTGGCCGGAGCTTGGCAGCTGGAGGGAGGCTGGGGGCGGCACTGGCGGACTGGGTTGGTCGACTGGCCGGGGTGGAGGCTGTTGTAGTCGGGGTGGCTAGGTCTCAGGTTCGTCGAGGTCGCAGCGGGGGTGTCCGGCCGGAGATGGGAGACGACAACGATGGTGCTCGGGGAATTCGAGGGTAGAGCGGGAGGAGATAGGCGGAGAGGGGGCTCGAGTCGGCGGTCAGCACGGAGGGGCTGGTCGAAGGTGGAGGAAGATGGAGACGGAGAGTTGTCAGCGGCGGGGCAGTGGCTGTCAAAGTCGAGGAGGAAGGGGATGTGGAGTTCGGGTCGATGGCGGAGATGGGGAGTCGGCGGCGAGGGGCTCGAGCGGCTGTGCGGGTGGAAGAAGAAGGAGGAGTAGGTGGCATCGTCTAGGGTTCAGGCGAGTGGGTGAAGTCGACGGTGGTGAGGAGATCGATTGGGACGAGGAGAGGAGTCGTGGAAGAAAGCTAGGGTTCCGGCGGGCCGAGGGGGAGACAGATCTGGCGGCGGGGGTCGACACGGAAGTCGAGGGGGGGTTTTATACGGCGCCGCCGGGTCAGAACAGTGTTTCTGACCCGTTAGATTTTAGGGTTCGATTAGGGTTTCGGGTCCGGTCGGGTTTCACTCGGATCTGACCCGACCCGACCCGTTAAGCTGGATTGGTTCAGTCAACGGTTTGGGTTGGTTCAGTCAACGGTTTGAATTGGTTTGGTTTGGTTTAATTTTAATTAAACCCGGTTTATTTAAGGGGTTTAATTAGGATTTATTTATATTGGTTTTTAGGGCTTTAAACGGGTTTTCGTAGTCCAATAAATTCACAGAAAATTAACCTATGTCCGGTTTTCTATTTTACACCATAAAATATTATTTCCATAATATTTTAATATTAATTAACAGCAATTAAAAATCATTTAATTACCAAGAGCCTAGGTTTTAATTACAGAATAATCCAAAAAAATTACGAGAAATTGTGAAAAATCTAATTTAAAAATTCTTGAAAAATCAGGGGGTTTACACAAAGTGAGTCTCCTTATGTTTTTATTTCTCCGTCGTAGGGGGCTAGGACGGACCTGGTTCAGATACTACTGGAGCAGCTAGGTCAGCTGAAGGTGTAACATCCTCCATTACTGGCTTATAGTTGCGTAAATAGGTCTTACCAGACCTAGTTCCCCCTGACAAGGCTTCTTCAGTCGCAAGAGAGACCATGTAACATTGTTTAGGCCTCCTCCCTTTTGACCTTGCTTTTGAAGATGCTGTTTGCTGAATCAGGTCTCGAACAATATCGGGATGGACCCATATGACTTCACCTCACGGGGTCATGAGTGGTACCAGTCCTTCTGCTTGGACTTTAATTTTGGGAAGATTGCCAAATTAGAGCAACACTATGCTGGCGGCGACCATTTTATCCTTAGTGTTGATGGTGATGGACTTGGAATTGATCAACTGCTGGATACGTCTCTTCATCATGTAGTAGTCCCTGGTAGGATAGTGGACATACTGGTGGAAGAGGTAGTACTTTCGGTCATTGACCTTGTCCGCCTCCTCAGGACATTTGATGTCAGGCAGTCGGAGTTTGTTGCCTTTCATCAGCAATTTGAAGATCTTGATGACACCATCATCATCGAAGGAGAAGGTCTTCTTCGGCTTGGGTTCCTCTGTCGACTTTTGCATGGACTTGGATATATTGACGGTAAAGGCCTGCTTCCATTTGATGTCGAGAATGTCGTTATAACTCAATGGGTGCTTTTCTCGATCGTCGGAGCCAGAAAGTTAGATTCCAAGCAAGCAACGTCTTTAGCGTTCTTCTCTATTATGCCTGCACTTCGATGAACAATGTCCAGTCCACGTGTTGTGCATTGCCCATGCAGAGTTTTATTGCCAGCTATAGGTTTCATCGACAAGTGTCCATGATTGCAGACTCAGGGAGGCCGAGAGGCATATTCAGGGTAGTCTGCCTAAAATGCTTTATATAGGCACGTGCTGGCTCCTTCTTCCTCTGGACTACGTCGATAAGAGAGGACATGGCCATATCCATCCCGCCGTCATAGAATCGAGAGAGGAACAATCGCCGAAGGTTATCGAACGACAAGATAAATTTGCCTTGGAGACTGCAGAACCATTCATAGGCTACCTCAGTCAGATTCCATATGAAGAGCTTGGTGAGCATAGCATCGTCTCGAGGTAGAAGTCCCGTCATGGTCTCGAAGTAGTTCAAGTATTGACAGGGAAATGACTTTACGTTGAAGGAAATCATGGACTAGGGTTTGTATTTCGGGGGAAACACAACATTGTTCTATATTTTGGGGAATAAGTTTGCCTTATTCTGAGACTCTGTAGCTTATCTCGGTTGTGCATGGAGTCCAAGCGAACTCGTATTTCCCGGATAGCCTCCTGAGTCTCCTCCAAGGCCGCAGGAGCAGAGGAACGTAGCAGGAGAGGGATGCCTAGTGGAGGAGACAGAGCATGTGCGTTGGACCCTATATTGGTCCCCGAATCCTGGCTTGCCTGTCCTGAAGTTTTGGATGTGGTGGGAACAGGTTTGCCCAGATATCCAGGAATGTTTGAGTCAGGATTTGCATTGAGGCACTCATAGTCTGCATGGCTTCTAGGACCTCGAGGCATTGGCGGCCACTGGACCCTTCCCCATTATCGCCTCCCACCATGTTTACTGGCATTACGTGGGGAGAGGTAGATGGGCGGTAGATCCTTCACTTTCTGCCTAAGATCCCTAAATCGTACTGTCCTCGGGGAAGGCTAGCATCATTGCATTGTCTTCAAAATATGGGGGATTGCCACCCCAACCCTGGATGTGGCATTAACATGCTTAGGGTGAGTACCCCAGGCATGTTATTATTGGTTCCCTAAGAATCATTGTCTTCACAGAACGACGGGTTATTGTAGTGCATCGGGAGGTTGCTACCCCCAACTTGTACAGATGGTTGGATGTTGGTCTCTCTGGAGGATGACCTTACTCTTGAACGGGTACCTTGGAACACCCATTCAGTATGTACTGCTTGCTTGCCTCCTCGAAGTCGGTTCCTCGACACACTAGTCGAGAGAGAAGGATTGAACGAGCTTGATTTGGAGTTCCTCCTCACAGAATGAGACTTCAAAGTGGAGCAGCATGAGGCAAAGGGCATATCCTCTTTGTCCTCCGTTTCTTGTACCTGTTTTCTGAGACGTTGTTGGATCGATAAAACTGACTACAGTCGTTAGAATATGGACTGCCTGATTGGAGGAGCTTCTACTTTAGCATAACAATAATTGATGATGATACTAGCATAAATGTGCCCTATAGAGGGCACTTCATGTGTAGTAGTTATTTCACTCGTCTTATGCTTGTGACTTATCATGTTGTGCAAATCTGATGAAGGAAATCTCACCTTTATACCCACTTTATGCGCACGGCCACGCATGGGTGTGTTGACGAGGTTTTTGCTCCCTGACGTAGTTCATGTGCAGAGATTATACCCAGATCATTTAAGGAAGACTTATCGTGAAATTGACCCACTTCCTGCACGCAGGCACACTCGACGTATGGGTTTGTTGTCATGGTATTCGCTCCCTGACTTGTTTCCTACACATATTCTGCACCCAAGTTGTCCTAGGGAGACTTTTGGGATTGACCCACTTCATGCGCGTCGATGGGTTGAGCGCATGGGTTAGTGCGATACAACTTTCCATCAGCGGCACACATAACAGTTAATGGCGTATGTTGTTGGTCGATCATTTAAGTAGTCGCTTGAGTGTGTATGGCTCATACTGCCCTAGACTTCTGTAAACTCGCATGCGCTGGCACATAGTATACAGAGACAAAGTTATCCCCATCTCCAAGAACTTGGCGCATGGAGCTTGTGCCGCAGGAAATCCTGTCAAAGATATTTTTTCCATCTTTGACGCATGTCGAGGCTTTCATGCACCTGGAAGCTGATGCAGCCCACTTTTTTTTGTGCTTTCTGTTTTGGGCGCATGGTCTGGGAGTAAGTATTGTTCTTCCCAGAGGCATGCGCAGATTGAGAGTAGGCTTTAGCTCCTAGATTCCTGATACCATAGTATTTTTCTCTGTTATAATATAAGTGTCAAGCACTCTTTGTCTCAGGAGTGGCCACCGCATGAGTAGAGATAGTATGCGCAGACGCATGGTAGGCGAGCGCATACTCTACGATCTTCGGGTGTAGTACCCTGATTTACGTTGGCACTATGTACAAGAGATATCACTTTGTTAGATCGAGCGAAAGCTTTCTCGAAGAGTTTCCCGATCGAAACACAAAACGATTGATTTGGGTGAGTAGGCAGAACTTTATTCTCTGATTCTTGCACATCTTAACAATGAATTTGAGTTTTCTAATACTTGCTTGCTAAATTGATAATATTGTATGTGAATGATAGAACGAGAACCTGCATGCTTAACTAGAGAACTTGTATTCTTGTCTAAAGAGATTGAACCATTGCCATGCTAAGTCAAGATAGAAATGTTGTATGCTAAGTTACACGGTCACCACTATTGAACGAACTATTTCCATGCTAATAAGAAGAGTAAAAGATTTCTCAAACTTGTTTATTCATAGTATGCTAAGTAAGAGTACTATTTGCATTCTTAGTTATAAAAAAGATAGAATAACTGTTGTCATGCTTGCTTAAATAAAGATTGCTTTCCTGTTCCTTATCGTACTAAAAAAAATCAAAATTGCATGCTAGATAAAATAGAAGTTTTCTTGCTTGTTACTTGTTAAAAGAACTAGATTGCTTGAACCAAAGAATTATAGTTAAACTCGTCTAGAGTATTAATGGCTATAAATCTCGTACATCGATGGTTACGTGCCCCGTACATTGATAGTTACGAACGTCGTACGTTAATATGATCTGATCGATAGAAGAGATAGTATGGAAGAATTACTTGTTCATTGTCTGCTTGCATCATATAGTTTTTATCTGATATAAGTACATTCACGTATCGGTCTGACAACTTATGCACAAAGTTTATCTCTCGAGCGGTTCCAGAGGCACTAGGGATCGTGCGGCCTGGGAGAGATCTGAACACCCTTAGGTATGACATCCATAATTTATGGGAGGGTATGGCTTTTAGTGTAGTGTTAAACCAGCATATTTTAGTGCAGAGCAACCTTGTGTCTCAGCAGCTATTAGCCAATTCTATCATTAGTGAGATTGGCTTGTACGTCCCAACTACTAATTCCAGGGATCCAGCACTCTGGGGCCATCATATAGTTAGGGCGCATGCTAGGTTAGCCTTCTTGCATACCTAATTGTTTGATGCTGGGAGGAACATAAAATAGAACCCTTATGATTATACAAATTACAATACCAGAAAAAGTCAAATTAGCGACGCCAAAAAATGTCGCTAAATGACAAAAAAATGTCGCTAATCACGTTTAGCGACGTAATTAGCAACGTTTTACAGAAGTCGGTAATTATCACGTCACTGAAAGGAAAAACGTCGCTAAACGTCGCTATACCGACGTTTTTTAGCGACTTAAATGTGTCGCTAACTTAGCGACGTTTAGCGACGCAGCGCCACTAATTAGCGACGTAATCAAACGTCACTAAACATCGCTAATTAGCGACTTATATAGCGACATGACAGCGACGTCTTTAATGACCTGGCAGTACTGCCATGTCAGCAATTTGCGACGTACAGCGACGTTTAGCGATGTCATTAGCGACGGCTATTAACGTCGCTAATTAGCGACGTATTTAGCGACATTTATACACGTCGCTAAATACGTCGCTAATTTTACAGAAAAAAAAAAAAATACTGAATTGTTCCAAACTATTTTTCCTGTAATTTATAAATTTTTAATTAAAAATAGACCCGGAGCAACCCTCCATTGAATTCTCTGGGTTTGCCGACCCCTTCGGTGGAACACTCAACACCGATAAATTAACATCATTTAATATGAATAAAAAGTATCATATTCATACAATTAATACACACAAATATTATAGACAGAGCTGGAGCAACCATCCATTAATTTTTTTGCGTACGAAATAACACAAAAATATATAAAATATCACAGTCACACAATACACACAAAATAAAAGTATCATAGTCACACAAAATGCATAATATATAAGTATCACAATCACAAAATGGGCATAATATATAAGTATCACAAGCACACAATAACCACAATAAAAGTATATGAAATATCACAGTATCAATCTCGAGGATATCCAATACGCTGGGGCAGATACCAGTCCCTCAGATACTGCGCATAAACAGCGTCTATGTGATCAATCTCCGCTATGGGTGCTGGGTGACTGGAACTCCCCGTCTGAGATACAGCCGCTATAGGTGCTAGGTGACTGGAACTCCCTGTCTGAGATACAGCAGGTGGTATCTCTTCCTCCTTAACAGTAGGAGGCATCACTTCCTCCTTAACAGTATAAGGCATCACTTCCTCCTTAACAGTAGGAGGTGTCTCTCTCTTGGGTGCCATCTGGTAAGATAGATGAAAACAAAGAATATAATTGATAACAGATATTACTTACATTGACATTGACTTTACATTGTCGAATGAGGCACTATTTATTGACATTGTCTTTACATTTATATTTCCTTTACATTGACATTGACTTGACCTGCGTTCGGGATAACCTATGCCTACGGAAGAGGCGCCTCGATCGACGCATGATGGTACCGATCAGGGGATGCAGTCGTCGAAACTATAGTCCACACAATGGAACCGATCAGGGGTAGCCGAGATGTGTGGGTTATCTTCCTTAGTGAGGGAACAATTCCTCTATGCCAAAAAATAAAGGGAACCGAGGAGAGCTCTCTCGACCAAATGCTCCCTTCGTAGTTGCGGGAAGAAAACCAGTTTTTTGGGCCTCGATAAAGTCATGCTATGCCACATCAGAGTTGCAATACGTCAAGCCATTGCTAGTCAATGGTCTTAAGACGAGTGACATCACGAAAGATGACCTATACCTAGTGGACTCTCAAGCAAACTATGGGATGATCTATCATACAAGAATGTCTTTTATTGATGCTGAATAATTAGACTTGTTACTCATCCGAGCCCGTTGATTGTTCTGGCCTACGAGCGCTGAAATAGGTATAATATCCATTTTTGTTACTCATCTTTCATTATTTGATATATGTAATGAATTAAAATGTGGCTATAGAAACCCTTCTTGGAACCCAATGCATACCAAATTTCCTTTTCCATGCTTATGTCAGTGTTACTGTTCCTAGTGGCTAGTATTTACATCGTATCATTAAATTAGACCTTTTGTCTTGTCAAAAGCCCTTGTAGTAGAAGTTGTAATTTCCTTTTTAGTTTATCCATTGAGATTTAGAGAAGAGAAGCCTATGCATTAGGTTTTATTTTGAACATAAAAAATAAAGATAGACCAGGCACATGAATGTCAAATAAAATCTTGTCGATACGTGTGTAGTGTTAGATGCCCATCACTTCTTTAAACATCCATAAATTATAAAATTTCTCAGCATATCAATGAGTGTATTTTAGAAGCATGAAAAATACGCTGGATAGCTATACGCAGCATGTTGATGCAGGGCAGCATAAATAGAGGACCTCAGAGCCATCAACGTGCAATAAAGCTTTTCCGCTGAGCACAGCGTAAAGTATAAAGCTCAAGGACCATCCACGTAAGGCAGTATGTCCAGGCTGCTTCAGCGTAAAAATGGGTGCTATATCGCCTTTATGGCGTAAAACTTATCCGCTTTTAATGCAGCATTGAAGTGTACGAGGGATGCTTCGTATTCCCCGAAATGAACCTGACAAGTCGTGCAGTGAACCTGACAAATCGTGCAGTGAACCTGACGTCTGACTCCTAACAAAGAGTACTGTACGACTACCCAGGCGACGGCTATAATGATGGCGCGGCACTGCAACCCAGGTTGTCATTTACTGCCATTTCCTTGACGTAAACCGCTTTTACGCATACAAAGGAATACACTGCCTAGTTTTACACAGGCAAATGTGAGCTGTTTACGCTCCACAGAAGACAAACAGCCTGCCACGTCAAAAGTTGTTCTTCGTACAGGGCTCGAGGCACGTCTCTGCATTTAATGCGCAGAGTGGTGACAGAACTCGAGGCACATCCCTGTATTTTATGCGCCGAAAGGGTGGCAGGCCTTCAAAAATACGCCTCTGTATTTAATGCGCAGGATAATAGGGGATCTCTGCATTTAATACAGGAGATTTGATTAAATGTCACCGAACCGTCGTTTAGTGACATCCCCTTTGCGTAAACTACTTTTACGCATACAAGGGGATACGCTACCAGTTTTACACAGGCAGACGTGAGCTTCTTACGCTCCGCAGAAGATAAACAGACTGCCACGTCAAAAGCTGCTCTTCGTACAGGGTTCGAGGCGCGTATCTACATCTAATGCGCAGAATGATGGCAAATCTTCGGGACAGCAATCTTCGAAGACATGTCTCTGCATTTAATACCCAGGATGGGGGCAGATCTCTGCATTTAATGCAAGAGATTTGATTATATCTCCAAAAGCCGTAATTTCAGCTAAAACGTCCACATCATCACTTTGGCACAGTACGCCATCGGGCTATTTTCAGCTATAGGAGCACGCTGTACGCTATCTCCTTGGAATACGCTAACTCAGGCCACATTTGCATTGGCACATATTCGGTCCAGAATTTACTCAAGGCCTCGGTCAGGAGAGGAGAATCAGCTATCTTCTACGACCACTCGGCTTCTACGCCTGCTCGGCTTCTATGCCTACTTGGCTTCTACGCCTGCTCAGCTTCTATGCCTACTTGGCTTCTACGCCTGCTCGGCTTCTATGCCTACTTGGCTTCTACGCCATGGTGACAGTTATTGGCTTCTACGCCATGGTGACAGTTATTGGCTTCTACGCCAACCTCTTCTACACAAAGGATAACTACCTACGTGGCTTCTACGTTGTGATCTTTACAGCAGTTATACGCGTTGTCCCTTAATTGGACACGCGTCACACGCTCATTCAAAAGGTTATCTATACGCGGGCAACGGTTATTGTAACCATCATGTAAAAGGGTGTTATACTTTCTACTACTCGGTTTCTACACCGACTGAGTGGTCACTGTCACTAAAACTCTGTAAATAGAGACCTCTATCAACAGAGGTCCAGGTCGGAGATTTAAGGTCAAAAAGTAAGAAAGAATAATTCAGAGCTCAGGCAAAGAGTAGTGATCGACGACTTTGGCATCGAACATCCACTCTCCCTCGCAACCTTCGAAGCTTCTTCTGTCTTCTACGGCACCTCTTCATCATCGTGTGGTCCAAGGGACAAAGTGATCGACTGCAGATCAGACTCCTATAGCAATATTTACCCAGATTAAATAAATTGTACTCCGACATTTCTCCTGTAGGATTAAATTGTACAAGCTTGTTTGTAAACCGAAGAGCGGGGTTTTTCGTAATAAAACCCGTTATTTTCCTTACGTCTTTTGTTTATTTTATCCGAAACATGATGGCGACTCTGCTGGGGAGATATCTTTCTCTTCTGATGAGAAAGTAATTGCTCAATATGATGCGGTATCCGTAGGATCCGTAAAGAAGACACTGGTCGTCCAGTTCGACCAGTCTGCCTACGAAGACATGCTTCGAACAGGGGGTAGCTCTCACTCTCTCTCTGTCCAAGACAACAGGAAGCTGCGTAAGGTCTGGATGCCCAAGATATCCCCTACCATTCCTGTCGACTCTCCGACCTCTCCGAACAACTAGGTTGTAGCATCGCTTCCTCCGCGCCTTGCGCGTAAAATTCAGTCTCCCGTCACTAACGGAATAGACAAAACTTCTGGCAATGCCTCAGTACTAATCCAGAAGTATACATCGCGCCCGGCGCATAAAACTCAGTCTCCCGTCACTGATGGAACAGATAAAACTTCGGACAATGCCTCAGCGCTAGTCCAGAAGTATACTCCGCGCTCTGCGCGTAAAATCCAGTCGCCTATCTCTGACAGGGCAGACAAAACTTCTGGCAATGCCTCAGCGCTAGTCCAGAAGTACACATCGTGCTCTGCGCCTAAAATTCTGCCTCCCGTCTGTGGCGGAATAGACAAAATTTCTGATAATGCCTCAGCGACAAATCAGGAGTTCCAAACGCGCTCTGCGCGTAAAGATGCTTCTGCCCTCCGCGGAAAAGCAGATGATCCCTGCAATCTACGCAAGGGAAAGCAAGTAGCAGAATACTCATCAACTTCTCGGCCTTTACGCCAGCAAGGAAATAATCTGCCCGCCCTCCGGATTATGCGAGGAGCTGACGGATGACTAAGGACCTCTTCGGCTTTACGCCAACCTGAGCAGAGCTCCAATTTACACCAGGAGAGGTCCCTCAGCGTAAAGCAGGCTCAGTTTGCGGAAAGACAAACTCCTCGGGGATTATCCGCTACCCAGATGGCCAACCTATTGTATACGGGTGGCACAGGGAGGACTATGGTTCCCAACATCCGTATGCCCAATAACGTGAATAGAAGGAACAAATCTTCTTCTTTTTCTGTAAATCCTCCTGACCTGCGTGAGTATCTAATCCAAAAATGCAAGGACAGGAGAACTTCCAGCATGTCTATTACGCCTCCTAACGAGCACTATTGTAATAGTCATAGGATTGTAATTAATTGTTGCTGTTCAAAAATAAAACGGTCGGTTTTCGACCGGTTGAACTACTCTCCGTCTTTCCAGGAAGAAGAGCACACACATGCATCAGTGAATATGGCTTCACACATACCTAGAGGAAGATCGAGCTCAAGACGTCATCCCTCTAGAACTCCGAGCCGAAGGAGATTCAACCAGCTCCTTAGGAACACTGAAGCTGGGGTATTCCAAAATACCCATTCGAGGTTGCGACAAACGCCTTCGTACTCTTCTGATTCTGAAGCTGGGGGTTGCCAGTCTCCCGAATCAGATGCTGAAAGTATAGAGTCAACTTTTACAGAGACCTATACTCATCCTTCAATGACACCCAGAGAGATGGGAGTTTATGCCATTGGAGATGAACACGAGGAAGCTTCCCCGTCAGGGAGCGCTGAGCAACGCATTACTACACTGGAGACATCTCTGAAAGAAATGCAATCCATGATGGAGAACATGCACCAGATGATGCTGACTCAACACACAGCTGCTATGGCTCAAGCATCGGTCCCTCCAAATCAGATACGTACAGGGGTGGACTTACAACCATCCAACACGATCCAAGAGCCTGCTCTAGATCAGGAGCCAGCAGTTCCTCCGCTTCCTCGCTCGGAGAATGTGTTAATGCAACCAATTCCTCACCACTCCGTGGTCTCGCTATCGGCTGAAAATCCGATGTAGGCAGTACGGGAGTAGAAAGCCCAATTCGATGCCTTGAAGCACAAAGATCAGCTCAAGAAATTGGGAATCAACCAGCCTTACCGGGCTATCTGGGAAGAGGCCTCTTTCCCTCCTAGATACAAACCACAGACCATGGCTCTGTTCGAGGAAAAAACATCACCGACTCAGCACATGAACTACTTCAGTATGATGACGGTATTATTACAAGGGAATGATGCCCTCCTCACTCGGGTGTCAAGGGTTGTCTCTCGGGAGTGGCTTATCAGTGGTACCGCAGCCTGCGGACAACTGCATTACTTCCTTCAAAGACTTCAAAGCTTTATTCTTCGTACGATTCTACGAGGAAGGAATGGACATGTCTATGTCCTCTCTCATCGAAGTGAAGCAGAGGAAAAAAGAGGACGTTCGCACCTTCATCGAACGTTTTCGTCAAGCCACTTTACAGATGCCTCCCGGAGTTCCAGACTCGGTATTGGTAGACATTTGTAGGAAGAACCTGCTTCCCGTAATCTCGGTGTTCATAGGACCATATCAGTTCCATGATTGGCCCTCGTTCATCATCTCAGCGGTAGCCGCCGAGGACAACAGTCGGAAGGCGCGTGATAATGGCATCATGATCTCTGCCTCCGATAGAGGCAAGAGGTCATCCCCTAACAGCGACCATCCTCGTGGTTCCAAAGGGAAAGAAGCTCTGGCAATCAATACGTCTAGGCAAAAGACTGCGGCAACCACGCAGACAAAACCTGGGACTTCCAAGCCCATTGAAGTATACTCTTTCGACGACGACGATATTCCAAGCATATTCGAGTGTCTCATCAAAAGCGGCAAGATTACCCTTCCCGAGGAGAAGCGGCCTAATGAAGTCGGCAGTACTAACAACCCTAAGTACTGCATCTTCCATAGATACATACACCACCCCACGAAGGCGTGCTATATACTGAAGAGGAAGATCCAGGAGTTGATCGATGCTAAGGCCATCACTCTGCGCATCAGCGAGAAGACGGTTACAGCCAACATGATCTCTCTGCAATTTGGCGATCTGCCTCCCCAAGAAGTCCCGGATGGTGTTACACCTATGTCCCGGACAACGATGAACATCGTTAATCTCCCTCCAGCTAGAGGTCAAAATCATGACCTGGTACCCCTAACTACCCAGCGAGGCAAGATTATGTGGGTTCATCCAGATCTGGTGTCGGAGATCGAGGAGGAGACCCAAGCTGCTAAGGCTAAGTCTAAAAAGAACTCGAAGTATAAACCATGTCACATGGTTGCGGTACACTCGACATCGAAAGACGAGGTCTTGGCTACTGGAACCCGTTCAGGGAAAGCTTACCTCAAGGACTATGGAGCAAGCCAGGAGGATGCACCGACAGACACTTCAGCTGCCAAGCCTTCAGAACCGGAACCCGCCATACTAGAGATCGGTCCTTCGAGACCGACTTCGGTGGACAAGGGAAAGCAAAAAGAAGTGTGTTTTGATAAACCTGTGAAGAACATTCAAAACAAAGGTTTAGAGAAGCCATACAACTTCGAAATCCTGGCCCAACTAGCTAATACACCAGCCAGGTTGTCCATCTTCGAACTACTCAGGCACTCGCAAGACACTCGTCAAGCCCTGAGTGAAGCGTTAATGCAGGCGGAGGCATACTTGACCCAGCTCAAGTCCCCTGACGAAGAACCCATGGCATGTCCTCAATGCCACAGTGTGATAGAGGTGGTCCCGAACATCACTTTCACTCAAAATGACATGCTGTTAAAACATAACAGGCATGACAGACCCCTCTATCATACCGGGTACGTTGCTTCCATGGAGGTCGACCGGATTCACATAGATCAAGGATCATCGATCAACATCATTCCTCATAGTCTGCTCAGACCGCTGAGTATTCCTACCAGCGAATTGGCTTACACCACCACTACAATCGTGGGTTTCAACGCCAGGAAGAGTAAGCCGTTGGGGAAAATTCGTCTGAGGATCCAGATTGACGACCTTAGATCAGTGGCTACATGTTATGTAATTGATTCAGAGGTGTCCTACAACATTCTACTAGATAGACCTTGGATCCACGACCACAACTTCGTTCCTTCGACTCTACATCAATGCTTTAAATATGTAGATGCCCAAGGAACAGTACAAACGGAGTTTGCTGACCTGAACCCGTTCAAAGGAGTAGAATCCTACTACTCTGATGCCGTATTGTACTTTCAAGACTATACGGAAGAGGTGTCAGCCAAAGCAGAAAAGGAATCCCACCGGGAGCCAGAAGAACCCTCTGCCAAGCAACCTCTGTCAATTAAGGTGAAAGGGCGGACTACTCGTCCAAAAGTCATGGAGCCTATGGCTATCCACCTGAACAAAACCAGGTCAGGAAAAGGGAGTGATCCTTTAGTGATCACTTTAAACCAGAAACCTCCACCCTTGGTCATCAACCTTCGGCACAGCAAACAGCCGAGTGATGTAAAAACAACTGGGAACGTGGTTTCTGATGATAATAAAGATCCTCTTTTCCAGTACATTGACGCTCAAATTCTGAATCAGGAATCCTCTCCCCACGACGATATAGAACCTATAGCGCAAAAATTCTTGGAAGCTATAGACTCCTATCATCCGTATATGTGGGAAGTAGCGTCATCATCCAATGTCACCACGACATATGGACCGCATGAGGATTCTATCTTTATTGTCCCGCCTACTCACAGCAGTCAGCATTCAATAGTCTTCGGCCGTATGCATAATGAACCGACAGTGCAAGAAGATTCTTTCGACGACGATGTCGGTAAAATGCAGGTCCACAGATACAGCCCGCAAGATTTAAAGATCATGCAAAGTATGGGTTATGACTTGAAGCTGAAACCAGGTCTCAACCACGGGAAAGGCAAACGAATACCACTGCACGGAGATCCCTACTATCAACGAACCAGTTTCGGGTTAGGGTATACCACCTCCCTTGCAACTTCTGAGTCAAACGAGGATATCTTTTTTCAGAATGGCTCCTCGTCCTCCGACTCATCAGATGCTCTCGAACGAACATTATCGGTAAATACGGTAGTGGCAGATCCTTTCGAAGAAGAAGAGCAAGAATCCGAACCATTCAAGAATGACTCTTAGGCTCAATAGATGGATACACAATAGGAATTCTGGTTCGAGCAGAGAGAACCTCCCACTGAAGATGAAGTTATCCAGATTGACGTTTGGGATAAACTTTTACCGAAGCCGATATTTATCAGTAACAACCTTTCCGAAGAAGAAAGGGAATAAATTATCCAGCTGATAAAAGAATATATCGACGTCTTTGCGTGGAATTATGAGGATATGCCAGGTCTTGATCCGAAGGTGGCTACTCATAAACTCAATATATTGCCCGATTCGAGGCCTGTGAAGCAGCACCAATGCCAGTTCCGCCCGGACATAATGGACGCCATTGAAGCTGAAGTCAAGAAGTTGATAGCCTGCGGTTTCATCCGGGAATAACAACATCCCGATTGGGTCGTCAATGTTGTCCCGGTCATGAAGAAAAATAGGAAAGTACGTGTCTGCATCGATTATCGAGATCTGAATATAGCCTGCCCCAAGGATGAGTTTCCTCTTTCCATCACAGACGTCATGATTGACAATACATGCGGTTTTGAACATATGTCTTTCATGGACAGATTTTCAGGATACAACCAAATCAAGATACATCCTGAGGACGAGAAGCATACTGTCTTCCGGACACCATTGGGGGTATATTGCTATACGGTCATGCCCTTCGAATTGAAGAATGTCGGGGCTACGTACCAATAGGCTATGAGTAATATATTCCATGAGCTTTTATGCAAGACAGTGGAGTGTTACGTGGATGATGTAGCTGTCAAAAGCCGCCTCAAGGATAATCACATCCAAGACTTGAAGATAGTATTTGAGTTGATGCGCCAATATCAACTCAAAATGAATCCTACAAATTCCTTTCTGGGTGTATCTAGTAGCAAATTCCTGGGATTTGTCATTACCGTCAAAGGCATTCAAGTGGACCTTGATAAAGTCAAGGCCATCTTAGAAATGCGACCGCCCCGTAATCTGAGAGAACTCAGGGGATTTCAAGGTCGTCTGGCTTATATCCGGAGATTCATATCCAACCTCTCTGGGAGATGTTAGCCCTTTTCTCGTCTCATGAAGAAAGGTGTATCCTTCATACGGGACAAAGCCTGTCAGCAAGCGTTCGGTGATATCAAACGCTACCTCACTAGTCCGCCAGTTCTGGTGCCTCCCGTCATAGGAAGACCATTCTTGTATGTTCGAGCGATGGATCATTCACTGGGAGCTCTTCTCGTACAGAAGAATGATATGGGTCATGAACAGGCTATCTACTACCTCAGCAGGATGATGGTCGAAGCCGAACACCGGTACAATCCAGTGGAGAAAGAATGCTTGGCTCTGATGTTCGCTATCCAGAAGATGCGACACTATGTCACGGGCCAGACTATTCATATCATCTCCAGGATCAATCCTCTTCGGGTACTGATGAGAAAGCCAAGTGTTCTTAATTCCCGACTCGCGACTTGGGCGATTCTATTAACACCATATGACATGGTGTACGTCCCTCAGAAGTCCATCAAAGGCTAAGCATTGGCTGATTTCCTAGCTGCGACATTTCCGACGAAGTTGCAGAATATAATTCCGCAATGAAAAGTGATGCATGGCAACTATTCTTCGATGGTGCCTCCAGAACTGGTCCCAGGGGAAACATGGTTTCAGGAGTAGGGATTGTCCTGGTTACTCCCGATAAACTCATCATCTACCGTGTGTACTCTCTTAGTGAGCCCTGCTCTAATAATGTGGCGGAGTATAACGCTCTACTGATTGGGCTCCAAGTCGCTAAAGAATTGGGCGTCGAATCTCTGGAAGCCTTCGGTGATTCTCTGCTGATCGTCAATCAAGTCAGAGGAATATATGAAGTCCGGAATCCATACCTCATTCCCTATCACCGAGCAACGGTCGAGATAGCCATGACATTCAAAGGATTCTTCCTAGAGCACGTACCTCGATCTCAGAATCTGGAAGCTGATGCCCTAGCCAGTCTAGCTGCAGATCTAGCTACTCCTATAAGAAGGCAGAATTCGGTGATCCTTCTTAACAGAGATTTATTCTGTATGAAAAATAACTTGCACATAGAACACACCTACGCTGTGAACACAGATCCTCCCAGGAGAGACTGGAGAAGTTCCTTTATTGATTTTGTGGTATACGGAATCTTGCCAGAAGACCCTAAAGAAGCAGTATCCGTCAAAAGACGATCATTTCGCTTCTATTTCGACGCATCTTCACAATGTCTATATCGTCGGTCTTATGACGGGCTATTATTACGATGTCTCTCTGGTGATGAAGTACATCGGATTATCCGTGAAGCTCACGACGGTGTATATGGAGCGCATCAACCCGGCCCTAAGCTACAGGATCGCATCAGGAGAATGGGCTATTAGTGGCCTACTATAATCACAGATGCAATAAAGTATGCAAGACAATGCAGAGCCAGTCAGGTCCATGCAGACTTTATCCATCAACCTCCTGAATATCTACATCCAACGGTAGCGTCCTGGCCCGGCGAAGCATGGGGTATGGATATCATTGGTCATATTCACCCCGTCTTCTTTCAGAGGTCACCGGTTCATACTGGCCATCACAGATTATTTCTCCAAATGGGCAGAGGCGATCCCTCTTGCTGAGGTGAGGGCATCTAATGTGATCAGCTTCATTAAGCATCACGTCATTTATCGCTTCAGGATACCCCGGAGGATAATTTACGATAATGGGCCTCAGTTCATCAGCCAAGCGTTTCATCGATTTTATGATAAAAATCGAATACAAAATGTGGCCTTTACGGCATATAATCCTGCTGCCAATGGTTTGGCGAAAGCTTTCAACAAAACCATTATCAAGCTCTTGAAAAAGTTTGTCTCTTCGAACAAGAGGGATTGGAATGAGAAGCTGGGAGAATGTCTCTGGGCATACCGCACAACGGTACGAGCACCGACAGGTTGCACCCCATTCTCACTGGTTTACGGGAGCGAAGCAGTTCTCCCCATCGAAATCCAGATTCTGTTACTCAGGATAGCCGTGGCTAATGAGCTGACTCAAGAAAAGAATGACCTGTTAAGGCTTCAAGAGCTAGAAGGATTAGACGAGAAACGCCTCCAAGCTCAACAACCCATCGCATTCTACCAGGCACGCATTTCCAGAGCTTTTAATCAAAAAGTAAAGAAAAGAGTGTTCAAAGTTGGCAAGCTAGTTTTAGCCGTAAGAAGGCCGATGATTCTTACTCACAGGAGTAAGGGCAAATTCCAGCCCAAATGGAAAGGCCCTTATGTGATCGAGACGACGTTCTGAAACGGCGCTTACAGGTTAGCCAAGCCTAATGGAGACTTGTTGATGGCTCCTATCAATGGCAAATTCCTGAAAAGGTACTATGCTTAAACCTCCTTTGCTCAAGTGGAATAAGGTAAAAATCTTATTCTGACAAAACTACTTCCAAAACGAAACTAGTTGGATCGTATTCTATCATGTTCATATTACCTCTGAATAGATGTGTTTAACTAATTTGGAACTTCAAGACCTATCACGTCCATACTACCTCTGATAGTGTTTTGTGTATAAATTTTAGCTAAAAGCATATTCTATCATGTCCATATAACCTCTGAATAGATATATCCTGCTAAAACTTACCGAGAGTATATCACGTCCATATTACCTCTGATATCACTTTCACCCAAACCTGTCATTTATATTCCAAAATGATGGGTCCACAAAGTCAGATGAAAGCCTCTTTATTATTTCCAAAAAAGAGCGAAAGTACATTGAAAAGCAAAAAAGGTACATCATTTGGGGGGAGCGGTTAGGTCGCGAATCTGCTGCGCCAGAGCAACCATTCTCTCATCCCGGGAGTTCAGAACGTCGGTACGAGCCCGTTCCAACCTTGCAGCATCGTTGTTCAAAGCAGCTAGCTCAGACCGAGCATGCACAAAACTTAAGTGGAAAGCACCCACACGCGTCAGATTCTGCTGAACAGTCGCCCGTCGCTCCTTCAGCATATCTCGAGCTGCCAACAAAGAGAGAGCCTCTGCCTCTACTCGAACGAGCTCATCCTTCAATATACGGGCCTTCGCTGCCACTTCCTCATATTCGGCTTCACACTAGGTCAACTCGGGAACAACATACCCCAATTGGACACGCTCATGATCCATCTTCTACTGCTGAGCCTCGATGGACTTATTCAGAGACTCCATCTGTTCAGCAAGCTGCGCAGTCAGGGAGTCGTACCTAGCTTGGACGAGACCATCAATGTTGCCTCGAGCTAGCTGCAAGTATTCGTTAATGGGTTGCTCCAAACCATTAACTATCTTCTCCAGCGTGTCAGCTACCCCAGTGTCGTTGAATTCTTGGATCGACATTATCACGGACCGGGAGGACCTCCTCAGCGCCTCGAAGCTCAGATTCTTCGCCAATACCATTAATATTAACATTTTCAAGGTGGTATAGAAGATACTAGTGTACTGCTCGGTCAGCGCAGCTAGATCCGAATGGACACTGGGAGTGGCCGCAATATTGGCGAATCCCCCTCCAGGAACAACCGCGGACGATATTGCCACGGCCGTCGCCTCAACAGGTGGTGCGACAAAAGAAGAAGCGCCAACACCGGACGAAGTGACCGGCGTACTCAAAGGAGCCATTGTCGCAATGACAGGCTCGTCCTCCTCTTAAGATGCCGGAATCTCTTCAACAGGCGAGCCAGCACCCAAAAGTATCTCCTCTTCAAAGTCAGGCACCTCCGTGTCGCCGCCAGGACCTGAAACAGTGCCAAAAGGCACGTCAACACGGCCCTCCCCGAAGATGTCTTCCCCTGAAAAGAAGACAAAAGAAAGTTAAAATCGAAATGATGTTAACTTTTCTAAAAATAGGCGTGAAGACGACATTTACCCATGGCCGATGGCATATATGTCGCGTCTACAGCCAGTACAACTAAATCATTTCTTAATGATGCTAAGCAAGCTGTCATACTTGGAGAAGGCGGTATGCCAACCGACACTGGCAAATAGTCTTCCAGGTCCTCGTTAAGTTCCAACCGAGGCTCATCGGCTGGAATCTCGCTAGGTGCGCTTACAGGCATGGCAGGGGTCTCTCCCGATGCTGATCCGGATAAAGCTATACAAAATCTTATTGTGCTCGGCCCCGAAGGCGGCCTCGTTCCACTACCTGGAGCAATAGCAGCGACAGCAGCCTCCAACAGGAATTCTCCGACACCACCAGCCGGAATATTAGAGGGTCCCTCTCTAAAAGGCGAGGAACCTCCAATCAAAGAATCATCCCCAGCAGGGGGAGATGCAAGCTCACTTCTAGGAGCCTCATTTCCGAGAATCCGGAGAGGACGAGCAACAGTCTTCTTCTTCCTCTTGCGAGGGGACCAGAGGCCCTGCAGGCGGAGGTATTTCACCCCTCGGTACCGCCACCAGAGGCTCATCTGGATTGACGGAATCTTTACCCTCGTCAGAAGAGACCGAGGGTATTCGACTCTTTCCCCAGGCTTGGAAGAGGGCATCCTAAAACTTCTATGCATATCAAAATTGTGATGGAAGGTGTTGGTTGCCACGTAGAACTGGGCATACGAATGGAGAATGCGCAGCTCCGTAGAGAGTGAAATGACAGACACGGTAAAAGTTGCCTCAGTGCAACCCATGATGAAATATCGTCATCCCCTCGCTCCATCAATGAGTCCGCCTCTGAACCTGAAGCTGGTGACGGCATTGCCCACATACAACTGGTCGTACCCGAATTGCCTGGCAAACCGACTAGGCAGGTAAGGCTCAAAGAAGCAATGGTCCTCACTTCTGTACAGTAGATGGGAAGGTCTAATGCAGACCAACCAATTGAAAGCCTCAGAAGAAAGAACGGTCTTCCCGTCGCCTATATCCTGAAGTCTGATCCCCTGTTGATTGAGATGAACAGAGGGGACAGTGCAGAAAAGCTTCTAACTGTGACTGAAGTTCAGCGCCCGCCGACAGTCTAAAACTGTAGTCACGTTCCAGGAGAAATTCTTGTAGTTCAATAAGAAACTACCCCCCGAACTACTGCCAGAGCCGGGAGATATCACCCTGGGGTTATGGAGAATTAGCCATCCCATCAAATACAGATATGGTAATTCTACCCTAGGAAAACTATCACGCCGAGTTTCATCGGCGAGCAGCCCATCAGTCATGGCCCTCAGGCCGGCTTGAATGCGGCACACCATGGCAGGAAGCAAGCCCAGTCTTGCCCCGAACACCAGACGCGCTGCAGGCCATAGCGTATTGCGGTGAATGCGGTCCGCAGATGCAATCCCGGGTACCACCAATTGGCGCAGCCATATGGAGAGGAAGCCAGCCAGTTGAGCTTCCTTGGACAGAGGCCTGCGGCAATGCCTCAGATAACTGTAGGCCTTAGTACCTGCGGGATATTTCCCTATTCATTCATCGAGGATCTGGTCCGGAGCCCCAGCGTCTTCCATGAGATCGTCGACTACCTGAGCAGTAAGCATGTTCAGACAAGTCAGAGGCTGATCCTTGCCTTCCAAGACTTTCTCTGGCTTAGTAGTCCTGGCCCAATGAAAGAAGAGGTAGGACGCCCATTTATTGGTGTGAGCCAAATCTGAGGGCTCACCATAAAAAGCGGTGCAAGCGAGGTAGTGGCACATCAGCTCCTGGTACACTTCCACTACCCGAGGGTCTGAATCCTCCAGCTCCCGGTTCGTGGAAACATACTCTTCATATGGAGTATCCCCCATCGGCAGTCTCGAGATCTCTGCCATCTCGTGGAGGGCCAATCCCAACTCCCCCAGTGGAGTGACGAAAGTTTCAGTGAGCGAGATATATCACTCCATCAGTGCCAGAAACAGGTTGGGGTTGAGAGGTAACCCAACACTGGTGGTACTCACACCTGCATACAGACCAATGCCCTCCAGCTCGGTCTGAAAATGCTTCAGGGCCCATTCAGCTAAGCGAGCCCAACGAAGATTTGTAGGGGTGATCCACCCACTGGTCCGATGGTTCACCTTAGGGTATACTCCCCCGTGCCCCATGAAATCATTACAGAAAGTCGGTAATTGGACCGGCTGGATCACTAAACTATCTTCACTCGGGACACTGCCCGGGTATAGTCCCCTGAATGGCGTCACAGAGCCGGAAGGGCGGCTGACAAACGACCCCTGGTCAGCTTCTTTCAGATGAAATATCTTCCTCGGCCTGCCGTGAAGATCGGGAGTCAGCGTCCACGACATCCTCCTGGGATGTGTAGCATGGAAGAATGCCGAGATAGGATAGTCTCTCAGCATCTTGGGCAGATACAAAACCAAGCTCCCGGCAGGGAAAACCCAGAGTTCTTTCTTGGGCTTCATCTGGGACTGCTTGTCAATCATGTCCCCGAACAGGAAAGCCGGCTTTATGTATTGGTCCCCGTCTATATAGGTTAGGGGCTCTCCGTTGATCATGCTCAACAACATCTGCTCTCCTTGAGCCGATATCAAAATTTCCCTTCCTTCGAGATACTGGGGCCCGGAGATAGGAAATGTCACGTGCGACAGATCCTCCAGATAGTTGGAGTGCAGCATCCCGACGGCAGAACCCATCACATCGGCTAGCGAAGACGCATGCAAGTTAACTGCAAGAGTACAAGAAAAACAGTCGAAGAATCAACCTTCTTTCCCTTAGAGGAGGTGAGTTGTTTCGAGGTCATTACTGGAAACTTTGAAGACTCGGAGAAGTAACGAAGAAGAACTCGAATAGTCGAAGGCTTTCTTTCGCCGAAGACGGATGAAAAGTTTTTCTCTCAGAAACTTGGGGTATATATAGAGTTCGGATGAACTCCTCGAATCCCGAACCAAATCTCATAATTAATATTCGGTTATGATTGGGTACTACGTTAGCCTATTACTCAGAGAAGGCGGACAGTCAACGAATTCGAAAAGTTTTCGTGCAAAGCAGATTCGTGGTTTTACGCTAAGGAGCTTTCTATGCTCGACAGCTACAGATCTACGGTTTTACGCTCACAGGCTATAAGTCTATGGTTTTACGCCCGGATGCTCTCATGCTCAGCAGCTTTTACGCTCGAGAGGCTACGAACTTACGACTTTACGCTCAGCAGCTACAAATCTACGATTTCATGCTCGGTGGCTTTTTACGCTCAGAGGCAACAGATCCAAAAACTTCACGCTCAGAAGATTTTCTTTTCAGAAGCTACAAATCTACAGTCCTACGCCCGGATGCTCTCATGCTCAGCAGCTTTTACGCTCGAGAGGCTACGAACTTATGATTTTATGCTCATAAAATAGTTACAGATCTATGACTTTCCGAATATCTAAAAATACGCAGGCCAGAGTACGCGTATATCTGAACGATTCTCAAGGCGGTCAATTGCAAGAGTTCACACAGAAAATACTCCTTCTTGACCTCAAAATATCCCAAGTACCCGAAGCATACAGAGTTCAACATTGAAAATTACTCTCCTTCTTGGGTCGATTGGAAGTTCATCCAGGATCCAGTCTGAATATTTCATCTACAAATTCAAGATGGCGACTCAGTTTTTCGACAGCCATTTCTTGCCCTGTTCCAAGGGATTTTCTAGAAATCATTCTTGAAGATGATGGTCTGAACAAGAATTCTGTTTATCAGAAGTGACAGTTCAGAATTCTACGCGGTTCCTCATTCCTAACAGTAGGACAGTTCGAATACTCGACTGCTAAAGCGGCTTTCTGCATCCTTAAGTTATGCGTAAAAGACATGACAGAACCTAACACTCTTTCTAACAGAGTCGGCGTAAAATTACCAGACGTGTCACAGCTACACATATTCAGACTTCACAGCAAAAATATGGCAAGATGATCATATGCACAGAAGAAGACGATTTTATTAAAATATGATTAGATATGAGGGAAATACAGTCTGCAAGGGTTTTTCTTCATTTTCATGATTACATATAAGGAAAATCCCGTCTACAAAGGACTTCCTCATCGTCGTCTGAAGATCTCGCCCAGAATTTGTTCTGCCAGGTTCTCGCATGGGCAGAATTCTTCATCCATCTTCTCCAGCAGTCAGTCGGTTTCCGCAAACTGACTAACATGAAATGATCAACGACGGAAGGATACAAAAATGGGCCTAGACCCATCCTCCAATACAGGCAGGTAGGGTAAATCTGCTTTCCTGTGTCCAGCGCCGTGACAGATTGAGTTGAGATATTTCACCCAACTCGATACTCGAGGACAGAGCTAGTTTCTGCTCTGGTCTACGAAAGTATCAGGAGAAGATACAGCTTGCAAGCTGTGTGGTCAAAAATGACCCTTTCTCTCTCCGGAAGAACCGCCATACAAAGTTGCTGATTCTCCCGAGCAAAGGAGGCTATGATATCCTTCCATGATCCATCGTTGCAGAGGACATTTGCTCGAAGATGCTGACTTTTTTGGCTCCTTACATGCTGGAAGAACATGTTCTTCTTCTTCCTCAAGTCGACCCGACAAACTCCGGCGATCATCTCTGTGTGGTAAAAGAAATGTGGGAAGAACAGGTTAAATCCTCAGCCTTTTTATAGGCGAAAGAGATCACACCGATCTCCAATAACTCTGCCATAAAGTCAGCCTTGAAAGAACGTGTCAGACTTGACCGTTTCAGAGCGTTTCAAATTACGAAGAACGTTTTATGCTTCATTCAAAGCGTTTCAAATTACGAGAAATTTAAAAGCTTTGAAGGTGGTCTTATGGAAGCATGAAAATTACGCTGGATAGCTATACGCAGCATGTTGATATTGGGCAGCGTAAAAAGATGACTTCAGAGCCATCAACGTGCAAACAGAGATTTTTTTGCTGAGCACAGCGTAAAGTATAAAGCTCAAGGACCATCCGCGTTAGGCAGTATGTCCAGGCTGCTTCAGCGTAAAAAGGGGTGCTACATCGCCTTTATGGCGTAAAACTTATCCGCTTTTAATGCAGCATTGAAGTGTACGAGGGACGCTTCATATTCCCCGAAATGAACCTGACAAGTCGTGCAGTGAACCTGACAAATCGTGCAGTGAACCTGACTTCTGACTCCTAACAAAGAGTATTGTACGACTACCCAGACGACGGCTATAATGATGGCGCGGCACTGCAACCCAGGCTGTCATTTACTGCCATTTCCTTGGCGTAAACCACTTTTACGCATACAAAGGAATACACTGCCTAGTTTTACACAGGCAGATGTGAGCTGTTTACGCTCCACAGAAGACAAACAGCCTGCCACGTCAAAAGCTGCTCTTCGTACAGGGTTCGAGACACGTCTCTGCATTTAATGCGCAGAGTGATGACAGAACTCGAGGCACGTCTCTGCATTTTATGCGCCGAAAGGGTGGCAGGCCTTCAAAACACGCCTCTGCATTTAATGTGCAGGATAATGGCAGATCTCTGCATTTAATGCAGGAGATTTGATTAAATGTCACCGAACCGTCGTTTAGTGACATCCCCTTTGCGTAAACTGTTTTTACGCATACAAGAGGATACGCTGTCCAGTTTTACACGGGCAGACGTGAGCTTCTTACGCTCCACAGAAGACAAATAGACTGCCACGTCAAAAGCTGCTCTTCGTACAGGGTTCGAGGCGCGTATCTGCATTTAATGCGCAGAATAATGGCAAATCTTCGGGACAGCAAATCTTTGAAGACACGTCTCTGCATTTAATGCGCAGGATAGGGACAGATCTTTGCATTTAATGCAAAAGATTTGATTATATCTCCAAAAGTCGTAATTTCAGCTAAAACGTCCACATCATCACTTTGGCACAGTACGCCATCGGGCTATTTTCAGCTATGGGAGCACGCTGTACGCTATCTCCTTGGAATACGTCAACTCAGGCCACATTTGCATTGGCGCGTATTCGGTCCAGAATTCGCTCAAGGCCTCGATCAGGAGAGTAGAATCAGCTATCTTCTACGACCACTCGGCTTCTACGCCTGCTCGGCTTCTATGCCTACTTGGCTTCTACGCCTGCTCGACTTCTATGCCTACTTGGCTTCTATGCCTGCTCGTCTTCTATGCCTACTTGGCTTCTACGCCATGGTGACAGTTATTGGCTTCTACGCCAACCTCTTCTACACAAAGGATAACTACCTACGTGGCTTCTACGCTGTGATCTTTGCAGCAGTTATACGCGTTGTCCCTTAATTGGATACGCGTCACATGCTCATTCAAAAGGTTATCTATACGCGGGCAACGGTTATTGTAACCATCGTGTAAAAGGGTGTTGTACTTTCCACTACTCGGTTTCTACACCAACTGAGTGGTCACTGTCACTAAAACTCTATAAATAGAGACCTCTATCAACAGAGGTCCAGGTCGGAGGTTTAAGGTCAAAAAGTGAGAGAGAATAATCCAGAGCTCAGGCAAAGAGTAGTGATCGACGACTTTGGCATCGAACATCCACTCTCCCTCGCAACCTTCGAAGCTTCTTCTGTCTTCTACGGCACCTCTTCATCATCGTGTGGTCCAAGGGACAAAGTGATCGACTGCAGATCAGACTCCTATAGCAATATTTACCCAGATTAAATAAATTGTACTCCGACATTCCTCCTGTAGGATTAAATTATACAAGCTTGTTTGTAAACCGAAGAGCGGGGTTTTTCGTAATAAAACCCATCATTTTCCTTACATCTTTCGTTTATTTTATCCGAAACATGTATATTGTTATTTTTAGCAAGTTATTTTGAAATTATGATTCAATAAACCAAAAGTAGAAAAGAACAATCTTACCACCAGCAGCAAAACAAGAAATTGTATCCAAGGATTACAATATTCAATTTTAAATGAACATATTTCTGAAATCTCTCTTCATGATTTCTGCATAGTGTCCGAAAATAGTTTTCAAGTTAGATAGTCAATGGGAGGTTGAGAGCACTACTTGGTCAGTGCAGAGAAGTACTCAACTGACAAATGGGTCAAAGCGGCTGATATCTGCGCATATATAGACATATTGGCCTCTAACAGCAATAATGTAGTCCGGATAGTGTCACTACCACATTCTGAAAACAGGGATAATTTCGACTTTTTTCAATATTTAATATTATGGTAGTTATAATTAAATAATTGCATGATAATATTTTTAATTTAAATAATTATGTGTGATGAGTAATTAAATATAGTATTAGATGCAGTGCTTATTTATTTTTAGCTAGCAGACTGACCTAGAAGCCAGTATACGAACACCTGTCAGGAATTGTGGAATTATGTAATTAATTGTTTTATTTAGAATTAAATTATTGGAGATTGTAATTAATTACCGTATTTTATTCATTATTATTGCGCATTGCCTTTGCGTCGATATTTGGAGCGCTACCCTGACTTTTGTCTTCCAACAAATTTCACAATCTTGCCCTAGACATGCCCGCCTTCCATTTTGCTATTTTTGCAACTCATAATTATGCTCTTTGTGCATTAATTCTAGCCGCGCAAAAATCGTCGCGGACGTTATTTTTAAAATTTCTATTTTGTATCGTTGTGCGTTCCAATCGAAAATTGGAGGCCATCTTGACCTATTTTTCGTGCGGCCCAAATTAGGGTAATATTCTGTTCTGAGTCTTCTTCATTATTGGTATTGATGACCTGACCTGATTTTGGCCCCATGTACTCCTAATTAATTGTTGAACACAACTTGTATTTATTTCTATTTAAATTGAGGATACCATTTTATCTGATTCTAAAATCCCAATTTAATTCCAGTGCCCTGCTATTTAAGCCCGTACCCAACTTACAGCGTCCCCTGACCCTACAAAACACCGGACCCCGAATCGCCAGCCAAATTTTCGTCATTTTATGTGTTTGTGCAATTTCCCAAATTTAAGGGAGTTAAATTACAAATTGGCATTTTTGTGCCAACACCCAATTATTTAAACCAATGAGGAATCCTTAATATTTTAATTAAACCTCACCCTAAATCCCCATGAATTAATTTCCCTCATGTCCAATCTGGACCACCCAATTAATGGGCCAATCCCAACCCTTCATTCCAACACCCTCATCCCTATATAATGTCTACATCAAACCCTAATCCCAAGAAACCTAGAAAACACCACCACCTCACAAGCCCCCACATCCTCTCTCATACGTATGTAGCTTCTTTTCTTCTCTTCCTTTCTTCTTCTCTTTCCTTTTTCTTCTTCTTATTCCTTCTTCTTCTTATTGTTTTTCTTTCTTCTTTCACTTAAATTCAAATTCAAATTGAGAGGAGAAGGGGGGGAATACTGTGCATTTCCCCCCCCCACATACTGTTCTCCGGCGGCTTCACGGGCCGAGCCCGACCCTCCGGCCGGCCGGATCCCGCTGCACCCTAGCGGCCGACCACCCAGGCTCCGATCAGCCGGCCTACAGCCGGATCTTCCGTGCTGTGCCCTCTTCCTCCGGCGTTCAGCCCCGGCCCGGCGGCTCCTCCCCTCGCCGTGGCTGTGCTCCCCAACTCCCCATCCTCGACGCGTCCGGCGGTCCCCGACTCCCCCATTTCCGGCTGCTCATCCATCCCTACTCCGGTCCGGCGGCCCTCTGAACCCGCTGGCAACATCCCCGCGCTCGAGTCTCCTCGAGCACCCCGACTCCGGCAGGCCAGCAACATCCCCCGCCGACCTGCTGCCCACTGCCTCCTCCCTCTGCAACTCCGACGATCTTTCCGGCCAGCCGACCACAGTAAACTCCTCCCCTTTCCTTCTTTATATATATATATATATATATATATATATATATATATATATATATATATATATATATATATATATATATATATATATATATATATATATATATATATATATATATATGTATGTATATATATATCTAATGTAATGTATTAATGTATATACTAGTATATGTATTTGTATAAAATTAGTGTATATATATGTTTAATAACTATTTAATTAATATGTATAGTATATCTATATATTTAGTATATGAATGCAATATGTACATGTATTGTATATATTATGTATGTGTAATTGTAGATATTAATGTATAGGTATATATGATTAATGTAAGTGCATGTATTTAATTTAATTGGTATGTATATATATATATATATATATATATATATATATATATATATATATGTATATGTATATACATTGATTTATTTTGTAATATCTATTTAATACAAGTATACTAGTATAATTTAAATTAGTATATGTATTTGTCTATTGTTTAATTAATTAATAATAAAACAGAATGTATATATATATAATGTGTTAATGTATATATATAACTAAGGTATGTGTATTTGTATATATATAATTAATGTAAAGCATCTATATATATTTAATTAATGTATTAGTATGGTTAATGTAATGTATATATTTTTGGTATATATTTAAATAATGTGTAGGTATGTGTATATAGTGTATTTCTACTTAGTGTATATATATTATATATATATAGATATATATATGTATATATCTTGCGTATTTCTCTATTTTCCTATATATGTATATTAAAATGTATTTTATTATAAATACGTATTAAACATATATGTGTATAAATTGTCTGTATACATATAATACATGTTAATGTATGTTTTAGTAATTAATATTATGTGTTGTATAATATAAATTGGTATATATAAAACCGTATTTTGGTATAAATATATATATGTAGATTATATTTTCGTATTGGCTTGTATATATAATATAAATTGGTATATTTACCTGTACATAGTATTGTATATTTTAATTGGTATATATGAGTATATATATATGTAATTAGTCTATGTGTGTATTTTGTTAATTCGTATGTGTAGATATATTTTGTATAACCTTTAATATATTTTTAATATATATATACATTGCATATGTATTTAATTTGATATATATAGATATATTGTAAGTATATATGTTATTAAGATATGTATATAAGTATTCCTATTAGATGACCCTAGTTGACTAGTGCCCTGCCTGGCATAGCCCTGAGGCCGTATTTTCTTCTGTGTGTTAGCGTAGCATCTGATGCAAATGTGGTTTTGCTTTGTGATATGTTATAGGACTGTTGATCCCAGGAGATACTCTGGAACAGGACATCCATAATTACCAGCTAAGGACCCAAGGCAAGTACATTCTCTGATAATTTCCAATTCTTGATAATTTCTATAAATTCAACAATCATGAAATGTTACATCTGAATCTTTGACACTGTGCTACACGGACTAGTATAGCTTGGATCTGCAGTCATGAGATGTTACCTTGATTATCGTATTGACATTGTACACGATATGTATATTTAGACATCGTACATGATAGACTTGACTTGCTCGTGTATCGTGACGTGTCATGGTTGGATCCACAGTACTAGTTGGGGGCGGGGAAGTAGTTAGTAAGAAATGTGATCATAACCTCTTATTGTAGTATAGAAAATTGTAAGTGTTAATCATGCTCTTCACCCATGATTAGCCAGGCCCTGTAGCTATCGTACATGTTCCCAAGCCGATCACATTTTGAAACTACTATTTCAAACACTTAGAATAGATTACAGTTCCCTATTTAAATCATATACTACATCACCCGTATATGATACTGTTCCTTGTTCTTTTCATTTTCATACATGCACTTTGCCTATTACCTGTCTCTTTACATTGCCTGTCTCTCTTGATTGCCATTGCATTTATTTTACTGTCTTCTCAGTAGCTAGCATGACATGTTTTATTGTATTATAGACATTATCAATTAATGGAACTGTTATTTGAGAGTGTTGCTTTGCTCCTTCCTGACTGGAAATATTTTTCCAGACTATGCCTTAGAGGACCGCTGTCCGACACTTTATGGACCATATGGTGAGTAGCTGCAGACTTGGTAGTTAGTTGTGATTCTGGAAGGTCTAGCCGGAATTATTATTTATTGTTAGTTCTTTAAGTAGACTATTTGGTACCGGATTTGTCTCCGGCATTTTTGATGAGACTTGGTTATTTGTTGAGTTAGATTATTACTTTTTGGACTTGTGTTGTAATTTAATTTTGTTTGATATCTTATCGTGCTGTAATCCTGTGATTGGGTATGTGTTCATCTTATTTGTGTCATCCGTGCCTCCTAATGGAGATTGGATGCTTGCGTGACATTAGTTAGATAATATCAAGACCTTGACAGCGTTCTACCGCCGACACTGCGGCGTAGGCTGGACGTACCCACGCACTCGTGCCCCTAAACCGGGTGCGGGTCGTGACACGTTTTTAGTGGTGGCCCATGCAGGTCAGACTTTGCGAGTTGTGCGATGTCGTAGTAGTGTGACGTCCTTGTTATACTACTGCGTGCCTGCGATAGAATCTAGGACATAGGATACTAGGACGAGAGCAAATACTCAATCACAATTCCTTGAGAGATTCCTGGGATGACCCCTGAGAATCTTGTTATAATTTCCAATTTAAATCATTCCCTTGTTCCGTCCATTCTCACTTGTGATATTGATTGATTATTATTGATTAGGTATTAAGTTAGGATTTTGGGTTTCATTGTAGGGTTGATTTTATATTAAGGTAAATTTATAGAATGATTTATGGTATTATTTGATGATGCCCGTCAATGAGGATAGTGAAAATGATTAACATTAGAGCTTTTGGACTACAAAAGGTGGATTTAAAATTTTTTTTAATTGAAGATTGAAAATGAAATTCAAGTTTTAGGATTCTGGGAAGATTGAGATTGTTATTAAAAGTTATTTTGAAGATTTCAATGAATTGCAAAATTTTGAAATTTGAGGAATTGAAATATTGTTATTAAAATTTTATTTTTGAGGATTCAGATTCGATTCAATAAACCTAGACAAGTCTGTAAGGATTTTGTGTGATTAAGTTTTATTTCAGTATTTAAATAATTAACCTTGAGGAAAGTGTATGCAATTTACCTTAAAATTTTATTCGAGGAGTTATTTTGAGGAAATTTATCTGAGGATAAGATTTTATAGTGGGAGAGATATATTAGTATACAATAGATGAGATGCATGTGTAAGGATCTGTTGGCTTGAGTATAATTGAGATCTCACTGCCCACTGACTTGGGTGTCCATTTAAGATTGTATTAGAGAGAGCAGTATTTAGTAAAGAGTGTTGCATTTGATATGCACTTGGGTGATAAGAATAACTAGCATCAACTGTTGCAGTAGGTAAGGAAGCTAGCAGTGAGAGTGTTTGTGATAGAACTGTGATACCTAGGGGATAGAGATATCAGACCATGGATGCATCTTTGACCTGTGCAATCACAACTAGGATTGTTATTCCCAATCTATCTATCTTGAATGTTGCTTCTTTAGAACTATACTGTCCTTCCTTGATGATATCGTATTTTTGCCTAAATTGATTCTTTGGGATCTGTCTTCAGGATGTCGCCGCAGACAAGGTCTATGAGAGCGGGAACATCAGCTTTAGAGGGGTCTGCCACCTCTCTACCTGATGGACAGACAGCCGTAGTTCCTCCTATATCTCCGATGCACGTAGGTGATCCCACTCCCCCACCTGTTCAAAAGATTGCCGCAGCTGTGACGGATAACCTTCCTCCTCCACCGACTCCGATTCCCGGAGGTTTGCCCATTGACGGGACACAGATGTTTACCTTGATCCAGGGCATGGTAGATGCCCAAAGAGTGACGGCAGATGCTCAGCGAGTTCAAGCTGAGGCTCAGAGGGTGCAAGCAGAAGCGCACCAGGCACAAACCGAGCTGATGAAAGAAAACATGGAGAATGCTCATCAAGTGACTCTCCAAGCTTTGGAGAAAGTAGCACAGTACCAGCAGTTTCCTGGCCAGCAACAGCAGAGATCAGGCACTATAGTGGATTTTAAAAGGATGATGCCTCGAGAGTTCAAAGGTACCGAAGGGATACTCTACGCTGACGACTGGCTAGAGGATATAGAGAGAAGCCTGCGATTGACCCAGATTCCGGAGAACTTGCAGATAGAAGCCGCTGGCAGTCAAATGTTCGATATCGCACTCACGTGGTATCGCACAGAACCGAGAATTACTACACAAGGACTTACTTGGGAGACCTTCAAGGAACTCTTCAAAAAGAAGTTCTTTCCCGACGTGGCATTGGGAACCTTGGAAAGTCAGTTTCATGACTTAGTTCAAGGAAACATGTCGGTCGACGAGTACGCTGCAGAATTTTGTAGGTTGAGCCATTTTGCATCGTCTATGATTCGGGACCCAGGAGATCGAGCCCAGAAATTTAGAAAGGGACTGACAAGAGAGATTAAGTCGCGCACTTCTGGTCGGCGTACCGCTACCTATGAGGCTATCTTGATGGATGCTCAGATTGCAGAAGAGGATCTGGATCTCAGGCCTAAGAGGAGTCACGACACGTTTGGAGATACGAATGGTAGCCCAGGACCAGCCAAGCATCCCCGTATTCAGCACCAACAGCAGTACCAAGTACCATTTCATATTCAGCAACAACCATGGACATTTCAGCATCCACCGCAGTACCTAGTACCAGTTCCTATTCAACAACATCCATGGGCGTATCAGTATCAACAAACAGTACCAGACGCCAATTCATGTTCAGCAGGATCAGCAACAGCCTCCAAGAGAGACACAGCAGACTTGTCATTTCTGTAAGAAGCCAGGTCACCTTTGGAAGAGCTGTAGAACGAGGCTAGGACTTTGTTTGCACTGCGGCGCTGCGGGCCATCGGGTAAAGGATTGTCTTCTAGCCCCTTATCTTCCCGGCCAGCACGCAGCTTCAGATTATAGAGATCCAGTTAGGCTACCTGTGGAACCGTATATTGCTCAGCACCTGCAAAGGGAACCACCCCAGCAGGGCGGGCATTTGCGATGACGGTCGAGGAGACCGATACTGCAGGTAATGTGTTAGCAGTTTCTGTTCTTTCCTTTATTCTGTTCCTATCTATTTGATTGATTGATTGATTGCTTAGTACCGTAGTTGGATGCATGATTCTTGTTATAATATAGTTAGTAGTACCCCTGATGCATAGACTGCAACACCATAACAAATGAGACCATAACCATGTATGTTCCCCCTAGATTGTATGTGGTATGACTATAGATAGAATTTTCTTAGACCGTGATTATTGGTGTTGACTGTAGTGAAGATTCATGAAGGAGTTATGACTTGACAAGAGGAACAAGATGATTAAAATTCGAGGATGAATATTGATTTAAATAAATGGTTAAGAAATTAACATGGCATAATTGGTGGTTTATTAATTCCAGGAAAGATTATGACATGTTTAAGTTGGTTATTAATTTGGAAATTTTGGGAGATTTATCAATGTATTTATTTAATTGCAAGTTATGAATTTTAGAACTTTATATTTGGATGTAACATTTGGAGAATCCTTAAATATCATATTGTTGAGTTTTTTGAGGAGTGGATATTAAATTCCGGGTATTGAATTATTAACTCAAAACTTTCAAGGAAATTTTAAGGGACTTTGATTCTATTTTGAGGATTTTTCAGGAATACAAATAATTCAGAATTTTGAAAATTTTGAGAGGACATTGTGGATTATTAACTAATATCATGTATGATGAATTTAAAATTTGAGGGAATAATAATGTGTATGAATAAACACTAGTATGAGGATTTTAAATTTCGAGGACGAAATTCTTTTAAGGTGGGTAGACTTGTCACTACCACATTCTGAAAACAGGGGTAATTTCGACTTTTTTCAATATTTAATATTATGGTAGTTATAATTAAATAATTGCATGATAATATTTTTAATTTAAATAATTATGTGTGATGAGTAATTAAATATAGTATTAGATGCAGTGCTCATTTATTTTTAGCTAGCAGACTGACCTAGAAGCCAGTATACGAACACCTGTCAGGAATTGTGGAATTATGTAATTAATTGTTTTATTTAGAATTAAATTATTGGAGATTGTAATTAATTATCGTATTTTATTCATTATTATTGCGCATTACCTTTGCGTCGATATTTGGAGCGCTACCCTGACTTTTGTCTTCCAACAAATTTTACAATCTTGCCCTAGACATGCCCGCCTTCCATTCTGCTATTTTTGCAACTCATAATTATGCTCTTTGTGCATTAATTCTAGCCGCGCAAAAATCGTCGCGGACGTTATTTTTAAAATTCCTATTTTGTATCGTTGTGCGTTCCAATCAAAAATTGGAGGCCATCTTGACCTATTTTTCGTGCGGCCCAAATTAGGGTAATATTCTGTTCTGAGTCTTCTTCATTATTGGTATTGATGACCTGACCTGATTTTGGCCCCATGTACTCCTAATTAATTGTTGAACACAACTTGCATTTATTTCTATTTAAATTGAGGATACCATTTTATCTGATTCTAAAATCCCAATTTAATTCCAGTGCCCTGCTATTTAAGCCCGTACCCAACTTACAGCGTCCCCTGACCCTACAAAACACCGGACCCCGAATCGCCAGCCAAATTTTCGTCATTTTATGTGTTTGTGCAATTTCCCAAATTTAAGGGAGTTAAATTACAAATTGGCATTTTTGTGCCAACACCCAATTATTTAAACCAATGAGGAATCCTTAATATTTTAATTAAACCTCACCCTAAATCCCCATGAATTAATTTCCCTCATGTCCAATCTGGACCACCCAATTAATGGGCCAATCCCAACCCTTCATTCCAACACCCTCATCCCTATATAATGTCTACATCAAACCCTAATCCCAAGAAACCTAGAAAACACCACCACCTCACAAGCCCCCACATCCTCTCTCATACGTATGTAGCTTCTTTTCTTCTCTTCCTTTCTTCTTCTCTTTCCTTTTTCTTCTTCTTATTCCTTCTTCTTCTTATTGTTTTTCTTTCTTCTTTCACTTAAATTCAAATTCAAATTGAGAGGAGAAGGGGGGGAATACTGTGCATTTCCCCCCCCACATACTGTTCTCCGGCGGCTTCACGGGCCGAGCCCGACCCTCCGGCCGGCCGGATCCCGCTGCACCCTAGCGGCCGACCACCCAGGCTCCGATCAGCCGGCCTACAGCCGGATCTTCCGTGCTGTGCCCTCTTCCTCCGGCGTTCAGCCCCGGCCCGGCGGCTCCTCCCCTCGCCGTGGCTGTGCTCCCCAACTCCCCATCCTCGACGCGTCCGGCGGTCCCCGACTCCCCCATTTCCGGCTGCTCATCCATCCCTACTCCGGTCCGGCGGCCCTCTGAACCCGCTGGCAACATCCCCGCGCTCGAGTCTCCTCGAGCACCCCGACTCCGGCAGGCCAGCAACATCCCCCGCCGACCTGCTGCCCACTGCCTCCTCCCTCTGCAACTCCGGCGATCTTTCCGGCCAGCCGACCACAGTAAACTCCTCCCCTTTCCTTCTTTATATATATATATATATATATATATATATATATATATATATATATATATATATATATATATGTATGTATGTATATATATATCTAATGTAATGTATTAATGTATATACTAGTATATGTATTTGTATAAAATTAGTGTATATATATGTTTAATAACTATTTAATTAATATGTATAGTATATCTATATATTTAGTATATGAATGCAATATGTACATGTATTGTATATATTATGTATGTGTAATTGTAGATATTAATGTATAGGTATATATGATTAATGTAAGTGCATGTATTTAATTTAATTTGTATGTATATATATATATGTATATGTATATACATTGATTTATTTTGTAATATCTATTTAATACAAGTATACTAGTATAATTTAAATTAGTATATGTATTTGTATATTGTTTAATTAATTAATAATTAAACAGAATGTATATATATATAATGTGTTAATGTATATATATAACTAAGGTATGTGTATTTGTATATATATAATTAATGTAAAGCATCTATATATATTTAATTAATGTATTAGTATGGTTAATGTAATGTATATATTTTTGGTATATATTTAAATAATGTGTAGGTATGTGTATATAGTGTATTTCTACTTAGTGTATATATATATTATATATATAGATATATATATGTATATATCTTGCGTATTTCTCTATTTTCCTATATATGTATATTAAAATGTATTTTATTATAAATACGTATTAAACATATATGTGTATAAATTGTCTGTATACATATAATACATGTTAATGTATGTTTTAGTAATTAATATTATGTGTTGTATAATATAAATTGGTATATATAAAACCGTATTTTGGTATAAATATATATATGTAGATTATATTTTCGTATTGGCTTGTATATATAATATAAATTGGTATATTTACCTGTACATAGTATTGTATATTTTAATTGGTATATATGAGTATATATATATGTAATTAGTCTATGTGTGTATTTTGTTAATTCGTATGTGTAGATATATTTTATATAACCTTTAGTATATTTTTAATATATATATACATTGCATATGTATTTAATTTGATATATATAGATATATTGTAAGTATATATGTTATTAAGATATGTATATAAGTATTCCTATTAGATGACCCTAGTTGACTAGTGCCCTGCCTGGCATAGCCCTGAGGCCGTATTTTCTTCTGTGTGTTAGCGTAGCATCTGATGCAAATGTGGTTTTGCTTTGTGATATGTTATAGGACTGTTGATCCCAGGGGATACTCTGGAACAGGACATCCATAATTACCAGCTAAGGACCCAAGGCAAGTACATTCTCTAATAATTTTCAATTCTTGATAATTTCTATAAATTCAACAATCATGAAATGTTACATCTGAATCTTTGACACTGTGCTACACGGACTAGTATAGCTTGGATCTGCAGTCATGAGATGTTACCTTGATTATCGTATTGACATTGTACACGACATGTATATTTAGACATCGTACATGATAGACTTGACTTGCTCGTGTATCGTGACGTGTCATGGTTGGATCCACAGTACTAGTTGGGGGCGGGGAAGTAGTTAGTAAGAAATGTGATCATAACCTCTTATTGTAGTATAGAAAATTGTAAGTGTTAATCATGCTCTTCACCCATGATTAGCCAGGCCCTGTAGCTATCGTACATGTTCCCAAGCCGATCACATTTTGAAACTACTATTTCAAACACTTAGAATATATTACAGTTCCCTATTTAAATCATATACTACATCACCCGTATATGATACTGTTCCTTGTTCTTTTCATTTTCATACATGCACTTTGCCTATTACCTGTCTCTTTACATTGCCTGTCTCTCTTGATTGCCATTGCATTTATTTTACTGTCTTCTCAGTAGCTAGCATGACATATTTTATTGTATTATAGACATTATCAATTAATGGAACTGTTATTTGAGAGTGTTGCTTTGCTCCTTCCTGACTGGAAATATTTTTCCAGACTATGCCTTAGAGGACCGCTGTCCGACACTTTATGGACCATATGGTGAGTAGCTGCAGACTTGGTAGTTAGTTGTGATTCTGGAAGGTCTAGCCGAAATTATTATTTATTGTTAGTTCTTTAAGTAGACTATTTGGTACCGGATTTGTCTCCGGCATTTTTGATGAGACTTGGTTATTTGTTGAGTTAGATTATTACTTTTTGGACTTGTGTTGTAATTTAATTTTGTTTGATATCTTATCGTGCTGTAATCCTGTGATTGGGTATGTGTTCATCTTATTTGTGTCATCCGTGCCTCCTAATGGAGATTGGATGCTTGCGTGACATTAGTTAGATAATATCAAGACCTTGACAGCGTTCTACCGCCGACACTGCGGCGTAGGCTGGACGTACCCACGCACTCGTGCCCCTAAACCGGGTGCGGGTCGTGACAGATAGAAACATTTTCTTCGACAACTTTCTAATCCTTGTGTTAATAAAGATAAGAAAAATCAAATGTGCATTTTAACATCTACTTATCATTTAATGTACATACTGGCGTGACACGACTGGCTTGACACGATTTTCATTCCCAAATTTAACATTGATCAGAGCACCTAATATATAATCTTTTCTAATACTGATATACATTATAGATCAAGAAGATATCCAAAATCTGGATTAAAAAAACGTAAAAATGATAAAGATCTTCCAAGGGGGAAGAATAGACATGCCAGATAAAGTTTGTTTTTCTTCTGCACTGTAGTTGATTTTTATTGCTGCTTCCTGGCAGGGCAGCTGATAACTAGAAGCTTTTGAAGGAGCTAGAGAAAGCTAGTAAAGATCGATTACCTCCTAGGGTATTCTCATGGTCTATTTGTCCTTCATAATGATTATTGTTTGACGTTGTAGACGGTCAAGATTGATATCAACATCAAGACAGATTTAGCTTAAAGAATAGATAAGATCTACCCATGCTTCCCCGTCATCACCGACTGTCACATCTTCCACTCTGAGGTAATATGGTTCCATCTAACAATGTATTTCTTACTTCACTTCAGATTTCACTCCCTACTTCTAGTGTATATTTAACTTATATCCACTTGCATGTTTCTTCATGACTGCTTAATTTTCTTTTTACTAATATGTTAGTTTCTTATTAATCCACCTTCATTGTTTCCTAGAGTATATTTGCTCAATCGAAGATGATGAAAGAACTCACTAGAAAGTACATATACCAAAGAAACATGATGAACACTGAAATTTATGGTCGAATGAAGTATGCAACTAAATATATCATATGAAATTTATCTAATTGAGTAGCTTAATTAAGTCGTTACCAAAGAAATGAATGGTAAACCAATTTTACTTTTCACACACAAAAGGTTGTATCCTAACTTCTTTGGGGAAATCCACATCTACCGCTTGAAAGTCCTAAGACTTTTACTAATCAGCTGATCAGTAACCAACAGATTCAAATATAAATAAATAGACTTTGCTCAAGGACTAGACTTTGCTCAAGGACTAGATTTTTGAGAAAAATAAAATAAGAGGTCCAGTACATATATATAGGCAACATGCTAACACTTTAGTCAATAAAAGACATTCAACAAGATATCAAGAGATGCTTTCCGACAAGTCTAATTATTCAGCAAGGAATTTACACCTTTCCTTCACCAATGGTGGAAAAAAAGTGATCTATCATACAAGAAAAGCTTGGAACAAATGCAGGTACAAATGCAACTAGCTAGAAAGCTATACTGAAGAATAAAAACTATATAAATGTGCTCCAGATGACCAAACCCTAACTTAATTCACCAAACCCCTCTCTAAAACAAAGACCTAATCAGACTTCATCATGGATAGGACGAGAGAACCAGAAGACCTAGTTCGAGAAAACGGCCTTATGAGGCGCCAAATCCTACATTTGAAGAACTCAAGCCTGGGTTTGAATGGGACCGGTCAAGAGGACACCCATTATAGGGTCCTCATCCATTTTTCAGGGTTTTACAATCACTGAAATTAACAACGACGAAGAAAAACCCAAACCCTAACCTTAACCCTAGGTCACGTGTGTGTGTCGTGTCAGTGTGTGTGTCAGTGTCTGTAACGTGTGTGTGTCGTGTCAGTGCCATGTGTGTCCTGTGAGAGAGAGAGAAAGAGAGAGAGAGAGTTAGGGTTTACCTATAGGAGGAGAAGGAGGAGGGGGGAGGACGCTGCCGTAGGGGGGAGGACGCGGCTGGAGGGGGTCGCTGGGAGGGGGAGGGGGCGCCGGAGGGAGGAGAGTCGCTGGGAGGGGGAGGGGGCGCCGGAGGGAGGAGAGGAGCTGGAGGGGGAGGGCGCGGCCGAGGGGGGTCGCCGGAGGGAGGAAGGAGGAGCCGGAGCGGGAGAGAATTTTGGGAGAGGGAGAGATCGAAAAAATAGGGGGAATCAGCCCTAAGTAAAAAATTTAGCAACGATTTAGCGACTCCAATAATGACGTCGCTAATTTAGAATTTAGCGACATATTAGCGACGCCAATAATGACGTCGCTAATTTAGCGACTCCTTGAACGTAACGTCGCTAAATGTCCAAAATATATACGTCGCTAAAAAACATCGTTGAACGTCGCTAAATAAAATAGATTAGCGACGTTTAGCGACCTAAATTGAACTTATAGCGACTAATCTTTTAAAAACTCAATAAAAGTCGCTAAACGTCGCTAAACGTCGATAAACGTCACCAATTAGCGACGTCTAGTGGCATTTTTACATGGAGTCACTAAATTAGCGACGTTTTTACCTGGAGTCGCTAAAAAACGTCGCTAATCCCGCTTATTCTAGTAGTGTTATTGCTGACTTGTATGTCTGTTGCAGGGATAACAGTTCAGCGAAGGGTAAGAATCACTGAATAATTGATGTACTCATTATTGAGTTTTACTAGCTATATTGTATTGCTCCTAGACTTGTATGTTTAACATGAATAGGCTGCTGCCCTCTTGTATAAGATGAATAGTCCACTAAAGATACCTTATGTTCCTAAAAGTTAATAAAATTGGCGCACGATACATACTGCGCACTACACGATAGTACACTATCCCTATAGCACACTTTAATGTATTGAATATGTAAACCGTTTTCAAAGAAATATTTTTGAAAGAAGTAAACTGACTAGAATCCTGTGCTGCATGAAATGAACCTAGGTAAAAGTAGCAATATCACTAGTAATGTAATATTTTACCACATGATTTCTTAGTGTTAGTTTTAGAGAGTGTTCCTTCTGTTTGTTGCTTTTATACTCACCAGTACTTTTTCCAAAGTGCTGACCCCCACCAGTTTGCTTGTTCGCAGGAGTTGGATCATCCGAAGAAGCGATAGCATATCCTCATCCTCAGATGCCGGAGATCTAGGCCGATGTCTTGAGCCGTATTGAGATATTTTGAGTTGCTTTTGGATAAAGGGGTGTAATGTATGGAACGATGTCAATGTAATTGAGAGAGATAGCTTGAGCGAATTATAATATCGGCTAAGCGCTGCTTGTAACACTTCTTAAATATCAATAAAGTAATTGTTTTCTTATGCCATTGTGTTCTTTATTTTGCTGCAATGTTGTACTGCTGCTTCTTACTCTGAATATTTTTTTTCCTTGTTCAAGCCATGGCCTTGTGCAAGCACAACTTAGGCTTGCACGACATCACCTCAATGCGAGGACGATTGGTTTCGCAAGGCACTAAGCAAGGACGATCGGTCCCTTGTAGGAATCGGGGTGTGACATTGGGCACGACACACTGGCCTTAGCGACCCAAATCTCACGGATCTTCTTAATCTTTGCTAGCCTTCGTGAGGAGTTCAAGCTTTCCTCGAAAAGCATGTCTTCGAAGGCCTGTTGGTCGAAGCAGATGACCAACATCCTCTGGGTTGAACCCAGCTTCATCGCATATAATTGCGTCACTATCTTCTCATTGGTGGAGAAGGATCTCCCCAATAGAGTCGCCAGATTTGTTCCTATTACAAAGTTTTGAGTTTTACTAACTTTTAACATTTGTAAATTACAACAAAAAAGAGTACAAAGGACCCTAATACTAAGTACAGTTTAGAGATATAGGGAAGTGTGACGATGGAGATCAAGTTTTGCAGCTAACTCCTTTACTCTGTTGACGATTGAACGACGAAGAGGAATTGCAAAGTCTCGGCTCGCTGGTATAAAGAACAAAAATTAGGCCCTTATGTCTCTGTGTGGATTGCTCCCTTGTCTGTGTGTGTGTGTGTATTCCTACTATTTATAGCCATTTGTACTGAAATGGCCATGTGTCGCATGTCCTAAAAAATCACCATTTTTAGTTCATGTGCGCAGGTTTTGGGCTATCGTATGGCTTTTTCAACAGAACACAATTGCAACCGTGTACGTATGTCGCAGTCCAACTACCACGAGGCATTTGTTAAGATTGGCTTTTGCTGAGATCTTATTATGTGCCTATGTAATATGGGCCGTTTATACTTGTTGCATGCATGACCTGGTCAACTTGACATGTGACATGCGCCAGCTGTTGAGGATCTTATAATGGTTACAACAGAAAGATTCTGTCACATGGGGTTGCTTGCTGCATGAAAACTCAAGAGAAATGTTGCCGCATGAGGAATCGAAAGAACACTTCCACATGAAGATTCAAGAGAACACTGTCGCATGAAACTTCCGCCGCATGAGAGTTCTTCGTTCCTGAGACACGTGGCACTCCACTGCTGCAACCGACAAATAGTTGTCATGATATTGTGACTGACAAAAGTAACCCTATGCGGCAAAGTGCATAGTTATCTTTTGTCACATGCTATCAGGGCCACTGCATGTGCCGCATGGACGTTAGGTGTTTCTTCTGCCTCATGAGCACACTGCCGCATGAGACACTTTCATTGTGCTGATGTAAGCATTGTTTGTTTTGTCGTACTGCCACCGTCTACACTATCTATGAAGCGCTTTGTTTCCTTGGCTAGAGCGATTACGTTATCGCTGACATAACCACTAGTAGCTTGCCTTCTGGGGACTAATGTTGAGCATTAAATGCTTTTCTCAGTGTGGGTGCAGCTGAGGTGTCGGCCGCATACACATATGACTCACTCCCCGCTGCATTTAGCAACTGAACCCAATATCTTTGCCGCATGTCTTTCAGCGCATAAGGATCATGATTCTCCATGCTTCTACAAGGTCACGATAGTGAAAGAAGATGGTGCGATGGCTACGTCGGATAGGTTGATGAGTACGACTCCTCGAGTTAGGTTTCGTCGCGAGTAATGCATGGGTGTAGGCTGCTGCGGCTATGCAGTTCCGATCGACAAGGAAGATAAAAGTCATGGGCTCTTGAAATCATGTCGAGGATATATAACGGAAAAAGGTTATATAGTTGTTACATATCGAGAGAGGGATAAGATAGGTGAATTTGAATTTTAAGAATAGAGAAAGGTGGATGATGAGTTTGTTTATAAATAAACTTACTATCACTATATATGTAGCATGTAATTCACTTAAATATAATAAAGAATAGTAGATAAGGTTAGTGATTGCATAATTTTTTTTATTTTTATTTTTATGATATTTTCTTTATTCTTAATTAAATTTCTTGTCTATAAATTTTTATTTCTTAATTTATATACTTATATCTCTATATATTCTTACTTATATTTTATATACATATTTTCTTATTCCTATATTTATTACTTTATCTATTTATTAATAAACTCAAAAAAAAATATTCCATTAATATCCTAATTTACTTGGTTATCTTAAAGGTTAACTAAATAAATACAAAATACAAAAAAATGATCATGGGTTTACATAGAGACACTAGGGAAGTGTGTCAATGGATTCTTAATCAACATCATGTGATCAATCTACTTTATTGACATTCTGAACAAAGTTTGTTTGCATAGCAACGAGAAGTAGCTCTTTGATTGCATATGATCTCTACTCTCTCGAACTCTTGAGGAGTTTTTTAGCACTCTTTCTAGGGGATCTGATGTATGTGTGTATCCAACTTGCTGGCTATTTATAGCCTTCATGGATGTAACTACTACTAGCGGTTTCTGGCTTTCGGTAAAACTTCTCAATGGGACCACATGACTAAAATAGCAGGTAGCTACTCCATACGTAGCTCATGTTCCTGATGGAAGTGAAGAATGTATGGCTAGTGGTCTATTAACTACCTTCCATTCAGTAGGATACAAGGTTGTTACAACTTAAAATTAGGGCATTAACAACCCACTCAGCACGTAGCAGGATAATCGCTTAATCGGTTGGATTTTATCACAATGTGTGTCACGACTCGCTCCCACTTTTCAGGTACGAGTATGTGGTCGAGTCCAGCATACACCGCAACATCAGAGGTAGTATGATGTCTATGATTCTCAATGATCCATAACAAGTACAATAAGCATATATCATCCACGAAACTAAGTCACCAACAACACAAGAAAAATATGCCTAATAATCTTAATTATTTAATTCAAGAAAATTCATCAAATAATCTACTACAACTCAAAATTATTCTAAAAGATGATGGATAAATTTCATGGATAGATGTCTTTTAAAAGTAGTAGTAATAATATTTGAACATATAAAATATAAAGATAAGATGGCGGCAGATATTTTGAGTAGGTTATTAATAGGATCGCCAAATAATTTTAGAAATTTAGAAAAAAAATATTAAATTAAATGGATAAAAATATAAGATGATTAGGACAAAATATAAAGAGAAGTCAAGTGATTTAAGACTTTGCCACCCAGAGATAGAGTTAGCTTTTAAGATCAAAGTTATAATAAAAAAAGATATACCCATGAATAAATTTAGGAGTATAACTCTTCAGCATTTAGATAGATTTTAGTCGTTCTAAAAAACATATAAAGAGAGAAAAAATAGATGGAACAAACTATGATTCGGAACAACAGCTAGATCTAGAAATAGCTTCGGCATGTTTAGATCATAAATTTTTCCAAGACCAAGACTTTTTGCGAGAAATCCTAGTGAAGATCTTTTTATTACAAATGGAGAGACTCCTACCCAGGGCCGGCCCTGGCCCAGGGCGACCGCCCAGGACCCTATGGATCAGAAGGGTCCAAAGTTTTTTTTTGTTTAAATATATAAATAATTTTGTACCGAAAATAGAACTAGTATTTACCATTGACCTTTCTTAACACAAAGCAATTGTTGTGTAGTGGTTATTGCATTAGACTTGCACACAAGAGATTTCTAGATCAAATTTTGGTGGAGGCATATTTTTTATTTTACTTTTGTTTTATTTTTTTTACATTATGTATGGGGCCTCATTTTGAAAGTTCGTCCCGGACCCCTGTGAGCTCAGGGCCGGCCCTGCCCCTACCGAAGCCATGTTTATTAATCAATCATAATTCATTTGCACAAGAATCTCATGTAAGGCTCTCATGTAATACAAGACTGCATTCAGTTTGGTAATCAGACACTTATAGTTTTTTTTCAAATAGCAACATATCATTCAAGACTTTGCTGCATATAAATTTAGGGGAGGAACAAAAGTGCATTTTAGACAATTTGTGGATTTATCATAATACAAAAGACCAAAAATATTTCTTAGCATGCATGAATAGTCTTTCAGAATATTTTACACAGAACCAAACTCGTTTTAAATTGTATGTGGTTTTACAAGGTAATTTAGTAAGAGTTTCCCAATAAATGCTAAAAGAGGTACTGTTGAGCTTGATTCAATAGCTAGCCTGGGCAAGACAAATCCGTTAATTGTTGGGAACGATGGGAACGAAAGTGTAAAAACTGTTTCCCAAACCAAGAAGTCCTGCTAAAGAACCGAGCAAAAGCAAACAAACAAAAAATGACAAACACAAATCGCCGACACAGAGATTTTTACGTAAAAAATTCAAAAAAAAAAAAACCACGGGACGATCGGAGTCCAACCCTAAAAAGCCTCCACTAACGGAATAAGAAATAAACCGACTCCTTACAAACTTATCACAGATCCAAACGGATCACCACAACTCTTTGGAATAGAAAATAGATCACAAACAAACAAAGAACGGAGACGACGAGAATAGAATTACCCGAAACCGATCTCCACTTCGAAATAGCCTTCAATCTCTTCCTCCCTCCTTCCAATGTGGTAAAAGCACCATTGTATCCTTTTGCAATATTTTTGAGATATAAGATATATTTTAGGGATATGAGACACCTAATATATATAACCTCAAACCCACAACTAGTATTCCTATTATATATAGGAATACCCAAACCAAATCCAAATCTATTGACATATTCCTATTATATGTAGGAATACCCAATCCAAATATATTGAAGTATTCCTATTATATATAGGAATACTCAATCCAACTCCGGGATATTTTTCACATAGGTTGGAAATCCCACCTACGCCAACAAATCTCCCCCTTCACAATTATGTGGAGGGGGTCATCATCCCGACGATCCGCCTCCAGTGCTCAAAAATTTTCCTTAGAAGATTTTTTGTCAACGTGTCTGCTTCGTTGTCATCCGTATGAACATTCTCAAGCGTCGCTTGCTTCTTTTCAACAACATCATGTATCCAATGATACCGGGTATTAATGTGCTTGGACCGGCTTTGAAATATCTGGTTCTTCATAAGGTGAATTGTACTATGACTATCTCAAAGCAAAGGGTACTGCTCTTGCTTCAGTCTCATTTCCTGCAGCAGCTTCTTCATCCACAGCAACTCCTTGCAAGCCTCCATCGCCGTAATGTACTCTACCTATGTCGTTGATAAGGAAACACACTTCTGCAACCGCGACTGCTACGATATCGCTCCACCAGCAAACATTATCGCACAGCCCAAAGTAGATCGCCTCGTGTCTAAATCTCCAGCCATATCATCATCGGTATACCCAACTAGCTTGGTTCGTCACCACCAAAAGAAAGTCTCCAATCGGTAGTTCCCTGAAGGTATCGTAGAATCCACTTGACCGCACTAAAATATACCCTTCCAAGATTGAAAGTATACCTGCTAACTATGCCAACTACATGAGCGATGTTTGACCTCGTACACACCATATTTAATACCCCGTTCCGCTCAAGAAGACTGTCGATTCAAACAGCACAAGTGCAATATCCCGACCCGCTTTGCTCAGGCAAAAATACTCGTTTGAGGCAAAGGATATCCAGACTTGTCCCTATAGGAGTTCAGCTTAGGCTTTCAGAGGCTCGCTTGACGTATGCTCAACCGAGGCAAATCATCGCTAAGATGGATGGCTACGGTGAACTTGTCTTTGCTTAGGCAGCACACATAAAAACATGGATATTTTATGCTAGTAGCTAGGTGAATCACCCCCTGCATACTAATAAGAATACAATGCACCTAGCTAAGGGAATAATTCCAACTTGTATTGCTTATGTTAGAACATGAAATTGAAATATTGCTTATATTCAGACCCTCGCATGCTACCTTAGATCATGTAGCTCGGAAAGTCCCTTGCAGTTTCACTCCTCGGCTTACCTTCGGACCCGAGCCAACGCGATTACTTAAGTTCTTAATGTCGCCTTGCCTTAATATTTTTCATACGAAAATATGCCATAATCAAGAACACTGTCGCGTACCGTGCATGCATTCTAGTTAGCCAAGAGACTATCAAATAGCTCTTCTATGCAATTGAACTTGCAAGTATCCAGGACCGTTGGGTCGCTAAGGCAGACCCCGCACCAGGGGGGATGCATCAAGGCAAGTTGAATCACTGAAATGGAAATCATGTCAAAGTTTACATCTGAACAAGAATTGTCAAGTAAATCAAGAATCACAGCTCGTGGAGCAAATACTCGTTCAGAGCAAGAACCAATTGTACTCATGTTATGGATTGTCTTGTTAAAGATACAAAATTGGATAACTCTAGAGACTTGAATGTCGCAGACAACTTGAAAAAGGTGATCTTCGGATCTCTGTTCCACGGGCGATCGTCGGGGCACTGGGACCAATCCGATCCGGATGGAACTCTATTGTATAGTCTATATTGTAGTGGACGAGATGGCTTATAGTGCCCATTGTTCTTTTCGCTGCATACCATTCTCGCCAGTGACTAGTGTCCTTTATGGCTATGTCAGCGACCTATTATTCATATAGATAAGTCATCCTCGCTTAGCGGCTATCCGCATGCAAGTCATTGCATCGCATCGAGAATAACTGAGCATCCAAAATATAGTCCGTTCACATCATAGTGTTTGTATATGAAATTGCACCTAAATGTCTATACCTGCTCGTGCTTAAATTAACTTGTTTGCCTTGGACAGGGAAGGTCAAATGGTAAGTTAGTAAGTCTCGCCGTGTTTCCTCTTATATCGTACGACGTACTGCCATACGAGTTAGGCTATTCAATCTTTGTCATGAAACTGGTCCTAAGGCAACTAGAAAGATAACATAATAGTTTGTGCACAAAACCTATATTACGTGTTGGATTTATTGAGCGGGCGAGTAGCCTCCCCACCAGTGTATTCATGTACTGATAATCCACCAGGTTGTTTGCAGGGTACGGAAGAACCTCGTTCGGTGTGGATGCCTCCTTCGTGCGTGCTAAGGCGTAGAGTAAATCTGAAGCCTTGGAGCATTATGATCCAGAACTGAAGCACATATAGAAGACATAATGTTGGAACATCGCCTGAACATCGCCTGTATATCATTCCATAATTGTAGCCACTTGGCACGCTTTTATTGTTTCAGAGAGAGAGGCTTAAGCGAATTGTAATCTCGGCCAAGCGCCGCCTGTAAGACTTGTTTATATCAATAAAGAGTTTTACTTCAACTCGTGTTATTCAATGCTTTCGCTATTGTTGACTCAGTGAACCTGTTATCAATCGCCGATGCATTTATATAATTTTGCTGCACTCGGATAATCTGTGCGACTCTGTGGCTTAGAACTCTTACCGCCAGCCAATAAACCACGACCTTGCACGGGTGCGGCTCACGCTCGTGCGGCATCATGCCCAGATGTGTCAAGCGATCGTCCCGCGGGAGCGCTGGCGCGGTGATTCTCACCTAGCGGGGACGGCCGATTAGCCTGCGGGAGATCGGGACGTGACATAATGGTATCAGAGCTTGTCATACACCTTTGGACTTCATTTCGATTATATTAGATTTGAAAGATCGTTCGTGAGTTATGTATACGCTCTCTCTCAATGTCCCAAACAAAATATTCCAACAATGAGTCTAAATACTTTCAAAAAGGTGCAATTGGATGATGTGATTGCTTGTATGAAATCGTGATGCTAAGGCCTTTGTGCCGACCTGTACAAAACCCTTGAGATTTTCGCAAGTAGCTTGTCCGATTTTACTATCTCTAAGTTTGGTTGAATGAATATGTTTGAGGGACGCCTTAAACGTATGTACGATCCAAGACTCAAGAAAATGTGAAACTCGAGTGCTAAGACTTCGCTATCACCGAGTTGGTTGACATGCATATGTTTGAGGGGCACTTCGAATATGTGCATAATCCAGACTCACGATATGCTGATCTCAAGGCTAGTGCAAGTGAATATCCAAATGAATAAGTATAATGACTTGTATAGGTTTATCTCAGCCTTAGATCATTAATCAAGATCGATTGAAACGTACTCCGCGTTAAGCAACTTGTCCCACGCTAATGCGCAAATGAGACTGACTCAGCATACACACGACACGATGTAAGAACCGAGTAGGAGATTATATTTAATTGGATTTAATGGTACAGATTGCTATGCTTGGGATAGATTATATAATGCGTTGGTACTGGCTGCCCTTAGGAAGTCCCGAGAACGGGACTTTTTCTGAGTGGTGGATGATGTAATACCCTGTTCCGCTCAAGCGGACTGCCAATTCAAACAACACAAGTGCAATATCCCGACCCGCTTTGCTCAGGCGAGAATACTCATTTGAGGCAAAGGATATCCAGACTTGTCCCTATAGGAGTTCGGCTTAGGCTTTCAGAGGCTCGCTCGACGTATCGCTCAACCGAGGCGAATCATCGCTAAGGTGGGTGGCTACGATGAACTTGTCTTTGCTTAGGCAGCACACATAAAAACATGAATATTTTATGCTAGTGGCTAGGTGAATCATCCCATGCATGCTAATAAGAATACAACGCACCTAGCTAAGGGAATAATCCTAACTTGTATTGCTTATGTTAGAACATGGAATTAAAATATTGCTTATATTCAGACACTCGCATGCTACCATAGATCATGTAGCTCGGAAAGTCCCTTACGGTTTCACTCCTCTGCTTACCTTAGGGCCCGAGCCAACGCGATTACTTAAGTTCTTAATGTTGCCTTGCCTTAATGTTTTCCACACAAAATTATGTCACAATCAAGAACACTATCGCGTATCGTGCATGCATTCTAGTTAGCCAGGAGACTATCAAATAGCTCTTCTGTGCAATTGAACCTGCAAGTATCTGGGACCGTTGGGTCACTAAGGCAAACCCTGCACCAGGGGGATGCATCAAGAAAATTTGAATCACTGAAATGGAAATCATGTCAAAGTTTACATTTGAACGAGAATTGTCAAGTAAATCAAGAATCACAGCTCGTGGAGCAAATACTTGTTCAGAGCAAGAACTAATTGTACTCATGTTATGGATTGTCTTGTTAAAGATGTAAAATTGGATAATTCTAGAGACCTGCATGTCGCGGACAACTAGAAAAAGGTGATCTTCGGATCTCTGTTCCACGGGTGGTCACTGGGGCACTGCGACCGATCCGATCCGGATGAAACTCTATTGTATAGTCTATATTGTAGTGGACGAGATGGCTTATAGCGCCCATTGTTCTTTTTGCTGCATACCATTCTCGCCAGTGACTAGTGTCCTTTATGGCTATATCAGCGACCTATTGTTCATATAGATAAGTCATCCTCGCTTAGCATCTATCCGCATGAGAGTCATTGCATCGCATAGAGAATAACTGAGCACCCAAAATATAGTCTCGTTCACATCACAGTGTTTGTATATAAAATTGCACCTAAATATTTATACCTGCTCGTGCTTAAATTAACTTGTTTGCCTTGGACAGGGAAGGTCAAATGGAAAGTTGGTAAGTCTTGCCGTGTTTCCTCTTATATCGTACGGCGTACTGCTATACGAGTTAGGCTATTCAATCTTTGCCATGAAACTGATCCTAAGGCAACTAGAAAGACAATATAATAGTTGGTGCACGAAACCTATCTACACATTGGATTTGTTGAGCGGGCGAGTAGCCTCCCTACCAGTGCATTCGTGTACTGATAATCCACCAGGTTGTTTGCAGGGTGCGGAAGAACCTTGTTCGGTGTGGATGCCTCCTTCGTGCGTGCTAAGGCGTGGAGTAAATCCGAAGCCTTGGAGCGTTGTGATCCGGAACTGAAGCATATATACAAGACATAACGTTGGAACATCGCCTGTACATCATTCCATAATTGTAGCCACTTGGTACGCTTTTACTGTTTCAAAGAGCGAGACTTGAGCGAATTGTAATCTCGGTCAAGCGCCGCCTGTAACACTTATTTATATCAATAAAGAGTTTTACTTCAACTTGTGTTATTCAATGCTTCCGCTATTGTCGACTCAGTGAACCTATTATCAATTTCCTATACGTTTATATAATTTTGCTACACTCGAACAATCTGTGCAACTCTGTGGCTTAGAACTCTTACCGCCAGCCAATAAACCACGGCCTTGCACGGGTGCGGCTCACGCTCATACGGCATCACGCCCAGATGGGTCAAGCGATCGACCCGCGGGAGTGCTGGCGCGGTGATTCTCGCCTAGCGGGGACAGCCGATTAGCCTACGGGAGATCGGGACGTAACATAATGGTATCAGAGCTTGGCTATAAGCCTTTGGACTTTGTTTCAATTATCTCAGTTTTGAAAGCTCGTTCATGGGTTATGTGTACGCTCTCTCTCAATGTCCCAAACAAAATATTCTAACAATGTGTCTAAATACTTTCAAAAAGGCGCAATTGGATGATGTGATTGCTTATATGAAATCGTGATGCTAAGGCCTTTGTGCCGACCTGTGCAAAACCCTTGAGATTTTCGCAAGTAGCTTGTCCGATTTTACTATCTCTAAGTTTGGTTGAATGAATATGTTTGAGGGATGCCTTAAACGTATGTACGATCCAAGACTCAAGGAAATGTGAAACTCGAGTGCTAAGACTTCGCTATCACCGAGTTGGTTGACATGCATATATTTGAGGGGCACTTCGAATATGTGCATAATCCAGACTCACGATATGCTGATCTCAAGGCTAGTGCAAGTGAATATCCAAATGAATAAGTATAATGACTTATATAGGTTTGTCTCAGCCTTAGATCATTAATCAAGATCGATTTAAACGTACTCCGCGTTAAGCAACTTGTCCCGCGCTAATGCGCAAATGAGACTGACTCAGCATACACACGACACGATGTAAGAACCGAGTAGGAGATTATATTTAATTGGATTTAATGGTACCGATTGCTATGCTTGGGATAGATTACATAATGCGTTGGTACTGGCTGCCCTTAGGAAGTCCCGAGAACGGGACTTTTTCTGAGTGGTGGATGATGTAATACCCCGTTCTGCTCAAGCGGACTGCCAATTCAAACAACACAAGTGCAATATCCCGACCCGCTTTGCTCAGGCGAGAATACTCATTTGAGGCAAAGGATATCCAGACTTGTCCCTATAGGAGTTCGGCTTAGGCTTTCAGAGGCTCGCTCGACGTATCGCTCAACCGAGGCGAATCATCGCTAAGGTGGGTGGCTACGATGAACTTGTCTTTGCTTAGGCAGCACACATAAAAATATAAATATTTTATGCTAGTGGCTAGGTGAATCATCCCATGCATGCTAATAAGAATACAACGCACCTAGCTAAGGGAATAATCCTAACTTGTATTGCTTATGTTAGAACATGGAATTAAAATATTGCTTATATTCAGACACTCGCATGCTACCTTAGATCATGTAGCTCGGAAAGTCCCTTACGGTTTTACTCCTCTGCTTACCTTCGGGCCCGAGCCAACGCGATTACTTAAGTTCTTAATGTTGCCTTGCCTTAATATTTTCCACACAAAATTATGTCACAATCAAGAACACTATCGCGTACCATGCATGCATTCTAGTTAGCCAGGAGACTATCAAATAGCTCTTCTGTGCAATTGAACCTGCAAGTATCTGGGACCGTTGGGTCACTAAGGCAAACCCTGCACCAGGGGGATGCATCAAGGAAATTTGAATCACTGAAATGGAAATCATGTCAAAGTTTACATCTGAACGAGAATTGTCAAGTAAATCAAGAATCACAGCTCGTGGAGCAAATACTTGTTCAGAGCAAGAACTAATTGTACTCGTGTTATGGATTGTCTTGTTAAAGATGTGAAATTGGATAATTCTAGAGACCTGCATGTCGCGGACAACTAGAAAAAGGTGATCTTCGGATCTCTGTTCCACTGGTGGTCACTGGGGCACTGCGACCGATCTGATCCGGATGAAACTCTATTGTATAGTTTATATTGTAGTGGACGAGATGGCTTATAGCGCCCATTGTTCTTTTTGCTGCATACCATTCTCGCCAGTGACTAGTGTCCTTTATGGCTATATCAGCGACCTATTGTTCATATAGATAAGTCATCCTCGCTTAGCAGCTATCCGCATGAGAGTCATTGCATCGCATAGAGAATAACTGAGCACCCAAAATATAGTCTCGTTCACATCACAGTGTTTGCATATAAAATTGCACCTAAATATTTATACCTGCTCGTGCTTAAATTAACTTGTTTGCCTTGGACAGGGAAGGTCAAATGGAAAGTTGGTAAGTCTCGCCGTGTTTCCTCTTATATCGTACGGCGTACTGCTATACGAGTTAGGCTATTCAATCTTTGCCATAAAACTGATCCTAAGGCAACTAGAAAGACAACATAATAGTTGGTGCACGAAACCTATCTTACACATTGGATTTGTTGAGCGGGCGAGTAGCCTCCCTACCAGTGCATTCGTGTACTGATAATCCACCAGGTTGTTTGCAGAGTGCGGAAGAACCTTGTTCGGTGTGGATGCCTCCTTCGTGCGTGCTAAGGCGTGGAGTAAATCTGAAGCCTTGGAGCGTTGTGATCCGGAACTGAAGCACATATACAAGATATAACGTTGGAACATCGCCTGTACATTATTCCATAATTATAGCCACTTGGTACGCTTTTACTGTTTCAGAGAGCGAGACTTGAGCGAATTGTAATCTCGGTCAAGCGCCGCCTGTAACACTTATTTATATCAATAAAGAGTTTTACTTCAACTTGTGTTATTCAATGCTTCCGCTATTGTCGACTCAGTGAACCTATTATCAATTTCCTATGCGTTTATATAATTCTGCTACACTCGAACAATCTGTGCAACTTTGTGGCTTAGAACTCTTACCGCCAGCCAATAAACCACAGCCTTGCACGGGTGCGGCTCACGCTCATACGGCATCACGCCCAGATGGGTCAAGCGATCGACCCGCGGGAGTGCTGGCGTGGTGATTCTCGCCTAGCGGGGACAGCCGATTAGCCTACGGGAGATCGGGACGTAATATAATGGTATCAGAGCTTGGCTATACGCCTTTGGACTTTGTTTCAATTATCTCAGTTTTGAAAGCTCGTTCATGGGTTATGTGTACGCTCTCTCTCAATGTCCCAAACAAAATATTCTAACAATGTGTCTAAATACTTTCAAAAAGGCGCAATTGGATGATGTGATTGCTTATATGAAATCGTGATGCTAAGGCCTTTGTTTTCGACCTGTGCAAAACCCTTAAGATTTTCGCAAGTAGCTTGTCCGATTTTACTATCTCTAAGTTTGGTTGAATGCATATGTTTGAGGGATGCTTTAAACGTGTGTATGATACAAGACTCAAGAAAATGTGAAACTCGAGTGCTAAGACTTCACTATCACCGAGTTGGTTGACATGCATATGTTTGAGGGGTACTTCGAATATGTGCACGATCCAGACTCACGAATGTTGATCTCAATACTAGTGTAAGTGAATATCCAAGTGAACAAGTATAACAACTTGTATAGGTTTGTCTCAGCCTTAGATCGTTAATCAAGATCGATTAAAATGTACTCCGCGTTAAGCAACTTGTCCTGCGCTAAGGCGCAAATGGGAGTGACTCAGCATACACGCGACATAACATAAGAACTGAGTAGGAGATTATATTCAATTGGATTTAGTGGTATCGATTGCTATGCTTGGGATAGATTCCATAATGCGTTGGTACTGCCTGCCTTCAGGAAGTCTCGAGGACGGGACTTTTTCTGAGTGGTGGATGATGTAATACCCCGTTCCGCTCAAGCGGACTGCCGATTCAAACAGCACAAGTGCAATGTCCCGATCCGCTTTGCTCAGGCGAGAATACCCGTTTGAGGCAAAGGATATCCAGACTTGTCCCTACAGGAGTTCGGCTTAGGCTTTCAGAGGCTCGCTCGACGTATCGCTCAACCGAGGCGAATCATCGCTAAGGTGGGTGGCTACGGTGAACTTGTCTTTGCTTAGGCAGCACACATAAAAACATGGATATTTTATGCTAGTCGCTAGGTGAATCATCCCATGCATGCTAATAAGAATACAATGCACCTAGCTAGAAAATAATCTCAACTTGTATTACTTATGTTAGAATATGAAATTAAAATATTGCTTATATTCATACCCTCGCAAGCTACCTTAGATCATGTAGCTCAAAAATTCCCTTACGGTTTCACTCCTCGGCTTACCTTCGGGCCCGAGCCAACGCGATTACTTAAGTTCTTAATGTTGCCTTGCCTTAATGTTTTCCACACAAAATTATGCCACAATCAAGAACACTATCGCGTACCGTGCAGGCATTCTAGTTTGCCAGGAGACTATCAAATTGCTCTTCTGTGTAATTGAACCTGCAAGTATCTGGGACCATTGGGTCGCTAAGGCAGACCCCGCACCAGGGGGATGCATCAAGGCAAGTTGAATCACTGAAATGGAAATCATGTCAAAGTATACATCTGAACGAGAATTGTCAAGTAAATCAAGAATCACAGCTCGTGGAGCAAATACTTATTCAGAGCAAGAACCAATTGTACTCGTGTTATGGATTATCTTGTTAAAGATATAAAATTGGATAACTCTAGAGACCTACATGTCGTGAACAACTTTAAAAAGGTGATCTTCGGGTCTCTATTCCACGGGCGGTCACCGGGGCACTGGGATCGATCCGATCCGGATGGAACTCTATTATATAGTCTATATTATAGTGGACGAGATGGCTTGTAGCGCCCAATATTCTTTTCGCTGCATACCATTCTCGCCAGTGACTAGTATCCTTTATGGCTTTGCCAGCGACCTATTGTTCATATAGATAAATCATCCTCGCTTAGCGGCTATCCGCATGCGAGTCATTGTATCGTATTGAAAATAACTGAGCACCCAAAATATAGTCTCGTTCATATCACAATGTTTGCATATAAAATTGTACCTAAATGTTTATACCTGCTCGTGCTTAAATTAACTTGTTTGCCTTGGACAGGGAAGGTCAAATGGTAAGTTGGTAAGTCTCGCCGTGTTTCCTCTTATATCGCATGGCGTACTGCCATACGAGTTAGGCTATTCAATCTTTGCCATGAAACTGATCCTAAGGCAACTAAAAAGACAACATAATAGTTGGTACACGAAACCTATATTACGTATTGGATTTATTGAGCGGACGAGTAGCCTCCCTACCAGTGCATTCGTATACTGATAATCCACAGGTTATTTGCAGGGTGCAGGAGAACCTTGTTCGGTGTGGATGCCTCCTTCGTGCGTGCTAAGGCGTAGAGTAAATCCAAAGCTTTCGAGCGTTGTGATCCGGAACTAAAGCATATATACAAGACATAATGTTGGAACATCGCCTGAACATCGCATGTACATTATTTCATAATTATAGCCACTTGGCACGCTTTTACTGTTTCAGAGAGAGAGAGGCTTGAGCGAATTATAATCTCGGCCAAGCGCTGCCTGTAACACTTGTTTATATCAATAAAGAGTTTTACTTTAACTTGTGTTATTCAATGCTTTCGTTATTGTCGACTCAGTGAACCTGTTATCACGCGTCTATGCGTTTATATAATTCTGCTACACTTGGACAATCTGTGTGACTCTGTGGCTTAGAAGTCTTATCGCTAGCCAATAAACCACGGTCTTGCACGAGCGCGGCTCACGCTCGTGCAGCATCATGCCCAAATGGGTCAAGCGATCGTCCCGCGGGTGCGCTAGGCGATACCTAAGTATCGTGCAGGAATTCTAAGAAACGAATTAGTGAATATACTAGCGATTGATGCGGACACGATTGAGAATTTAATTTGGTGACTCAATTCCGAGTGGTGTATGAATCATTTAAAAATGTCCAAATTGATTTATAGGTCTTGTACGATAGTCGGATTGAACGATTTGAGAATGTCTTAAACAAATGATAAAGCTTATATCGAATATGGATTCATGGAAATGGAAATCGATATCTTGGTTAAGAAAAACTTGATGGAAACTAGAAGGATCGGGTGAGCAATTTTGGATTGAATCAAACGGATTGAACTTGAATACAATATCGCTCGAATAGAAGTTAGCCCAAGAATTAATGTTGTGGTTCGATGAAAGAGATAAGAGATAACGGATTTGACCTAAAGTTTGGAAGAACAATCTTGAATCTAGTTCGAAAAGATAACCTTTGAAATCAGTCCCAACAAAAACGATTATCCTGTGGGAGCGTCGGTGTGGTAATTCACGTACGGCGGGGATGATCGAACTCATGGGAACATGTTCGATGATTATTTAAAACGAACTCGATGAATAGAATGTATCAAAAGTAGATGAACTTGGGCTTGAATATTCAAAACTTAGTTGCTTAAGGAATGCTAGAAGTAGACTATGGATTTATCGAACGGTAACATTGAAGTTGGATGATTTTACTATACAAATTATAATCACTGCATGAACAGACATGACTTGATGGATTTTATATATAACTAGCATGGAGTAAAAGTGAAATGATAAGGTGCCTCGATTGTGTCGAAGATAACCATAACATTTGACATTCTTATCTTATGCGAGCATAACTCTATGCTCGTACATACGTCACACCCGGATTAGGACGATTATCCAGCGGGAGCGTTGGTGTGGTGATCTCATGTCTAACGAGGATGATCGAACTTGCGGGAGACCGGAGCGTGACAACTGATGGATTGTCTTGAATTTTGGTTCGGTACGATAAGACGAATTTGGAAATACAAGTGAATCAAAAATATTTCAGAGATAAGTTAGCCTAGAACCTAGAGTAAATCATGCTTGATGGTTTCGTGAACGAATACATAAATCTTGTTGGACAACTTGGAGTTATAATCAAAAGGTTTAGAATTGAATCTTGGCTTGGTGGTCTAAACTTGGAATGGATATAGGAATTCTATCAAAACATGTTTAGAGAGATAGACTATGCGAATTGCTAGGCTTGTCCTCTAACTTGGATATGATAGATTTTACTGAAAAGACTCGAACCATGTACAAACGAACGCGTTAATGAGAGTAGAATTATATGTGCTCAATGTTTAGAAATCTGAGTGAAACGAGCTTGGATAGAATATTCCGTGCAAATGAACCATAATTTGACCTTAAGAATTGGGGCAAACATCGTGTGACAAAATTGTACGATGAATCGTGTGCTTAAACTTGTACCTATGACCTTGTAAGCTGACCTATCAATTAGGCAGACGACCCAGTGCCGAGTGAAAGAACTTATGTAATCGACTTTAACATATTGCTTGAACAAGCCATAGAACTGGGGCAGTAAGACTTAGTGTTAGACTTGGAACGGTAAGTGTGTGCTATGTTTGATCCGAACGGATGGTCGCTAGTCGGTAAATCATATAGATCGTACTTCACGATAGTATAAATACTTGATTTGACTTAAAATTTGATTGACCCTGCTGGAAGTATCCTTGTGATTCATAAGACGAGAACCTTTGATATTTTTTCAAGTAGCTTATCCGAATTCACTATCACTAAGTTTAGTTGAATGCATGTGTTTGAGGGATGCCTTAAACGTGTGCACGATCCAAGACCCAATGATATGTTGAACTCGAGTGCAAATACTTCACTATCGCTAAGTTGGTGACATGCATATGTTTGAAGGACACTTTGAATATATGCACGATCCAGACTCGCGATATGCTGATCTCGAATGTTAGTACAAGTGAATATGTTAGATCCGCATGGACAAGTATAACAACTTGGATAAGTTTGCCTCAGCCTTAGATCGTCATTCAAGATGGATCATAACGTACCCTGCATTAAGCTTTATGTTCCGCACTAAGGCGCAGTAGAGACCAATTTAGAACTTGGATTGAATGATAGAGTCATTCAATGAGACCGACCTAGCATACACGAGACATGGTAATAAGGAACGAGTTGGAAATTATATTCGAATGGATCTAGTGGTACCGATTGCTACGCTTGGGATAGATTCGATAATATGATATAATGGTTTGCGCTCAGGAAGTCTCGAGAACGAGACTTTTTCTAAGTGGTGTATAATGTAACGACCCGTTCCGTTCAAACGGACAGCCGATTCAAATGGTGCAAGTTGCAACGACCCGACCCACTTTACTCAGTGTGAAGACTCGTTTGAGGCAAATAATTTCCAGACTTGGCCCTTCAGGAGTTCCAGCTTAGGCTTTCAAAGGCTCGCTCGGTGTATCGCTCGACCGAGGCGAATCATTGCTAAGGTGGGTGACTACGATGAACTTATCTTTACTTAGACAGCACACTTAAAATATGGACGATACATTCTAGTCGCTAGGTGAATCACCTCCTGTATGCCAATAAAGAATACAACACACTTAGATAAGGGAATAATCCTAATTTGTATTGCTTATGTTAGAACATAAAAATGAAACTTTGCTTATAAAAATGGACCCTCACATGCTATATTTGTCTTGTGCAACTAAACCCTGCTATGCCTCGAGTAGAACGATATATACTCTTCGTAGTGCACTATTCATCTGTTTACACTGCATGTCCCTAGATCATGTCGCTCGGTATGTCCCTTTATGATTTTACTCCTCGCTTTACCCTTAGACCCGTACCAAACTTAAAGGCTTATGTTTACACAAATGTATGCTTGCATGCTTATATGTTAACTTGTACTTGTTGCCTCATTTCAATGCTTGTCACATAACTTATGCCAAAATCAAGTAATACTATCGTGTATCGTGCATGTATCTAGTTAGCTAAAAGACTATTGAATAGTCCTTCTGTGCAATATGAACCTGCAAGTATCTGTGACTGTTTGGTTGCCAAGGCAATCCCAAAACCAGGAGAATGCATCATGTCAAGTTAAATACTGAACGAAAATCATGTCAAGTAAATCAAGAATCATAGCTCGTAGAGCAATGCTCGTTCAGAACAAGAATCATGGATTATCAAGTCAAGCTGTAAAATTGGAAGACCAAGACTTACATGTCACGGACAACTTGGAAACAAGGGGGATCTTCGGATCTCGTTCCACGGGCGGCCTCCGGGGCACCGGGGCTGATCCGATCCAGATGGAACTCATGCGTGTATAGCAGGACGGCGTGTACGCTTCACGCTGCACCATTCTCGCTAGAAGGGGGATAGTCTCTTATACTTGGACGGGATGGCTTGTAGAGCACCTTGTACTTTCATTGTATTCTATCATCGTCAACGACAATCGCTCGTCCTTTATGGCTATGCCAGCGACTCCAGTTCATATAGATAAGTCATCCTCGCTTAGTGGCAATTCACGTGCGAGTTATTGCATTGCATCCAGAAATCGAGAAATACCTGAATGATCATGAGTATAACACACTTGTACATATGGAACACTTCAATATCTTCTGCAACACACCTGATAATCCGTGTGAGTCGTGCCTCCGAAACATAATCTTGTTTACGACACTTTTGTTTGCTTATCTAATTGCCCCTGAATTTTATTATAAATGTTTGTGCTTGGTTTAACTTGGTTTGCCTCAGACAGGGAAGGACAAATGGTAAGTTGGTAAGTCTCGCCGTGTTACTCTTATATCGTACGATACACTGCCACATGGGATAGGTTTTTTATTATGCCATAAAACTGATCCTAAGGCAAGATTAGAAAAGATAACTTAATAGATGGTGCATGAAACCTATATAACATATTTGGATTTATCGAGCGGCGAGAAGCCTCACCACCAGTGCATTCATGTACTGATAACCCACCAGATTGTTTACAGGGTTAGGGAGAACCTCGTTCGGTACGGATGCCTCCTTCGTGCATGCTAAGGCATAGAGTTCGCTCTGGAGCCTTAGAGTGTTGCGTCCAAAACTGAAGCACATATACAAAATATAATATTGGAACATCGTCTATGTATCATTCTACAATTGTAGCCACTTGACACGCTTTTACTGTTTTAGAGAGAGTAAGGCTTGAATAACTTGTAATCTTGGCCTAGCACCGCCTGTAACACTTGTTCAATATCAATAAAGAGCTTATTTTTTCTATATACTTGTGTTATTCAATGCTTCCACTATTGACGACTCTGTGAACTTGTTACCAATCGCCTGTGTATTTCATATTTTGCTGCGAACAATCTGTGCGACTCTGTGGCTTAAACCTCTTACCGCCTGTTCAGATCATGGCCTTGCACGGGCACGACTTACGCTCGTGCGATATCACGTCCAGATAGGAAAGATCATCCCGCGGGAGTACTGGCACGGTGATTCGGGCCTAGCAGGGATGGCTGATTACCTGCGGGAGATCGGGACATGATAATATGCATATATATAAACAAGGTTCTCTTTCCATGTTTGTCTCTGCATCAAACAGTTAGGTATGCAAGAAGGCTAGTCTAGCATGCGCCTTAACTATATGATGGCCCTTGGAAACCATGATTAGCTAGTGGGACATACAAGCCCTTCTCACTAATGATAGATCGGCTAATAGCTACTGAGACGTATGGTTGTTATACACTAAAATATGCTCAAAATAGCAACCGGGACACATGGTTTAGTACTACACTAAAAGCCACACCCTGTCGTAAATAAGGACTTCTAGTCTCAGGGTGTTCCAGATCTCTCCCAGGCCGAACGATCCCAATGCCCTAGGAACCGCTTAAGAGATAAACCTTGTGCACAAGTTATCAGACCGATGCATGAATGCACTTCTATCAGATAAATACTATATGATGTACATGATCAAGAACTAGCAATCAAGCATATCAATCAAGCTATAGAGCTGGAGCTCTCAATACCCTTGCCTAATAGCCACACCCTCTCGTAAATAAGGACTTCAAGCCTCAGGGTGGACTATTAGTCTAGATGCACCAGTTCAAGCTATTCAAACAGTTCTATCTCTTTACAGTGCGATTAATGAAACATGTTTAAGAAATCTAGTTCTTTTAACAAGTAACAAGCAAGAACAGTTCTATAAATCTAGCATGCAATTCTATCTCTTTAGTGCGATAGCGAACATGCAAGCAATCTATTATTAAGCAAGCATAGTAGTCATTCCTCTCTCTCTCTTAGACAAGCATGTAGTTCTACTCTAGTTTAGCATGCAATAGAAACATATTAATATTCTTTTACTCTTGTTTATTAGCATGGCAACGGTTCATTCGATAGCGGAGTCTGTGTAGCTAAGCATGCAACATTTGTATCTTTTCTTAGCATGACAATGGTTCTATCTTTCTAGACAAGAATTTAAGTTCTCTAGTTAGGCAAGCAAATTTGTTTCAAAGATAAGCAATACTAGTTCTCTTATTAAGCATGCAGAGTCAGGTTCTATCATTCTTCTTATGAAACTATCTTCTTAGAACAAGTAGTAGAAAACTCAGATTCATTATAAAGGCGTGCAAGGATCAGAGAATAAAGTTTTGCCCACTCACTTAGATCAATAATCTTGTGTTTCGATTGGAGAATACTTTGAGAAGGCTTCCGCTCGAGCCAGCAAAGCAATATCTCTTGTATATAGTGCAAATGCGGAGCGGGACACTATAAACGACGGTATAGTGACTTGTTTACGTGGCTCGGGTTTGGCGATACTGAATGGTCTCTCAACCACACGTTCCACATCGCGTTCCTTGCACGATGATGGTGTGGGTCATTTTCTTTTCACAACTATCAATTTACTGAAAAATAAATAAATAATTTCAGATACAGATAAACAACTTGGACGGTAAAATTTTTTTATTCCAATTTATATGCAGGACTGTAGAAAATCCTACAGTCCATATATAATTGTCACTACCACATTTTCTAGGAAAGTGTATTTTGGTTATTTCATAATTAATTAAATATTGTGCATGTTAAATATTTATTTTTTATATTATTTAATTATTTTTATATGTTAGTTTATTATTATGGACTTGTGTTAGTGGACCTAACCAGTTTAGATTAGATCCATGGACCAACATTTATTTTTAGTTAGAATTGAGCCCAATAATAAGCCCAATCATTAGGAGGGTGATTAATTAAGTCAAACCAATTAGACTATAACCTTCCCTCCTTAATTATTTCTTCATGAGAGGCCTCAAGGGGTATTTTAGACTTTACATAGTAGCTTGGAGAGGAAAAAATATGGCCGGCCATGATATAATGGAGGGAAAATTCTCTCTCTTTATTTTTTTTTATTTCAAATCTAGATCTAGAATTTTTTCTTCCAAAATTTTTCATTCCTACATCAAATTTTACCAAAATTTCTTCCCAATTCTTTCTCAAATCATCATTGGAGGCTATTGAAGCAATGATCTACAAGGAGGAGCAAAAATGTACAAGTTGATAGCTCTTTTCACTCAATTTGGAGATTTTATTAGAAATCCATCTTCCAATAGATACAATTTAGTTTTTTTCCTCTAATTAGACTCTAAATCTGTGTTTTAATTATTAGGAACCACCCCATATGCTAAGGCTACCCATAAGAATTGGAATTAGGTTCAGGAGGCCTATGGAGAAAGTTATGTGGTATTTTATGTCAATTTTGGAGGAATTCTGAGATTGACACATCTTGTATTTGTCAATTAGACCAAATTGACATGTGATTGATTGTGTGTGGCTAGTGTCGTGTCCACAATTGGATACGTGTAGGCGTATCCCGATAATTTGGAGATACGAGTTGATTTGGGGGTTTTCCTCCGACACGGAGGTTTGAGCATGTCACATTTTGATATGGACACGTAGATGAGTAATTAGCTCTTCGTATTATTCATAATTATTATTTTAGACTTGCTCGTATCCGTTGGGATATAATTGGTTGTGTGGTGGAGTCGTATCGCAAGCGTATCATAGATCTAGTGTGATACGGGTGCGATGCACTTCACGTATGTGTTCCTTGCAATTTTATTCAATTATAGATGCTATAAATATTATAATTATAATTATTATGTGATATATATATATATATATATATATATATATATATATATATATATATATATATATATATATATATTTGTTGATCTAGAATTTATGTTGATGTGTTGGTGATCATGAGAGAGTAAAAGTTTATGTGCTTCTCTAAAAATGGTATATATATATATATATATATATATATATATATATATATATATATATATATATATATATATATATATATATATATATATATATATATATATATATATGAGATGTGTATTTATGTGTGTGAGCTTGAGGGAAGAAGAAACAATGGAAAAACAGTAAGAAAATAATGAAAACAGTAAAAAAAGTAATGATAAGCAGTGGGAGAAAAGCTGAGAGAAGCAGCAACAAAAGCAGTTGAAAAACAGCCGGAAGCAGATGTTAAGAAGCAGCAGCAGAAAGTAGAAGCAGCAGCGCTAAGTAGCAGAAGCAGAAAGCAGCAAGCAACAGCGACAACAGCTTATCAATAAGTTATAGCTTATTGATAAGTTATTTAAGTTAGTATATATATATATATATATATATATATATATCCTAAGTGAAGGTAAGTACCCATCACCATCATCTTTATCTCTTTACTTTATTCATCATTCTTGACACGTAAAGGCATTTATGCCAAAAGTATAGTAGCGTCGGCTCCACTATAAAGGGATTCCTTTATAAAGAGGTTCCTCTTGTGCCGAAAGTAAATTATCGTGGGGTCCACCTTTGTCGGCCACCAGAATAAAGAGATTCTTTTGATTAAATGGTTGCTACCTTTATTCGGACAACATGATATAATTATTGCATATCCTCGTCATCATCTTTACTAATGATTGAGTAGTGACTCTTTAATGCATCCTTTTGAAGAAGGTTTCTTAGTCTTCTTCAATATGGTCTTCGGCCATCTTATATGATTTAGTGGAATTAACAGACATATCATCTCTCTCAAAGATTGGATCAAACTGAGTTTGCATATATTGAAGGCATTTCTTCTTTAATTCTTCCTATGTAATTCGAGGATTTCGCCTTCTCAATGATTCCTTCAGTTTCTTCAAAGGGCTATCTTCAATTATTTCTCTTTTGAGCTTGGCTTCCACAAGGATCAATATCTGTATCCATAATTGGTTGTGGTAACACAGCTTGATTTAGAACCCATTCTTTTGGAAAATTAATTTTATTCCATCGAATTATTCTATTCGTGGCTACTTTGGATGTCAACAAATTTGTTTCTACCAAAGTAGTTTTACCAGGTTTGGTAATATGTTTTACATTCGGGGAAATGGTATTCATTACCTTATAATGGATCCTATAGATTACTGCTATAGTTTCAGATCCAGGAAAAAAATTATAACCATATATTTTTAAATTAAGAGTTATAGATTCGAATAGATGAGTGTCTGTCATTGACAAAGTTAAATTTGGATAAATATTAAAATAGACTGGGCCGTGACAAAGACTAGTTTGCATCACTTCCATTAGGGATTGACTCCAATCTAAGAGATGTCATTATGGATGCATTTAATCCTGACAATGTTAAAGGTTTAAATGCAACATGTATTAGTCCAATATGGACGTAATTATAGGCATCACGAATATGCCCAATATCCTCTTCGCTTATTAGCTTAAAGGAGTGTTTTGTGTTATTAACAGAAATAGTTCTTTCCATTGTCTTAATGGAAATAGATGATTTAAAGTCAAAAGTATCAATTTGATAAATTTTTATATATAAGTTAGTTAGCTTATTTAATAAGCTAGTATATATATATATATATATATATATATATATATATATATATATATATATATATAATCTAGTTAATTTATTTGATAAGCTAGTAAACTAGTACATTATATATATATATATATATATATATATATATATATATATATATATATATATATATATATATATATATATATATATAAATTAGTTTATATTAATAAGTTATTAGTTTATATATATTGTAAATAAGTTAGTATATAATTATATATGAGATTATATATACATAAGTACTAGTTAATATTAGTTAGCATTATTTCTAAATTACCTTGGGGTGCACCAAGGTAATGAGAGTGGGATCTGGGGTACGGATATTAAATATCAAGGAGATGTTAGTATATAGTTTAGAATATTATTATTATAAGTTTTAAATACATATTATTGTATAGTGAGGAGTATGGGTAGTAATATATTAGATATTGAATTACCTTGTGATACCAAGGTAATGTCAAGGTATTGGATTTTACTCAAGGTATTGAGTTTGCACATCAAGATGGGAGAGTAGGGGTGTGATACCGCTTTTGGTTCAAAGCCAAGGTATACACTTAGCATTAGTTTAGTTAGGAGTAATATATATTGTTGATTGTATATACATATTATAATATTTTCATATCTATTAAATTGTGTATCTTAGGATATGGTATCTTGTTGGTTTCCTAGTATCCTAGTATAGCTAGTATGGCCTAGTTACATAGTGTATGGACCCAATATCCTAGAGATAGACTCATACAACCTAGAAATAGCTAGTTTGACCTAGAGTTGACATAGTTTGACTGTTTTGACTTAGAAATGGCTTTTTTGACCTAGAAGTTAACTAGTTTAACTTATTTTTATTCCAAAACCTTGTATTGATGTAATATTCCATATTTAGGTCTTCGATGCACTATACCGAACATCTTTGATACTGTTCACCGGATTTCAGGCGAGTATATTCTCTGATAGTTTCTCATTTATGATATCCTCTATGTATCTTATATTTATTGTAGATATTCTTAATTTCTTTACACGATGTTTACACAGATTGGTATATCCGGATCTCGTCATGAGATATTATTCCTTGGTATTTATGGTGTATCTTGTGCAAGCCTTGTTTCTTGTTCTTCTTGTACATATACAGACATTGATTCTTGGGAAGACTTGCTACCTATCCAGAGAATTCCGTGTCATAACGTACCATGGTTGGATCCACTATACCAGTCGGGGTGGAGAGTATTTAGTGTAGATATGTGATCATACCCTCCTTGTGTATGTCTTGTTCCTTGTGAGTGTTGATCATACACCGCACGTATGATTAACCAGGCCATTATCCTTGTACAAGTTTTCAAGCCGATCATATATTAAAGCTGGTACTCACTCACTTAGTATTAGTATTTTTTGTTCATTCCTATGATGCTCATTATTGTATTTATTTTCAGTATTTCTTTATTGCATATCTCTTGTACCTATATATTGCATCTTGTATATTCACTCTATTTACTGTTACATAGTTTATATCATTTATTAGAACTGCTGTGAGAGATGTACTTTGATTTTTTCCTGATTGGTTATTTTTTTTCCAGATGAGACAAAGGAGTGGTACCGCACTCACTACGGGCCTCAGGATGTTGTTGGCTTAGAGCCAGAGACCTTGGCTCAGTAGGGTCTCATCCCGACTGAGACGGATGACCCGAGACTTGTAGCATAGTAGTTAGATCTTTTGTACTAGATTTGTCTCCAGCATATTGTTATTAGTATTTATTTGACTCATTGGATATTATTTGTCTGGTGAGATGTATTTTTGACTCTTCTATTCTTTTATCATATTCGTGCGTTGTTCCATCTTATAGATTTGTGATTGAGTATATTCATATTTCATTGGTAGCATTATTATATCTTGATTGCTAGATAGATAGTTAACCCAAACAATATTCTACCGCCGATGCTGCGGTGTAGGCTGGACGTTGTTCACTACTAGTGCCCCTACACCTGGTGCAGGTCGTGTCAATAATACATGACTGTAGACTTTTCTACAGTCCTACATATACATTAGGACTGTAGTATTACCTACAGTCCTAAATATACAATAAAACTGTAGGTTTTTCTACAGTCCTATATATACTATAGGATTATAGAATTTGCCTACAGTCCTGTAGGCAAATAGCCCAACTGTGGATGACGTTCGATTTTTTGAAACCACAATCCTAATTTTTAGGGTTTATCAGTTCGTTTATCAACCATAAATTAGTTCTGAACAAATTTATCCAACTATTTTAGACATTAGTAAGGATTCATGAAAATTAAATTAAATTTACACATAAATAAAATCAAAACCCTAATGGAGAAAGAATATTGGATACATACATAAATTTTGAAGAAGGTTTGGGTGCCATTACTTGGAATCAAAACCCTAATGGAGGAGTTTGAGAGAAAGGGGGAAGAAAATTTGAATAAGAAAAGAGAGAAATATGTTTGAGATTTTGAAGAGAGAGAAAAGAAATTTAGAATGAAAGATTTTGGGAAGGTTTGGGAGGATTAGGTTGTCCTAAGTAAATTTTACACCGTTCTTAGTAAAAATTATAAAAGTCTGGACTGTCATGAAATAAAAATTATAAAAGTATGTACTAAGCAGAAAACGTACTGCCCTATAAAATTTGCCTAGTGCGTATAGAATTTGTCTAAAAATTCCTTATTAGTCCCCAACACTGCAAATAGAAATTTACAGATCACATCAAGAAATCGAGGAGGAGAGAAAGAAGATGGACGTCCTCGTCGGCTCCATCGACGTCCGCGAGCTCCTCTCCTACGCCGACCTGGACGGTGCCTCCCCACTCTCCGCCCCGGACCTCCGCCTCCTCATCGACCGCCTCAACCACCGCTCCCTCGACATCAAGTCCAGAGTCCGCTCCTACGCCCTCTCCCACCGCCACCACTTCGCCGACGTCTTCTTCCTCTCCTCCTCCATCTCCTCCCACTCCCTCTCCCTCTCCGACTCCCTCTCCTCCCTCCTCTCCCTCCTCTCCGACCGCCCCCTCGACCGCGACATCCGGGACCTCGTCGCCGACCTCGTCTCCACGAGGAGGGAACTCGCAGAGAAGACGGAGGCGAAGGGGGTCGTGGAGGTGGTGGCGGGTCTGGCGGAGGGGGTTAGGGTTTCGAGGGAGGACATGGGGGCCGGGAGGGTGAAGGCGGCGGCGGCGAGGATGAGGGTGCTGAAGGAGAGGCTGAGGTTCGGAGACGAGGAGGAGGAGGAGAGCGGGGATCCGGAGGTGTTCGGACTACTGAGGGCCGAGTGGACCGACTGCTTAGACGAGGTGAGCGAACAACACCTTCGAATCTATGTTTTTTTTCTTTCCCGCAAGTGCAGTGTGATCACACTTCGTGTCCGGACACGAATTGGACATGACAGCGACATTGTAGGTTCTGTGTCCCTGTCGGTGCGACTATATTGTGTTGTATTCGTGTTGACGAACGTAGGTAAATTCCGGAGAAGTGTTCCATTTATGTTATTGCAAATGGAATGTAGGTTTATAAACTTATAATCTAATATAGGCTGAAGTTGATTGAGCTTTCTAGTTTTACTTGGGTATGTTTTATTTGACTCTTTGCCTCGTTAGTTTTTTTCGCATCCCATGTGATCCTCTGGAGTCATGTTTCCGCAAATGCCACATTTTTATTCGGTTAAACTTTTGTAAGTTTGAAAGATTGGATAAAAAATGAGTGTATTTGTGGGAAGTTAGATGATCTTAGGTGGTTTGGACATATGCATCAGACGAATATATGCTAACGAGGAGCGATAAGATAGTAGTAGTTAAATGAACAACTAGGACTAGAAGTAGGCATAAACAAACATGGTTGAAGATTTAAAGAAGGGTATGTTTTTTTTTTGTTACAGAGGAGATACCCTTAACAAAGCTGAATGGAAAAAAAAATTCAAATAGCCAACCCCAAAATTTGTAACACAGGCTTTGTTACATGAGGTTTTAGAAGTTTCACCTCCATGTTAATACACATTGGTATAATACACATATATTAATATAACTGTCACCCTTGCCCTAAAAACTCTGGAGGTTTGGTGTAACGACACTAACCTTAACATGGTATTAGAGCGAGCCAGGTTGATATCCCATCCCGACACTCGTTTTAGGCAGATCTTATGAAACTCATACAGATGCCCATATCCAACTCTCAGCCCATAAATGGACATTTCATCTGTGCGTCGTATTGGATTAATATAAATATATAACCATTAATCATCTCCACAACTTTGGAATCTTGGTGTAGTGTAAGCCTCAAATTTTTAATGTGAAATTGACTTTTTCACTTTTCACTTTAGTACTAATGTTGAGGAGTTTAAGTGGCAATTTCATGAACAAGTAGGTGCCCTACCAAACCTCAAAACCACAGGGGTAACATGTAATTCTCCCATTTCGTTGTTGTATGCGACTTGTAATTTCTATGTAAGTCGAGTTTTATACTTTAGGTTTATTTGGAACCAATTGCTTTGGGTTTACTGGGAGATGATTTGTGGTCATTTTGTTTCTTCGGATTGCTTCTACATGGTGTGCTACTCATTGTTTTTGTTTCGAGATCCTAAAAATTTATGTTACTGCAAATGCAATGTGGATGGCAATCTAATTTGGAAGTTTACTTGATGGAGATTTCTAGTTTTTTTAGATGGCTCCATTGGGTTCTATGTTTCGATTGGGTTTTTATTGGTATATGATTTATGATTGTTTTGTACCTTTTAGCTGCAAGGAGACCTTGCAAGACGTGTTGAAAATTCTGTACACTTTGAAGTGGAGAATGGTAGAGTGAGAGTAAGATGTAAGGCAAGAACTGGGGGATTGGAGGACTGCGAGCTGTACACGACATTGGAGGCCATGGAGGTGATTTTAAAAAAAAACTGTTATATCATTTTTTTTTAATTTCTTGATAACATTTATGTTGTAAAAATAGTAATTGTCTTCTTATCAACATATGCTCGTAATATTATGCTTCTGCATTTTGCTTTGAGGTAAGACGTGCATTGGCCCAGGAATCAAAAGTAGTCATTTGCGTGCAGTTAAATAGAACATTATTTTTCGTCATATGTTGCGGCTTTACAACAGAAATACACGAGAACCCAAACAATATCTTCATTGAAAGTTACATATGTTTGAATAAAAGCTTCTCTAAATCTTTTATTCATAATACTTCATTATGCGTCACAGAAGAATCTGTGGAAGATATTGTTATATCTTAGACTAGATTATTGTTATATATGACATATATAAATTTAGGCTTGTTTAAATTTCATATATATTTTTTGACACCAGCATTCTAATTCTTATGGGATTGTCATTCCTTCAATCTTTGGCTCAATGTGTTATAGAGATAAATGCGATTTCAAATAGAAAATCTTATCGTCTTACTTCTTTGTCTAGACTCTTTATAGTTTGGAAAAACTTGGAGGGTGCTCCTTGGTTTGCATAAGCTTAAACTACATATCCAAAAGGAGCTTAAACTGCATGATTCTCACAAGCTCATAGCTACCTTGGCTAGGAATTTGGCATAAACCTAGAGGATTAACGTAGGTTGATAGCCGGTTCTAAAAACTTTGTTAAATCTTTCATGGAGCTTTGTTAAGCTCCATATCTTTCCCATTCGATGAGAGAAGGCTTGGGTGATGATGACGATTCTAATTCTTCTTCCTTCAGTCTATATTATTTATGTGTTTACTCTCTAGTAATAACACATTTTAGATTTAGTCTCAAGTTATGATTTGGATCTAAAATTATTCGACGAGAAAAAACAAGGAAATTTCAGAGATAAAAAAGCTTGCATAGGGATATAAGAGCGAGCAATACTCATATATAACTTTAAATATACTTGTTTGTTTTTTATAATTCCATTATATTGACCATTATTCATCTTTCCAATAACTTTTGCGTGGACTTAAACAATTTTCTTAACCAAACAATTCGTTTACTTTGAGTATTTGTTTCTGTTTGGTATAAGAAACTGAAATGTTCCACTAACGTTTATGGTTTCACTAACGTTTGTGGTTTTGGTTTTTATTGCCTATCTTTTTAAACTTAGATCCTGATTACCTTCTCTTTTCATGGCCCTTACGTGCTTCATGCAGATAGTTGGTGTTCTAGACTATGGACTGGGAAAGATGGCAGATTTGATGATAAAGTATGTCATGAATCCTGCAATATGTGATGGTTCAATTGAGATTTTTATAGAACTTGATGAGAATTCTGTTGAGAAGTGCGAAACAAGTCTTAGACTACTTCCATCTGAATTTCAGGTAAATTATACCTAATCATACCAATAATCTTGCAGTTAGCTTTGTTTTGATCATCTGTATGCATAATGACCCAATGGGAGCGACTTAAGATTGTTACTTGTCAAACTAGAAGAACCGAGTTTGGATCACCCCCAATGTTCTAAAAATCGGTCTAGGCGGCCGTCCACTGCCGCAAAAATTTCCTAGTCGGCCCTCCTAGGCGCTAGGCGGGCCTAGGCGGCTCCTATTCGGCCTTGAAATTTGAAAAAAAAACTTATCTCGCCGGAGTTCGGCCGGCTGCGGTGGTGGTGGCGGTGGCTACGGTGGTGGCGGCGGCTACGGTGGTGGCGGCGGCGGCGTGGCGGCGACGGTAGTGGTGGTGGCCGTGGTGGTGGTGGTAGTGATGGTGGTGGTGAGGGAGAGGAGAGGGGAGAGGAGGAGAGGTAGAGGGAGACGAAGTAGAGAGGAGAGGAGAGGAGACCTAAAAAAATGACAGCTGAAAAAACAAAAGTGTGTATATGTGTAGGCTCAAACCAGTAACCAACCCATATCCCCGGTGAAACCTCAGTTAAGGTTCTAGCCAAGTTGTCAAAGTTATTTTGTGTTTTCATTAACCATACACATAATACATATGGATAAAAATATACATAAACAAAAAAAAATTATTCAATACGCCGCCTAGACGGCCTAGGCGCTAGGCGGGCCCTCGGCGCACCGATTCCGCTAGTGAAATTTATAACCTTTATCACCCCACCACCAAACGAGAATTGCCAATAGGGGTTAGCCAACATGCATTTTATAATCTAGTATGAATTTGTATTTGGAAATACAAATGGTTGTCATTTCAACATGATTTTCTAATTCTTTGATTGCCATTTTGATTATGAAATTATAGTCAAGGCTGAATTTTGAAATCATGTTGGCATTAATTAGCTCATATTTCATACTATTGACATATCAAATACACATTCAATTAATCAAATCAATATTTTGTAAATAATAATTATTTAAATTTATAGTTATTTTACTAATTGTTGTTGTATTGTTGTATTTGTGCAAGTTAATGGAAATAAATGCACAAAAGTTATACGTATTGTGTGTCCGAGAATAGTTCACGAAGAACTGAAGTGCATAAAACTCAATAGAAATTGACTATTAAAAATAACACAAATATCAATTCACATAAACATTGCTCGAGCAAGAATAATGGGTTTGGACGTCCTATATTATCTATAATTCTCATAAAAGAAATTCAAAGGGAAGACAGTGGAGGAGATGCATATACATATTTTTCACAAAAAAAGGGAATGATGAAGATGATGCATATATGATAACTTGAGAAAAACTATTTACAAGGGATGGACGAAGACATATATACGATGGAATGGGTTTGGACGAGATGGGAGGGAGGTGGGAAGGAGAAAGAACAAGAAAAAAAGAGAAACATAGGAGGTGGGACGGAGGCGGGGAAGAGAAAGAACAAGACAAAAAAAATGAAATGGGAGGGAGACCAGAAAGAGAAGAATACAAGAAAAAAAAGGGATTCATATAAGAATTTGGTATGCTAATGAGTTGGGAGAGATTGAGAATCCACAATTATGTTATATATGGTAAGAATGAATGAGTTATAAAGGTTTTGTAGGATTCTGAAATTCAAATCCAAACATTTCCTCTCACGCATATATTTTAAATTATCTCAATTAATTCCAGTTGATTAACCCATGATTTTAAATGCTATCATTTGGATTTAAAAGTTCGTGTTGACCCCCACAAGAGTTTATCCTAGATAGTGGACGAGTGCATGCTGGATGGTGCTCATAATCAGGGGTTTATGGATGATGGACCCCAAACATCCCTGATATAAAAGGTCTGCGGAGCAATGAAATAGCTTTTTATCAAAGATAAATGCATAATGGCTCTTAGAAGCCAGAAACTCCTAGGAGGTCAACGAATCTCAGTAAGAACCTTCGATTCGGCGTTTCTTACTTGGGAGCTCGTTTGGAGCTTGTTTTCCCGATGACGGGAGCTTCGTTTCTCCGGAGACGGAAACTCGTTTCCCCGACGACATGATCGCTTCCCATAATATGACCATAATTTTAGAAGATAGACATAAATTTTGTGAGAGAAATTGAAATATTTTCAATACACATTTATCAAAGTACCAAGAAACTAAAGATTTCTTACTTTGACGTCATAAAAAATTAACATGCGAAAGATCTCTATGTAACTTTGAACTGAACTTTATAAATTCTAATAAATTTTAAGATATTTATAAGTTTTGTAACAATAATTAATAAACATTAAAAATTTATTAGCGCACGCTCCCATCACGCTCCCAAATTTAGAATCTTCTAAGTAGTCGCGCTTCCTCGCCCCCGCTCCCGCCCCAGCTTCCGTCCCCGCTCCCGCTTCTGGCTTCTAAGTAATGGCTTAGTTGACTGAATGCAGTTTCTCATATTACTCGGAAGTCTAGGCTTGTTTTTTGTGCTTGAACTATAATAAAGGTATATACCATTAGTTGAGCGGTAATAACTAAACAGTGAGTTGTTAGTAGTTTGGCCAAACTAGTGGTCGTCCTCCTTGAATCAAAGACAGGCCATTCTTCATTCCTACATACTTATTAAGATCAAATTCTAAGTATATCCTTATTTCTCCTGCCAGTTGCTGAAGTATCTTCCCTTCGCCCATCTTGTTTCCCTTCCACCACCAATACCATCCTCCCAACTTCTCTCCCTGCCGTGGAAATTGGCTGCCTTCTCTCCGTCCCTTCAGCATCTCCTCTATTGAACCCACATTCTTATTGTTCATGTTAGAGCAGTAAGAAATCTATCAAATTTCTTTCTGATATTTGGAGTCATTTCATACCATTACTCCTATTAAAGATGATAATATTGTCAAACTAAGGTTGCCTGAATTTCAGAACATCACTTAACTGCACTTACAACTTCAATGTTTTCTGCAGGAACACCTAGATGGTCCCACAATATATGCAAGGCTCAGTGAGGTTATAAAGTTTATTCACAAGTACATCTTTTTTGAGAATGAAGCATGGATGCAATGCTTTGGAAGATTAACCTGGCAGCGAATGTCAGATCTAATTATCACATATTTTCTTTCCAAGGTGATCTTTAAGATTCTTAATTGCTTTCGTCTAAACACTTTAGTAAATGTTCTTATTGCACCATTGGGTCAAGGGAAGCAACAACCATAAGGTAGTGAGATGATGCATGTTGAACTGCAACTTAAATATAAAGGCTTCCATAGTATTACACTTGGATACTATTTTCTAGTAGCTTAGATGATAAGCAAATGCTGAATGGACATTGTACTTTGGAATTTCAGGTTTCCTTCTGTCAATTCTCTTTAAAATTAAGGAAATAGAAGTAAATAAATAATAGACAATTGAACTCAAGAGCAGTGTTACTTAGTTTTTAAGGATAATAATAATGCAAATGAAGAAATTAATAGTAGTGAATAATATGGCTAGTTATCTTAAAATAGTATGATTGCTTTACGAAAAACTAACAACAAAGACCATAGGAAAATCATAAGGTAATGGGTTCATTCCAAAGGAAATTGGTGTTGAAACATGCTGCCTGCACCCTGTGTGTATGGAAGTTGGAAGGGCTTAGGCAAATTATCTAGAGCAAGAAAAATCATGGTAGGTAGCACCAGTATCATGATGCCCATGTTATACATATAAAATGTCTCTATTATTAAAATCATGTGATTTGATGATTTTCTATTCCATGGAGCAAGTGGATCCCGTTTTAACGATTTTTAAAGTAACACTTGAGATCGCTTGTCCTTGGGTTTGAAGTTTGTAAACCACATGATTGTTAATCAATTCATACTCATTCTAGGGCAAGAAAATCATTATGACCAATCTGGATCACCATTTTGGATGATTGGCAACAAATCAATTGAGGGGATATATTAAACATGCATTTGACCCCAAAAGTTTGGAATAAAGGGTTGTTGCAGCAATGCTGGATAGTGTTTCATGAGCATTCAGAAAACAATATTGTATTGATTGTTGTTCATACAACTTGTGGTTGAAGAGGTAGCAGCATCTAAGAAGCACGTACACTCCAAAATTCATGCCATGCCACAGACATTCCTATACATTAGGAGACACCAAAATAGGTGCCGAATTCGTGTCGCAGTCGTGTCGAGTTCGTGTCAGTCCAACATGGGGTAGCATGCTCCGAGGGGGAGGGTTTTATAATTCTTTAGAAGGGTGACTAGATATCGGTTCTCCATGACGGTGGTAGGCGAACATACAGGGAGGAGTACCATACCATTTAAGCACATCGATATGCTGAAACCTTTAAAAGATATAAGACCATCATGACAAGAACAATTATGATAAAGATACATAAATAAGTACATGTGTGCGTGCAGTAAAAAAATAGGAAACATAGTGCAAAATTTAGAGCCCTTGTATACTGCACACAAAAACACCAAGTTCATTCGAGCCTCCCCTTTCAAATTGGGAGTTTCCAAGTTTGAGACTTGTTGTGGCCTATTGTGGGGGTTGTCTTGATCTCTCTAAAAAGCTAAAACCACCAAGTTTATTCATAGTTAAGAGCGTACAACATGATTGGATAGAATTGGAATACAACGATGGAAACACTTCTTTCTATGTACCTATCTACATGGATATCTTGATTCATTGTATAAGACAAATTTGGATCAATATACATCCAAAGTCACAATGAACTATGGATCCTATTAGTTGAGCATTGTCTCATCTACTGCTTTAAATGAAACAACATAGAGAAGTATAAATAGTAGATATGTCTAGGGTGCATTCCAGTATGACATTTGAAGTCTTAAAATTTAGCTAGTTACCATGTAACCAGCATGAATCCGTGGAAGTACCGCTGTCAAATCTGACATGTATTGAAAACTTGTATGTACAAGCACAAACGCGCGCGCGCGTGCACACACACACGTATTTGTAGGAAGGGTTGAGTGTTATTGATCAATAATACTTTACATCACCAGGTTATGTACTTTTAGCGTAGAGATGACTCCCAATTGGAGAGCATATCCCTATTTCCTAGAATATCCTTAACCTTGACATTCATTTTATAAATAATAATAGATACTTCTTATCTTCTTTAACTGTCTTCATCCTAATAGTCTTGTGAATCTCCTGTTGATCTATGTTATATTAAGCGTGAGGCGATGCGATGCGATGAAGTTGGCGCCTAAGCATTTAGTTAGCGCTTCACCCACTTTTACCTACCTACATGTAAAATACTCTATATATACATAAATTTTAATATATTTTTCATACAATCCTATTAGTATATGCATGAATAACAATACCAATTATTAAGCAAAAATACAATATAAATACTATAATCAAAATACAAAGTCATCAAAATACCATGGTCAAGCGATTTTTTTTTCGTTTTTTTAAAGCTTGACGCTTAAAGCGCCAAGCGGTAGGCGAGGCGCTTGTTAAGCGCCGCCTAAGCACGGGCCCATTTTTTGGGACGAGATTTTCCTAAGCGAGGTGCCCAGGTCTCCAAAACCGCTTAAGTGCCACTTAAGTGTGCTTTTTAAAATATAGCTGTTGATGAATACTCTTTTGTACCTCTCTTTCCATATATGTCAGACTACAACTGCTATAACCACTCTCATGAGGATGGAGATTATGCTCTTCTTCTTGTTGTGCCACTTAGGGCCTTGATTTCCTCTTCCAACTGGCATGGACTACTTCTTTGGATTCCATGTTTTAGTAGGCCCAGTTTTCATATATAGGATGTATAAGCACACTTGAATAGGTGCAGGACTGATTCTAGTTCCAATTTACATAGTTGGCATCGAGTATCAATCTGCGGGCCCCAACTTATGAACCTATCTTTAGTGAGCAATCTGTTTAGACTTTAGAATAACTATGTTGTGCCAGTCCACAGTAGCATTGTGCTTCCTGAGTCCCTGACTAGCTTCATAGCAGATTGAAGGTGAAGAGTCCCCATCTAGTGCCATCCCATACCCAGTAGTCTTCCTCTAGTGTTTTCTATCTGAATATCATTGATCTCCTCCTGCAAGTGTCTAGTAGCATCTAACTTGTCTCCCCACCCACCATCTAATGCCATCCCATACCCAGTAGTCTTCCTCTAGTGTTTTATATCTGAATATCATTGATCTCCTCCTGCAAGTGTCTACCCACCCAGAGATGTAGTGAGTCCCAGGCAACCATGGGTCACACAGAAGCCAAAGGTTAGTGTGTTCCCCATTTGCAATAGACCCTCCTTATTTTGGGTGAACAGACTCCTCTATACCTGAGTGTACTTTTAAAAGTAACAGAGAAGTTGTTGTCCTCAATAATGTTCCAGAAGTTGCTACCCTTAAGATATGTGGCTCTCATCCATGTGGCCCATATAGACTGAAGCATTAGAAATTTGCTTAAAAGCTTGATTGCACAGCCTTCCTTGAGTGTAGATAGTCTTGTGGATCCCATGCCTCCTTCCTCCTTTGATCTATAAATATGCTCCCAGCTGATTGTAGCTACTCCATCCCTCCATAGGAAATTAGAGCAAAGTTTTTCTTTCTTCCCAAGGACACTATTACGGATCTGGAATATTTGAAGCCAAAAGCAATTGATAGAAGAAATAACTGTTTTTATAAGTTCAAGTCTGCCAGTAAAGGCTAGGAGTTAACTTTGCCAGCCTTCTAATCTCTTCACGTAATACTCCACCAAAATGTGAAGACCATGACAGCTAGACAATTCTTCAAGTGTTGTGCTTAAGGTCTGTAAAATTGCTTCTAGTTGCTTCCAAAAATAGGACATCATCAACATACATGAGATGGTCACCGTTTGGCTCAATCCTACTGAATAAGGCAGTAATCTCTACTTTCTCCTCCCTGATTGTGAGTAGAATAGATAGGAACCCCATAACCACGGTGAACAAATATCGGGATAGTGGGCCCCTTGTCTCAACCCTCTACTACTATGAATATATCCATGAGTTCTTATAATAGTATACAGAAGACTCATAGACTACTTTGATCCATTTCTTATTGAATCCAGAACAGCTAATGAGGTACCTTAGAAGTCTTCTATGTACTGTATCATAGGTTTTTTGTATGTCCAAATTGATGCAACAGTTTCGTGGGTAACGGACAATTATCAGCAATATTCCTCCCATTGACGAAAGCAGTTTGGTTTTGAGAAATTAGCCCTGACATTATATCTTCCATCCTCTTGGACGTGATCTTTCTAATAAGTTGTTCTAGCAAGCAATAGGCCTAAACTCCTGCACCTTTTAGCTCCCTAAACTTTTGCACTATTGTGATGTGTGATTGAGTTGCTTGGAGAATTTACTTTTGCTAAAGAACTCATTAATGGCTAAGTATGCTAAAGAACTCATTAATGGCCAAGTAGACATCTTGTTTGATCAAGTTCCAGTGAACTTTGAAGAATTTAGAGCTATATTCATATGGTCCTGGAGCTTTAGTGTCATCACTATCATGCACAATAGTTTTGATGTCTTCCATAGTGACTTCCTTGAGTAGGGCTTTATTAGCTTCTTCCTATAATATTTTTGTGATAAATTTTGGAAACATGTGGAAGTATCCTTAGAAGTGTAGAGGTTAGTAAAATAGTGAAGAGCCGCCTCTTTGATTAGGTCATTCTGCACTAGTTTCTTGCCCTGTTGATCAATTAACCGAGCGACACTGTTACCCTTATGTCTGGCTTTTATCCTTGCATAGAAGAACTTGGAGCACATATCCCTCTCTGTCAGCCATGAACACCTAGCTCTCTGCATTAGGTAACTTCTTCCTGGAGTAGGGCCTTTCTTAGAGAAACTTGGTATCATGTCTTCTGCTTAGCCAAATCCTGGTTCAGAGGATCAAGATTGAGCAATCCTTTCTCTCTCTGATATCTCGACTTGCAGGTCCTTGGATGAGGCTAATTTAATCTCCTTCCTCCACTTGCCCTGGGCATGTTTTGTGTTTCTTAGCTTCTGAATGAGGCAGTACATAGAGTACCATTGCATGTGTACTCCCCAAGCCTGTTCAACCACCTTTATGCTATTTTTAATCCTAGGCCAGGCATTACTAAATCTGAATGTTTTGACTTTAGGTTTATGCCCTGTACCTAGCTCTCTGCATTAGGTGAACTTCTTCCTGGAGTAGGGCCTTTCTTAGAGAAACTTGGTATCATGTCTTCTGCTTAGCCAAATCCTGGTTCAGAGGATCAAGATTGAGCAATCCTTTGTGTGTCTGATATCTCGACTTGCAGGTCCTTGGATGAGGCTAATTTAATCTCCTTCCTCCCCTTGCCCTGGGCATGTTTTGTGTTTCTTAGCTTCTGAATGAGGCAGTACATAGAGTACCATTGCATGTGTACTCCCCAAGCCTGTTCAACCACCTTTATGCTATTTGTAATCCTAGGCCAGGCATTACTAAATCTGAATGTTTTGACTTTAGGTTTATGCCCTGTATCTAGCCTCACCAATATTGGATTGTGATCACTTGAGATCTCGGTCCAGGTAGTTAATCTTTATGTCAGGAAATATGGCCTGCCAGGCTACGTTGCAGAGATCTCGGTCCAGTCTATGTACGAGACCATTGGTTAACAAAAGTTTTAGAGTGCATGTTCCAAGACCTCCTCTTTACAGAGATACACTCCATTCAAGACCGTTGGTCACCTGACCTTTCCATGTCCATGAGGATAGACTTAAAACAATGGTTGAAGTTCTCCAAAACTCTATGTGGAACATAGTTTTCCCCTACTTTCTCAGACCCATATCTCATAGTGTTGAAGTCTTCAATTAGAAGCGAAGGATTAGAGACTTGTGTTCTACTCCTGTTTATGTCCTCCCAGAGTGATTTCTTCTCTTCCCTGATGTTACTCCATAGATAGTAGATAAGAGTTATTAGCAGTCCCCCCCTGTTTTTTCACAATAGCCATATTGTACCCTTAGGTGTGCATTGGTAGATATTGTACTAGCATCCTACACAGCAAAATTCCACAATAATCATACTCTGCCCTTAGGTGTGCATTGATAGTTATGCATTGCTTCTAACCTGGTAACTTGCTAAAGACTTCGGGTATTTTATTTTCGTTGATCTTAGGTTCTATGAGCCCCACTACAGTACAATTATACTTCTGAACTTTTCCATGCACATTCTTCAATCTACTTATGGAATTTAATCCCCTTTAGGGTAAATATTAAGTTTGGTTCCTCTGTTCCCCCTGAGAATCAATCTAGAGGATTGAATGTTCTCTTCTGCAGCCTTATCGCTCTTCTTTGTCTTCATGTTCTTTTCCTTCTTCAACCCTGTCAGTAAGGTGTTCCACTCAGAGTTAGACTCTGTCAGCTCTTTAGATGCATTATTGATAGCTTCTACTCCACCTTCTGAAGTCTCAGTAGGTAGGAGGGTGCCACGAGGCTTCTCCTGGGCCCCATCTGGTTGAGGTTGCACTCAGGACACTCCTGCTTCTATTGCATCATGTGAAGCCTCTCTCTCGCTCCCCTCCAAATGACCACGGTATCTAAATGAGCAAATGAGTACACACTTCCTATACTATTGGATGCAAGATAAGTTATAGGGAAGGATTAGAATTTTCATCTTGGTAGATTTACCATAAACCCTTGGATTAGATCAAACGGTTGATATCTAAACTCTCCTAAAATTTTCTTTTTCATAACTTCCAACCTAGCCACCTCTTACTTTGGTAGGAATCAAATCTTTCCAAAGAAGACCACACGTACCGTTGGATGTATGTGGCTTTTTGTTTAGAGAATGACTTGTCTTTACATTCATTCATCTAGTTTACATTCATTCATCCATGGGAGCCAACGCACATGCTGTTGACAAGGATGACATGACCCCTGTACAATATGTTGCATCCTACAGTATAGGAACTACAGTATTCCATTTGCTCATTTAGATATTGTGCTCATTGGATAGGATATATATATATATATATATTGAAATTGGTAATTTCAAATGTCCAACGTATATGCTTGGGACTTTTTACAACTCATACACAACCTCACTCTCACCACTGCATTTGGCGTTCCGCTCGGTGTCCATCTCGACGTCCACATCTCCCTTTCTTAGCATCAACTCGGCAACGTCCGTCCATCAACTCAGTAGTGTCCTTGTCCATCATCACTTCTCGCCCTGCTAGGCTTGGTCATCACCTCTAGGTCTGGCAGGATCCCCTACAATCACATGTTGCACATTAATCCCTCCTCCGAGCAAATGCTTTTAGGAGGATACGAACCTCAACCCGACATACCTGGATGCTTATGCCTCCAAGTCCTGACCACTTGGCCTTGCCTCTTTGCACCCCCCCCCCCCCCCATATATATATATATATATAGAGAGAGAGAGAGAGAGAGATGCTTATGCGAAGTCGGTGCTATCCCGCCCCCATGGCAACGTAACTGTGTCACGAGGGAGGAGTTTAGAGGCCTTATTTATTGTAGCACGGACCTCTTTTTCATTCTAGGTCTATATACTATTCCATGTCTAGTAGTGAAGAATTAGCTGTGTCTTGCAAGGTGTATTGCTTGAATCCCTTACATGGAACTACCCTCTATCGCTAGTTCCCCTGACTTGGACTTCCTTTTGGCAAACACAGTGAAAAGGGAGTAGTGAGCCTACTACGAGGTGACCGAATGAAACGATTCGTTTTTTTTGTTATTGGAGGTCTAGACTTTGCCGCTTGAGAACACTTGCTTGGCCGAGGATGATATGAATGTGAGAATGAATTTGATGTTTGGTTTCACTGTTGTGTACAATAAAGATATACGTAAGAGATTTGCATTATTCATTGCTGACTTGAATCACTAAACAAAATTGCTTACGTTAAATCGGTCGGATTTGTTACCAACTACCACAACTGTGGAAGATCGAACTAACGCTTTTTCAGAAATCAAATACTGAATCCTTTTTTTTTTCCTTACTGCTACGGGCAGAAAGATGGGGGCTGTGTTTTAATACTCTGAAAGAACTAATTAATCTAAAAATAGCATACCGACGAAATATAGATTTTCTAAGAATTCAAAAAATATGCCCACTTATCTGTGTCCTATATGTGCAGGACTGTCCTGATTTGGTATATAGGCATTCGGAGTAGGAAATGAGTTAATTGAAATGGCATGGTTAACACACCTTTCAAGAACCTCATTTTCAGCTAAAAATTGCTTGCCATATATACCAAGATAAAAAGGGAAGAGGGAGAGTTATTATTATTATTATTATTATCTTGGTTATGTTTAAAAGTTTGGGTGGCGTGAGCAACCTGTAATCCCAGTGAAATGCTTGGCTTAAAGTCATTCTTTTCTGCCACAGTCACAGATAATTTATACAAGGACAACTTTCTAATGTTAAAGAGTTACTGCTTTCTTCTAGAACTTGTAAAAGCTAATTCCTTCTCATGGTCTGTAATTTCCCCTTGGAAATGATTTATTTCTAAAATAAATCTTTTATTGAGATTACTACTGAAATGTTAAGTTGTTAACAACATAACCTTTTTTCCTGACAAAAGTTCTACACTATTTGATTGTCACACCACCATCTCTGTACCTATTGTAGTCTATTGCTCTTGGAGGTGGTTGTCCCAATCTTGTAGATGTAACATGCTACGGTTAACTGAGTTTAACATGCCTAAACTGACAAAGTTATCTATCAAACTATGTTTCTAATTCTAGTCTTCTAATAGATATATCGAGTACTTTCTCTTTCAGGCTGTCCCTGATGATGCATCCAAAGTTGCGGATTTTCAAAATATTATAAGGGATGCTGCTGAATTTGAAATCTATCTGAAAGAAATAAAAATGATCTCAACAACTGATACCAAGGACGAGAGACTGAGCCATTTCACGCAGAATGTTGAGGTCCATTTTGCTTCCAAGAAGAGAAATGAGATTTTGGCAAAAGCTAGAGATATAATACTACAATTCGATAACATCTTTTCTTCTGTAAGTACACCTAAATGTAAATTTCTGGGCTTCTCGTGTGGAAATTTAGTATATGGTGATCAAATGCATTATCTGCAGGAAAATACATCAAAAGGTCCCTTGCAGCCTTCCAGTTCTTTGGATGATTTCTCTGAGTGTGTTGATTTGCTATTCCAGCCTGAGAATTGTTTTGTATCTAAATCAGTTTCTCAACTCATGGAACTTGTTCATGCAGCACTTAAGGTTTGCACACATGCAATATAAACTTCAATGTCACTTTTGTGAGGTCTTTAGGTATCTTATATGTATGAACTGTTACTGTTGAATATTTTGATCCTAGATTATTGCTAGTTGACTTCGGTCATTAAAGACGAAAATATCCTGTTTTCTAGCGCATCTGATGTAGAACTGCATGTCATTCTAGACTTCTTGGTCATTACATATAGCTAATATTATGGTAATTGTACTCATGTTACGAATTATCACTACTATTTAGAATGCATGCTCGTTAAAATATCTTGGTTAACAAAAGTTTACATGCATTGTTACAGAATAAGGATTAAGCGAGCTTAATTGAGTGTCTGAGTATACTATTAATCATTAACTGGCCTTAGATCCGAGTAGAGAAAGATGGCTCTTAATACTATATGTATGGTTAGTCTTCTTATTTGTATTGAATAGAATACAGTGGGCCTAAATTTATTAATTTGTCATATGAAGTTCTAATTAATTAGTTAAGAACATATAGATAACAACTCGGAGTTGAGGAAAGTCTGAAAGCAAAACCATAATTATTACAACTCACTCTTTTTAACAAAATAATATTGAAACTGAAAGATCCAATAGTTTATCTCAAAGACATAAATTAGTGGTAGAAATTTTTCGTTAAGATGCTGATTCTAAGTAGCTGTCTAATATCAAAATATCAGAGCTTATAATGTGTATATGATGTTGACGAGTGTTCTCTATTGAAGTGTGTGCGTTTTTCCCCATTCTTATGTACCCTTCAGCTATTTCAGTGTTTATTCATCAATTGATGAATGGATCAAGGTGGTTGTAATTATTGAAATTATTCTACGTATTTTATGCTTGTTACAAGTTATGCAATGTGATTCAGTATCAGCCTGGCAGTTAAGTTAGGACAATGACTTCATTTAAAACTTATCGATGGAATGGTAAATAAATTTTATGTTGCACTAATCTTTTCCAAGTTAGTTGTCATATCATTTCAAACCATTAACTTAATCCTTGCTTTTCCATCATCTTGCTCTTCCTCTGTAGAGACAAGTTATTTCCACTTGTAGTATATACATGACCAGCAACTATTGTTTCTATCTTCATTTATCTGACAGGGTGTCTACAAATCGAGGATTGGGTTTAGCTCATTTGTCTCCTTACAACTTAGAGCCATTTAATGTCACTTTTAGTTATTGGGTTGCAGAGGCCAGTGCTGAAAAATGACATGGATAATTTCCCAACATAAGATAAAAAACCAATACCAATTGATGCATGACAAAGGCACTCATGTGCCTGCATCAAATAACACCCACACAATGCATCAACCTCCCACATCGTACTCACAGTCACACAGACATCAAGCCAAATCCACAAATGGGTGCTTTCATGTTCAAAAGTTCCAATGCAAAACTGATTGTAGATCTTACTGTGATCCAAACGTCTTAAGAACACTGCACATCATTCAAGATTAAGTGTCCTACATGCCATTCTAGTCAGGTTAGTTTTGATTGCAAGGTTATATCTTCACAAGGTTTCACTTTTCCTAGAGGTTCTTCCTAGGATATTGAAAACCAACGTGTCCCATTGTTAGTGAGCTTATTTTTGTACATTGTACCTAACACTTGCATGCAATTTTGTTTTATTTTCCTAAGAAGGCATCCAGAACGTATTGGTAACCACCTTACTTGTCAGTTATAGTCTCAATCATGCTCTCATGAGTTATAGTCTCAATCATGCTCTCATGTTTCCACACCGATGTGAAGCAAGTTTGCGACATACCATTTATATTGTGATGGCATGTTCAGGCAGGATCCTATCTGTGCCAAACAAGTGTTTGTATGATACTTAATTGACACATTCATTAGACATAGGCATGATATCTACTTTCCACACGGCTGGGCATTATTTGAATCTGGCCACTGGATCTACTGTAGGATAGATTTAGAATTTATTTTGAAATTCCTCATTTGGGACCCATTCTCTTTTATAGTGAATCAGTTCTCTCATTTGTGAAAGACAAATACTATCAAATACTTTGGATGTAGAAAGGCATGGGCATCTCTCTTGCCATTTCTTGCTCGCCCTACCAAACATTGTCAAATTATACTTATTCTGATATTGTTAGGTATATTTGCGTGCAAGCTACTTAATATTTATGGTTCTGTCACATCCTAGTTCCAAAAATATGCGGGACCAAACCATGTGGCAATGTCCATCTACGTACAAAGTGGACTCCAGCCAGACCAAACCATGTGGCAATGTCCATCTACATACAAAGTGGACTCCAGCCAAACTCGAATACATATACGTTGTCCAGGTCATAATAACTATCAAAAAAAAAATCCTAATACATCCGCATGATTAACTATGAACTATCTATAACGATAAATAAGAATGGAAGAACATGAAAAAGGTAACAACTAAGTATACCTAAAATTCGAAGAACTATTCTCCAATAATTTCACGAAAGCATCTCAGCAAATAACCTGGAAGAAAATCAGGTCCTCAGAGGGAAGTAACAAGACATAATATACATACCGAAATGATAACAATAATTACCAACAAGTAATGCACAACTACTCATAAGTCATAACTAACTATGTGAACATGCACATGAGGATAATGTTCGCATGTATTGGGCTCTTCGCACAAATAATAATGCATGCATCACGTAGCGCTCATCCGAGTCACTAGTAGCTAACTAGAGGAAAGTAAATAAATATTATCCGCTACATCTAATAAGTGTCCTCCCCATCCTATGATACTGTTGAATCGAATCCATGGCGCGTCCAGTATAACACTACTAAGTAACAAGTCTAGTTATATACACAAGTAAATACGAGGCACCTGGCATGCCAATGCAACCGAGAATCCGTATATTTCATCTAACATGTGTCAATAGAAATAATCATATAACATGTTATGGAAACAACAATAACAGAATAAATATAAATAACGACTACTGGCATATGAAAAACAAGTAAATACTGAGAATAAAATAGGCAATGTATACTTGTCTGGAGTGTGTCCAAACTTGCTGAGTGTAAGACTAAAGTCTAGCTAAGTCTATCCATAATCCAATGAACCTTACTCCATGCGAGTATCTACCAACCCAAATAACATGCAACCATATATCACATATAGATAATAAATAATAATAATAATAATAATAATAATAATAATAATAATAATAATAATAATAATAATTCCAACAACTCCTTAACTAGGAAAGTTGGACAAAGTCGCCTATTACTATGTAACCTAAGTTTTTCTAGACTCGTACCATCTAGAACTAAGTCATCATAGCCTTTATAATTGTAGAATGGAAATAATATGATGGATTCTTATTGAATGAAGGATTACACACACACACACACACACACACATATATATATATATATATATATAGGAGAGGAGTCGGCCTTTCTCTATTATTCTACCCGATATGGACTAAAGTCCAATACACTTAATACTTAACCCCCTCCCTTAAGCTGGAGCATACATGTTTATCATGTCCAGCTTGTTACAAAGAAACTGAACTCGAGGACCCAAAAGAGACTTTGCAAGTATATCAGCTATCTGATCTCCAGTTCTCATAAGGTGAAATATGATCTTCCCCTTCTGATATTCATCACGGACAAAGTGAATGTCAATCTCAATATGTTTCGTCCGTTCGTGAAACACGAGATTTGTAGCAATGTGGATAGCAGACTGTCTGCTGCTTTCAATCCTGCTTCTTCTCCCAGTTCTTGTAGAAGATGCTGCAGATATAACACTTCTGCGGTACTATGAGCAATGACTCGATATTCTGCTTCCGAACTTGATCGTTAGACCACACTTTGCTTCTTGTTCTTTCACGATTCTAAGTTTCCACGAATAAATACTCAATAGCTATCAGTAAAACTTGCACCCCAGTCCACATCTATAAAACATTAAAGATGAGTATGTGCTTGATTCTCCATCCGAATTTTTTTTTCCAGATTCTGGGCTAGATAGCGCATGATTTTGAAAACTGCCTGCCAATATGGAACTCATGGAGAAGCCATAAATCTACTTGCCACACTTACGGCAAAATAAATGTCTGGACGAGTCATGATTGCCGAATAATTGAGTTTTCCAACCACTCGATGATACTGATCTGGATTGGTCATCAGTATCCCCTCATCGGGGAGCAACTTTACTCCTGGATCCATGGGTGAGGTTGCTTAGCTTGCATCATTCCTGCATCGGTTAGGATGTCCATCACATACTTCCTCTGAGACATTACAATGTTCCGCTTATCCCGTATGACTTCAATGCCCAAGAAGTACTTCAATGATCTCTTATCTCTAGTCTGGAACTGTTCACCCATAAACTTCTTTAGTACTGCAATTTTTTGACTACCGTCTCTTGTTATCACAATGTCATCGACATAGACACAAAGAAGTATTCGTCCAGCTGATGTCTGTCGGTAGAATATTGAATGGTCCTTTGATTGACACATGTCAAACTGAGTAACATGTGTAAATCGACCAAACCAGGCACGAGGTGATTGTTTGAGACCGTAGAGGACCTTCCGTGGATGACATACTTTATCCTTCCTTGCAACGAACCCAGGAGGTTGCACAACATACACCTTTTCTTTAAGGTCCCCATGAAGAAAATTATTCTTCACATCCAACTGCAGAAGGGGCCAATCATAGCGGACAACTAAGGCTATAAGCACTCGCACCGAAGTCATCCTGGCAACTGGAGAGAAGGTCTCAAAATAATTTTTACCGTATGTCTAATAATATCCTTTAGCCACCAGTCGAGCTTTCAGATGATCAAGAGTACCATTCGGTTTCACCTTGATTGTGAACACCCATTTGCAACCTACCGCCTTCTTACCGTGGTAGTCAAATGCGTGCCTTGCAGAAAGGTGCATCAACTGCGCCTTACAGCTCACTAGGCAAGGCACCTTACAGCTCACTAGGCAAGACGCCTTTCTCAAGGCGCACGCAAGGCGCGCCTTAGGTGCGCCTTTATGCAAGGCGCAACCAAGAAAATGTGCGTCTTATGGTTTTTTTTATATAAAAACTTTGAGGTATGAAGATAATCCTTACTTCATAAAAGTAGTTGGTTACAATTGAACTAGAAAAACTAAAATTTACTAAAAGCATGGTAGGGATAATATAAACTCTTGTTAGTTCTGTTGAGTGCTACTGTTGCTTTGCTAGTTCACTTGGTTATGTTTTAACGTATTTTTGTTGGTTTTAATTTGTTATTTGGTTTTATTTATTACATTACTAATTTATTTTAGTGTTCTAAATTGCAGTCTAGGTGGCGCCTAGGCGCTAGGCGGCCCTAGGCGGGCTGTTCGGCCTAGGAGGGAATTGAAAATTTTCAAAAAAATTAAAAAAATTTCAGATTTGAAATTTGAAATTTCAAAAAAAAAACTACAATATTTCAAAACTTACCTAAAAATATATACGGTGGTGCTGCCTGCTGTTGCTGCTGTTGGACTGAACGAGAGGGAGAGGATGGAGAGCAGAGATGGAGGTGGTGGCTAATTTTTAGGGTTCCATCTGGACACTCTTCTCCTCCCCTTTTAAGTTAAGGGTTCCATCGAGACCCGCGCCTACCTGTCCCAAATAAAAAGAAAAATGAAAAAGTTAAATTCCTGTAAGGAGGATCGAACTTGCTCCCTCACACAACACAACATGAATTAAACACATCATGCTAGCCACAAGAGCATATAAGTTTTTGTGTATTTATAATACAAACAAACTAATTATGTCTATCACATATTAAAAATAAATTAATATTCAATTCGGTGTCTAGGCGGCACCTAGGTGGCCTAGGTGCTATGCGGTCCTCTGGCACACCGATTCTACCTAGCAAAATTTAGAATATTAATTTATTGATTTATCTATGTATATTTTTATTATTTTTTATATTTGCGCCTCGTTTTGCTCGGGCGCGTGCCTTAATCTGCGCCTCAGGTGATATAGACCTTTTACGTCTCGAGTGAGTCTTGCGCCTTTGACTACCTTGCTTCTTACCGGTAGACAAAACCACCAAGTCCCAAGTATGGTTTTCTCAAAGCGCTCGTATCTCCTCTTCCATAGCGGCGCACAAATTAGGATGTTTGAGTCATTCCTCAGCAGAATTGGGTATCTGAATCCCATCAATTGTAGCCACCAATGATTGAGTCTGACTTGCGAGCCCTTTGTAGTTCTTAACAAACAAAGGATAGTCGCGGTATGTACGACAGGGGCGAGCCGGTCTAATAGACGGTGGAGAGAATCGGTAGAGCTGGAGGAGGACGGTGGAGAATTAGTGGAGCTGGAGGAGGACGATGGCTCTACGGCCGTGGGCATCATTGGTGACACTTGTTCTATTGGAGTTGGTAGGACTGGCGATACTGGTTCTGACGGAGCCGGTGTTTGCGGACCGTCGGACCGGAAGACTTGCTCGGAATGGGAGGCACTCTTACGAGGGGCTCTGTGTTTGAACTGGATATAATAGGAAATCCTCTTTTGGGTAAACTTTAGGAACATAATCTGTAGACGATAACATCTCAAGACATAAAAATACTTCTTCATGGTTGGCGAAAAAAAACGAAACCCTTTCTATGTTTTAAAAAGCGTGCTCGCTTAAGCGCTTTTGGAGACCTAGGCACCTCGCTTAGGGAAATCTCAGCCCAAAAAATGGACCCACGCTTAGGCGGCGCTTAATAGCACCTCGTCTGCCGCTTGGCGCTGGAAAAAGCGCCAAGCTTTAAAAAAACAAAAAAATCATTTGACCATTGTATTTTGATGACTTTGTATTTTGATTATAGTATTTATATTGTGTCTTTGCTTGATTGATAATTGGTATTGTTATTCATGCATATACTAATAGGATTGTATGGAAAATATATTAAAATTTATGTGTATATAGAGTATTTTACATATAGGTAGGTAAAAATGGGTGAAGTGCAAACTAAGCTCTTAAGCGAGGCGCCAACTTCATCGCCTCGCCTCGCCTCACCTCACGCTTAAAATAACATAGCTTTCTGATCCTTAGAATACCCAAGGAAAATACACTTGATTGCCTTCGGGTCTAATTTAGAAAGGGTAGTTCGAGTATCCCGAACATAATACAAGCACCTAAAATTTTTTAGAGGAAGAGGAAATGAGATACAATTAGGATATAACCGAGAATAAGGGGTAGTGCCATTTAAAACAGCAGACAACATGTGATTGATTAAATAGTAGGATGTGAGGATCGCATCTGATCAAAATTTTCTGAGAGTACGCGTGTAAAACATAAGAGCACGCGTTGTTTCCAAAAGGTGTCGATTCTTGCGTTCGACCACACCATTTTGCTGTGGTGTGTACGGACATGAAGTTTGGTGGATGATGTCATGTCTAGTCAGATGAGAATTGAACTCACGAGACAAATACTCACGACCATTGTCACTTCGAAAACACCTAATAGGAACCCCAAATTGGATTTTTATCTCCGCATAGAAATTGCACCAAATATTAGATAATTCAGACGATTTTTTATCAAGTAGATAAAGGTGACGCGTGAGTAGTCATCAACAAAGAAAAAAATACTTAAAACCCATCACAAATTCAATTGGGCAAGACACTCATATATCAGAATGCACTAATTCAAAAGGAGCTGATGCAACTTTATTTAGACTTACCGGATTGGGTACTCGGTGATGTTTAGCCAAACTACATTACTCACAATGTAAAGAAACTTGAAATTCAAACATGGACACATTTTCTGGAGAGCTTGGATATATGAGTGACCTAACCGACATTGTAACTCAAACGGATCGAGTGATACGTCGGCACATGCAATGGAAGAATTCATATCAAACAGGTACAAGCATCCAGCCACATGTACCCTACCGATAGCCTTTTCAGTCTTCAGGTCCTGAAAAACACAACCATCCGAAAAGAATGTTATCGAGCATTGCAAGTCATGAGTAATTCTACTAATAGATAACAGATTGAATGAGTTGCCAGGTGTATGGAGAACTGAATTGAGTGGCAGACCGGGAGAAAGACGAAAACTTCCTTTTCCACGAACTCTCAGAGAATTGCCATTTACAACAATAATATCTAAAACCCGGTCAACGGATACGTAATCACACAGCATACCTGTATCACCTGCCACGTGATCGGACGCACCTGAGTCGTTCAAACATTGCTTCGACCTTACTACACACGCCACTGAGTATCCGGCTGTGGATCCAGATGCGGAGGCTTCATTATGATCCTGAGCTTGGAAGTCAGCGAAGTGTCTCTGCAATCATCTCTACAGATGAATGAGCCATTTTCATTGTTACTGTTCCAGCTGTTACGTCCTCAATCATCATGAGCATCCGATACAACATTGACAACAGGACCTTTGGGACACTGCTAGTAAAAATGGCCAGATTGACTACAGTTGAAACATGTTCGCGGTCTTCCTCCATCACGACCGCCATAGCCTCGTCTACCATCACGACTAGTATTTCGGCCACCACGTCTACCACCACGACCTCCATGGAATCCGTCACTAGCAGTACCCAGGGTAGATTTATTAGCAGGTGCATCATCCGTAGTAGTCTTAACGACTTTTGTTGTTCGTAGGACACAAAAATGAGCTTCCCTCAAAGATGACACCTTAGCCCCAACAATGATCTGAGAGAGTGCAGAGTTTGCATCAGGATGAAGAGGCAAGATACGCCAGACATAAAGTTGCTGACGTTGAGTCCTCGCCTCATTGATATTTGTCGTTAGAGGTAACACGTGATCAACCTCATCAGTCAGGACCTTAAAGGCACGGAAGTGGTCCTTATGTGATTTGTCTTCGTGATCAGCTCGGTAGACGCCAACAACTGAGTCATAGATATGAGACAAATTGCATTTGCCATCAAACGCGGTCGCCAGGACCTCCCATAATTTCTTTACCGAATCCGTATTCTGAACCATGTTTGGACAACCTCATCCCCCAAAGCGTCTTCTCGACATTTTTGCGCCATGTGGAATAACCATCTGGTCCATCCAACCTTCGATCGACAAGTCAAACCGATGAAACCGTCGTGCCAGTGCCTTGTGTCCCCGCTACTGGTGTTGGTAACACTGTTGTTCGCCTCAGTGTTCGACATCCTTCAGTATTTTTTATTTCGACTGTCGTTTGATCGTCCCGACCCATTATTCACATCAACTCCGTCAATTCGTGATCAACGTTGCCAGAACTGGCTCTCAAGTCAGAGAACGTATGCAGATCACACAAACCAGGACAGAGATTCACGCAACCCAGTTTGCTCTCTGTTAAATCCTGATGTAGATACCAGACCAGGAAAGGAATAGAGATTCATGCAAACAAGCAACTTGTTTGCTCCCTGTTAACTCCTGATGTCGTTGTCGAGCTTCAGAGGTTCAAGCAAACAATCACAGTCTACCCTCTGTAGATCTCAACACCGACTCTCTCTTTTTTCATATGTGTTCTGTTTTTTAGATCTATTTTTTAAGTAGAAGCTAGGGTTTTGAAGAGTGGTGGCAAGTAGGGTTAGGGTTCATGATTAGGGTTAGGGATTTGGGAATGGGGGGTTGCTGTTGGTAGCTGGGAGTTAGATTTAGGGTTTGGGGTTGCTGTTGGTGGCGGTAATGCTGTAGTTGGTGGTGGCGGTGCTGTTGGTGATGTTGTTGGTGGTGGCGACGCTGTTGGTGGTGGTGGTGGTGCTGTTGGTGGTGGCAATGTTATAAATTATGCTAGGCGGATTCGGTGCGTCAAAGGGCCGCCTAGCGCCTAGGCGGCCGCACAAGAAAAAAGAATTTTTTTTTTTGAAAATTTGAATTTTTAGTTTTAAATTTTTTAAAAAAATTTGAAATTTTTTTAATATTTAGATTTTTTTTCCTGATATTTTGAATTTTTATTGCATTTCTTTTTAATTTTTTTTTTTGAAATTTGAATTTTTTTTGGAATTTGAACTTTTTTTTGAATATTTTTTGCAATTTCAAATTTCAAAATTTGAAAATTTGAAAATTTGAATTTTTAAATTTTTGCCTTGACCGTACAGGCCGAATTGGCCCACCTAGGCCCGAACAGGCGCCTAGGAGGCCGAATTGGGGGTTTTCGGTGCGGCGGGCGGCCGCCTAGACCGATTTTTAGAACACTGGGTGGTGGTGATGGTGCTGTTGGTGGCGGTCGAGGATGAGGAAGGGGGAGGAGCAGCGGGCAGAGGTGGGGGTTGGTGGCGGCAGGAGGCTGCCACTTGGGCAGGAGGGGTTGAGTGGGGGGCGGGAACTAGGGTTTGAGAGGGAGAATTCAGAATTTTGGCTATGATACCATGTAGAATGAAAATAATAGGATGAATTCTTATTGAATGAAGGATTACATATATATAGGAGAAGAGTTAGTCTCTCTCTATTATTCTATCTGATGTGGGACTAAAGCCCAATACACTTAATACTTAACAATAATTATTATTTAACAAATTTTATTTTGATTTACAAGTTTTATATCCAAATTACCAAGTTTATATATCGTAATTCGTGCAACAAAACTTACGTGCGCAAATTGAGGCGTTCTGTTGACCGAAAAGTCAACCAACACGAACCTGGAATTTGCGTACCCAAACATGTAGATATTTCAGCGTTACAAAAATGTTGGAATAGATGGTTTTATCAAATCTCGAATCGGTAATGAGTTATAGTTGTTACGGTCTATAGATCAAATTTTGATGGAATTTTGGTATGCTATAGATCTATGAGTCAGCATTTCGAAACATCAAACGGATAGCGAAACGAGTTCTGAATCTCCCGAAATCTCGACACGTCGATTTTTGGATAACTAGCACTCAGACAGATTTACAAAAAAATAGGTTTCAAAATACTGAAAATAAATGACAAAATATGAAATCTATCCTCAATACGGTTCTAACAAAAAAACTGGAGTCGAATCGGAGTCCGGAACTAGGAGTTATGGACCTTCAAAGGTGCTAGAGTTTCTGAAAAAACGAGGATGATTTATGTAACAAATTTTGGGTTGTTTCGGATGGAAAAGAAAGAGGTATTTGGATTTATATGAAGCAAAAGATAAAAGATTTCGTAAATTAAGTAGATATATATAATGTATAGATATTATTTAATTTGGATATGATTATGATTTACTTTAGTATTATATAGGATTTGGTTCAAATAATTAAATGTTTAAATATTCAATTTAAGTAGACGATATCTCAATTTTTTTTAATTATATGATTTGGTATGATATTTTCTATATATAATTATAGATAGGGATATTTTTTAGGATTCCTATATTTGTAGATACATATCTTTAAGGATTTAGATAAGTGAAAAATTATATTTTGCATTTATATGTTTAGCATGATAGTTTAAATATATTTAATTGGTTGATTAAATATGTATTTATTTAGCTTTGTTATTATTATCATTATCATTTTTTTCAAATAAATATGTATGAGTTCTTTTATTATCTTTTTAATACTTGAACACTACTCAACATAAAATTAATTGATCAATATAATTTATATTTTCAATTGATTTATTTATTAATCTATAAGAAAATAATTTATTTATTCAATTAACTTATTATTTATTTTAAATAGGGTAAAATTTTAAGGGAGTTTACAGGTTGAAGCCTAGTAATTGATGGCAAAGACACCTAGAGCTGGTAGTTTGAGTTAAAGTTAGATATCCAAATATTTGTGGTTCAAACCTAGCAATTGTTTTTTTATTACTGCTAGGGCAGTTTTTTATGCTATAATTTTTTGATTACCTCTTCAGAGTAGACTATTGTTTAGGGGTGAGCGACGGTTCGGTTCGGTTCAAACCGAACCGAATATCCAAAAACCGAAAAAACCGAAAACCGTTTTTTGCAAAACCGAAAACCGAACCGAATTTGTAAAGACCGAAAAAAACCGAACCGAATTAAATCGGTTCGGTTCTCGGTCGGTTCGGTTTTTTAGGTCCAAGTGGTGAGTGTATTCCAAATTCATAAAAACCGAAAAAAACCAAACCTAACTGAAAAAACCAAAATTGTGTACCAAAAATAACAATAAACTAATTTTATACCAAGTGGTGAGTGTATACCAAATTCATAAAAACCGTTTTTTTTTATAATGTAGTGATTCGGTTTTCGGAATCCAAAACAGAAAACCGAACTGATAACCAAAATTAATCAAATGATAAAACCGAAATCCGAACCGGTTGATTAAAAACCGAACCAAATTTCAATTTCGGTCCGGTTCGGTTCGGTTCGGTTTTCGGTTAAAAACCGAGAATTGCTCACCCCTACTATTGTTCCTTACCAGCTGTAGTTATTGTTAGCAGAGTGTGAAAGAGACGAGGCAGTGAGAGCTACTAGGAGAAGGTTTAGTAACTAAACTTAAGGCTATTTAGAAGTTAGTTCACTGCCAACTTGTTATAACTCGTACTTCATCTATCTTTAGGAGTTCTATTGGGAATTGACCTTTAGTTTAATTTTCTTAGGTGCCAAAGTCTGATAGGTAATGACCATTCATAGTTTGTATTAGAAATTTTATTTATGTCGTGGCAGTCTGGTCAGTCCATAAATCTGATCAGTGAATGACCCATAATTCTATGTATTAGGATTTTTTTTTTTGGGTAAAATTGTATTCTTGTGAAAATGTAGTTGGTTGCAAGTGCTATTTGAAAGACAAACTAGAGTTGGCAACTCCGCTCTATATTTTGTTGTGCTTATGGATTTCCTACTGGTAACCATTTTTCAGATAGTGAATGACCTGGCAAAGTTTACTTCCTCCACGTAATCAGGGAATTCTCTCTCTCCAGCAATGCCTCTTACCTGTTCTCATTCTCCCAAATATCTTGCTTAGTCAAAGGAGACTTCATGCAAGAGTTCCCACTACTAATACTTTGTACTAGTATATATCTGATCGATGTTGAGGAAAACAAAAGTTTCGGGCAATTGGTAGCACTCACAAACTCTTTCCAGACTACCTTTAACCGAACTCTAATGTTTCCAACTTTTGAATTGAGTACTTTTATAAGAATTACTTGCAGCTGAACAGTGATCCTTGTAGAAGCTAAAGCAGTTGGTGTTTTTGATGTTTTATGACTCTGATCAAATTATCACTTTTAAGAGTCATGGATGATAATATCTCCATTTCCATCACCATGCAGTATATGACTCATTTACATGCAAATGAAATGCTCTTTGCCTACTGTGACTTATGGGTACACACATATATTCCATAACAAATTATATATTGTCATTTCAGTGGCATTTTTTTTTTGCTCTTTCCTGATTTTCTTAGCTTGTCACTATTGTTCATAGCATATTATTCTCTTACTAATTAATATTATTTTGATGACATAATATGAAATTCTGAAGAATTAGTGCAGGATGCTTGCATGTCATCTACAAGGGTGGCCAAGGAGTTCTATCATGCTGCTAGGGATGCTCTCTTATTGTACAAAGCTATTGTACCGGTTAAGGTTTGTGGATGGACACAGTTCTTGTATTAAATGTTTTGGTTTCTTCTTAGCAACTTAAATGGAAGAGCTATTCTCTCTTAAGTATCCTCTGTAATTACTGTCATTCTGAAAGAGTCAAATCTAATTAGCAGTGCAATTTTTGCGTGCCTTATGTAACCTTCATTTAGTTAGGTTAATGAGAAGTCAAATTTAATTTGGATTCTTCTTCATAAGAAGAGAAATCCAAATTGAATTGGTTAAGAGCACAATGGTCAATTCATCATAATAATATCTTGACAAACCCACACCCTTCCCCTCTATATAAACACCTCCCCACCTCCTTCACTCACTATCCCTCATCCTCCCTCAACCCTATATTAGCAAGGTAACCCTTGATCCTCTTCAAATTTGTTTTATAACTCTAACTATATATATAGTTAAGTTTAGAGATAGAGAGGAGAAGAGGAAGTAGGGGAAGAGAGAATATGAGAAAGGAGATTGCAAGGACCTTAAACCCTAGGTTGCATCTCATGTCTATTTATATTGATATGCAATACACCCACAATTACTATTATACCCTCATATGATAAATAACAAAATAAAATAACTCTAACACCCTCCCTCAAGCAGGAGCAT